>OZ007562.1:87230509-87914492 GCA_963931875.1 Pollenia griseotomentosa
TAAGATACCAGCAGCATGCCCGATATGGCTTCGCAATTATTTAACTTTTAAAATTTGATGTATTTAACTAAATTATTTTAACAAATAGAAAATGGGAATTGCTTACACAAAACAAGCAATTCATTTTTTATAGATAAGTAAAAATAAATTTTTGGTAGTAAAATTATATAAAATAACTGAATATTTAATTGTTTTTACTGAATATGGTGTTGAATTTTTGACAGTAAAATTTTATAAAATAACTGCATATTTATTTGTTTTTACGGAATATGTAGTTAATTTTTTGACAATTAATTTATATAAGATAACTGAATATTGATTTGTTTTTACGGAATTCGCGGTTGAATTTTTGACAGTAAAAATTAAATGAACTTTTCGTTGCTTTAAATTACATTTTTATTTACTTTAACATAAAGAAGAATTTAACTCAATCAACGGACAATATTAACTGCAACTGAAAATCCGTATTAATATGCACTTTGTTTTTTGAATAACTGTTAGAATCAGTTAAAAATAAATTTGCTTGGAATTTTAAATGTTTATTTATTTAAAAATGACTGAACGGAATATTTCTTAAATAAACTACAGTTCGTTACTGTAATAATATTGTGAGTGTACTTTTTATTGTTACCTTTTACTGTATTTTTTGGATAATATGGTATGGGTTGGATTATAATTTACTCTACAGATTCCTGGGCTGTTCTCTATTTCGATGACTATAAATAATATTGCATACGTGTATTTTAGAGTGTATCTGTTGCATTTAATAAAATCATACAGTTTTAAGTTGAATGTAAAACTTAAGTCCAACGCGTGGCTTTAGTCATTTCAACTAACTAATAATTTAAAAAAAAAAAAAACTATTTCACCGAACTTGTAGGTAATTTATACCAAACTTGTTAAATAAATTTACAAAAAATAAAATCAATATATACGATTTTTAGAATCGCTGGGATTTCAGCCGAGTGTAAAATATTAAAAATCTTAACATGATTTCTTTGAACAAATTTTCTTGAAAACTTAACAATAACTGACCTAAAGCTGAACCAGAACTAAACTAGAACTGAATTACAACTTGAATTGGCCAGCAAGATTGCCCGATTTAACCTATCTAGACTTCTTTTTTGTTTGGTTTCTTGAAGCCAAGAGTATATGTTCACCAACCTCAGACCCTTGAATACTTCAAAGGGAATATGCGTCAGGAATGCGGGAAGTTATTGGCAGAAGTTCTGACCCGTACGGTCATAACTGCAACCGGTGTCTACTTGGGCGACATGATTTTTTCTATTTACTAGAAAAAAAATTTTTTTATATCAAATAAGCAAAATCCAGTGATAAAACTTAAGGCTTACATCAAGGCGAATTCATACAGGTACCCGCATCATGAGATAGAGTTGTGCTAGCTATCCCTTTTTTTGAAAAATATGTACGATGTATTTTGTTTTTGTAAAAAGTATGGAGTGAGTGTCAAAATTATTTGCTGGGAATTTGTTTTTTGTTTATAAAATATACACAATTGCTTTAGAAGTTAAGGGCCTTATTCCGTAAAAGGCACAAAACTTTCATTGAAAGCAAAAACCAATTCCCAAAAAAACTTCTTTGAGAATTCAAAAATGTTTTATAATTTTGTTGTTGCTGTCTATAAAATTTTGTAAAATGTTGTTTTTTACTGAATAAGGCTCTAAATCTTGTACCCTGTATTCCAAATTTATTGTGGCTCCACTTATTCCTTACGCATTTTTAATTCCTTGTGTTTATATTTTATATTCACTTTTTCCCTTCTACCATTTGGAAGATTGTTTTATCAAAAATCACCTCACTAAGTCTTCCTCGAGTACTTTTGACGATTAAAAACTGATTAATCCCTTGCGCGCTTGAAAAAAGACTCGAAAATGATTCGTTCTTATGCTTAAAAAGTAATTTATTGAAAATTCAATAACAAAACATACAGCAATCGAAAATGGATCAAAGAGGGGTTTGAAATATGACTGTTATGACTTTTAAACTTTTATAAATTTTTAAGCTTAATTTCTTCGACCTTCTGAATATTATTTCCTTCCAATAATTTCTCAAGCTCAAGGTCCGTTTTATATAAAGAATATTTATTTAAAAATTATCCAATATTTCGCTATCTCAATGGATAGCTTCTTCAGGGATTTTTTTGGTTTTTTTATATTTCAAACAATTTTATAATTTTATAATTTTATAAAATTGTTTGAAATATAAAAAAACCAAAACAATCCCTGAAGAAGCTATCCATTGAGATAGCGAAATATTGGATAATTTTTAAATAAATATTCTTTATATAAAACGGACCTTGAGCTTGAGAAATTATTGGAAGGACTTTTATAAATTTATTTAAATATTTTAGGACTGAAAAATGAGTCGAAAAAGACTCTTAGGGCTAAAAAATCAGAGCAAGTTAAACTCTCTTTTTGGTTTAAAATGTGTTTAAACCAACAAATCTATAAATCATTAAACATATAAACCATCTTTAAACGCATGAAATTGGGCGTTTAAACTACCAGTAGCCCGTTTCTGTATATCTCACATCGTAAAACTCTTCGCATGAAACATGTGAATTGCAACAAAAATAGTGTGAAATGAAACAAAAAATGGTTTTTCTCACACAAGTGTTTCTGTATCTTTTTTTTGCGAGAATTATCTGTCATTTAAATAATTTTCCAGCAATTATTGGAAGGATGCGAGAAAAAGTGTTTCTATAACAATATTTTGCGAAAAGTTTCTTTCAAGAACTGTCAAAATAAGTCACATTTGAAATTGGTGGCGAGAAAAACAAAATGTAGATATTTTGAATTTAAAATATGTTTATATACTATTTTTTTTAAATAAATAAAAAAATAGAAGGAATATAAATGATAAATGCATAATTTATATGATGAAAATAAACAAAAAACAATTGTTATATTTTGTTAGTTTAAATTTGTGTTAGCCTTTTCTTGTTTTGGTTTTAATCAGTGCTGCCAGATAAATTTGTGTCAAAATCGTCAATTTCCTGAGAAAAAATAAAAAAGATCGTCTTTTTTGTTTTAAAAATCGTGCAATTTAAAATCAATTTTAAACAAATTTGTTTCGACTTTAATTAAAAAATAATCAAACAAAAACATAGTTAAAGTTCATGGGTATTTAATAATTATTATTTAATAATTGAAATATAAATCTTTAATTAATCTTTTTCTTTTTACCTGAAATAGACTTAGTAGAATACCTTGTAGTTAAAATTAAAAAAATCGGTTCATAAATAAACGGGTTAAAGACCCAGTAAAATCTTCGCCTACAAAATAATATGTTAAGTAATCAGAAACACATAAAAGCACTACATACAATTCTACTGAAAAACTAATGAATTTTACAAGGGTTGTGCCAAAAAGAACAAATTCAAAAGTAAGTCATTTTTTTATCTTAATACATTCAGAAAAAAGTAGTTATCGAAGTTCTTATGGAAGAAAGCTACTTAATAACGAGTGAAAGAAGCTATCCATTTTGAAAAAGTTTTTACTGGGAGACAAACAAATTTCTTTCTTGCCGGAATAATGGTTTTGGCACAAAAGTGTACATATAAGATAAGAATATCAAATATAAATCATATTTTGTATAGGTATATAAGAAGTATTAAATGTTCAAAATAAGCCAAGTCGGTCCATTACTTTCCCTCGAAATTTTGCTTTTGCCGATACATTTTTTAGGGAAGAAACAAACAATTTCGAGGACAATTTTCACAATAGGGATAAATATAAAAATTTAAGCAGCCTTGTTTCTAAAGATATCTTTTTTTCTAATAAACAAACATATAAAAATATTTACAATTATCTTATTTCGCTTATAGTGTAAAACGCAACGCCAACAATTTCATTAAAAGCAAAAATAAAATCAAAAATATTTTATAAATTTGTTGTTGCTTTTTACAGACATTCATATTATTTTTTTTTCCATTTTAAAGGCCACAAAATAGAAGTGTTTGAAATTTAAAAATTCAAGATGAATTTCTATAGAAAGTAACAACAAAGTTATAAAATATTTTTGATTTTGTTTTTGCTTTTGTCACTTTTTTAGAAAAAATCATCAAAACGTCACTTTGTTAATATCGGAACAAGAAATCGTCAAGATGACGATAACTCGTCAAATCTGGCAGCCCTGTTTTTATTATATTTATTTCTTTTGTTGACGTTTCGCTTTTATTTGACACTTAATTACTGGAAATATTCCAGTATAAACAGAATTTGTTGTGTCTGTTTTCGCATTCAAATACAGAAACACTTTTATCTCATAAATCGAGAAACGATGGAATTTTTTGTTTCACACTTCATGTAAAAAATTTTACGATGCGAGAAATACAGAAACGAGCTACAGTACAAATCATATGAATTTGCCAACATTTGTCGTAGTGCTGCCACATGTTATTTTTTTAACAACATGTAATACATGGGACACTGATTTATGGTTGATGAGTTTAAACTACATATAAATTCAAGTTTAGTTCAACTAAACCAGCGTTTAAACCATCAGTGATTTATTAGGCATTAGAGGATCAGAAATACGACTAAAAAATGAGTCTAAAAAGACTGGCAAACAATCAAAAATATGACTTAAAAATTACTCGAAAAAGAATCGCAAATCATTAAAAATATGAGTCATAAGTGAGTCGAAACTGATCAGAAAAGCGGGTAATAAAAGACTCCTCAAGGAGAGAACCTGGTAGGGTACCATTTAAATAATAAAAATCACCTCGGGTAACTACTTTTGCGCCAGAGATATTAGCAAATACCACGACTGCCTCTAATTTTACCGATTTTTCCCATAATTCCCTTGTTTTTTATGTTTATCTGAAGAACGGCAAGGGCCAAAGTTTCCAAATTAGATACATGCATCTTGGTTATCAATACACAACATCCCACAAAATGTGGGCGGGCTTGGAGAAGTGCGCGTGACACAAGACAGATATAAAGGGTGGTTAAATTGTAAGGGCCGATGTTGAATGTGAACCACACCTAAACGCCAAGTTTTTTTCCGAATTTTATTAGACATTTCTCTATTTCAGACTTACTCAATTTGAACCATGGAGAGATACACAATCCAACAACGTGTTAAAGTTATCCAGTCTTATAATGAAAATGGGCGTTCAAATCAAAATGCATATCGTGCACTTCGTGACTTGTGATGAGGCACATTTTCACCTCAGTGGATTCGTCAATAAGCAGAATTGCCGCATTTGGGCGAATGAGAATCCAAGAGTGATTGTCGAAAAACCAAAGCAACCACAAAGAGTGACTGTTTGGTGCGGTTTATGGGCTGGCGGCATCATCGGGCCGTATTTTTTCCAAAATGAGGCCGGTCAGGCAGTTACTGTGAATGGTGTTCGCTATCGTGAGATGATAACGAACTTTTTATGGCCCGAATTGGAAGATATGGATGTGGACGATATGTGGTTTCAGCAGGACGGTGTTACTTGCCACACAGCTAACGAAACAATGGCTCTTTTGCGCAACAAATTCAATGGCCGTGTTATCTCACGTAATGGCGATGTCAATTGGCCGCCAAGATCATGTGATTTGGCACCGTTGGACTTTTTTCTTTGGGGTTATTTGAAAAAAAAGGTGTACGTCGATAAGCCAGCAACAATTCAAGAGGTAAAGGATGAGATAATTCGGCACATTAACGGCATAGAACCTCCATAATGCCTCAGGGTCATCGAAAATTTGGACCATCGGATGGAGGTGCGCCGCCATGGTCGCGGCGCCCATTTGGCCGATATTTTGTTCCATACATAATTGAGTAATACCAATATATCATAATAAAATAAAATTACAATAATTTCCTATATAGTTTGTGTTTTATTCAAAATCAACATCGGCCCTTGAAATTTAACCATTTTTATCTAAGCATCATTGTTATCAATACAAAACAGCCCACAAAATGTTGGCGAGATTGGAGTAGTGGGCGTGGCACAAAATTGTGTAAGGACATTTCTTTCAGTCGGTTAATACCGTTCATCCCTTTAATTAAAATTATAGATTTCTTAGCAATCTACGACATTTTGACATGTCCGACAAAGTATTAAAAATATGTATTTCTTTCAAACATGTTTAACCACGTTCATAAACGGCGTCATTAAAATGGGATTTATGTGTGTCTGAGGGTTTAAATTCAAAACGGTAACTTATGACCACTTTCAATTCAATTCGTTCATAAAGCTAACAGTAACAAAAAAAATAATAAATATTTATAAAAAACGAATAAATACAAGATATAAACTGGAAAAACAATACAAACCAAAAAATATTAACAACAATATATCAAACTGTGGCGGCAAAAGTCTTTAAAAAAATGTTGGCAGGCTACCGTAAGGTTAAATAGTTTCGTGTTTGCGGTACAGGGCTGAGATTTATTTGGTGGCTTAAATACTAGAAACGTGTAGTTTTTTTAAAAACTCAAAATAAATATATAAATAAAAAAAGTAGTAGGAATGTTATACTGACTAAAGTTCCAATCACAATTCATAGTCGCACCTTGAATCCAGAAAACTTGCATGCACAGGGGTTCAAACATGAGGATCAAATGAGGTGAAATTTAGTAAAATTAATACGAAAACTAGATTAGAAAGTTATGAATTAAAAATGTGAGATACAAATATGGAACAAAATTAGCGTTGAGGGTGGTCTCATCACATATTAATAATTATTAAAGAATATTTATGCAAAAAATTAAATTCAACAAAATAGTTATTTGTGAATATTATCGATAAAAGTTAAGAATTTAGAGATAATTTTACAAAGTAATAAAGGGGTTTTTAAAGCTCGATAGATCTTACGCAAAACGTATTAATAAAGTAACCTCAGTACTACAACAATGCAACAAAAGAAAAAACAACAGGCACTTTGTTGGTGGAATTGAGACGGCAATTGCCACAACGGCTTTATAAAAAAAGCAAATAAAAAAAGACACCAAACGAAGAAAAACACTACGAAAAGCTGCGTTACTGAGGCCACTTTACATTCTGGATCATGCGAAAGGCTTAGCTGTCAAACCAACTGTCAAACTGTGCTCATTTCTTGACATTTATAATCAGTATACTCTGGCCAAGGAACATTAACACAAGGTAGACTCATTTGGGCGTTTAGACATACTGCTCTATAAAAATACCCGACTTGTCTAAGTTGTCTTCATATAAAACAAAAAAAAAAATTTAACGCACACATGAACAAATTTTGGCTCATACACACGAATTTGACAATTGGGGTTTATGTCTGTCCGCTAACGAGTCTACCTTGTGTAAATATACCTTGACTCTGGCAAATCATCAAAAATAGATTAACGCTACAACAACGCTAGCAAACTTTTTTAAATTTACTTTGAAAATCAGACATCAATGTTATATCGCAAAATTGTGTTCAGCGATGAATAAGGCTGATTTGTTAGTACACAAAATTGACGCATATCGAGTGAAACCAATCCACAGTAGACCCTTAAGGCTTCATTTCATCCAAAAAATGCGCCGTATGATTTGGTTGACTCGCTGGTGGCATTCTCAGTCCTTTTTTCAAAAAGGATCGTTAGCGCACCATGACCAGTGATTTTTTGCTTGAAAATATGGATGACATAAATCCGGGCGAGATGTAATTTCAACAGAATGGCATTACATGCCAAACGGCAAGCGCAACCATCGACTAATTGAAATGAATATTAGCGATAAATCAATTTTAATAAATGGACCTGTCAATTAGCCTCCAATGTCATGCGATTTGACACCTCTCCATTATTTCCTGTGGAGCTACGTGGAGTCACTAAGTTATGCCGATAAGCCAGTAAAAGTTGAAGCCTTGGGGGCCAACATTGTTTGTGACAAAGGCCAGTAATGCTGGAAGCGGAGGTGCGCCCAAATGCCCGAAATCAATTTCAAATAAATAAAAATGTCTAATTTTTAATTTTTTGTTACAATTTTAAATTCTGTCGAGCTTAAAAAAAACTTTCCTTACATTAAAAATAAAAGATTTAAGGATATGCTGAAAATTCGCGAATTAAGTGACCGCATAATGGACGCAGTTCAACATTTCCGAACTGGCTGTCTGTTAATCGATTTCGAGCGAAGATATCGTTCAGTTGATTTACGTACATTTAATTTGAAGCAAAAGCAAAATTTTAGAATTGGTTTTTGTTTGAAATCTTTGTTCGGAAACGATGAAAAGGCACTCAGTTAAGGCCGAGTCACATGGAACCTTTGTACTTTATTAGAGGCATTACTCCATGAATATTGTTGACAAACTCAAGTAGAATTTGCAAAATCATTACACTCCAGCATTAAAGCGTTTTCAAACATCAGGATTAATCAAAACATACGAGTGAAAACTGAAATACGTTAAAAAATGATTCTGTATAACCGAAAACTCTCAAAAAGGGTAATTTTTACATCAAATCATTCCTGGTTATCCATTACGATTACCTGAAGCGTAAAAAATCGTATGCGAAGCCATTTAAACCAGCGGAATCAATGCGCTATATAGATGTCGCCAAGGTAACGCTCAGTATTTAGAGGGACCCGAAGGTTCCAATCTAGTATAAACTGCTTTAATCATGCCGAAAAATCACGGGGCACATTTACCGAACACAATTGTTTATTTTGAAGAGCGCATCGGCCAAAAAACAACCGGAATATGTAACCAGACAAATTCAAAACAAATATAACCGTAATATTTCAACATGACAACACGCGGACACATGTTGCTGGACCAGTTAAAAACTATTTAGCAAACGAAACTGGAAAATGTCACCCCATCCTTTTTATTGTCCAGATTGGCACAGTCTAAGTCCAACATGTTCAGTTTGGCACAGGACGATTTAACTGGCGTACGCTAGGGTGTACGAAATTATTCTGATTCGTTCTGGGCCTTAAAAAATCAGCAGTTCTCTCGGCGCAGAATCCATTTGTTGCCAGAAAGATGAAAATAAATAGGAATAAAAAATTTATTTGCTATCACAAATTGAATACGTTCACATTTGTTAAACAATCCATTTTATTTTATTTTTTAATAAATACAGTATTTAAAAATTGATTAAATTAATTGAAAACATTTAAATGGTACGAGAATTTTTTCACTTTGGCCATGCATGCATGAACATGTTTAAAAACTCTGACCCCTTCCTAAACGACTTTAAGCGATTTTTGTTCAAAGGGATTTTTTTTATTAAAAAAAAAAAACGGCAATAACAGCAACAACTAAAGCAAAATTAAAACGCTTTCGCTAAGGTTACAACACTTAACTGTTTTAAGTTGTTAAATTGGTAAAGGAGTTTAGCTGAATACCAACGTTGTTGTTGCAGTTGTTTTTGTAGTGGAGCAGCAGCAACAGCAGCCGCACAACGAACGAGTACGTTAACAGTGCATTCAATTGGAAATAAGCGATTGTTGAACAATTCTTTTACTTTAGCAAATAGTTGTTAGTTTTTTATGCAATTTTTTGTTTTTGTAGCTTTTGTTTTTTTTGTTTAGTTTTCAATAGTTGTAGAGAGTATTTTGGAAAATTTAAAGTTTTTTTTGCTTAAACCATGGTTTATTTATATTCGCTTTTATTTAAACGAAGTGCACTTTAGTTAACGAACAACAACTGAATTGAATAGAGAACACAAAAAACAACACAACGATTTTGTTACACAGCTGCACCTTTTCTTATTCATTTTAGAGCAACAGCAGCAACAAAAACAACAAAAAATGTTTGTGTTTAGGAGTATCAATAGCGGTCAGTAACCGTTTTTCAATGGATCACCAAAATATCCAACGAATAACTAAAACAATTGCTATTGTGTTAAGTAAATAATATTTAAACTAAACTCAACACAACACAAGAAACAAGAACCTTAACTACAATAGAAACAACAACTGCAGCATCGACAAAGAGAAGGAACAGACTTTGAGCAAATTCATGGGCGTACAAAAATGCTTTTGGAATAGGGATCAATTTAGTGGCGGTAAAAAGCTTTATATGACAGAAAGTTGCTACTTTCTACCCCAAACAACAATTACTAATAGCTTCAGGAGTTTCTTCCCAAAATCTTTACACGAGACTAGAAAATTCTTTGCTTCTGAGTCATATTTGAAGTCAAGCCCAAAACAATCAATTTATTTCCAAACAGTGATCGACATTCAATCATGCTTTTTTTAATCTATCTTTTAACTGTAAAAAATAGTTTTCGATGCTCTACATCAAATGATAACCTTTTCAGTGCAGCAAAAAAACTTAAAAATTCTGGTATAGTTGACATAACTAAAACTTATTACTAAAATTCGGTTTTAAGTCAGTGGTGGGCAACAGTCATTCTACAATTGTATGTGTAAAGCAGGAAAATATTTGTAAGGGAGAAATAAAGCAATAGCAAAGTAAAAACAAGTTGATGTTTTTATAATTGTAGGTTAAAACAGTAAGAGTAAATAAAGAATTCCAGAGTGTTCGTATATCAAAGTAGAGCAATCTGAATATTGTTGCCTTAGCACGAGCGCTGAGAACTTGAGATTTTCTTATCGGGCTATAATGCAGATGCGATAAGACCTCTTTTCTAATCGCGAAACAAGCCTATTTTTAAACCCTTAAAGTTTATTCCACACAGGTTGTCTTAAAGTGATCGAAGCGAATTAAATGAAAGCAGAGCAAAGTGTTGGTGAGGACTTCTCGTAGAAAGAGCGCAAAAAAAATCAACGATTTTATAAATAGTTATTTACGTTGTTCTCACTCAAAGTACCAAAATATATTTGTGAATTTTCAAAACAGGGTCGTTTTCAAAATTAGTTCGTTTTTATCCCATTCGATTTCCAAGACATGTTCGATTTATTGTGATTATTCTTTACCAAGTGTTTATATTTCGAATTCGCGAATTCGGCCTTTTTGTTTTTTTACTATTTAGCTCTTTTAGCCTGTTTGAATTTAATTTCGGTTTGTTAAGATATTCTGTTAAAAATTTTTAATACGTGCAAATAGAAAATCGTTCAAAGAGCGGATAAGTTTTGGATCGAAGCTCATTATTGGGTTGACCTACCGACCATTAAAAAAAAAACTGAGTTTGGTATGGGGTATATATATTTTGAATAACCCATTTCTAAATCCAAAACCTGTTTCACGAAATTTTTTATAGTTTCTGCGATATTAAGCATTAATTTTGCTTCATATCAACTATTTTAAAGTGAACTAAGTATTGTTTTGCTCTACACACCACTGTTTGTTTTAACGAAACATACAAAAAGGCACAATATCACATAAATATTGACTCAGGGAATGAAGACGAGAATGACCTCAATGTCGTTTAATTAGTTCTCCATCAAGAAGCGACAATCATATTATGGTTGTTCCATTTGCAAATCTTCATATTTTTGTGTGTCGTTAAGTAATTTAAAGCATCTGTTGTGTATTTTTTTTTTTAAATATGATCACAGTGTATTATATTGATATTAAATGAATGTAGGACAGATATATATGTATTAAAGATTAAGAAAATTAGATTAATACAACGTATATATGTGTATGTGTGTGTGTGGATTCGAAACAGAAACTCGAAATTGAAACAGCTTAACTACCCATTTTTAATTTCGTACATTTCCATCCCTTTTATACCAAATCTATTTATACGCTCCTGTTTTCAATAAATTTTGTTTATTATTTATTATAGTTGTTAATTTTTTTTTTTTTTTTTTTTTTTTTGATGATAAATTTTTCAAAAGTATAGTTTGTTGTTTGTTATTATTATTTTTTTTTTTATTTGTTTAGCAAACTTGATATTAAACTTTTTTCTGAAAATCTATTTATTTTGGTGTTAACAGTATTACAAAAACTACAGCAGCAACAACAACAATAATGGAATGACAATAAGAGTATTTTTTGTATAAAATAAAATTACAAAAAACAAAATTAAAAATCGACAATAATGTACAGTTAGTAAGTAGAGCCCAACCCACCCAACTATCGAATATGAACACAGAACAGCAAACAGGAACCAGGTGTAGTTTATTGGCTGGGGAAGGTCGACTTGTTTTGATATTTCACTTTTTTTTTTTAATTATACATAGAAATTATCTAATCAACGGTGTGTGGGGGCAACTTATTTTTGAAGAAAATGTTCATGATGGATTTGGGTTTGATTCCAGAAACGCATAAAACTATTTTGTGCGTACTTCGAAACAAGAAGGTGAATTCGCCGTTATTATCGGGGCTACCTAAGCAGCCACAGACAAGAACATACGTTAACTAAAAAATATTCACACTTTTCGTATTTGAAATTTCCCTCGAAATTTATTAGCTTTTCCCCGTAAAATATATTGGGAAGATCAAAATTTCGAAGGAAAAACTGTTCACTTTTTATTCACGATAGGCGTAAATACTTAAGGAGATATTAGACAGCTAGATACGAAAATCTTAAAAAAGTCATGAAAAATGTATTGGAAAGAAAGGGACTACGCAAAGCCAGAAACATTTATATAAAGGGTGGTTAAATTGTAAGGGCCGATGTTGAATGTGAACCACACCTAAACGCCAAGTTTCTTTCCGAATTTTATTTGACATTTCTCTATTTCAGACTTACTCAATTTGAACCATTGAGAGATACACAATCCAACAACGTGTTAAAGTTATCCAGACTTATTATCAAAATGGGCGTTCAAATCAAAATGCATATCGTGCACTTCGTGATTTGTGATGAGGCACATTTGCACCTCAGTGGATTCGTCAATAAGCAGAATTGCCGCATTTGGGCGAATGAGAATCCAAGAGTGATTGTCGAAAAACCAATGCACCCACAAAGAGTGACTGTTTGGTGCGGTTTATGGGCTGGCGGCATCATCGGGCCGTATTTTTTCCAAAATGAGGCCGGTCAGGCAGTTACTGTGAATGGTGTTCGCTATCGTGAGATGATTACGAACTTTTTATGGCCCGAATTGGAAGATATGGATGTGGACGATATGTGGTTTCAGCAGGACGGTGCCACTTGCCACACAGCTAACGAAACAATGGCTCTTTTGCGCAACAAATTCAACGGCCGTGTTATCTCACGTAATGGCGATGTCAATTGGCCGCCAAGGTCATGTGATTTGACACCGTTGGACTTTTTTCTTTGGGGTTATTTGAAAGAAAAGGTGTACGTCGATAAGCCAGCAACAATTCAAGAGCTAAAGGATGAGATAATTCGGCACATTAACGGCATAGAACCTCCATTATGCCTCAGGGTCATCGAAAATTTGGACCATCGGATGGAGGTGTGCCGCCGTGGTCGCGGCGCCCATTTGGCCGATATTTTGTTCCATACATAATTGAGTAATACCAATATATCATAATAAAATAAAATTACAATAATTTCCTAAATAGTTTGTGTTTTATTCAAAATCAATATCGGCCCTTGAAATTTAACCACCCTTTACATATATTTAGAATGCTAAACTTCTGGGTACTCCAAACATGTGCAAAATCGCAAAAGTAGAGACTTTTAAAAATGATTTTATGTTGATAACTTTAGATTCAAAATTTATTTTAAATTTACGCTTAGTTATTTTGCAAGTGTATTTTCACCATAGATGGGGGTAGTGCACTCACACTTAGTGATAATGCAAAAACATTGCAATCATTTTGTTGATGTTAAGTGATGAATTGAAAATTTGCAGCCTCACAAAGCATGAGTGATAAAATTAATTTGAATTAAAAAAAAGCAATTATCAGTTTATTGCAATTTTCTTGTTCTTCACTCATTTGAGTGCAACTTAAAATTTTAAGTTTAAATTGAATTGTGTTTGTAGTTGTGCACTAATTGAAATCACAAGGCTAAAGCTACGGTCATACTTATTAAATATTTGATCAAATAATCGTAACCCCTACTTTTGTTAATAGTTAGTGAGATTTAAAATGGTATTAATATTACAAAATAAACTAATTGTACTACTAGACATAGCAAAAACAGTTTTTTGTAAGATGTGGTATTTTAATCAAAATAAATATTAATATTAAGCGAAAAGATTTTTTAGTTTGATTGTTGGTCCCGTTTTTTTCGTCAAATATTTGATAAGTCTGACCATAGCTTAAGCTACATAAGAAAAAACAATAAAAAAGAAACAGTATAAAATAAAATCTAAATAAATAAGCCTTGCAAAAGTAAGATCCATTGTCTGTTGTTGACAGCACAATTTTATTAATGTCGATGTGGTTCACAATTTCCGCGATTTCTTTCGTAAGTGTGATTTTCAGCGGGTTGACGTCACGAAAATGCAAGATGCTTTCTGTTTAAGAATACCATATGTGTGCAGTAGTGCATACATATTATATGTAAATGCTGGAAAACAAAGTTTCATTGTATGGACACAAATGCAGTTTCAAAGAGAATTGCAGAAAGTTTCTGCAGAAAAGGTTTTATTATATGGACGATATAATTTTTTCATTTTTGGTTTCAATATCAACTTAAAATTTTTAACACATAATTTTCATTTCATCAGAAGAAATAAATTAAAACTTTTTTGATTAATATCATATAGGATTTTTTTGAAGTTTTCACTCCAAATAATAAAAATAAGAGTTTTTTTTTTATAAATAACTCGAATAAACTAACCAGAGTCTATGGCGGGAATCGAACCCGCAACCCCAGCGCTGATAGACTTTCTCACTACCCGCTAGCCAACCGGGGAGCTCGTTTAATTTAGGGAGCTCGTTTAATTTAGTATCTAAAATTTTTATTATACGTATTTTTCTTCAAAAATGTCATAATCAAAAATGTTTGAAAGATTAGTAAGATTATGTTTGTATGCAGCTTTTTTGATTGCAAGTTTAAATTTTGGACTATTTGAATTGAGAGCAAATTTTTTGCATTCAATCTGCGTTTAGTGAAAAAATTTGCAAAATTTTTTTTTGTGCCCTAGAGGGAAGCGAACTGCCACCAAAGTAGTTCCGTGATAGGTCTTTGGTGGTAGAGACCGGTTCTAGTTTTAACACTTTCTATGGATAAGACCTATCACTTTTACATGGGGTTGTCACTGGAGGGGGTCAATTGACACCATATGACCAGTCACACATCTATTCTCAATGGACGTGTTTAGTGACAGTTACTACAATGTAGTATTATTTCAATACAATGTAGTATAATTTCAATAAAACAAATCCTAGAATTAAATTCAAGAACCAAATTTTAGAAAGCCCCAAAAAATGGGTCACACCACTGGTGAAGACAGTACTGTAATTCATTACTTTTTCTACATTTTTGTTCTTCATAAACCAGTTACATGATTTATTCTCCTTTCACTGGCCATGAGTTCTTTCTTTTTGTACCTTTTCTATTTTCACAACTCCCAGGACCAGTCCGTTTGACCAATTGAAACAAATTTCCCGCAGGGTGGTAGTTAAAAAATAACAATCATTACGAAGGCTGGTAAAAAAGAGCGCAAACTAATTTTTTTTTTGAAATTTTATTTACTGATAGTGCACTGCTGATTTAAATCAATATTTAGTGCACTACCCCCAACTTTCATTTTCACAGTCAAACTGAGTTATTTGGGACTGAAAAAGATTGTCTACTTACTGAAAACATATTTTTCTTCATGTAAACGACTTACTACACTAAAAGTTGGTTAACGCATTAAGATTTCTAAAGCTAACACAAATGTTATTGTCGCCAATTTTCATCAAATATTTTTCAAAATTGTGACCAGAACGGACACCATTGTATCGATTATGAAAGTGATTCTAAGTCGATCGGTATACCAAAAGGGGGGTCTAGGGCCAATAGTAACAAACTTTAGCACAAACGTATAATACCCTCTCCATTATTGTGGTGTGGTTACGAATATGAATGGTTTACTTTTTCTGGCGAACTTTATATCTAAAACAATGGCCATCGAGTGTGGGGCATTATAAATATATATTGAACAAAACAACTGCAGCTTAAAAATTGCATTGAACTCGTTTAGTTAAAGGACTTTTTATTGTTTTGTTTAATTCCTGTTCCAACATTTTCACCTAAAGTCGTTTTTGGTTGCACGTGTTATTGTCATCATGAATGTTGCTGGTTGTTGAAGTCATTGTTGCATTGTTAAAAAACTGCTGCTGCTGCTGCTGCTATTGCTGTTCCAAAGGCGATGCAAAAAAAGCTGTGACTTTGGCGCATGTAGACCCCGTGACTAAATTAAGTTTTATTTCATTTTAGGCCACAATCAAAGTAATGCCACATTTTAAGGTTTGTTTCTAATGCCGTTTTTAGGCAAACAAAATTTGAAAATTGATCCAGCTGGATTAGGGTTGTCTAAGGAGAGCTGAAGAAGAGGAGGGGAAGTGAAGAAAAAGCTTGACAGTGTTTAAAGGGAATATCCATTTGAGTACCCCAAAGTTTGTGTGTGGAAATTTGTCTCAAAAATATGTTGCAATTGTGCAATTGTCAAGAACAAAAAAAAAAAAAAAATGAAAAACTTAAACATGCAGTTGAAATGTTTGGGCGTTTCTCTAATCTATTGGCGCCAAATGTTTGTCCAATCGATATTCATCCACACACATGCACAAAACGATCAGCAGCAGCATGAACATTTCCCGTATGCATTAAAAAAAAAAAAAACTTTGAAAAAAATAGACAAATAAACAAATACATTTCTGAATGGGTTTGTTGTCAGCTGTGTTGTTGCCCCAAACTTGCACAAATGCAGAAATTTTTTTCCAAACAATTGTTCATTCGTGCGTTTAAATTCTGTTGTGTTGTGTTTGTGATTTTTTTTTTTTTTTTGCATTTACGGTCATGTTTAATTTTTAGCAAAATATTTAACATTTTGCTCTTAGTATTTTTACTTGTATCTGTTGTTTGCAGATTAAAAACCTTGTGGTCGATTTGCATTTGATGACTTTCTGTTTGTTTAAATTTTACTTAATACGAAAAATTGTGGGTTATTGAAATTGGACTAGATTAAAATGACCATTGATCCCTTAAGTTTAGGTTTTAAATAGATATTTGTTTAAAATTTGGTGAAAGGAATTTAAATGTATGTAACTTATGTATAAGTTAAGGCTGTATTAAAACTGCACATTTGCATACGCCCTAAAATGAGTCAGTAATTGCAACATTTTAGATAATAGCGGTGTTCAGAATTTTGTGCAATTGGTCTTGCAAAAGAGCAAATGCAAAAATTCTTAGCTCTTCTGTTAAATCAAACAACAAAATACAGAGAGTTTCTATAAGATTAAAAAAAAGCTACGTTATTCTGTATTCGCACTAAACACTGAACTCCGTTAATGTATACACAGAAAAAAATTACGACAAATCAATTGTCATATTGAATACCATATTCGTCAATACAATTAATTTTTTAATTGGAAAGGCACTAAAAACCGAATTTGTAAATACAAAAAATACTTTTGTTAATTAAAATTGTTTACATTCAACAAATATTTTTAACAATTTGTTTGTAACATTAAATAAATTATTAGTTAGCAATCAAATAAAAAAATTAATTACAAATTTGTCATTTTAACAAAATGTTTTGATGCTTATTGATTTCAACCAAAATTTATGGCAATTTTAACAGAAAGAGATGCATTAAAAATGCTGATCTAATTAATTTTATATTTAAATATAATAAAAATCTAATTACAAATACATATCTTTAACATAAACGGACTTAAGAGGGGATAAAGAAGAAGGTCAAAACGGATTCTTGCCACAATCATCAAATATAATTTAAAAACTAGAAAAGATTAAACCCTTTAAAATTTAGGTAAGAAGTTTTAAATAAAAGCTTCACTTACCCCTAAGATAAATTTTGTTTTCAATAACAGCCAAACTTTCATATTTTACGCATTTAAAACAATAAATAATGAATATTTTTTATTTTGTATTAAAAATTTATGACTGAAAATTTTTTTATTTTTTAAACTAAAACAAATTGTTAATATGACAATTTAAAGGGTGGTTAAATTGTAAGGGCCGATGTTGAATGTGAACCACACCTAAACGCCAAGTTTTTTTCCGAATTTTATTCTCTATTTCAGACTTACTCAATTTGAACCATGGAGAGATACACAATCCAACAACGTGTTAAAGTTATCCAGACTTATTATGAAAATGGATGATAAATTTCGAAGAAAATCATCTTCAGTGATGAGGCACATTTTCACCTCAGTGGATTTGTCGATAAGCAGAATTTCCGCATTTGGGCGAATAATAATCCAAGAGTGATTGTCGAAAAACCAATGCACCCACAAAGAGTGACTGTTTAGTGCGGTTTATGGGCTGGCGGCATCATCGGGCCGTATTTTTTCCAAAATGAGGCCGGTCAGGCAGTTACTGTGAATGGTGTTCGCTATCGTGAGATGATAACGAACTTTTTATGACCCGAATTGGAAGATATGGATGTGGACGATATGTGGTTTCAGCAGGACGGTGCCACTTGCCACACAGCTAACGAAACAATGGCTCTTTTGCGCAACAAATTCAATGGCCGTGTTATCTCACGTAATGGCGATGTCAATTGGCCGCCAAGATCATGTGATTTGACACCGTTGGACTTTTTTCTTTGGGGTTATTTGAAAGAAAAGGTGTACGTCGATAAGCCAGCAACAATTCAAGAGCTAAAGGATGAGATAATTCGGCACATTAACGGCATATAACCTCCATTATGCCTCAGGTTCATCGAAAATTTGGACCATCGGATGGAGGTGTGCCGCCGTGGTCGCGGCGCCCATTTGGCCGATATTTTGTTCCATACATAATTGAGTAATACCAATATATCATAATAAAATAAAATTACAATAATTTCCTAAATAGTTTGTGTTTTATTCTAAATCAACATCGGGCCTTGAAATTTAACCACCCTTTACAAACAATTTTATTAAGAAAATTGTTGAAAATTTTAAATAAGTTTAAAAAAATTTTATTAATCTTGTTATTTTTTTCTGTGTACTTTTCGTTTTAAAAATCATGATTGTATTTCGAAATCAAAAACTGTCGAACAAAAAACGAAAATTTGTGTAGATCTTTTCACTTTTTGAGATGGCTTTACCGTGATTGTTTACATTTAATGAATCAGAAGTAAAAGCAACAGTTTTTTTTGGCCAATGACAAATGTAGAAGTCGAAGACAAGGCAGTTTTTCTACTGTGACTGCAGTTTTTTAAGCGCTGATTTCAATGCCTTCATTATATCAGCATTAGTAATAATTTTTTAAGTTATTATACAATTATTTATGTTAGAGTTTAGTGCATGACAATATAGTACACACATTCAATCTTTTCTGGCTGCATTACACTCATACTGAACTGATTTATAGTTTGCCTGTATCACTATGAGTGCAGGCATTCTTGTTCCAAAACTTAGCTAAGGCAATATATGTTTAAAAAAAAGTCTCAAAAATGACGAGACTTAGTCGGATTAAGATGACGAATAAACTTTTCCCTAAAATGTTTGCCAAAGCTTTTCTAAAGAACTTAGGTGCTTTGCGTTCATGAAAATACAGTTTTCAAAAGAAAATGTATAATATTTATTTGCCAATCTTTTTATCTGAAACAATAATATGAATCGACACTTTGAACCAGGGAGGTTGCACTTTCTGGTGAAGTGAACCTAAGGCTTCAGATTGACTGGAGCTTTAAATTGAAAGATTGCAAAATGTTTGTCCAAAATCAAAGAATAACTAGTAGCCGCCGGGGTTTTCAATAGGATGCTAATGAAGTGCCCGCTGTAATTTTAACCTAAATTATGCCAGGATGGTGTAAGTGGATCCAACCTCTAGATCAATACCTAAAACTGTAGAGCAATTGTAGGAAAGTATACAAGTTCAAAGCTTAAAGGTCCTAGGCGAGGCAATAGTAGGGAGGCTAATTTTAAGTTAAAACAGAAGAAACTTCTCATAAGGCCAAAACCTGTAAATTCATCTAGATCACAAACTTATTCTTTTTTTTCAAGAACATTGATTAATATTTATAACGACTTTTTTGGTTGGACAATTTATTACGACATTTTTGCTTGGATAAACAGGTAAAAATTTTAATATTCTAGGCGAAGGATGCAGACAGGCTTAAATTACTGTAATGCATTTTTACACTCTGCGCCTACAAAAATATAAAGCTATGCCTGTTTGCCCAAATGCAAAAAAGTCATAATAGAGATCCATTGTTACGTAAAGATCAACATGCCGATTCATGGGTAAAAGCAAAAGAAAGGCAAATCCCTTCCGAAATATGATCACAAACCCAAAATATTACACAATTTTATCCACCATTGTATACAAAATCAGATTAAATGCCTTCATATAACAGTCTGCCTTATTGCCAATCATTTCGTACATAGTAAATTATATGATTCTGTAGCATAAATATCACACAAATATGCTTTTCTGCAATTACAATCTCATTTAATTGAAGAAACTCTTTAAGTCAAAGAGTCCTTTAATTAATTGATATTCATATTACGTAATAACAAATTACTATTAAATTACCTTTTAAGGTGCACAACATGTAGTTTGCAATCATTTTCGAAAAAGAAAAACAAATCCATGCAATTTTGTTCAGACATAGATACGAGAACGAACTATGAGTACAAGTATCTTCCATACATACACACATAAACACATGCATATAAATGAGGTGGTTAAGCAATCAAACAATATTGTATTGGAAACTAAACACAGACATAAACAGACGAGTACATTGAGTGTAACAAATAATGAAAATACAATATACTTTTAATAAGAGAATCATCATCAACATCAACGTTTGTTCTTTGAAGAATTAAAGTGCAAGTTGAATAAAAAATCAGAGAAAAAAAAATCGACCACAATATTATTTATAAACTTGAAAATGTCTTGTTTGATGTAACTAATGCAATTTGTAGACACCGTTTCCGCGATTGATTTAAAATGAATATAGTTTCATTTGTAGTTCATATTTTGGCAAACTGCGAGAATTTTGTTTGGAGAGAGAGAGAGAGAGAGAGAGAGAACGAGAGAGTCTGGAATCAGGGGGTAACAACAACTATTCATTTTTGTGGATATCAATCAGAAGATCTCAAATCCTGAACAAAGGCTGACTTCCTAAACGTATATTAACAATGTATCAATACAGTATTTAAACCGAGTTGATACATTGTGTAGTAACTTTTTTAATACGTTGCATATTAATACTTTGCAACACTGAAATCGTTTAGGAACATTTATATGCATTGTATCATTCATAATAAAGCGAACAATGGGGGAAGAACATATTTTATTGGAAAATGTCTTAGATTTGTGCGAAGAGGGAAACTCCAGCCTCAAAAATGCTGTAAACATTATAAAAAGAAAACATAAACGATTTGCTGTTTTGCTGAAAGAATCACGGGTATCAAAAAGAATACCAAAAACAAAAGGCTTTGTGGAAACCATTGTTGAAATGCCAGACGATGTTTTTTACATTTTTAAAATTATGCGTCCATTTTTTACTGTAATAAAAAAAAAAAATAAAACTGAATAGAGAAATATAATAAATTATAACAAAAAAATGCTTACTTATCTTCCTGCGTCGCCATCGTATTTTGCCATGCATTCGCTTTGCATCTACTTTTATTTGGATGCCTTTGTTGCTTTTCCTTGCGTATTAACTACAACAGTGTTGCAAAAGGGAACAAAATACATTGTAAAAATTTTCAGGTTTGCATTTACGAACACGCTGCAATGTATTACTACAAAGCAACATGCGTTTAGGAAGTCAGCCAAACTTATACTTTTCCCTAGAGTTCTTAACTGAGTTTTAAGCATTTTAGAAAAAAAAATTGTTAATCAAAATATTTTCTCAAAATGAATTCAAGCTAACTGAAAGCGAAGCATCCTTAATTCGAGATGTTTGTGCATTTTCAGTAAGCATTTATGTTAAGTGTTAGTTTGTAACCCCATCAGCGGTTTCTGCACCAGGATACGATCTACAGGTCTTAAAGGACCTAAAATATTATGCTAAAGTAAATTTGTTAATTGGAACTGCAGCCATTAAAAAATCCCTGGTCATTCATCTTTGGTGCTAATCAGAACAGCTTATTGCTTTCGTCTTATGGGACGACCAAGTTTCCGTTAATACAAAAAAAATAGTTGGTGGCCGCTTTAGATTTTGAAGGACCGTAAAACATTACATCTAATTGAATGAAGAAAAGTGTTGAAGATTGCACCGATGGAGGAATATTATAAACTACATACCAACAATGAACAACAGAAGCACTATTTATTGTAGCTGGTGAAAGATTATAGACGAAAATACCCAAATTGTAATAAATCAATTTTGCTCCAATAATTATTTTTAAGAAAATATGAAAAACTTGAAAATTCTTCAAAGTAAAAAAAATATTTTATGTTTATCACCATAAATTTCATTGACTGATTTTGTTAAGTTTCTATTTTACGTTTACAAATTAAAACCATTTTTTTATAATAATACATATTTTAAGTTTCATTAAACACATGTAACCTGTTTTAAGATTTTTATGTAAATATCTATGTATGTATTAACCCTATTAGGTTAGGTTAGGTTAAGAAGGGTTGTGTGCCCACGGGCACACGTCCACTCGGAGACCAATACAGTCCATTGTGAATCCCTTCAAAGAAATATGAGATAGGATAAGAAGAAGTGAAAAGTAGAGAAAAGGAAGTATGCGATAGACGGAAAAAATTAGAAAGTAGGACCAATAACCCCCTTACAGTCCCCTCAACAGAAACAGCCGCGTTATTTCCCTGACAAACCCTAGTAGATCGGCCGGATTACATCCAGCTATGCACCCCAGTTCGTCGTGAAACCTATCTCCTAGCCACTTCTGCCTGAGATCCTGCATCGATCGTCTCTAACTCCTCTGCATCCTCGCACAACCTGCAGAAGTCCGGTATGGTGTTGTCCCATTTGCTCGTGAAAGCCTTAACAGGACAGTGACCCGTCAAGAACCCTATAAGTGTTCTAAGACCAACCCTATCCAATCCCAGTAGAACCCTGGTTGCCCCCGCGTCCAATCTGGGCCATAGTGCCCTAGACACCCTGCAATCCCTTCTGTCCCTCCAGGATCGGTCAACGTCATCACGGAATTTCTCCCGTATCACCCAATAGTAGTAACATAGGGGGGGCTTTACCCCCCGTCCCTTACCACTAAGTCGAGACTCGAACCCCCTCTCGCGAGTTCGTCACCGAACATGCAGTGTCCTGGTACACAACACAGCCTCACGTTGAATGCCCCCATGAGTTCCCTAAGAGCATTCCAACCCGCGCGACCAGGCACGATCTCACCGTATAGTTCTTCAATGCCCGAGGCGCCGCCTGACTATCGACGTAAATTGTCACCTCAGATC
Organism: Pollenia griseotomentosa; assembly: GCA_963931875.1. Taxonomy (NCBI): domain Eukaryota; kingdom Metazoa; phylum Arthropoda; class Insecta; order Diptera; family Polleniidae; genus Pollenia; species Pollenia griseotomentosa. The sequence goes on from OZ007562.1 coordinate 87,253,811, forward strand.
CACTCACGATGTGGTCCAGTATCACCTCCGTCGCCCTCCAGATCGCTAGGATCTCAGCCTGGAAGACACTGCACTCATCAGGGAGTCTGAATGACCTTTTTACCTCAGTGTCCGCGATATATACACCGGCACCAGTGCCGGTTTATTAACCCTATTAATTTTGAAATAAATCATTTTAAATAAAAAAAAAAATACGCTCACAATCCAGCTTTAATCTTGTATTGCTTTAATCTTGTATTGCTTTAATCTTGTCTTGTCACATATTCCTTGTTACGTTCCCTAAATAAACAGTCGGATTAAAACCTCTCTAATAATTTTTGTTTGTTTGCAGTTCCATCAATAGCTTAGAGTAAGGGTGAAGTTCGGTTGCCAGCGAAATATCGAAAGATCACTGTTTCTATAAACTAATTTTTGTCTTAAACATCAATTCACAAAGAACCCTTCGGGAAATTTGTATCAATTCTTCCTGTAGCACTTATCCCGTGACCAGTGAACACAATAATATAATAAAAAGGAATGAATTCTGAAAACTAGTCATTTGACTTAATTTTGTGCGGTAATGGCCGATTCTATCTGCTTCTAGTACTTTATATGAAAGAAATTGTTTAAATTAACATGGTTTACTCGGGACAATATCTGCGACAGGCATTATATTAACCGAAATTTAACAAGTGCGTTCAGGTTATTTCAGTGACCTTTTACAAAGTGACAAAAAAAAGGTCAATTGAACGCCTTCTAGGACATCGCCATGTCAAAATGACAACTTTCCTACAAATAAACCTTTTAAGCTAGAACCGTTCCCTAACACTTAAGAACAGTCACGTAACATGTTTAGTGTCCGGAATGGTTGGTAGCGCCCTAAGGTCTGAAGATTATTCAAGCCTTGCAAGTAAATTTAAGTGATAGTTCCAATTTGGTAAAATAATTATTTTTGTTTACAATTGTCTTTCATAAATATCCAAGGAAACACTATTATTTTCCTTCTAACTTCCATCAAATAACAATAGCAATCAGAAAAAAACTCCAGCACAAATAAAAACGATTTTCTTTGGTTGTCTGAAAATCCCATTCTCTGTTTATCCATATTTCCCCTCTTGTCTATCCAAGATTCTGTCTAACCATCTATTAGTTTATATTTATTTATCCGTCCGTCCCGCTGTTTGTCTAACCAAACATTTGAATCGATCCCCAACCATGTTGCCGTATTAGCACAAATGCAATGAGCTGCAAAAGTTAAAAACGTGTTTTGAATGAAAAATTAATTTTCATCTTTTGACGTTGCTTTTCAAAAGAAACAGAACAGAAGAAAAGCAACGAAGTTTAAAAAAGCCATAAGAAGACATACAAGAACAACACCAGAGAATACCGGCAACAAGAAGAAAACTTGAGAAAAGAAAATAGAAGAAGTTCCACCAACCAAAGTTGAAAAAAGAAATAGTAGAAGTTAAATCAAACTATTTTAAGATGCTGAACAGCTGCAAAAATGAAATTTGAGCGAGAGATAACGATGCATCGACAGATGTATGCAAATAGTATGACATGATAAATGGTTGCATTTCTGACAAACTAGATGAATAAATAAATAAAACGGAGGATGTTTGTTGGTTTGCTGGGGACGCACATGCACAATGCATTCACTGAACGGGAACACTGGCAGAGTTGGTGGTGGTACGCGCGAGAGAGTATTTAAAGTTAAATTTTCTAACTAATAAAATAAATTTGAAAAGTCGCAAGAAAAGGTTAAAGCTGTTTTGTATGCAAAATGAATTTTACATAGTTGTCAAGTTTTTGAAAAGTTTTAGCAAAGAATCAAAAGATTTGACATTCATTTATGATTTAATAATAATTACCAAGTGTAAACTTTTGTTAGAGAAGAATGAACGCATGAAATAAAAAAAAAATATTTTTACCGCTATAAAAGATTGACTAGTTAATATTCTAAGCAAAACTTCATTCAGCAATGCTCGTTAAGTTTTAAATACACTTTACAGAATTTTTGTATTTCGCATATTCCGCATGTATTTCTTTAAAATCTGTTTAAAGTATACAACTACTGTGGATAACGATATTAACGAGATGTGGACACTCTAATTAAGGATGAGGTTTGTGCTTTAATCTTAGATTTATAGGAAAGCTCTTATCTGAGAGCTGTTTTTACATCATCCAATTTGATTCCCTTAGCCTAAGGATGCACGGACCTTAGTCAATATCTGACACCGATATATCGGTTTCGAAAACCAAAATCTAAAGGCATTTATAATGAAAGTTTATTTACTGCTAAAGCGATATGTGACCCGTGCCTATTAAGCTCGATTCACCAATGCATTCCGAACAAATTTTTTTATCCGGACAAAATTTTTTTTGTATTGAGTTTGACGTCTTACTTTTAAGAGAAAGAGAGATCAATGATTTTGATCGGCAAGTTTTTTCTTGAATTGGTTTAATTTTAATTCTTGTGCAGAACAAAATGGACTGGGATGCCACTTTTTTCAATTTGTACATAAAAGTTGAATTGAGCTGCCACATATGTAGTGTTTTTACTAGGGCAACCAAAAAAAAAGCAAATGCTTATTTTTTTGTTTACAAGATAGAAAGATTTTGATTGAACAGAAATTCCGATCATAAAAAAAACAAAGAAAATGAGCTTTATTTGTTAGGGCTTTTTTTTTGCTTATTTTGGCAATATCGGCTTTTTTTTAGTTATTTTTGCGATATTGGCTTTTTTATTACTTATTTTGCCATTTCAAGATAATTTTTAATTTTTTTCATACGACGCAAATTTTTTTTATAATTACAAAAAATCAACCATTTTTGTGCTGTAACAACTCTGGTTAAAAAATCGTTCTACGTTATGGTAAAGTTGTGTGCTACCCTTGAACAATATCATCCCAAAACCTATTATTTGTGCTGATGTGAGAAACACCTTAAAATATTGTTCCTAAAGTATACCGATCAACTCAAATCAAATCACTTTCTGAGTCGATCTAACGATCACAGAATACCACAGAACTGTCACGAGACGGAAGATTTTGCTTTTTTTCTCTCTTTTTAAGAAAGCTGCCCTTTTTCATTTCTCTTTGCATCATCTTTTATGCCGCAATACAATGAACACATATTTATTTAGTTGAGATTTATTTGCAAAGCTTTTGTAAAAATTAACTTTTAAGTTTACCACAACACAAGTAAATAATATTTAAGTAAATAAATAACATTATAAAACAAAAAAATATTAATAAATACATTTTATTTGCACAAAACACAACGTTTGTTGAACTAATGCATTTTTTTAACGTGGTCTGTGTTTTGTTATTTTTATTTTGATCATGCCATTTGTGTTGATTGTTGCTGCCTGTTTTTACGCATTGCCACTACACTACCAAAAAAAGCTTTCTGTCTTTTTCTTCGAAAGCTGCCCTCGCAACTGATTTGGGTCTTTTTCACACGTCACTTTTTACAGTTCTGTGGTATTCTGTGCTAACGATGTCCGTCCGGCTGGCTGGCTGTCCATGTAACCTCGTGCGCAAAGTACAGGTCGCAATTTTAAAGATAATTTAATGAAATTTGGTACGTGGGTTCTAATTGGCACAAGGGCGAATCGGTCCATAATTTAATATAGCCCCCATACAAGCTGCTATCCGGAAGAGGGTCTTTGTGCCCACTATCAACCCAATTTTAATGCAATTTAAGACATATTTATATGGACACGTAAGGTATGCATTTTTTTTTAAATAGGACCACGAGGGGAGATAGGGTCATATAGCCATACACTCTCGAAACTTTTTTTTTTAAATACTGTGGTTTTGGGTATCATACGGTCGGGCTTGACCGACTATACTTTCTCACTTGATTTTTATGCAACTCTGTCTTAGCGGTACTGCAACGTACTTTTTATAGAGTTGTGTATAATTTTTATGTGTTTATTTTTTTAGTATTTAGCCTTTTTATCAACTTATATTTGCTTGTTTAAATTCTTTTCTCTCGAAAATTCCATAGCTGTATTCTTACGATCAAATTCCTCAGTCTGTAACGTCTTAAACTTTGTAACGTCTTATTTCTTTTAAAATATAGTTTTTGTATAAAGAAACGGCTGTTAGCTCCCCTTCTCTCTGTTTTTGGTATAGTGACGTCTTATTTATTGCTTTTTTAATATAGTTGTAGCTTTAAAGAATTTCTCTGTATATCAAATATTGTTAATTTCTGCAAATTTTGAAGTTTAACACGAAGTTGTAACAAAATTGGAAACAAAAATCTTTCATTGGTTTTCTAAGTGAACATTATGGACCGTAAGAAAAATGTCCCGTGTTCCAGGAGATATAGGAGACAAAGTTAATACAACATTTAAATAAGTTTCATTAAAAAATGAATGATTTTCGGTATTAAAAGATATTGGAGATATTTTGGGAGGCAAGCGGAATTATGAGTCCAATCGTATAAAATATACTTCAGAGCAAATACTCAATTTTAAATATGCTCCCTTTACATCTGTAGACGTAGGAAAAACTATTTCTATGTACAAGAACTTGCTGACTCCAAAGAGAAATAGTTTTCTTTTCAAAAATTTATTGCATCAACTTATAATTTACTATAACAACGTATTAAACGAATAAAGTGGAAAATAAACATGTTTAAATTATTTTCATGTTTTTAAACGCTTTTTTTAAGAGCTTAAAACTGTTTTTTAGTGCTTTTTTTTGGTTGCCCTAGTTATTAATTACATTTTTCGTTTTGGCAGAATAATTAAATAAAAAAAATTAAGCAAAAATGGATGTAAAAGAAAATTTTGCCCTGAAACTTATTGAGGAGTTAAAAAAACCAGGAAGAGAATGCATTTGTGATATGGGCAATCGTTGATATAAAAATACTAATTTAAAACAAAATATATGGACTGAAATAGAAAAATCTTTGGGAATTGGTCGTAAGTAAATTTTAAATGGTCAATTTTAATATTTTTTTACATAATGCTTACCAATTATTGTAGGAAGTGAATGTCAATTATTATGGAAAAGTCTGCGAAGACTTCTTTTTTTGCTGTAATTTTTTTTCTAACTGCTATTCTTTTTACTTTCAACCTTTTTGATAATTTTTTGTTTTGCTAGTAAATGGTTTTATGCAATGCAATTAAAAGAAATCAAATTAATATTCTTCTTTCGTCCATTTTCTTAAACACACTTTTATAAGAAAAAATTAATAGTTTGCTAACTGTGCTGCCACTTTGTATAATCGTTTACATCTGTAAACCATATGGTAGCTTTGTTTTCCGAAATGGGTGAATCGTTCTGCAGAACACTCTCTGTAAAAAAATTATTCTCCGGACAAAAATATTGTTCGGAACGCATGGGCGAATCGAGCTTTAGTCTCTTTTGCAAGCAATGTAAGCCGACTACATTATCAGAGAGCTTTGCTTATAACTAGACACCTCAGAAAATACACGTGAAAGGCCTTAATTACCAAATACTTTATGGATCTTTCAAAAAATTTAACATTAAAGATAAAAATAAACATTGACAGCGCGAAGATAACTCAGAAAACGGCATAGGACTGTTCTAACGATGCCAGATTCCTTGCCTGGTATATCGGACATGATTTTCATTCCGACTAATAACACTGTGCTAGTAAAAACAACACACAAGCGAGGCAATCGGCGTTTTAACCTAATTGGGGAACGCTGAATCCAGCGTTCTTTTCGGTTAGCTCTTCTTTTCAAGATATACCGTTATTTTGAAAATAGAGAAGGATGCATAACATATATTCGCGTAACTCAAAAACGGGTTAGTTTATATTCAATAAAATAAAGAGAGTAAGAAGAAAAATTTCGAAATTTTGCCAAAAAATAATTTTTTTCCCAAAGAAAAATTATGTTTTTAAAACGGCTGCGTATACTAGAAAAGGGTTTAACCTTTCTTAAAGGTAATTTTATTTATTTATTTTAACAAGAGCTAACCTTAAAAAAACGGTTAGCACCACTGGATTCAGCGTTCCCGAATTAGGTTAAAGCGCCAGCTGCCCTGCTTGTCAAATAAAAAAGAGCCAATTTCTAGCACACTGTAATTCTTCACTGCATGTCAGGCGTTTGAAATTATTAATAAAACTAATAAATTAAAACGGTTGCGGCAAAGCCTTCCCCCGGCGACATGTGTTTATCCAACTCAGTAGGTTCAGAACAAAAGATTGCATTACGAAATTGTAAAATGGTTGGTATTACTCCAACCTTTTTACAAAAAAAGGTTCTGAGTTATCTTAAGGCAAACTAAATAGTTTTGACGTCATCCCTGCTCAAGCAGTTAATCTAAGGAGTCATCGATAACAACATTTCAAAAATCTTTCAACACCTTAACCCACCTTGTGAAGGTGAAGATAATCATATGAAGTTATTATATTAATTAACGCAGAAGCCCTTTCTTTTTCAGCTTAATCCGACAATACTTCTCTTGGCGAAGTAACCCTGAAGGTCTACAAATAACAACAAGTTACTACACCGAATGCTTGTGTTGCAATTGCTTAATCCAGATTCGAGGAGGATGATGGTAAGAGGCCTCCTAGTAGCTTGGATGAGGCTGGCTATTTATTCTGAGACTTTGAGTTTTGTGGAAATAATAAAAGAGTGTACAATGACATATAATGTTACCTCCCTACTTAGATTTAATTTATTTTCTGGGATACAGAAGCATATCGAGCCCTAATGGCGAAAATAACGTAGGCGACATCAATTTTCGTTTTTTTTTTTAAATGAATTGGTTGGCAACACTTGCATCTTCTCCTAAAATGTCATGGTCACATAAGGTACCCTTACGATTTTATAGCAAGAACAATTTTTTTGTAAGCTAATTCATACAACTAATTGCATACAAAATTTTTATGAAATAGAAAAAAAAAATTCTATCCTGTAATATTCGATTTTTGGCGCTTTCATTATTTTCGCGGTTCGAGCTGGATATTATACAAAAAAACATTAGACCGAATGAGGTTGCTAGAATTGAACTGCTGCTAGACCTGAACGGGGTGGATAAGGCTGTTTCCCTACAAACGTAGACTTCGGCGAGGGATTATTGAAATCACTAAATAAGCCAAAAGCGATTTTTGCAGAATAATTAAGCAATTGTGACCTCATTGAGATGACAAGTTTACCACTTCTTATCTATCGATGACCAGGAAAAAAGTACTTTTTTGGAATATGTCATCACCGAGTACGCACAGTGTCTAGGTACACATTTACTGCCACAGATGTTATAAAAATGGAAGGTTATAAAAATGGAATAGTAAACTCTACTCCATACCAGCCAGAATGTGAACTGTTGCCTTTGAGAAAGTTCTTGACTTTTCTAGCATAAAATTGGAATACATTTTGAACTAAGTACGGAATTCAGGTTGATACAGGCACAATAGCTCAATAGGTGTAAGTATGTTAATACGAACTAAGTATCATCTCGTCCTAACCTACACAGAAAGAAAAAATACCAAGATTTTCTATTTACTTTTAGGTATAGTTGTACTTAAAAAGTTTAGTACGAATAACACTCAAAGGTACTTAAAACAGTCCAAATTTGGATAAAATTCGAAAAACAATATGCGTGCATTAGGGATGCCAATCCCGAAATCCCAAATACCGAAATCCCGGGATTATTGTAACATTTGGGTTCAGTAAAAATGTGCTAATTTTTTTATCGAATACAACTATATTTCAATAAACGTGAGTCACCCTGTTAAAAATAACTTCCAAAATTTAATATTAAATCATACTGGCAATCAGTGATGCCAGGAGAAATTTCAAAAAATCCCTACGTGTCTAAAACAAAATTCCCTTTTTTCCCTACAACCAAAAAAAAAAAATCCCTTTTCCCTACGTTCAAAATTTATTGTTTTAGCAAACGGCAAATAAATACATTTTTGTTAACATTTTTCAAATACAGTAGCCCTGATAAATGCGCAATCAACGCATTGAAAAAAAAACTCGCTTAAAAAACTCAATATTCATTTAAAAGTACTTTTTTAGTTATAAGGGAAAATAAAATGTATTATACCTAGTTCTCATACGAAATTAAACATAATATTTAAACTAAAACTAATTTAATAAACATTCTTACATAGATACATATTTTTTAAAAATATAATTATGTTTTGTATGTTATATGTATTTTATTCGACCTTTATTATTTCATTAAGTCTTTTTTTTATAACTTTAAATGTTTATTCGAACCAATATTTTGGCAAATGTTAACGCCGTGTTAATATTATTAAAACCATTTATTATGTCTTCTTTCCATGGTTTCAATTTCATTGGTGCATTTATTTTGTTGCACAAAGTATCTACGGATGAAAATAACGGCACTTAGTTGGAGCTTCAATTATTTCCTCCTCTTCATCATCGGAAGATTCCGATAACTCTTTAAAATTATTCTCTATGATTTTCGAAATTCAAGAGAAATTTACTTTTTTACTTCAACTGCCGTTTTAAATATTTGTGTTGCCATACATATATGTCAGTACAAAAATACTTTTACTAATTTTATAAATGCCTTGTCTGATATTTAAAAAAAACAAAGTTTTTTGGTTACGCATTTAAGCGATTTATTTTGTTCAAGTTTATTTAATTTCGGACAAAAAATAATGAATCATTAAAATTTTCATGTAATTATGTGAAAAGTTTGCTTGCCAGCACATTTTGCATTTTAAGAGGGGAAATCATTTAAACGGGGTGCATCTAAGCGGGAACTACTGTATTATAATAAAAGCCATACACGCACATATAAAAATTCAATTTCAAAAATAAAACTGTGTGACATATACAAATTTTTTCTTTTTAGCGGAAACATCCTTTATCCTTTCCTTATCCTTTAATCTAGAGACAAAACATAGTCAAACTTCGTATTTTATTTTTCATTTAATAATCTTTTGTTTTTTTTTTAAGAGCTGTTTAAATAATACTTATTTTAAATATTTTTAGCAAACTTGGTACCAAAAAAATTTTAAAAAAATATTTTCTTCAGTTCCCCTGAACTTAAATAAAAAAAGTTTCCTTTTTTAATAAAAGTATACTTTCTTATCCTTGAAAGTTTTCATTGAACATTTTTTAAAAATTCGAAATTGTATTGTTTTATTTCACTTACTTTAAAAGGTGTGATTGGCTTTTAACAAATTAATTTCTATGTAGAAATTTCATTCATTAGATATACTATTTTAATATTCGCTTGCATTTTAGCGAATGTGAGTGCAAATGCAAATAGCAAAAAAAAAAAAACTAATTTGCAAATGCGACAGGGAAAATTCGTAGAGCCACGAATATTCGCGTACACGGCTGTAAGGACTCTTGGAATAGGGTTTCTGTTAAAAAAAGACTACATTTGTACTACTCATTGTTGCCAATTTAGCCGTTTAGTGGCTAGATTTAGCCATTTTTCACCATGTTTAGCCATTAAAAAATGAGTTTAGCCGTTAGCCATTTTTTTTTTTAGCTATTTTTCAACTTGTTTAGCCATAAATTTTTTTTTTGCCGTTTTTCTTTTAAAAGAATAATATTTATTTTATTATAAAAATTTATAAAGGTAAAATAAACAGTTTTAACAATTAAAATGTCTTTAATTTAAATCAAAACTTTTACAAATGCTGAAAATCGCTAAAAAGAGAATGAGACATCTTTTAAAGTAAATGAACAGTATTCCAATATTAAATTTAAAATGGATCAACACAAACATCAGTGTTTCTTTCTGGTTGCAAGCATTTCAATAAAGAGATGCAGGCGGCAACAAATGTTGAAGTAGAGAGGGTATTTAGCCAAGTAAACATGGTTTAAAGTAATTTAAGAAATATTTTACCCTTATGCGTTTGTGCTGATGTTTGTAACACCTTTAAATATTGGTCCTAAGACCACCTTTACATATACCGATTGACTTAGAATTACTTTCTGAGTCGAATTAACGACTTTTGTCCGGCTGGCTGGCTGTCCATGTAAACCTTGTGCGCAAAGTACAGGTCGCAACTTTGGAGATTATTTGACTAAATTTGGTACATAGGTTCACATGTGGTGTAGGGTATCATATAGTCGGGGTTGACCGACAATACTTTTTAACTTGTTTTTAATTGTAGATCTGGACTCAAAAGGTTGGGTAAATGTTGTCTTGATTAGGAATTATCTTCAAATCATTAAAAACTAATAGGCACGAGTGCTTCCTATGAGATGAACAATAACGACATCAAATTTATCGATGATTTAATTTTTAGTATCTATCAAAATTTTAATTTACGTTTATTCTTATTAAACAAATTGATCTTAACTTACAATTTCACCGTATGCAACTTTAAATGAATTATTTCTGTGTTGTTATTGAATTTTAATATGTTTTTATTTAAAAAAACTTTTAGCCATTTTTTAGCCCATTTTTAGCCATTTTTCCCCGTAAATTTAGCCATTTTTGGTAACCAAGTTTTGGCAACACTGGTACTACTTAAATGTTATTGTATATGCAAAATTTTAATTTTTAAATAAAAATGAGACGAATATTAACGTATTTTTTTAGACAATATATAAGAAATGAGAAAGTATTTTAAAATTTCGCTACATTTGCTTTAAAATAAAATATCTGTCCTTTTTTCCCTACGCTTGAAATTTTCCGAAAAAATCCCTACAAAAAGGGAAAAGTCCCTACTGTTGCCGTCTCTGCTGGCAATGCAATGCATTTTGTATTAAAATTATATGAATTTTAAAAATTGGCTTTTATATATGAAATCCCTTTGGGACATTTAATGTTTCCCAATAAAAAACGTTTGTTAGATTTTATATTTAATTTTAAAGAAAAATCCCGATCCGCCCGGGATGCCGTTTTTTGAATTACAAATCCCGAATCCTGAGTTTTAAAAAACCTGGTCCCGTTTGGCATCTCTATGCTTGTGTTTTTAAAAGCTTGTTACAGAAACAACAACAACACTGCAATAGAGATAAACAACGATTTGATTGTCTTGTATAGAAACAACAATACAATTTTTTTATGTTTCAAAGTAAAATATGAAGCAAAAATTCCCAAATTCTATTTGCTAGAATTATTTAGTTAAATATGTACATCAAATTTTCAAAGTAGAGTGATAACGAAAACCATATCGGGCATTCTGCTGGTATCTTATAATTAATTGTTTTTTGTAAACAAAGGGCGAAATTCAACTAAAGTGTAAATGTAAATGTAAATAATAATCACCCTTATTCTATTTGGCGTCATCAACAGTAAGCAACGCCGTTTTTTATGTTTTGTTTCAATTTCGCATTCCCGTTCGCAATATTGCCATATTTCGATGACTGTTAACATATGTTTGGTATTTTCTAAGAAAAATTGGCGTTGCTGTTGCCTTTAATTGCCTTTGATTTTGTCGTCGGCGTTTCTAGTGTTGTCTTGTGCTGCTTTGTGTTGTGTTTTAAACATTTTAAAAAAGTTTACATTATGGTTGGCTGCAATTTTGATTTCTACGGCGGTTTTGATATTTTTCTACATTTGTGTTGTGTTTTGAAATATTATTTGTGGAAATAATTGAAAAAAATTAAAATAACAACTACACACAGAAAAAAATACCAATGTAAAATTAACATGGAAAAATGTTGATTGAGAATCATAGTAAATTTCTGCAAAAGTATGCCCTTTTTTTAAATTTATCATTATTTCATAATAATTTTAAATAAAATAACCTTAAATCATGTTTATTTAATATTATTCACTGTTAAAATAAAAAAAAAAAATATTAAAATATAAATAAATATGGATTCAATATTGAATCCATAAAAACCAGTTTTATATTAAAATCAAAAGTGTATCTTGTTAAATTAACATGCATTCATACTTAAGTATGTACATTTTTTATTTTCATTCTTAAAATATGTTATAAAAAGAGGACAATTCCCGTATTCTTTTAATTAAAATTAGTTACTAAAATAGTGCATCAAGTTTTCAAAGTATATTGATGACGAAATCCATATCGGGCGATGCTGATGCTTCTGTTGACAAAGGAGAACTCAAAATAAGTGAAACGTGTGTTACAGGGGTAAGTGTATTGAATTATTCTTAAATAAATGCATATGTTGTCTCTGAGGCTTCTTCACACTGTTATAACACACTCAAACCAATTTGATTCTACATGAAATTCACGTTGTTTCAACTTGAAATAACTTTCATTCAACGTGATTCGGATTGTTATTTCAATATAAATTACATTTTGCTCTAACTTTACTGCAATGTTAAATTAACATGAATTATAGTTATTTTAAAAGAAAAAAAATGTTGTTCGCAGTTATTGTAAAACCAGGTTGAATTAACATGAAAAACGTATAAAGCAAAATCACCACCGAAAAATTTTAAATCAACCTTGTTTTCTACGTTTTTAACTTGATTTTTTTCTGTGTGGATGTGCTAGTTCGAGAAGCTAGTGGACGAGTTTGGGTTCAGTGTACACAGCCAGCCAATTACATCTGGAAATGCTGATTTTTAAAGAAATGCAGTTTAGTCTCATTCTTATCAGCATCCGTCATGTCGAAGTTTATCCATTGTGAACAAAGTTTTCTCTCCATGACTTCCAGAGTGTCGGACAAAATTTTTGAAACCATTGGCTGGGACAGTCCAAAGTTGAAATAATTTCCAACGCTGAGCTGGCACGATCCCTGGACCAAAAACAGCAATGTTGCTGCAAATTATATTGTGTTTGGAACAAACGTTCCCTTTTTTAAATATGGCTCTATTATTTCCAACACATGTTTAAAAGGTTTATTCAGCCGAAAATAACTTTCAAATCTTAAAAAGTTTAAAAAAATCCATTAGGTACTTTTTATTTTATATGTATGTCACTAACTTTTCATTGGACAAATTAAAAATGGAAAATTTCAGAAATCAGAATCAGAAATAAAAAAAATTTGTATTTAAACATTATTTTTTTACAAAAAAAATGTATTTAACTTAAAATTTTGCACAAACAGCACAAAATTTGTTTTCTTATCAAAAAACCGTAAACAAAATTAATCAGCTGGTTCTTTTAATAGAGGTGTTTGCTGTATTTTATTAACAATATCGTAATACTCTTACAAAATACCAATTTAACATAAAATTGATGTTGTCTTTGATAAGAATTACTGTTGCCTTAAAATTGCCGTTGTTATTGCCGACGCCAAATAGAATAAGGGTGAATATTCTATCGATCTCTCTGATTCTATGTTGTAAATGTAAAGTTTAGAATCATTCTTATTTTCAGATTATTTTAAGTACGAATTCGGGATTAAACCAACTTACAAATTCTTGAATCAAGCACAGTTTGAGATTAACTTCGATCTCACTTTTATTTCAGTCAATATATCTCGTTTTTGGAATTATTTTTAGTAAGGAGCACTTGAATAATCCGAACTTGAATCTGCTCTTGGTTTAAGAAAATCCGTACTTACCATGCTGTACTAGTGACACCGCTTTGGCTTGCTTTAAGTACGAATAGATTTATTTTTCTTATTAACCTTGCAATATATGATACCTTAAGGATTTAGAAACGGAAATAACAAACCTTGAAGCAGCAAAATAAACTTGAATTTAATTTCGTGCATAATTTTGTTTTCAATAAATTTTTTTTTTTTGAGTTGATTGAAAAAATGACTGCAATAGGTCAATAGTTTTATAGTTTGTAAATTAGTAGAAACTTCAAAATTTAATTGAAACACAATTCTTTGACTCGGGTTCGAATATCCAAAATAAAAAGAAAAATGTTATTTTAAAGACTGCAAAGATGTTTATCAGGTAATAAAAAAGGTTACTAAGAAAATTACATCTGCAAAGATAAGAAAAATTTTCTTATAAACGTTCATGATTGATGACTTCGTCGAGATTTAAGTAAGTGATTCATAAATTTCTTAAAGTATAATTTTAAGGCCCTCAGGCTCAAAACGAAAAATAAACTATATAAGTGACTCATAAGATTGAACTCTCCTTAGTATTACTCAACTCATTAAATTAAAATATTTATTCTCAGTTAACACAACAAAAAAACCTAAACGTAATTATTATCAAATCTTTAGAGAATATCGAAATAAATGTGTGATAACTTTGCCATGAGTACATCAACTGTAACTAATTTCCAAAATTCCTTCAATTATGTCTACCAAAAGGATTAATAAATATAATGAAAATTTATAAAATTTCATTTATAATTCTTTGTGCATACCGAATGTTATTTGCTAACATAAAGTTTTCTTTAATTTATCACCTGATTCCTTTTCATTGACATATTTGATAGTTACAATTACATACACCAAAGAGAATTTCATTTATTCGGAACTAACACACAGTCAACCGCACATTTGTTAGTATGTTTGTCTATTCCCAGCAAACAATTTTGAGAGGCTTGGCTGATGAACAATAAAATCTGAAACTTTATCAGAAAAGCATTCGAAATGTAAAATTTTTTTTTAAGACAGACAACTAAAAGGTGCCTATTATGAACTAAATTCGATTTTCGACAGCAGTCGAATTAGCTGATCGAACGAATTTTCATTTGGTATTATGGCGCACATTCGACAAAAATTTACTATTGTGATTTTGTTAATTCACAGTAGTACATTTTCGATCAGCTGTCACTTTAAATAAAAAAGTTTTGTTTACAAATTTAAAAAATAAAATTAAAGTTAAACGTGACCACGGCGGAATTATGGTTGCTTTCAAACAATTTAGCTTCTGTGAAGTTTCATCCTACTTTTTTACATGCTGAACTTTGCTGCAAATCATTTGGTCAAAAAAGAATTTTGTTCCATAAGGAATATGAGCGCTTCTAATTGCTGTTTACGACGTTTGTCTTGCATAAAATGAACAAAACTGATAAAGAATATGGTTTTTGGTATACGAACACAAAAAAATTTACAAATAGTTACATTTTCAACAAGTTTTTTACATTTATTTGCACCGTCGAAAACAAATTTGCTTTCGTTGAAAAATTCGGTGCACAACGAAATTTTCGACAGTGCTGCCAACTCATAATACCAAATTATTTTCGCTGGCTATCGAAAATCGACTATCGAATGTAACTCATAATAGGGGCCAAAGTTGAAGTAAGATAGAGAAGAACATTTTTAGTATTTATCCGATTTTTAATTTGATAGTTTTATGGAATAAGTGCTAAAATATGATTTAGGGCATTTGCCAGCTGCAGCTAGCGCGTGCATGACGCAAGCTTGACGTTCCGTTGTTATACACACTTTGCAGTAAACCGGGATCTGTTTCGGCATTGCGAGGAATATTCGCTTCACTGTGTTCGATAATCTTTACTGACTTATAGTGCTGGGATACTATCGATATTTTCTACTATCGATATTTATCAATAGTTTAGATTTCACTATCGATATTACTATCGACTGAATGTTTGTACGTAAGTTGGAAAACTTTAACTAGTTTTTTATCAGACTACAGTTCGTTGTTTTTATCACTTTAATGAAGGTATGAGACTTATGTATGTACGCACGTTATTTTAGATGATAGTTTTTAAAAATTGTGATGCTGATAAGCACCTTTCTGAAGTAACCAAAGCAACAGGGTCTACACGATATTTGATTGCAACTTTAGATAATGTACTAAATTGGATTTGATTTTCAACCTATAAGGTTATCAATCTAGCGGATTTTCCCTCTAATGGTCGTTTATTGTTTTATACTATGCTCGCAATTGCAATTGCATTTTTATTTGATTTCTTTTACAACATCATATAACTATCTGACATTTCATTCCCTATTTAAACATATAAAAATTTCATCATAAAGGCCTTAAGTTAGTAGTAAAAAAGGCACAGCTAAGCAATCTATAGCACCTGCCATTCTTGTTGTTTTATTCATTGCTGTAATTCTGCGCAAATTAATAATAGCAAGTAAAAACTTGGGGCAAAAAACTGTGTGTGTCAAGCTGCTGTAACATGTCTTCATAGCTGTATTTTAAATAATAATAATATCGATATTGATATTTTTCCTATCGATATTTTCGATAGTTTAGACTATCGATGGTATCGATACTACTATCGGTAGTTTCCCAGCACTACTGATTTATCTACACAGACCTGGGAATTTACATATTCCCAGAGAAAATAATGTAAAATCAAATTAACTAGGTGGTTAAGAGGTCTAGCCGGATTTTTGGCCTGTGGGCGGAGATTTAAGAGGAAAAGGGGCTTGGAAAAATTGTGTTATTTTAAATATCAGCTGATTTTGAAGCCCCCTAAAGACCAAAGAAGCTAAGAGTTCTCAAGCGTATGGTACTGACGTTTTTGGTCTATGGACGCAGAACTAAGAGAAAAAAAGGGGCGTGACAAATTTTTTTTACATATTAACTTATTTGAATGATCCTCAGGGGCGTGGTAAGTTAAGTTTTATATATATATATCCGTTTTCAATAAAATTAATGTTATGACATTAAACATATTTACCAAGGCGAATTCATTTTTCAGGTGGCGTTGAAAGCACACCTGTACAATTTTTTTTTCTAACTTAGAGAGAGGAATGTCAAAAGTTACTTGTGTTTTTGACATATCGATCAACGAAAGCAACCAGTAAAATACAATGTTGTGTTTTTGGTGTTGTTACTTGTTGTATATAAATGAATTTGCCTTGATATTTCCATAACTTAAAATAACAAACAGTTTTTTCCCTACGATAAAAAGAAAATCAATCAATAACCTATAACATGTAAAACCAAAACCACATTGAAGTAGTGCAGGCTTTTTTTCTGCCAAGCAGATTTTCTTTTTTTTCCTACCTGTCAGGGACAGGCTTAACAGCTTGTTTTACATAATTTTCTAAAAAAAATTGTTAGGCATTGTGGCGGTTTTTCATGGGCACTTTTTTCAGCTTCACGGCGCAAAGGAGACTTTTTATAATCACCCCTATTCTGCATTTCGATTACGTCTCCGCATTCAGTTCCGTTACGATCGAAAATTGGTATTCTGCAGAAAAACGGAATCGAAAGAATAAGAAGAAGATAACAGTGTTTACAAAATCAATTGTATCAATGTGGAATGTGGAAATGAAACAGCAGAATAAGCAAGTCTGTTATCATTTTCATAAACAAATGTCAAATTTAATAAAACAAAACTGTTGTAAAATCTAGGTTTACTCCATCCAACTTGTTTAAAGCGCTTTTAAAGTTTTTGACGAAATCGGTTATTTTATTTTGCAGTTCCGATCGTATTTCAGTGCTGCAGGAATAAAAATTGAATTTTCCTTCAATGTAACTTAAAACATCTTCCTCCTTTTTATTTTTAAAATACTCTTCGGATAATTCTTTATAGCTGAAGCTCTCCATTTTTATAGATATTTAAAAATTAGATTGTTATTGCTTAGACATATTTTAACAACTGAGATTTTATTCGAATACCACTGGCTTTTATACACAGCTTGCGTTATACTGTGTTCCTAGGTAGCATAATAAGGTAGAATAAAAAACTAAAATGGACTTAAGTAGGATACGCTTAAAACCCCACAGGTATTGGTAATTATATAATATAAAATATCTAGCACAACTTGGCTTGGTACACTTATATTTAAGTCATATGAATGGGTAAAATAAAAAGAGCAAATGAAATGTTGCGAATAATTTTACACAAACTAAGAAAGTATTCTATAGGCTGGTCCAAACAGGTACAAAAGTGCATTTGGGTTTAAAGTGGATACTTTCACCTTCCTACAGCTAGTAAAATCTCTCTAACCCCTTTTGACCCTCATAAATTATATTCTTCTGAACTTCAATTTGACTAAAATATAGAACCTGAAATAATATTTAATAACACAGCAGGTATAATCGGTACAGTAATACAACATAACATTGTTTAAAGACTGCTTTACTACCAATATAAAAAATGTTGAACCCACTATTGATAACAGTTTGACATAATCCACCCGATTAAAAAACTAGAAAAATCATTATAAAATCAAGCCAAAAAATCCGTTTTATCCGAATATCTCCAAAGGCAAAGGAGTTAACCTAAACATTTAAGCATATTTTTTGTAACTCAGCTTAAATTTAATTTTTTTTTTTGCAATCCATAAATATATTTTTGGTGAATTTTTTAAAAGTTTGAATTTCCGAGGTTACCAATTTTAAAGGTCCGCAAGTCACTCTCCCGACCCTCCATGGACCCGTGTTCTTTCAATTCAACTCAAAAGCTACCCGGCCATGACAGTTTAAAATTTCATTCAAATATGTTCAGCCGTTCATAAGAAGCAAAATAATTTTTCAAAACAAAACGTTCGTAAGCAGCTTATACTATGTTTCCACTATGAGCAAAACAACTTGTTTTGGGCAAAACTTGTCAAAGTGTTTCCATTATGTAAAACTGGTTTTGGTTTTCGAATTTTCGAAATCAATTTGACATTTATCTTTAACATGAAATTTCCTTTTTTGTTTTTTAATACACAGATGTACATATATGTACTTATATAAAAGCACATAGTTTACTACCTTTTTATTCTATTATTTTATTATTTTTACGCTGCAAACAAATAAATCATATGGAGAGTTGCATAAACCTATTTAATAAGTCTTAATAGTTTGGTAAATATGTCACTTTTTTCGAAATTGTCAATCACCAATAATGGATAACCCAGAGTTGTATTCATGATTTTCGAGATGTTTTGGAGCAAAACTAGTTTTTGTTTGAGTTTTTCGAACATGAAAAATGTATGGGAAAACAAGTAGCAAAACACTTGTTTTGCTGCAAAACTAGTTTTGTGGCCCAAAACATGTAAGTGGAAACGTACTATTAAATAAAAACAGCAAAAAAAAAAAAGTTGCGAGTAATTTCATTAAAATGAAAAAAAGTGTTCAATAGACAGTTCCAAACAGTTGCACAAGTAAAGGGTGTTTTTTTAAGCTAGATAGAACTTTAAATTGTAAAAAGTAACACAAAAAATTAAATTTTGATGAAATATTTTTTTTTTATCGTTTCAGTATACTCTGACAAATCATCATGAATAGACTCACGCTTGAACAACGCTACGAAATTATCCAAATTTACTTTGAAAATCAGTCGTCGATTATAGACGACTTCGTCGTTTTTATGGCGTACATAATCGTCCATCTGAACAAGCCATTCGTCGAACTCTGGATAGATTTCGTACCACATACTTTCTAGAGGATGCAATAACAGACCCTACAGACTCCATTACATCCAGAAAAATGCACCGTTTGGTGCGGTTTTCACGCTGGTGGCATCATCGGACCTTATTTCTTCAAAAATGAGGCCGGAGCTCGCGTTACGGTCAATGGAGATCGTTACCGCACCATGATCAATGATTTTTTGTTTGAAGATATGGATGACATTGATCCGGAGGAGATGTGGTTTCAACAGGATGGCGCTACGTGCCATACGGCGAACGCAACCATCGACTTATTGAAATCAAAATTTGGCGATAAGTTGATTTCGAGAAATGGACCTGTCAATTGGCCTCCAAGGTCGTGCGATTTGACACCTCTCGATTATTTCCTGTGGGGCTACGTGAAGTCACTGGTTTATGCTGATAAACCAGCAACAATTGACGCCTTGGAGGCCAGCATTGTTCGTGTTATTCGTGACATACGGCCAGCAGTGCTCGAAAAAGTGGCCCAAAATTAGACGTCCAGAATGCGCTTCGTCAAGAACAGCCGCGGTGCCCATATGCCCGAAATCATTTTCAAATGTTAATGTCACGTATTGATCTTTAGAATTTTTTACAATTTCAAGTTCTATCGGGCTTAAAAAACACCCTTTATATATAGGGTTAAAGAGGACACTTTCAGCTTTCTGATGGTACTAACATCTCTTTAACCCCTTTTGACCCTAACAAGTTCTACTCCTCTAAAATTCGGATTTAACTAAAATATAGAACCTGGGGAAACATTTAATAACACAACGGGTATAAATGATACAGTGATGTAATGAACCATTTCTTAAAGACTTCTATCCCATTAATATAACAAAAATTCGACCAATTATTGATAACGGTTTGCGAGAAATCATAATTTAGTTCTGATCAAATTTACAAAAATAAATTTTTTTCTAAAACAAAATAAAATATTTGTTTCCAACAGCATGCCATAGTCACAATTAACAATATTTTAATCTAGTTTTTTGGATACCTTAGTTCTAATATGTTTGCATTGAATGGCATTAAAATTTTTGAAATCGGCGATGACAAAAAATTGGACTTTTGGCCGATGAAATTCAATTTTCAGCCACAAATCGACAAAAAATTGCCAAATCGAGGAAAAGCTGAGGAGAAATTAAGAATATAGCAATGGATAGATTAAACCGGAGATTATTTGTCGAAGCCCAAGGTTCCTTATAGGGTTAAAGGGAATACAGTACTTTTCGTTTAAAGTCACTACCGTTTTTAGCTACATTAGCGAACTAGTCCATTCTATCTTTATTTTCTGTCGCAATAAGTAAATTTAATAGAAAGTATTTACGTTACAGTCCATTAAGCGATACAAGCATATTTGATACATATTTCATCAAACAGCTGCTATAAAAGTCAAAAGTAGAGCAAATTATTAGCTTTATACTCACTTGAGCCACGATTTGTCCGCAACTAAAGCATGTGACTATAAGCGAAAAGTACTGTATATTTAAGTAATGTCGATGTCTTTTCCAACATTCGATCGGAGTTTTTTCGATAATATTACGACTATTGGTAAAAGGTACCAGAAGGTTTGAAAATATCTTATCATATTTTAGTCCAAAAACAGCTCGACGAATCGTAAATTCGTTAAAAAGTTCGATGTATCGTCAATTCTCGGTACGTTTTAGACTAGACATAAAAGACGCAACCGGCAACTTGTGCAGACTGTCGCTACGAAATCTGGCAATTGTCGGCACAAAATGTTTACGTAGTGTTTTTGTAAATGTACCTACATACTTATAAAGTTGTGCATAAATAATTATTCATGTTGTTATCATTGGTTGACATCCATTGATTTTAACATGTGTTCGAACTTTAAGCAAACACACGTGTATTGTCTGTCTGGCTGTCATACCTGTGTGCATCTAGATTTATATTCACTCGATTCGAATTGAATCAACAACAATGAACTGAAGAGCACATACGTACATACATACTAATATTTAATTTGTATACTTTTATTAAATATTTGTTGAACAATATTTCATTGTTTATTTTTTTTTTTCTTTCTTATTCTGTAGTTGTACAAGCGAGTATTTTATTTTACTCCTTATTGTAATACATGACACCAGGGTAGTGGTGGTGGTCTTCAACATAATCATCGTCATCAGCAGCAGCATCATTATTATTGCCGCCAACGACATGTTTGCCTGTCGGGCTGCTTTAGTCTGGTGTTACAGATGTCATCTGTCATTAGCTTTAAGGCGTACAACATATTTTCCGCAAATTTATATTGGCATGTCGCATATGTGTGAAAATAGTTGTACATATTTTTCATATAAAGTTTTTTTACGAGTACAGAATTAACATTATTATTTTTCAAATTTTTTGAATGCATACAAAAAGTACATCAATTTGAAATGAAATTTATAACTTCAATTTAATTAGTTGGTTTTAAACAGTGTGTACTTCAAATAATAATGTGATGAAAATCAAACGAATTTAAAACGATTGTTTTTAAAAGGTGTGATAAATTTCGAACGATTTCAAAATTCAGTTCAACATATATGTAAGTATATAATATTATAGAAAAGAGACAGTAAATAAAAGAAAAAAAGGATATAAAATTAATTTTTGAATTTTAAATAAATTTTTACTTATAAAGCCTCGTACACAATGCTCACAATTTCGCTTGGAGTTCATAATAGAGCAACAATTTTTTTCGCAACCATACACATTTTCACAACATTTTCAGAACAATATTTCCTATTTATTATTACTTTTTTTAAACATTTTGCTAAAATTTTCATTCAAAACGAAATAAAATTATTGTAAAGGGTGTTTTTTTAAGCCAGATAGAACTTTAAATTGTAAAAAGTAACACAAAAAATTAAATTTTGATGAAATATTTTTTTTTATCGTTTCAGTATACTCTGACAAATCATCATGAATAGACTCACGCTTGAACAACGCTACGAAATTATCCAAATTTACTTTGAAAATCAGTCGTCGATTCGCGCAACTTATAGACGACTTCGTCATTTTTATGGCGTACATAATCGTCCATCTGAACAAGCAATTCGTCGAACTGTGGATAGATTTCGTACCACATACTCTCTAGAGGATGCAATAACACCAACACGTCGAAGGAATGTGCGTACTGAAGAGAATATCGCCGCTGTAAACGAAAGTGTGGAAGAAGATCCAAATTTATCGATCGGTCGGTCGCAGGAATTGGGGCTCTGTCCGTCCACTACGTGGAAAATTTTGCGCAAAGATCTCGGCCTACACCCGTATAAGATCCAGCTGGTGCAGGAATTGAAGCCACGAGACCATTATATGCGTCGTTCTTTCGCCGATTGGGCTCTAGAGCAGTTGGCAACTGACCCGTTGTTTTATCGCAAAATTGTGTTCAGCGATGAGGCGCATTTTTGACTTAACGGGTTTGTTAATAAACAAAATTGCCGCATATGGAGCGAGACCAATCCACAAGAGACCCTACAGACTCCATTACATCCAGAAAAATGCACCGTTTGGTGCGGTTTTCACGCTGGTGGCATCATCGGACCTTATTTCTTCAAAAATGAGGCCGGAGCTCGCGTTACGGTCAATGGAGATCGTTACCGCACCATGATCAATGATTTTTTGTTTGAAAATATGGATGACATTGATCCGGAGGAGATGTGGTTTCAACAGGATGGCGCTACGTGCCATACGGCGAACGCAACCATTGACTTATTGAAATCAAAATTTGGAGATAAGTTGATTTCGAGAAATGGACCTGTCAATTGGCCTCCAAGGTCGTGCGATTTGACACCTCTCGATTATTTCCTGTGGGGCTACGTGAAGTCACTGGTTTATGCTGATAAACCAGCAACAATTGACGCCTTGGAGGCCAGCATTGTTCGTGTTATTCGTGACATACGGCCAGCAGTGCTCGAAAAAGTGGCCCAAAATTGGACGTCCAGAATGCGCTTCGTCAAGAACAGCCGCGGTGCCCATATGCCCGAAATCATTTTCAAATGTTAATGTCACGTATTGATCTTTCGAATAAAAAAAAAATTTTGATTACAATTTAATTTTTTTGTGTTATTTTTTACAATTTCAAGTTCTATCGGGCTTAAAAAAAAACTTAGATGCCATTTTTAATTTCATTCAAATTGTTGCTGAAGTAAAAGTAAACTCAACTTTAAAAAAAACTTTAGTTATATTTTTGTTCGAAAAATTAAAGGAAAATATATGAAAAACTTTGGGAAGAAATGAGGTAGATAGAAGAAAAAACTAAATTGTTGCTCCCATTGTGAACGACGATCAAATCTCAAATTTTTACTTTTATTCAAGTATGTCAAAAATTCCTATAGAGTTTTCTTAGAAAATTGTTCAGATTTCGGCATTTTGGCAAAGATTTTAGAAATTTTTTAGGAAAAGAGGTGCGCATTCTTGACAACAACTCATATGGTTGTTGTCGCATTTTATAACCGATTTCGGTATTTAATTATCATTTCTTGTATCGATGATTTTTAATATCGATGTTGACCGTGAATTTAAAGACACCATATAAAGCCCACTCCTGAACTATTCCAACTCTCGGTGGAGGGTATCAAAGATCCGGCATGGCCGAATATAGCACTCTTACTTGTTTTTTTTTTTTTTTTTGTTTGTTTTGAAAGTGAAAGGGATTTTGGTAAGGGTCTTATACAGTGTTGCCAAAAGTAGGGAAAAATCCCTACATGTAGGGTTTTTTGCTACTAAAATAGGAGCGTAGGGAAAATCGGACAGATTTTTTATATTCGCCAAAATGTATGTATTTTTTTTCATATTGCATTGTATACGAAAAAAATGCAAAAAAAGTATTTTTATTTATTTTACCCAATGCAAATGGTGATGCAGTGAGTCAGTCCACCAGAAAGCGAAACAAGTTGAGCCACACAACTTTATGTTTAATTTGTATTATAAGATAATTTTCGCAGAACAATGGAAGAATTGAATTGAATCGACGAAGATTTTCAATTAAATTATTGTAGAAATGAAAGCAGCTTTTCCTGAATTCAAAAGTAGTTCGTGTAAATAAAAGAAAATATTTTTTTTTTTAACTTTGAATATGGGAGAGTTTTCAAAATTTGCTCGATTTAATTTTCACGTGACTTTGATTTCCATAACTTGGCCATTATTTATAAAATAACCTGTTGCTAATGTACCTGAATTAAATTAAAGTGATCACATAAAGATTACCTGTCGTATTCATAACAATAATTTTATTTTAATAAAGGTTTGTTAAACTTAATAAATATTACGGATACGGGGGTACATATTTTTTTAAACCTCTTGTTTTTTCATTGAATTTAATTAAAAGTAAATAATTTTTTTTTTTGTTTTATTACTTTTTTTGTGGTAAGATAAGAGCTTTACTAAACATATGCGAATGAAATTAGTTTTTTATAACTATTGTTTTTCTTACACTTTAATAACTTTTTGTAGGGAAAATTTTTGCAAAGTGTAGGGAAAATCGGATTTTTTTTGGATGAGTAGGTATTTTTCAAAAAATCTTCTGGCAACACTGGTCTTATACGAAAGCTATCGCCTTTATATAGGAGCCATATTACACTTTGGATATTCAGGGTGGCCCAAAATGACCGAAGGGGTTTGAGTTCATTAGACATATGTAGTTATTAATTTTTTTTTAATACAGTATATTATTGTGGAATTTTTTCTATTAGCCTTAAGAAATGATATCCTGTAAGTGATGCCCATTTTCTGCTTCGTGCTCTTTTAAACATATTTGCCATAACTTTTTGGAAAATTTCGAGTGTAATTATTTTTGTTCGATTTTAAGTTAAAACGTTGAAAAAACACAAAGAAAAAATAATAATTCAAAAAGTTGTAAGGAATTCAAACCCCCTTCTGTTATTTTGGGCCACTCTGTATGTATTACCAACGAAATTTTTTAGAGGTTTTCTAACTTACAAATAGGGTTTTTGTTTTCCCACACTGTTCTTTTATTCCCGTCAAAGCGGGAATTAAAAATAATTTTTCCGGGATTCAGGGATTCTCGTTAAAACTGAAGTGCAGTTTACCGTATTTAATAACATATTTATTTACAGGGAACTAAAACAATTGTTTTTAGTAATGGTTTTGTTAATGTAAAATTTTTAAAGCATGTTTTTTTTATATGGTCACACTATTTTTCTCTCTTTGCACAAACAGTAAACAACTTTCTCAAATAAAATAGCTGTTATTTCGCCGTTATTATTCTTCTTACGACAAATTAACACAGTGAATTTTACCGACAACTTCGTCGTGTTGGGCGAAATTCGTCGTTCCTCCCAGTTGAGTTTCTTGCATTGCAAAAGATTTTATAAAAACATGTTGGTAATTCTTAATTTGTCACGCTTCAAAGCCTTATCTGTGACCAAAAAATTTACTACATATACTAGCTATGTAGCCATGTGCAGCCTTCCTTTATACAGATGCTCCAATAATTTACTTGGACTAGATCTGGGCTAAAATGTAGACAGATTTTTAAATAGTTCTTAAAAGAAGAAATAGCGTTCCTTCAAAACGAAATCCGTTCTAAAAAAGCTCCAAAAATTAGTTAAAAACTATTAATGTCTAATTTTTCATTTAGAACCTTTTTGTATATATTTTAAGGCCTTTAATGCATTTATTTCTTCTTTTGTTTAAGGAATAATCCTTTCATTTATTGTACTTGAAAACGTTTAATCTGAAGCAGGTTAACAGTTGAGATTGTCAAGTCCTTTAAAAATATTTACAAAAGTTCAACATAACTCTCCCCTTTAATGGACAACGTTTCAACGTTTAAGCAACTCCAAGGAGATTCAATTAAAAATTAGTTTCATTTTAAATAAAAACTTCACCATAAATCCAAATAACAATAAAACCAAACGATATAGACCAAAATCGAACAATGGCAAAAGCAAAAGTCCGCTTGAGTCAACATAATTTTCCCTTAAAAGGCGGATGAGTGCGTAACTCTCTAGAGAGACGTAGCAGCCACAGACTACATACAATTGATCATGCGTAAGTTGCTATTGAATAATGCATTCTTACACTACAATCCAACAAACCAGCCAGCAAGCCAGCCATCCAAAAAATATCATTTCAAAACTACAAACCAATTATGGTGTCTGTATGTCACCCCGCAACAAATGAAACCAAAACAAAAGAAAAAGCTCATATAAATTGGAAAAATGGTAGTCAACTGGACGCTTCCTTCATTCTACTGGCTAAGGAACGAATGTATAGCAGCCTGACTTTTATGGCATCGATGATAAAAACTATAAAAGGAGCAGCATCTTTGCTCGTTCAACTACTACACATACACGACAATGATGACAAGAACGCGGCAATACAAAAGAAGACAGTCTAAAATAGTGCAGGGTTGGGTTGAACTTGTTTTCGTTTCATTTTTCATTTTTTTTTAATCCACTCTTCTTTTGTTTTCTTACTTTCTGAAAAGCCTGTCTAATCGATTGCCATGGTTTTATTACATGTTTAGAAAAAAAAATATACAAGAGAGTGGAAATAAGCCAGCAACTGTCAATATAACAGCAAAAAAATATATTTAAAAATTGCAAAGAAAAGGTGAGCTGGGTGTTCACCAAAAAAAAGTGCAGCTTTCAAACAATACGTATTTGAAAATTAAAAAAAAAAAAAACAGATAACCGCAAAAACAGCACAATGAAAACAGTATTGTGGAAATAAACAATAGGGTGCTGCAAAATTTCCTTGGAAAAAATTTTAGTTCTTATAGTTTATACAAACTATGTTTAAAGGCTACTTTTCTAAGAATTTGGACCAAAATATAACTTAAATAAAACTATAGAGGCATCATTCGTAAAGCGGACATACCAAAAAATGTTGACGAAACTTCTTCATGTTTGCCATAACTATAGCTCTAGTAGATATAAATCTGTGTGCAAAATATTTTATTTATGATGTTCATTTGTCGAGTTATGGGGTGCTAAAGTCTTGCCGTTTTTTAAATTATTGTTTCAAACTAGAAACAAATAAAAAATGTCCCTCAGCAAAACCGAAAATGGTTTTTTTAAATTTGAATTTTTCGGTTTTAACACCTCTTTTTTATTTTTTTTTTTTACCAAAATTTGCCTAAGGTGTGCTTATTATACTGTAAAAGTTTGAGAATGGGATATCCATAAGTTTAAGAGGTATGCAAACTTTTTAAATTCCATTTTTTAACTAAGACCCACTTTATTTATCCGAAATTAACCTTTATCGTTCTTATAATAATGAAAACGTTTTGAAGTGGGATATGCATTAGTGACCAATTTAAATAATAATTTTTCTAACTTGGGCACCTTTTTATACCCACACCACAGTAGTGGAGAGGAGATAATTTGAAAAAATTTGGGACATAGGTTTTTATTCGCACAAGGACCAAGCCTTTTGAAAATGGGCCGAAGGGGACTACGAGGGAAGATAGGGGACAATTTCTGCCTCTCACAAACTTTCAAACCGATTATAATGAAGTTTATAAACAAAGATAGATCCATATTTATATGGACACATATGCATGATGTGTTTTTAAATACTGTGGTGTACGGTATAATATAGTCGGGCTTGACCGACTGTACTTTCTTACTTGTTTTCTTTTAATTTTTAACACAACTAGGCTTCGGAGTTCTCTTTCTCATAGGAGTTTTAAAATGGGATCTCCATAAGTTTAAAAGTTATGCAAATTTATGTACAAATTTAAGAATTTCAATAAACCCTTTGATTGTGTGAAGGCCCCCCTAAGAGGTGGTGATAAAAGGCAAGTATGTTTGGGAAAATGTTTAGGACAAAAATCTAATGGAGGTCGGTTATTAATTTTACCCCCCTCCTCCCCTAGGGGGGACTCCTATTCAGTAATGGGACTTTTTTCAATATATCGCACCTGTTCATCAAAAGTAACACAACTCAAAATTTACAAGTTTTCAGTAGAAGAAAAAAACTAATTCCGCCAATATAAGGGAATTATTGTTATAAACAAATATACCGTTGTAAAGGAAACTCAATAATATTTCAATAAAATCACAAAATTTATTTCTCTTCTTCCTTTTTCCATATGGTAATCATACACTGTTTCCGTCAAAAAAGTGGAAAATAGAGTTTTTTGAGTTGTGTTACTTTTGATGAACAGGTGCGATATATGATATGTTCTTCTTTGAGTCCTTACCGCAAAAATAGCTTAATTGACATCATTTTCAATTTTCGTGTTTTTTTAATAAATGAGCTTGTAGGCAACACTTGCGTCATCTCCTAAAATGTCATGGTCACTTGACACTGCCTTTACACATAAAATTAGTTTTTTAAAATTTCCATATATGCATTATCAACAGAAGTTTCAAAAAAAAAAACATAATAGAATTTCATAAAAATTTACATGAACTGCGTAGAGCTTCACGGGGATTAGTCGTCAAAGATTAACTTCTATCAAAAATTGCTATTCTTCTTCTTTTATTGTTTTGCTTATTTAAAGCTTCAGAGTTGCCAGACAATTACTCACGCCGAACTTAAGGTATTCATTCAAATTAATATTTATTTTTATTTATTTTCATGATATTAATAGATTTTAATTAGAATAATTGTGCTGTTGATATCAAGCTGAAAAAATATATTAAAATTCTTTATATAAAGGCCCAAAACAAGTTGCAATTCTGAATTTTCAAGTGAAATTTTTAAATTGGAAACACTGCTTAGTTTTTTGTCATTTGCTGTCATGAAATTGGCAAAAAATCGCTTTCTTGAAATTTTATATTGAAAGATAGCTGAAAATTGGACTGAAAGTATGTAAATAAATGTGTTAGTGAGAAAGTCTGAGTGGATTGCGACTTTCAAAAAATTACTTTCATGTGTAAATGCTATCTTTGTAAGATACCGTTAAGATTTTACAGCAAAAAACAATTTTAGCTTAAGCGGCAATCTTCATGCAACATTTTTATAAAATATAATAAAAAACAAGTAAGAGTGCTATATTCGGCTGTGCCGAATCTTATATACCCTTCACCAATTTGCGAGCAGAATACAGAGCAACTAGACAAAAACAAAATAATTTTTACATATACATACATATTTACAATACTAAAAACTTCATTATAATTGAAATTTAAAAGCGAAAACTGGTAAATATTTTTTTAAAATCGTTTTTGAACATAAAAATTAAAAAAAAAATTTTGTTTTATTTTGATTATAACTCACACTAAGAGAAAAACCTTCGTAAATATAACGATTTTTTACATTCTTGCAATGAATTTTGTCATTATTATTGAGCCAACGAAGCGCGTCATTCCTGCTACGAAAATCGTTTCATTAAGTTCAAAATTGTCATAAATACAATGAAATTTTGTCATTAATTCTATGCCATAAATTTTAGAAATAAACGAACATTTTCATTATTGAAATGTAATGTATCATTTAAGCAATGAACTCATTTAGTTCATATGATGTAACTTGTCATTAATGAAAAAAAATCTATTCAGTTATTTAAAATCATTGTTTCATTAACACAATTCTATTTTTCATTGTTTTACGTTAATTCAATGAACAAATTTCATAAATTTTACATTTATCCAATGTTATGGATATGGTTATTTATTTCAGCCATTTTTTCAATGCGCGTTTTGATTAACTGTAATATTATTTCGTTGTTTCTTATTCCTGTTACTAATAAAGCTTTAATTTCATTTCGTTTTCATATTCTTGTTGCATCTTGTTATATTATATTCCACTTTTCATAAGCTTACCTTTTAATGAAAGTGAAGTAAGTAGTAATTGCATGTTACTCATTTTCCACCCCGACTTTCATCAGCATTCTTTCCGTTTTACTGGTATGTACTATCAATAAAATTTTGTGTATTTAAATTAACAATTGAAAAAAAAGAATATGAGAATTTTATCACTTGTTTTTTCCTTTTCGTTGTTTGTTTCTGAACCTTAAATATAGATGACAAAGTCATTGTATTAACGAAACAAATTGTTATATATACTACAAATTATATGAGTTTTAATATTTTTTTGCTCATATTAATCTAAGTCCCGTTAGATTATATTTATGAAAATTTCCTTAAAGTAATGAAAAATTTCGATATATTAATTACAAGATCATTATAGTAGCTATTTTATTATTATCTTTGCTTCTTCCGCTCTTTTCTCTCTTGTTTGTTTAATAAAGCGTTGCAGACTGTATAAAACAAGTAAAACATACGTTTCAAGAATGAATTCATGTATGTCTATAGGTACATATGCACCGTTTTTTTTTTTTTTTTGTATTTGTGGTGTCTAAAATACAGAATGAAAGTTTTTGTAAATAGTAGGAAGTTTTCATTCCAGCAACGAAATTTTATTAAAAATTGTTTAAAATTGTAATGAAAAATTACAAAAAAATTAGGAAATTAGGCCACGAAAACCACGCCAACGTAAAACTGCGTTCGGGCTACGTAAAAATAATATCTAAATTTAGAGGGTGCTTAAATTTCTATAATTATTCAATGAATAATAAAACTTTTGTCTAAACATACATTTAAATATTTTCCTTAATGGAAACGTTTACTTGTGATATTTTACTGTACGGATTTATACCTTAAATAAAACATAAAGTTTTACGTAGACCGAATGTCACGTGTTTCGTATCATTAATTATACAACGAAATGTACGAAAATTCCCGCTTTGGAAGTTTCTTAGTATTAATGAAAATTTCATTACTGCAATGAACAGTACCAGTAATGAAGATTTTCGTTGCATTAATGCAAAGCAGCCAATGAAATGGTTTCATTCCAGCAATGAAGCGTTTTTCTTTCAGTGCAGCCATTTTTTTTTACCGATTTGACAGATTTATACACCGACGTGTTTAAGAAGAAATTTGCCAGTTAGTTGGGTTAAAAATCTTGGACTCAGGAAGATTAATGGTTCCCTAAAGTGGGTATTTAAAAAAAAAATATTATTTTGATCTTTTGATATAAATACAAGGTATAACCATAGATCTTATTAAAGTCCAAAAAATCAGGTTTTTATACAATTTTTGATATTTTTTGT
This sequence comes from Pollenia griseotomentosa, assembly GCA_963931875.1. Classification (NCBI taxonomy): domain Eukaryota; kingdom Metazoa; phylum Arthropoda; class Insecta; order Diptera; family Polleniidae; genus Pollenia; species Pollenia griseotomentosa. Next base: position 87,284,941 of record OZ007562.1, read on the forward strand.
ACGGGAGGTACCACGCACACTTCTCCGATCCCGCCCACATTTTGTGGGATGCTGTTTTTTGATAACCTAAATGTGTGTACCTAATTTGAAAACTTGGCTCTTGCCGTTCTCAAGATATACAAAAAAAGTAATAAAAATACAACAACAACAAGGGATTTTTAGAAAAAATTAGAGGAAGTCGCGGTTTTTGCTCATATCTCAGCCATTTTTGGACCTATCTGGCTGAATTTCATTAGCAAGAAATGGTGGACTATATGTGAAACAAATGTAAAACAACCTAGCCGCTATCATGTCTGGAGTCTCCGGAAAACACATATCAAATGTAAGACGGACAGACGGACATTGTTAAATAAAGTTCTCTCCTCATAAGGACCCAAAATATATATACTTTATAGGGTCTTAGATCAATATTGTAGAAATTACAAACGGACTGACAAACTTATATATACCCTTTTCCACCTGAGGTGAAGGGTATAAAAACCCTTCTCGATTACTTAACAAAAACAGCCGACTTAACGATAACAAGTAGAACTGAACTAGTACTAAATTAGAATTGAACTAAGACAAAACTAGAACATAACAGAACTGACTCTTTCTTTAAAAGGTACTTTTGCTTAAAAAAAGTACATTTTTAAGGAAATGTAATTTTCTTTAGAGTTTTGTTTCACTTCTTTTATTAAACTCGGTCGGCCCTACTGTGCACTATATGCAAAGCCCACTTTTTTTTTGCTCACACTGTTGTTTATTTTTTTAAAGCATCTCTGATCTGTTGCCGATGATAACAATGGATTTGTTAGTTGCAAAAACAAACAAATAAAGCAACAATTGCAACAAACAACAAAGCTGCAAAAATAATAATAAAGGAGGGCATTGCATCATAATAAAATGTTGGTGTTTTCAAAACATTTAGATGGCGTCGTAATTCATTGAATTTGCAAATTCAAAAAAAAAACTCAGACCCCATCAGGGTGACAGGCAGTCCGGCATTCAGCAGCCAGCCCGACACACAAAAAACCTCAATATGAATGCGAGATTTGGGAGACATTTACAAAACACTAATAATAATTCCGTGATTTTTTTTAAGTTAAATAAAAAAAAAATAACAAAAAAATCAGACAAAAGCAACGAAATAAAATAAAAATGACAGGAACAAAAACAATAAATTGACGAGAGAAATGTATGTATGTACTTAGGTATTTAATTCATGAGCGGCGCGTGCATAATTTAAATACAATATGAATGCAACAAGCGACAGTGATAATCATAATAATGACAGACAATTGCAATAATAATATGGAACAGTTGCGAGCGGCTGTCGAGACAGCTGACATACATACAAACAGCAATCAATGACGAATGTCAATTGTTACTGTGAATGACAAAACCTCCAAAGGACTTGAATAAAAACGTACTGAGATAACCAAGGCGAATTTATAAGAAGTTGAGGTCATCCCTACAACAACACCGCTTTTGTGGTCCGATTGCCAAAAATATTGCTAGTAAAAAAAGGTTTGTTTATATAAAAAACTAGTTTGTTTACAAACTTTGCCAACTCGACCACCGAAAAAAACCACATGTTGACTTGATCCCACCTTCAAGGGAATTCACCTTAGAGATAACTAAGTATCTGCTCGCTGTCGGTTGATATTAAGTAACAAATACATTTCTGATACCAAAGTACAGAACGGAAAGTTATTGGTTGCTTAGAGAAAGTTAATACACGCAGAGAGCTTTGAAGAAAATATTAATCTAAAAAATATAGTTGGAAAACACTAAACTATTTTTAAAGAAAAATTTTCATACTCCTGCAGCCGTATTATCAGTCGTTCAAATAACTAGAAGAACCATATCGTGGTTACACAAGGTCATTTTATGTTTGTCAGAATAAATATAACTTTCATAGAGGTAGAAGTACATAACACGCATTAGAGCGCGCGCGCTCTGTAGACTTCTGTCAAAAAAAAAGTTAAACTAGTGTATTTTCATAGATCAAGCAACATGCAAAATATTTTGACGCGTTTGCGCCAGAAAGTTGGTTAACTTTGAACTTTTTAACGCGTTGTGTCCTTTTGACAAGTAATCAGCTGACAATAAAAAGAATAATTTAACAAAATTGTGAATCATGAAAGAAAAACTTATTGAAGAGCTTAAAAAACATGCAATATTTATATAAAAAGAATAAATTCAATAAAATAAAAAAATCTTGATATACTTTCGAATCCGTTTTTAATGCACAAATAAAAAACAGCTGACAGGAATGGCATTTGTAACGCGCGTTGTGTAACTTGCAATTTTAATGCGCTAAAGTTTTTAAACGCACGACAAACGTCAACGAATTAACGCTTGTTATGTACTTCTACCTTAAGTAATTGTGAGGCTGCTTGAACAACCCAGGGATGTAAATCGTGGTACAATTGTACTTTTTTGGAAACACTTATGAATTTATTGGTACCGTTGTGCTACCGCAACCTATTTGGTACAATTTACAATCATATTTAAAAAAATAACTTGTAATTAAAATTAAATATTAAAGTACAAGGTAGCGCAAAAGGTGTCACCCGAAATTTTTTGGCTGTAATAATTCTTAGATAAATAAAAGCTTCACAGGCTTCACTTATTATTTTTCTTATAAGCGCCCCACTAACTTTCGACTTGTTGGTGACCAGGTTTGACATTTCTTACATAATCAACTTATTTATTGTAAAACAACTGTATTGCCTCGTCAACAATTCCACAAATGAAAAGCTAGTTTGAAAATAAAAATTGGCAAAACATGGAAATTAAGAAGAGAATGCTAAAAAGATTTATAAATTTAATAGAGATGTGGTTTTAAAAAATATAATTATAAAAAAAATTGTTGTGTTGGTGTGACAAAAAAATTTCGTTTAATATTCAAACAAAATGCCTCTGTCGACAACAAGTGACTGATTTTGACTCGCATAATATTTCTTAGTGGCGCGCAAATTTGTATGAAACTTTGTATGATTATTACGTTATCGTATGATTATTATTAGTGGGGCGTAAGCAGCTGTTTTTCTTAAAAAATGCAAACGAGAGATAGCGGTCGACATCGTGGACCAGTCTGTAAGTTTTGCTATTGGATTATGTTTATCTGGTTTATCAAAAGTAATTTTTGGGAATACAAAATTTTAATTTAAAAGATTTTGTTATTCGTGCTTAATTCCCAATTTTTTTTCTTGATAAAAACACTGAAATTTATTGTTGGTGGGATAAGCTGTTCCTATGCGCATTTCACTGGTTGCTTAGGCCAGATCATCAGGAAACTTCATCCACAATGATTTTAGAAAAACTAAAGATACTAAACCAAATAAAACTGTTAAGCGTATAAGAATCATAAGCAACAGCTCTACTTGTTTTTAAAATTTTTTTAATTAACTAGAAAAAATTCATCCCTGTCGTGAATAATTTTTCCCTTTTGCACATATTTGCCATCATGAACAACTCCCATGAAAAAAAGGTAATTCAAAGGAGAATAATAACGTGAAAAAATGTTCACGGGAATAAATTCCCCTTATCGTGAAAAGTTTTACCCTCGTAATTTGTTCACGTTTCCCTTAGATTTTCTCACTTTATTTTTGCTAGGGAACAGAACATGTTTGTAAGTAGTTCTTCCTATAAATTAAATATTAAGGACTATTTCCGTTAATAAGGCAACACACCGAAATATTGGTCAACAAAATGCAAAACAAGAGGTCGAGTGCCTGCGCATTTGTAAAGCTTTTGAAAGACGAGGTGGCAGAATTTTGGAAAATTTTTTACTACATAAATTTTAAAAAGTGCAAAAAACTAAAGTTGTAATCAAACTATCCCTCCAATACTAAATATTTTACTTTATTATTTTAACTTTTCTTTAAAATATAAACGTGTATATTTTTTAACAAAAATATTTTAATTTTTAAATCTTTCTTCTTTTTTTACATTCACTGGAACTGATAGCGTGAAAAATTTTTCACATGAGATTCACGATTGCTTTTTTTGCTTCGAGGGGAATGAAAATTTCATAGGAACAAAAATATATTCGTCATGTGGCAGCCGCAAGAATTGATGACCACATACGGGCCCGATTCAAGGCATTTTGTGTCACTCTAGCCAGAACTGCCGTCAATATGTTTCCATAGTCCTGAAGGCTATTTTTTAGGAGTGACAGAGTCTAATGCTAAGTTCACACTTAGGTTTTTAAACGCGTTTAAGCAAAATGTTGATTTAGCTAATCAAAGCCGTTCACATTACAGTTGAGATGATTAAGATGACAGATGATTAAGAAAAAAAAACACACAAAAAAACCACAAACAAATTTATATTTCTTTAAACTTTAAAGTTTAAAGTATTAAAAATGGATAAAAACACTTTTATAAAGTTATCAGAAGATTATTTTAATCATTTTAATGATGAAATTGTGAAATTTAAAAAAAAAAATAAAAACATTAAGCAAAAATCGTGACCGGTTGTACACGATCATGTTGGCGATTCTACATTTGAGGTATGTTCAGTGGACTCTATGTGATTTATGAAGTGATTTAGTTGTAATCATGTCAATTTAAAGTGATTACCAAATCACATCAATGTATGGGTAATCATCTCGATTTTGAAGTGATTAGAGCTTATAGTATGATCACATTTGGCTTCTTAAACGCGCTTAAGCAGTTCGAACGTGATTAACCTCTAATCACTTCAAAATCGAGATGATTACCCATACATTGAAGTGATTTGTTAATCACTTCAAATTGACATGATTACAACTAAATCACTTCATAAATCACATAGAATCCACTGAACATACCTCAAATGTAGAATCGCCAACATGGTTGTGTACAACCGGCCAAGATTTATGCTTTTTTTTTATTTTTTTTTTTCCTTAAATAATTCATAAATTTTCACAATTTCATAATTAAAATGATTAAAATAATCTTCTGATAACTTTATAAAAGTGTTTTTATCCATTTTTAATACTTTAAAGAAATATAAATTTGTTTGTTGTTTTTTTGTGTGTTTGTTGTGTGTTTTTTTCTTAATCATCTGTCATCTTAATCATCTCAAATGTAATGTGAACGGCTTTGATTAGCTAAATCAACATTTTGCTTAAACGCGTTTAAAAATCTAAGTGTGAACTTAGCATTAATCACGATCGAACTGCTTAAACGCGTTTAAGAAGCCAAATGTGAACATACTATAAGTCTTGTTGACATGGATTCGTGACTTCAAGTAACCCCACAAAAAGTAGTAGCAATGGTTAAATGCAACGATATCATGGACCAGTTCAAATTACTAAAACGAGAGACTTTGCGAACAGCGTTACCGTTGGTGCCACTAAAGTGGCAATTTGCCACTTTTTCGACTGCTTGGATACTATTTGGCCACTTTTACAAAATGCACCCAAATGTGGTACTTTTTGCGATTCTTGTCACTTTTTTGATACTTTTTACGCTAGGAAAATATACTTTTTTTCTTTCTGTTTTATTATAATCCCCAGCTTTAATAAAGGGTCCGCCAAATAACTTTTTTTTTTTTTTTGAAAATGCTATAAAAAAAAACTACCGAATATTTTCTCAAAATTTGTTTTTTTATTTGAAAGTACAATCCTTCCAGTTAATAATAGAAAATAATTTTATTCAAATGGCTGCCTCGGCTGGCCATGCAGTAGCCTACACGATCGGTCCAATTTTTAAGCACATTATCGATTGTGTGCAGCTGTATTTCACTAATGGCTTAACGAATATTGTCCTTTAAAGAGTCAATTGTCTTTGGCTTTTCGGCGTAACACTTATCTTTGACGGCACCCCACAAATAATTGTCCAACGGTGTCAAATCGCAGCTCCGAGCTGGCCAAACGACATCAGCTCTGCGGCTGATAATGCAGGGCGCAAAACATCGAGTGTAGCTTCGGCTGTGTGGCACGTAGCGCCGTCCTGTTGAAACCAAATGTTGCCAATATCCTCCTCTTCAATTTTTGTGAACAAAAATTCGTTCAACATGGCCCGATAACGATCGCCATTGACTGTACCGGCCACTCCTTCATTTTCGAAGAAAAATGGCCCAATTATGCCTCTGGACCAAAATCCGCACCAAACAGTGACTCGTTTTGGGTGCATCGGCTTTTCAATGTATGCGTGCGGGTTTGCTGTGCCTCAAATCCGACAATTTTGCTTGTTTACATACCCGCCAAGATCAAAATAAGCTTCATCTGAAAAGATTATTTTTTTGGCAAAATCCGCATCTTCTGTAAGTCGATCGCAGGCCAACTTAGCGAAGCGAAAACGCATTGGATGGTCAGTTGGCTTCAACTCCTCAACCAATTGGACTTTGTATGGCGTCATACCAAGGTCTTTATGCAAAATTTGTCTCAATGATGTCTCCGAAATGTTCAATTGTTGAGAACGACGGTGAATTAAAGTTGATAGCGCTTTAACCACACTTTCTGCCACAGCAGCAATATTCTCGGGTGTACGCACTGTTTTTGGCTTTTCACGCTTCGGTTTATCGATGAGGATGCCAGTTTCTTTCACTTTTTTCACAAGATAACGAACATACGGAGCTGACGGTGCTTCTGTTCTTCCAAAATCCGTACGCAACATTACCATCATTTTCAAAGTAATGTCGCAATATTTCCCAGCGTTGTTCAAGCGTATACACAACCATATTCGTTCAGCGAAAGGATAAAACTAATTATCTGTCAAATCAGACATGAGCTAAGTGTTACCATTCACGAAATAAGCACAAGTTGAAAAAAAAAACGTTAGATGGCGGACCCGTTAGGATTTCTTGGTTTCATCCGATTATAGCTTAGCTGCCAGGCCCACGGTGTCGATAAGAACATTTCTTTCGCATATCTATATTGAAAACAATAATAAAAACTAAAATTTGTTTTTGTTTTCAAAACAAATATACGAAAGAAATTTTATCGTCGACATGGTAGGCCTGGGCCTACAACTTTTGTAATTAGGTTGACTATGGAATAAAATTATTAAACAATGGATTTTGTTATTAATTGTGGTACAAAACATCATCCGAAATTACAATAATTGGTGTATTTGATAAATGTGACGTGATGGGAGAAAACTGTGCTCACAATCGGCCATAGCATTCCAAAATACATAAGAATCTGATGGAATGGGCAAATAAATTTCTAAAAAGTTTTAAAATGTCTACCTGTGCAATATAGTGTCTTAAATAAATCAAAGAAAATGTATTCAGAAGGAATAGTACAAGAAATATATAACTAAATGTATATATATATAACACATTACATAAATATCTTCTATTTGCTGCAACAATGTCATAATCTAAAAAACATGTTTGGCAGAAAACAAGTTTGACGTTTTTGAATTACCAAAACATTAAAGTAAATATTTTATAAAAATTACTTCTCGAGAGAAATATACAAAATACAAAATACAGTAGACGCTCGCAAATTAGAACCGCTTTGTTTTTGAGGCAATTCTAATTTCTGAATTATTCTAATTTCTGGACGTTTTTATTTCGAATAAGAAATAAAAATTACTTAAATTTTTTTTAATTCAATTTTATTTGATAAAAACAAGAAAAAAAACGTAATTCACTCCAATACATTAAATGTATTTTTTAAAATTAAAAATACCGTGTCGTTTCTTATATTTGGAAAACTATCCATTGCTTCCACGGAATGCATTTTTTTAGCTTTCTCTTTAAACCACTCATACAGACGACTTTCCATATTTGGGTATTTAGCGCTGTGCAAAGATTTATTGCTTGCTTCCTGATATGTGTTGAAAACAGCATTTAATATTGCTGTTCTATGTGATTTGATATAGCTGATTGAAGATGTCGTAACATTAATATTCCCTTTAAACCAGCGAAGGGCAAATAGAGAACATTGAATAAAAGAGAGTAAATTACTTGATTTACACTTAGAGAAAAGATTTTCAAACTGTATGTAAATATGCAATAAATAAAAGGAGTTCAGTAAAAAATATTATTATATAAATCATCAAGTTTTAACTAACGTTGAAATATATGTATACATATGGTCACTTGAAATCGAAAAGGCCGCGAGCAAAAACTTTAAAATGTGTACTATAGGTATGTAAGTATGCAAAAAAAAAAAAGGAATTCAGTAAAAAACTTAATTATTATATAATCCATCATCCCACATGATTGCTGAAATGTTTTTAAAACAAGCTGAAAAATAAACATTCATGAGCACAGCTTGATCACAACACAATAAATATATTGTCAGTGTGCCACTACGAAATTGCAAAATTTGCCAAAATAACAACATGCGCAACAGTCCTGCTTCGTTGAAATTTATTAGAGTTGTGTCGGTCATGAACGACCCGGTTCAATTGAACGAATCAGTCAAATGAACGTTGAACGGCCGTTCAGTCTCATCGTTCAATATGGTTCACTTGGGTCTTTTCAGGTCTTTTGAATCAGTTTGAATCAGTCATTCACTTGCTTACCGAACAACTGATTGAAAAGAAACAACAGTACTATTCTTGTGTATATGTTTGTTATGCCAGAATAATATACTTGTTTCTTTTACTCATTGTCACATTGCTTTACACATTTTCATAATACATCGTTCAATATGGTTCACTTGGGTCTTTTGAATCAGTTTGAATCAGTCATTCACAAAAAACAATGCAAAACACAAAGCAAAATGTTTCTTCGAATTTGCTTTGTGTTTATTGTTTTCTATTATTGTATACATATTTCTTATATGAATATTGCTATACTCTTTTAACACATTGCCGTATTCAATCAATTGTGAATGACTGAACGAAAACCACAAAAGAGCAACTGATACAAAAGACCGACTGATCCAAACGATCAACCGACCCAAAAGACAAGTGACCTGAAATGACCGACTGAACGAAATGAACGAACTCGTTCACTGTTTCGAATTGAACGTTAATGACCGGTCACCTAAACGAACGATTAAGCCCAAGACTAAAATTTATAGAGCAACTAAATAAAATTTTATTTTTTTTCTTTCTGTTGTATTTGTTTTTCGGGTTGCCTTTGTTACTTTTTATGCTTGAAACAATGAATTCAAGATTTTCAGTTAGTGGGCAATAGTAAATGAGCGAAAACAACATCACACAAACACGTGTATGTGTTATACGGTAAATTTTTTCACATTCTGATTTCAATGCAGATATTGTTATTTCTTTTTGTTTTGACTGCTAGAAAATAGTTTTTTATTCATTTTCTCTATTTTAAACGTACTTTTATTTATTAAAAAAGTAATATAATAAAACAAGTGTATGGTATGTTTTGGGGATTTTAGGGAATATCTTAGTAGGGAAATTTTTGTATTTGTAGCAGCTCTGGTACAAAAAAACACGAAGAGTAAATGTAAAAACCCGAAAAACTTCGTAATCCAGGCAAACCAGCGCCCACCGCTGCTTTAAACCCTTTGTCAAGCTTTTCTAATATTTTGACCTTCGTTTCCAATGATAAAGTGTTCTTTTTTTACGTTTATTTGACATTTCGAATGATACACTATCACTTTTTTATAGAGACTTCCAAATTATGTACACATGTTTCGAATTTCACAAATAAACTAGCCACAAATATATATAAATGCGACAAAAAAACAACAAATAAGGAAACACATCTAAAATTTGGTAATTCCCCTTTTTAGTTTTACATGTTCAAACACAATAAAAATAAATTGCGGATTTCTTGTGTTCAAATAACAAAAAAAAAACGCTCTGAAATTAGAACTATAAATTCGAATTTTAAAGCGTTTAATGTATTGCAAACACTGATTCTAATTTCTGGACGTTCGAATTACTGAAAACTCTAATTTGTGAGCGTCTACTGTATTTATTTTAGTGTTCATACCATTTAAAATTATAAAAAATAGAAAAAAAAACGTAACAAATACATAATAATGTGGTTAACTTATTTTAATTTTAAAAGATGTGCCCCTTTTTTTTAAAAAAATCCACTTTTTGGTGCCACTTTTTTTGTAGATATCCCCCTTTTTTGGTACTTTTTGAAAATATCCGACGGTAACACTGTATGCGACCCGAAAAAGAAGCCCTCAGAATTTCGATTGAAGGACGAACAGTATGCGCCGTTGCTACATTTTGTTGGAAACCCATATTCTGCAGGCCTAATTCGTCAAGTTGAGGTAGAAGAAAGTCGTTGAGCATGGCTCTGTAGCACACGCCATTCATAGTAATCGCTTGGCATGCCCCTATGTCGAAAAATAGGTCCCGATGAAGCCTCCAGCGTATCACCACACCATACAGTAGCTTTGAGCGGGTGTAATGGCTATTTGTGTGTTATACGCGAATTTTCGATGCTCCACAACCGATAAGTCTGTCTATTCACGTATCCGTAGAAATTAATACACCGCGCTAACACCACCGACGAGTTATTACAACAAGAAACCTGAAACAATTTTTCCGCGTTATTGAGGACTTTAGCTCTCGATATCTTATTGATATGTATTTTGTATCTGTTTGAGTTTTGCTTCCAAACATCTTTTTGAAAATATTTTACAAAAAATCGAAATTCTAAATTCTACAATCTATAAAACCCAAACAAACTATTTCATGTTGCATTTTGTCTTAAAAGTTAGAACAAAATTCTGTAAGCCCTTTTCCAACCCTGATGCAACTATTCTAACAGGTCGCACTTAAGTATTGTAAAAAGAATAAAATCTAAATGTTTTGTTCTGTTGATTTTAAGATTCATTCTATATTCTTTCTAATTTTACCATTATTTTTGAAATATCAGGAATTCCTAAACATGAAGGTAAAATTATATAAAAATCGTATACATTTTTTGAGAATATATCCAAAATTTTCTTTTAAATATACCCGTGCACAACTTAATTAACATAACTTTAACGACTGCTGCAGTCCAAGATAACATTTTATTTCCATTTTAATTTAAATACTTGAAAATTGTTCAATGCGACTTTACTTTAACAAATATTACAGCATTTTCGCTTATGTCATCAAAAATTACTAAATGAAAATGAATTGAATGTGAATTGACTCAATTGTGGGGGCAGCTTATCAGTCAATGGAACTCGTTCGCGCATTTAAACAATACTGCAAGCCGAACAATAGCTCAAATATTTATAGGAGGGTTGAGTGATAAATTTGTGAACAACAATTCAATTCTAAACCCAACCCATTCGCACCATCGTTGGGGGTAGTGCACTAAACATTGATTTAAATCAGCAGTGCACTATCACTAAATAAAACTGCAAATAAATTTGTTTGCACTTTTTTTTATCAGCTTTAGTGATAATTGTTATTTTTTAACTACACTGAAAGAATTTTCTTCACAGATCAAATGGATTTTGACATTAATTCAATGAAAAATTACATTAAAATTCAACCTATGTAGCGTTTCATTGGATTAATGAAGAATGTTGCATTACCCACCGTTGATGAAATGTTTCATAAAATCGATACAAATTTTAATTTGTTTAATGACATAAATTCATTACTTTACTGATTAAATTTGGTCATTTTTATGACCATATATTGTATATATTAATGTTAATTTATTTCAGCCATTTCAATGTGCGTTTTGAGTTGTTGTGAATTTTATTTGTTTTTTTCCTGTTTCAAATCATCAAGTTATATTATTTTTATTTCGTTTATATATTTCTGTTACATCATGTTATGTTCTACTTGTATAAGATTACCTTTTAGTAAATTGTATTTAATTCTTTCCATTTTGCTGGCTTCTACTACTACGTAAATTTTGTGTATTTAAATTAACAATTAAAGTAAAAAGAATGTGAGAATTGTTTGCTCTTGTTTTTTCTTTATCGTTGTATGTTTTTGAACCTATTACTAACATTTAGCTAAATTCAGTGTTTCGTTATCGCTATGAATTTTTTCATTGATGTTATGAAACATTGAAATTTACTTCTTGTTTACTATCTTGTTTTCATTGATTTAGTGACATTTTTCATGGAAAATATGAAGTTACACTTTTTTCATTAACTGAAAAATATTTGAATACATTAATTAATAGTTCATTTTAATCTTAAAAAACCTATTGAAATAATGTATAGCAATTAGTTGAATTTTTCTTTTGAAAGAGACATTAAGTTGTCATTAATTTAATGAAAAATTTTACCAAATTACGAAACTCAATTTCGTAGTGGTAATGAAATTGCTTCATTATTTCTGTAAAATTTCAAATTTTCAAACAAAAAATCATTAATCGAACGCGAGTTTCGGCTTAATTGTTTTAGAAAAATGGTCCGAGGATGCAACCAGCGTGTAAATCGTGCCAATCAATGCATTATTTTGGATGTTTGGAATCAGTGGGTTCTGTTGTTGATTTTAATCACTCAATTTGAGGAAATTGAGTTTATAAACAAACCCAAAGGGTTTGTACGTTCGACATTTTTTGTAAATAAACTATGTGGACGTCTACGACACGATGACAGTATGAAATGTTTTTGGCAACTTCTTTTGCATTTTCTTCCTCTCACTAGAATTCTGTCAACTTAAACGCTTTGTGAGAAACAGAGGGCACAGTCTACGAGTGCTGATGTAGTGCCAGCAAAATTATCACGCGGGCCGTAAGCCGGCAAATACGATCGTCACCGAAAAAAAACACATTGGTTTTTTTCTCAAACTGAATTTTAATGTAAAACATATTTGAGGATAACGCTCGATATCAAGAAATACACAAATACAAATTAAATACAAATTTTCCATTGTAAAGTTTGATGTTTGCGAATCAGTTTCGTTTTAAAATATTCGTAATTTCACATTAAGCTTTTTTGTTTGGTAGAATCTTATTCGTTATATTTGATTTTGTGTTTGAGAGACTTAAATAAAAAATGTTTATATTAATTTGGAAAAAATTCATTATTAAATTTTTTCTTTAAAAAACATCAAATTGAGTTTAAAGTTCGTGCAAGCATTGATGCCTGTATTTATAAAAATTCTTTAAATTTAATAAAGGTTAACAAAACAAATTTTGTATGAAAATTCTGCTTAAATACGGGTTTTAAATTGTAAGAAAGTTCTGAGAGCAAAGTTCATTTTAATATTTCTAATTTGATTAAGTGACTGTTCGAAAATAATTTCGGTGTTATATTAATCACTTAAAATTTGGCGATTAGCCTGGAATTTTTTGTTCCAAAAATAAAAATATGTCTAATTACTTTAGTTTTTTTTTTTGTTCAAATAGATTAGCGAAATGGAAGTTGCTTTTATTTTAAGTTAACGTTTAACGTTGTATTCGCGGGAATTTATCTAGAGGTCTCCGTATTTTCGTATCTGAATATTTTTGTATCAGTCAAGATCTGTTATTCATTAATTAGCTGGCAACATATGGATGAATGGACACGCGGTCGGTTGAAAGAGAGGTATGGTGAAATTTAAGTTTAAATACTGCAAGCGGATGTTTGTTAATTTGCAACAATTGCATTCATACTGTAATTTAACTTTATTTCGTTTCATTTTTTTATTCTTTTGCTGTGGAATTTTTAATCAAATTTATACCGATTGACATGCTAAAAGGCCAGTTTAAGCGATTGTTTTCAAACATGTTTTATTCATGTTTAATTTGTGGCACATGTTGTTTATTGTTTGCTGTTTGATGCTGTTGCTGTTTGTCGTTTTGGTATCAAAAGAAATTTTTTGGATCTTCAAAAGCAGAGGTATTCAAGACTATGCTAATGAGAAATAGAAAATTGGATTTAATGTTGCATGAAATTAATGCAATAATGCCAGTTAAAATTGTATTTAAGATAAACATGCATTTTTTTACTTATCTATAAAAACGCTAACAAAGATTTAAAATCGATTTTTTCATTGATTCTGATGCATTTGCATCAACTCAAATAATTACAAAAAAATGGAATCTTTCGAACAAAATTGAAAATTTTATTAACAAAAAAACAAACGGCCTACAATCTACAAAAGATTATACAATATACTTTAAAAGAACTAACTAACAGTTTGCATAAAATGCAACATTGTCAAAACAACTGGTAGGTTTTACAAGAAAAGTAAATTATAAGCAGTTTAAGGCAATTTATCTTTTCAAAAATTTTTTTGCTTCTCCTGTAAAATTTTCATAATTTTAAAAAGGGCATTTTTGGTTTTAGGTAACGATATATAAAAACGAAAATGCGTTTGTTTGTATGTTTGTTTGTTCCCTATAGACTCCTTTACAGGTGAACCGGTTATCCTTAAATTGTCACAGTAATTTCTGGTAAGCCACATACAAAATAATAATTTGGAAATTTTGAAGTGGGCGTGGCACCTCCCGTACAAAAACAATATGAATACCCTTATATCAGGAGAACGGTTACAGTAAAACTGATTAAATCTGAAACAGATAACTTGGCTTTCAATACCCAGCATCTGCAAAAAAAAATGGGCTGGATTGGACAAGTGGGCATGGTACCTCATATATCAAGACCTCTATATATGCAGAACGGTAACAGGAACAGTTTCTGAACTTGGTACAAATAACTTGTTTATCAATGCACAACATTTGAGCGCGTTTGGGGGGGATTAATAAAGAGGGCGTGGCACAAAATATATTTTTTTATATCTAGAGAACGGCAGGCGAAGTGTTTCCAAGTTTAAAAACCTCTCTAAAAAGTAATGGACATGATTGGAGAAGTGGGCGTGGCACCTTCCATACAAAGACGTTATATTCTTTATATTTAAAGAAAGTGTTTTCAAATTTGTTATGCCCAGCTATATCAATCTACAACCTCTCTTAAAAAATGGACGCGATTGAAGAAGTGGGCGTGGAACCTTTCAATCCAGCACGTATATCTAGAAAACAGCTAGAGCCAAAGTTTCCAAATTAGGTACACGCACCTTGGTTATCAATACACAACATCTGAAAAAATGTGGGCGGAATTGGAAAAGTGGCAGTAGCACCTGCTATACTAATACAAAATAGATTTTTGTATACCAGGAAAACGGTTAAAATAAAATCGTCCAAATTTGTTACAAATAGCTTGGTTATCAATCTCGATGTCTGTCAAAAAATAAACTGGGTTGGGTTAGTAGGCGTGGTTTCCCACATACAAAGATAATCACATCTATCGCGAATTTTATGGGAATATGTTATATGGGAGCAAACCTATATTCCAATCGGTATCGCAAATATTTTAAAATTTTAATTTTAAAATGTTTTTAAGTATTAAATATGTTGAATGTTAAAGAGAACTTAAAGTATTATAAATACTAATAAATGAAATGAAATATTTTGGGAGTAAAAGTCTCTATTGTGAATAACTTGTCAGTGCTTGGTATTGTGAAAGAAATATGTACAAAATAAAATACTAATAAAAATATAATAAAATAAATAATGAATAGTGTTTACCTTCATTTTCTTTATTTACACTCCTTCAATAAAAGGAAAAAGTAATTTAATTTAGTCCTACTTAAGAATAAAAATTAAAATTTAGATGTTCCCTTCTCTTTCACATTAAAACGTGTTGAGAATTTATTTAGTAAAAATACTCGCGGGAGTAAACATTGGCGATGCCAAACTTATTAAGTTTGGGAACTCATTACCAAGAAATTTGTTATGGGAATCATTCACAATACAAAATAAAAAAATATAAGAATATTTTCATTGTAGTAGTTGTTTGCGATAGGGGTGAATGAATTTACATTTCTATATACAAAAAGGGTGTCCCAAAATTAACGCAAGATTTGAATTTGTCGCCATTTGAGCATGAAAGTGTTGGCAGCCCTAAAAAAAATTAAAATCTTACGTTAATTTTGGGACACCCTTTTCATATATGTGTAGTACTGTAACAGTGAAAGAAAAACATTCATTAAATTTTAATTTGAAAATAAATCATTTAAAATTACTTACGGTTCTTAAAAATATAATAAATCGATTTTTTGCCTGTTTTCAAAAAACTTCATTAAAATAAAATTCGTATCTATTTGGAAATTTCTGTCACACAATGTGATTTATAACAACTGCCCACACAACGACACAAATTGACAAGAAATTTAGTTAAGAGACAACTTGTAGCAAATAACCAACCATTAAACTAAAAAAATCAACCAACAAGCCAATAACCGACTTAACAAACGGCAAGAAAACTAAAAACTGCTTGAGAAAAAGTACCACGAAAATGCTTGCTCCAACAGAAAAAGACAAAATAAACATTTATTCGCAAACAGGGAACAACAAGACGTTAAAAAACAGCATCAACAATTGAAAACGTAACATTTCCATATGCAAACAAATGATTATTGTGGTCGCTGTTGTCGTCGGTCTATCGCCAAAAACGCACGCACAATAACAGCTGGGACTCCTTGCAACGAAAAACAAGAAGGTCTATTGAGTGGACTTATTGCGTTATAGAAAATATTAGCAAAAGTAGAGATGATTGAGTCAAAAGGGTGATTGCAAGAGAGATACACAACTTTATTGTTCAATTTTTTTTATTTTAATTCCCTAAACTAAGAAGCTCTACGCTTGTCAGCAGGAAAGAAACCAGAGTCTCTGGCGGGAATCGAACCCGCAACCCCAGCGCTGATAGACTAGCTCCCTACCAGCTAGCCTACCGGGGCACTAATAGTGCAAAATGGAACCTACTAACTGCTATTGGAGCCAGCAGTAGTTTAAGAAGTAATTTGAGTTTTACGGCCAATTTCACTAAGTTCGGTTAAAACTAACCTTTAAATAAAGTTGCGGTTACCAATATGTTTTGACAGCTATAACTGATAGTTAATTATGTATAACCGAACTTGGTGAAATTGGCCGTTAAAGAGATTAAAGAACCAAAACGAAGTCAGTGTTTTTCTATCACCTATCTGGGAAGGATTTTAGAGATGCATATCCAGAAAGGACATGATGTTAATATTTCATATAAGTTGTCTCCGAGTCTTAGTAGATTCCGCACTATATCACTTGATGCAGCAGCAGGCATAGTTCCAATTGATATCACAGCTAGAAAATTTGATTTCAATTAAAAAATTTGTAGAACAATTGTGATTTATTAGTTGAACTTCCAATTTTCAATTCGATATTTTGATATTTAGTTCCTCAAATTTAATTTTCATTAAATTATGTTTACTGAAGGAAGGAATTTTACAACATGAAATTAATTAAAATTTATTGATAATTTTTACTCTTGGCCAAGGCGAATTCATACAAGGTGGTCTCATTTTGAAAACGTTTTACAACACTGTATACTATTTTAACGTTGTGTCAAAAATGCAAGCAAATATTTTATTTTGTTTTCAATTTTAAATTGTGTGTTTTGAAATGTAATAACTTAAAAAAGTTTTAAATTTCATAATTTTAAGCGAAATTTATAGAATTTAGTAGATTCCCCAGAACCACTAGAACGGTATACCATTTTGACACAAGGTTAGTTATCAGCTGTTGTTTACGTAGCCAGATAAGTTCACCTGGTGTAAATTCGCCTTGCTCTTGGCTGAGCTGGGGCTCGAACTCGGGTTGAATTGAAAACTTGTGATATAAATTGTAAAATCAATTAAATTTGCACCAGTAAACAAATTAATAATTTTAATTAAATATTTTTTTAAAATTAATAATATTTTCTGCAGTTATGTTGTTAATATAAGTAAACGTTTTATTCACTTAATTTAAGGTTATTTCATTTTTGATTAATGGTTTAAGGTGGAATAATTTAATTCCAAACATTAACAGGCAAGTAAAGCCGCAAACATAGGAGGTTAGCAACACCTGACTGTTTCCGACTAGACGATTTACCATTTTGTCCAGTTTTCCAGGTAATTGAGAGCGTGGAACATGTTATCTTTAGATATTAAAGATTCTAACGAAGAACACCATCAAGACTATGATGGCATCTACGGGATACTGGAATCTGGTATGTTACATTTGTAAACAACTCCCAAAGAAAGGAAAAAACAAATTCAAACTCAATCAAAGCAAATCAGTAATTAAGTAATACCTTATGTCAGTTTCGCAGAGTGTTGTGGTTTAAGTCTGTTGGAGTCCAATATATCCTATAGCACCAGGTACCAATGAAGGTCTCCACCTTCAACAAATAAAAAGTGCGCCATAAAAAAAAGAGTTTAAAAATCTGAAATACAGGTCTGTTCTGAAAATCACATTTTATGAATGTGAAAAACCACAAAATGACACGTGTGATTTTAAAAGCACATGTGATTTGAAATCACGTGATTTTCAGAACAGACCTGATAGTCGAATTTTCCTTTCGAAATGTATGAAATTTGTAATACTATTTTAAATCAAGACCACTTGTACATAAACAGCTTTGGAAAGTTAAAGGATTGTCTTCTCTAACAGAAGCACATTTTCCTTAAAAAAGTTCACCATCTTTTCACACAACCCTTTAAACTACGCACGCTATCTGTTGCATATAGGGTTCCTAATTTTTCATTCCAGGTTACATATAATGTACGGGGGAAACATGTGAAAAGGTATATAAGATTTGTAATATTAATCATTATTAATGACCGATAGTGCCTAATCAAAAAAAAATGTTGAGTGGTTTATTCCATTCGGCATCTGTTTTTGAGACACCGGGGGCAACAGAGATTGGTAACTTGTTCTCTTGTTTCTAAATACCTGGTATCATCATCAAATCGTTATGACTGTGCTCTCGTTACTTAAATCATTTTTTATTCAAGCCAAAATGCCTGTCAGGAATAAGAGAAATGGTTGCAGAGACATATAAGCTTTCATCTGAAAATATATACTTGAAAACCGGGAAATTCAGATTCCACAACATGTTTGTATTACATGATGATTTACAGGCAAATGAACATGTAGTCAAATATCTCGTACTCGCTCCAAAATAATTGTAATAGTTCTAAGAGTTTTGCCAAATTTACCTGTTTTGTTTCAATCCAAAATAAATTTTTTTAAAGGCATTTTCGTCATCGATAAAGTAACTATTACTGCCATTTACTGTTCAGTTTAATTTAACTATCAGTTATAACTGTCAAAAACATATTGTTAACTGGAAGTTAAGGTAATAATTAGTTTTAACTGAACTTTGTGAAATTTGCCGTTAATGTCACAAAACTTTAAGTTTGCGAAGAAATTTTCCAAAATTCCTGAAAATTTAAAAAAATATTTTCCCGGGAATTGCTTGCCAAAGAAGAAGGAACCCTTGTTGCATACCAAATCGTATTCAATGTCGTTTAGAGTAAAACTAAAGTTGTAGACATCAAAATTGGCTAGGAATTGTTAATGACATTTACGTACATTGGCAATTATTCATTTTATCTCAAATGAAATTCGTCTTTTTCCTCTTAAGACCAGGGCAATTTGGAGACACAGACGTGGGAGCTTACAATCAAATGTAACTGCCTATGACATACATATCTCTTCGCCATTCACTTAAAGGTTTATTTAATGGTTTTGTTCTTTGGCGAAATAAGTCACAACAATTGTTTCTTTCTATGTAAATTTGACTACGAAAAATATTTTAACATTCTGTTGAAATTTTCTCAATCTATCAATTGTCATCATTAATCTGTCAAAAGATACCGTTAAATGTTAACTAGAGTTTATTCTACGACATCATTTATTTTATGGATATTTTTAATTTACTTAAGAGCTTGGAGGAAAAAGGGAAGAAAAATATCTTTAAAAAAATGCCAAAAATAAAACTTATCTGCAGTCTTCGCAGATTCTCCAGATTTTGCTGAAAAGATCTTTAACGGTTGGTATTTAAGGGACGGCCAATTCGCTAAGGTAGTGTCGTAAAACAAGAGTCATATGCATATTTATAAACAACATAGAAGCCATTGTAGCTCTAGCGGATGTTTTCTCGACAACAAAGTTGAGTGTAGAATACTGGCGATACAATCTAAGGTAACGCTGTCATGGATTCCAAGACACAGTGTGAAAACCACACTACATACGACCGAGCCAAACAGGATTATTTTTTGGAAGCATTTGAAAGGCTCGCAGTTGTATTCTTATTCAACATGAGTCGTACAACTGTGATATCGATTGACGTGAATACCTGTCTTGGATCTCAACCAATTGGAGTGTTAATATTAACACACAAGTATATAATGTATAATTCACCAAATTATACACCTACCTCTTGCTAAGAAGCCGGAGCTATCTAACCTCCACTGCTATCCATTAATCCCAGCAGCTTCTGTTGAATAGCAACAGTACCTTATGCCATCCACAGTCCGAACTTTAACACTGGGGCGAAAAATCAGCCATCCATGTGAATGTAAGCCTACACGCGACTTTGAGCTTAAACCACAGCCACCACGTGCACCCTTATAGTATCTTCTAGGCATCGGACGGTGAACAATTAACTGAAGAACAACCTTCTACCAGAAAAGGAAGGCTTCCGCAAAGACAAGATCCTAAAAGACAGGAAGCATTTCTCACAAAAAGCAAACTAACGGAGACCTCACTAATAGCTCACTATAGTCAGACCGGTGCTTGTACCCACCGGGGGCTTCCGACTCCCTTGTCACAATCAGTTAAGTACTGAGGTACAATTTCAAACTCCCTGAAGTCCATTGGACCACAAAAAGCTCTGTTATTTCGATGTTTGTTGCATTCCTGGTTTTAATCACCTGTTTTTCGCTCACAGATTTTCAACATCCGAGAAGAACATATCAACACAGCAGAGACTGCCAAGCTACCATTTCTTTGTTCTTCATGGAACTACGACTTTTAAACAGAAAATATAGATCTTCCGACACCTCGCAACGGCTTCTCTATGTAACACCAAGAGGTATGGAATCCTTAAGGGGATTTACTTACTCAACATAAGAGGCGCATCCACCGGAGGTAACTTCAGTCGTACAGGAAGACTGAAACGAGATGGCAGGCTGAGAAAACCTACTGTTTGGCTAGACTAACCCGTGCAACTCAGGCTTGGCAGCGACCAAATTAGAACCGAAACTTGTTATGAATTGGAGTTATCTAACCTCCACTGCTTTTTGGTTTACTTGCATTATCTGTTGAATAGCAACAGCACCTAGGAAGATCCTCCAGAAGGTAAACTTCTTCCGAAGTGGTCGAAAATAAGAACTTAAAGCTGACCGCAACCAGCACATGATCCCCGACAGGTTCTCAAAAAATAGTCAGGTGGAGTTGAAGTCCCAGGGCCTACATTCTCCCGTGCAATCTGCCAAATTCTTGGTATTGACCAAAAGGTTAAATATCCTTACGGTGTTTCCCCACAAACCACAAGTGGAACGAAACTATAACAGCGACATCGGCCATTACTGCTTGTAGGGACCAATACAATGAGCCTGGGCCTAAATTACAATGACTACTGTTGGAGCTGCAAGCATGAAGAGAATGGAGAGCCAATACTTAATTTTTTCTGCCAGGCCCCTAGTCTTAGGGGTATTAGGACAAGGCTTTTTGGGAGCCAGAATTTACCTCTTTTTGGATGTTCTACCTGAGGTAGAATTAAGGTCAATCTTTCTTTTCAACAAGGAGTCGAAATAGTAAGAGGCTGCAGTAATGCCTATGGAAAAATGTAGCTCTTACGTTGGTAAGGACCCAAGTGAGCAGTTCTCATGTCGGCTGCCTATTAAACCTAACTTAGGAAGGTTGCAATCCTTATCTTCCACAACAATGTTTTGTTGTAATTCTTAAACAAACGGAAATATTTTTAACTCTCTAAAATACTCTAAACCTATTGGTAGAGGACTTAATAATACGAAAAGTATATTAAAAAAATTATTATGGACAGCTCTAATAAGCAAATACTTCATTTGAACAACTTGTATATATTTTCCCTTTTTTATTACTTACAGTAACTGCTTTTCCAATTTTACTCTTTGTAGCCTTAAAATCAGTTAGTTACTTTTTTTTACAACTTTCACAATTGAAATTGTTTAATTTTCTGGTTGAATTATCATGACCCTGATCTTGAAATCCATGATAATGTGCAACAAACATTTTCCTGGTTTTCGATTTGGTTGAAACAGCAACAAAATTAAACTATTTTTTTTTCTTTTTTATTTGCAGCAACACAATAATATTAACCAAAATTGAATTTTTGAGGTACAATTACTTTTATGTTTTTATTTTCCAGTAGAAAAATATGTTCATTTTGTTTTTGAAAAAAAAAAAAAATATCCTACACAAAGTATTCAAAATCTTCTACAATTTTTAACTTCTTCGAAACTCTATATGCAACTTATGTTGCAAGTACTTTAGTTGCAAAACTGTTTTAGCAATTGTGTCATTACGAACTCCTCTCATCCATTTAACTACAGATTGTATGTGTTCATTGTTAATGGACACAATTACTGGCCAATGATCAGATGTATAACGAACGATTGGTATTTGTGGCATGCAACCACAATGTCAAAGATAAAACTAAACCATATTGTGGGTTCTGCCTTACAAGCTCTCGTAGTCTCTGAAAAGTTTACTTGCTGCATTTTTTTTATTTGCATTTAGATTCTAACGCTTTTTTGTTTTTATTTGAAAAATTAAAAAACAACCAGCACAAAATGTAGTTTTGGTTAACAAACAAATAGATCGAGATTAAAGTTGATTGTACAATCATTTTAATCTTAATAAATGTTTTCTTTAATTTAACGAGTACAAAAAAAGGCAATAAGAATTTCGTAGAGGTCATTTTAGTGTGGAGGAGTTAAAGGAGAGAAGTTGTTAAACGT
The DNA here is from genome assembly GCA_963931875.1 of Pollenia griseotomentosa. Classification (NCBI taxonomy): domain Eukaryota; kingdom Metazoa; phylum Arthropoda; class Insecta; order Diptera; family Polleniidae; genus Pollenia; species Pollenia griseotomentosa. The sequence continues at coordinate 87,307,560 of OZ007562.1, forward strand.
TAATTAAGTGTATGTATTCGAATATAAATAATAATTTTTTTTATTAAGCTGGGATGTCAGCATTGAAAAGGTAGTTGGTGGGAGGTTTCCACATAAAGAAACTGGATATGAAGGTTCCCTTTCGTTTGCCGGATGACTGTAGTCTCCTTATGCGGAAATTTCTGCTATAATGCGGGCGTCAAACTGGCTAAGGTTTTTTATAGAAGCAGAATGTCGGATATCTTTAAATGAGATTGCGAAGCATTTGAAAATATAGCGGACTGCCGGGATAATCAAATGGCAGATGAGGCTTGTCATACCGGATGACAGATTTATAAATCAATTCCTTGGCTTTCCAATGGTTCACTGTAAGTCACAATCAGCGCGAGTCTTATAGACTTGCACAGTTAGGGTGGACTCGTACAAACACCTGCTGCTTAGCAAGGGCTTTATGACTTGGCCATGATGAACGGAAGATATGCTCTCTACAGAGGTTCAATAGGGAAGAGATAATGATAGGAACCTCTGTGATAGCTGGGCATTGGACGGTAGCGCATTGTTGCCAAAACTTGGTGACCAAAAATGGCTAAATTTACGGGAAAAAATGACTCAAAAATGGGCTAAAAAATTGCTAAAAGCTTTTTTAAATAAAAACACGGCTGTAGGAAATATCGCCCAAAGAAAAATGGCCCAAAAAAAAAATGAAAAATCGCCCAAATGAAGAATCGCCCAAAAGAACATGAAAAATGACCCAAAAAGTTATATATGAAATTTTGCCCAACAAAAACGAAAAAGGGCCCAAAAAAAAAATGAAAAATTACCCAAAAAGCAAAAACGAATTTTTCCAAAAAAAAAAAAAATTAAAATTACCCAATTTGCAAAAAAGTGTTTATTATTCATATAAATTTAGATACATACAAGTGTAAGTTTTATGTAAAAAATTGCATTGTATCTTCAACAGCTGCTCGGCAGTAAGGACAGTAATACCGGCTGCGCTAACTTCGCTAAGCTTCTCTGCATAGACGGCCTTCGGCCGGGCGCAAGGATTTTCTCCTCTATGGTAGCACAAGTACCGGTTTCGCTAAGTAAAGCTTCTAAAATCTGCCTTGTTTTCGAACGAAGGCCATATACGCAGAGAATCTTTAGTTAGCGAAGCCGGTGTTTGTTATACCATAGAGGAGAAAATCCATGCGCCCGGCCGAAGGCCGGCTGCGCAGAGAAGCTTAGCGAAGTTAGCGCAGCCGGTATATATTTATCCTTGAGTAGAAAATCCTTGCGACCAAAAGTGTTTTCGTTATATATTTAATATAAACACCCAGAGAAAAAACAACAAAATAATTTTTAAATAAATTACAATTATATTAAATAAAGATGGGCCGAAAAAATGGGCTATTTTTCATATAATATTCATATTTCATAGCGAAAAATCACCCAATTTAAAAAACGAAAAATCACCCAATAATAACGAAAAAAAGCCCAAAAATTTTGGGTCACTTTTCACATGAATTTAAGCCCAATTTTACATGGAATTTTTTTGGGCGATTTTTCATTTTTTTTTTTTGGCCATTTTTCTTTGGGCGATATTTCCTACAGCCTAAAAACACATTCAAATTCAATAACAAAACAGAAATAATTCATTAAAATTTGTTTACGATGAAATCGTAAGTTAAGTTCAATTTCTTAAATAAGAATACACGTAAATTTAAATTTTTATAGATATTTAAAAAATTAAATCATCGAAAAATTCGATGTCGTTATTGTTCATCTCATAGGAATCACTCGTGCCTATTAGTTTTAAATAATTTGAAGATAAATCATAATCACGACATTATTTACCCAAGCTTATGAGTCCAGATCTACAATAAAAAACAAGTTAGAGTGTATAGTCTGTCAACCCCGACTATATGATGCCCTACACCACATAAGAACCTTTGCACCAAATTTTATAAAATAATCTCCAAAATTGCGACCTGTACTTTACGCACACGGTTTACATGGACAGCCAGCCAGCCAGCCGGACAAACATCGTTAATTTGACTCAGAAAGTGATTCTGAGTAAATCGGTATACGTAAAGGTGGGCTTAGGACCAATTTTTTAAGGTGTTACAGGAATCAGCACAAACGCATAGTAGTATTCTTTCCTCTATTGTGGTGTTGGTATAAATATGTTATTGTTATGGTAAAAATATTTACCTAATTGATAAAATCGAATTAGCGGTTGCTAAATGTGACATATTTCTCAAATTACTTTTAACGGTGTTTACTTGGCTATATACCCTCTCTACTTCAGCATTAGACCATGGAAGTTGGAGTAACTTTAAAGTCAATTCTTAAATTTCTAAAAAAAAATTGTTGTCGCCTGCATCTCTTTATTGAAATACTTGCAACCAGAAAAAGCAGCGTTATTTGTGTGTAGTGATCCATTTTATAAATTTTATATTGGAATACTATTCCTTTATTTTGAAAGATGTTTCATCATCATCGTTTATAGCGATTTTCAACATTTGTAAAAATTGTGATGTAAATTAAAGGCGTTTTAATTGTTAAAAATGTTTATTTTACTTTTATACATTTTTATAATAAAATAAATAATATTCTTTTAAAAGAAAAACGGCAAAAAAAAATTTATGGCTAAACAAGTTGAAAAATGGCTAAAAAAAAATAGCTAAACACATTTTTCAATGGTTAAACAGGGTGAACAATGGCTAAATCTAGGGAGTCATGCGAATAGAATGGAGCCGTAATGCAATGACAACTGCAGTAGTTGTCATGATGAGGAGGAAGAGGAAGCTGCGTTTCATTGTCTGGGCCAATGTCCTGAACTTTAGGACATTAAGTGAAGATATCTGGGAAAACCAGTTTTTGTTTGTTTGTTTGGATGATCTATTTAAGATTTCTTCTTCTCTTCATTAGGAAGACGAACTGATTGAATTCTGCACTGACAGTTTTTTGGTAACTCGTCCATCAAATGGGCATTGGCGCTGGACTTCACAAGGACCACTGAATGACCGAAAAGAGCGGTATTCTGGATGACTTCCCGGGGAAGCCATCCTGTTTAAGAAGTTTTTTGTTGACAAATTTTGAACCACAACCATTTACCACTAATTTTCCAGAACGAAAAATAATCAGAGACCGTATTTTAATACTTTAAAAACCATCTTTTTTGTTTTTTTCATAAAAAAAACTTGTTATTAAAAAATGTTAATTTTTCATCTGGATTTTTTAATTTGGAAAAAAATATTTTTTTCTTGTCTTTTCGAAAAAATTATGTAAATAAAAATAAAAATTTAATTTTGTTTTTTCTTTTTACCCACTTATAACTACAATTCGAGTCGGAAAGAACCCAACCAATTGTAGAGGGATGTAAGAAAAGATAAACTCACTGTTTATTGTTGGTGTTTTGTTTGAGCTTTGATATTGTTACTTACGAGTAAGACCTTGAGTGTTTAAAATTCTTATTCGCTTTAGGGTTTTATTCGTATAATATTTTTAGCTTTCCTAAAATCTTAGGAAAAGGTTTCCTGATGAGCTGGCCTAAGCAACCAGTGAAATGCGCATAGAAGCTAGCTTTCCCTCAACAATAAATTTCAGTGTATTTATCAAATATGTAAAATTGGGAATTTAGCACGTCATACAGAAATCGTATTAATGAAAAATCGTTTATGATATTTTTTCCAAAACTGAAAATTATTTTCATTTTTTTTCATCGGATGAAAAAATTTAAATATAATAAGGGTATTCACGTCACAAGTTGCACCCTTGCAAAAAAGCAAAAGTCCAAAATTATAGCAACAACCACAAAGACAATTATTTACGCACAGTTTATTGTCTGTTGTTGTTAAATTTTTGCACTTTTGCTTTTTCGCAAGGGTGCAACTTGTGACGTGAATACCCGCAATAAAAATGTGTTGTAAGGAAAAAATATATGTATAATGCACATTTAAGCCCATTTTTCACAACTTACCGATAGCTTAAGGTAGGATTTTATCGGCCGTATAAAAAGTGTTCCTTTTTTACAAATTTACTTTAACCTAAAATGAGCGATAAGTTAACGCAAGAATTTTTTAGATAAAACCACAATCCAAACAACAAAAACGGTGCCACAGAAACACATATTCAAGCGGATACAGCTAGAAAAGAGGAGAAGAGAACTTCTAATCGATTGTACCGATTTTCCTCAAACAAAGCTAGGAACACTCTCGATCACCACCTTTCAAACAAACAAAATAAAATCAAAATCGGGTCAGTCGTTTTGACTCTACGATGGAACGGGTAAAATTCCTCTTTTTTGGGCGGGGTTAAAACCGACTGGGGTTCTGCTATAATTTAACAATTACAACAGCTTTATATAAGAATTTTTTGTTTGGAAATAAATTTAAATTTAAAATTTGAAATATTTAAGGAAAATAATTATTTGACAATTTTTACTTTTTTTTTGCGATAATTATCGTTTAAGGATTTTTATTTTTTCATCACGATGGATATTTATAATTGAAAATAAATATCAATGTTTGATTTTTAACCAACAAAGATTTTATTTGGTATGGGAATACAAAATAAAAAGTTTTCCGGTCTCTCGAAATAATTCAAATCTCTATCGAAAATAAGTAATTTTTATAATTAAATCGATAACGAGTTTAATACAATGTCCACATTTATCCCGTTTTTCTACGAGGATTGAAGAAAGAAAATTATTCCGAAATAAGTTACATATGCTGGGCCTTGAGCGACCAAGCTTTTGATACTCTTCACCACAGGTAGAAAGGCTATATATAAGTTTGTCATATCGTTTGTAACTTCTGCAATATTTATATATGTACATATATTCTGTATATTGTATACATGTATTTCGATTCTGGGTTCTTATGAGCAGCGAAGTTGACTTACCGATGTCCGTCTGTCTGTTGAAATGGGTTTTTCGAAAACCCCAAAAGTGTAAAAATTTACGCGTAAAAAAATCGATTTTATGACAAAAACTCGTCCAAAACCTTTAGAAAAAACTTTATATCGGCGAATGTTTTTTATTACCTACTAAAAAAAACCTTTAAAATAAAAGTAAAAAAAAAAAAAAGTTAAAAACTTGAAATTTGGGCGCCTCGAAAATTATATTTTTGATATGTCATAGTTGAAACTTTTTCATGCCAAAAGCTATCGAAAAATCGATGGCCTAATATCGATTGCTAAATCGACCCACCCTAGCGTATATACCAAGTACGAGTCTCGTTATTATAAACCTATTGGGTCATAAAAACAGTGCTTAATATGTTTGATTCCAGCTTTGTTATTGGAAAAAATGTGACATAAAATGGTAAAAAATAGGTCTATTATGAAGCGCCTAGCCCCGAAGTAATTGAAATTTACAGAGCAATATTATACATGATGAAACCTTTAAAAAAAAATGCCTGATCGGCATTTCGATGGCCGCTGTCGTACAGAAGGGCTCAGGGCAGATGGCAAGATGGGAGGATACCTGCCTGAATTTTTGAATTTTCCTCCTGTTGTAATGTATATATTTAGACCATAACTCAGAGGATCATTTGCGCAGCCCATGTGCCTCACCATGTAAGGTTCAGGCCACGTATAAAGCCCAGGGTAATGGCGAAAGATCAAAAATATCAGGCTCACTATTTGCCCCCCGAAAAATTTCCGCCTAGAAGTCCTCAAGGCGGGACAGCAGCAGAGCAAATGTTCCGACGTTTCGTAATCCACCCCAAAAAATCTGCATAGTTTGGTAGATAAATTGCACATATTAAACCGGTGGTATCTAAAACCGCAGGGCCCCGTAAATAGGCCAGCTAGCAGTCTAAGTTCCGCCTTCCCAAGCAGTAGAAGCTTACATGCCCTGCTGCGGGACAGTGTCACAAATCTCCTGGACTGTCTTAACCCAGAAGTGGATGTCCATGCATGAAGGAATTCACGTTTGGAACGTTCCCCTGTTAACTAACAGGTCAACAGGCGTCTGTCAGTTAAGGTGGATACATCCATGCGTTCCGAACAATATTTTTGACCGGAGAATAATTTTTTTACTGAGAGTGTTCTGCAGAACGATTCACCCATTTCGGAAAATTTGTCCAGCACAACTAGCAAACTACGTATATTGAATTGTTTTCTAAAAGTCTGCTTAAGAAAATGGACGAAAAAAGAATAGTGATTGTATTATTTTTAATTATATTTTTTTTTTATTAAATTATTCAGCAGAAATTCATGAGTTGTAATATAAGTGTATATCCAAAAATACTATATGATGTGGCAGCTCAATTCACCTTAAATGTACAAATTGAAAAAAGTGGCATCTCAGTTTATTTTGTTCTAAACAAAAATGAAAATTAAATAAATTTAAGAAATAACTTGCCGAACAAAATAATTTCTCTCTCTCTCAAAAGTAAAACGTCAAATTCAATATAAAAAGAATTATGTCCGGACAAACATAGTGTTCGGAACGCTTGGATGAATCGAGCTTTAACTCATATGCTGCCATTTTAATAAGCTTCGTCATTTAGTTTGTGCTTGACAACCATTGATAGCAGACTTCTTACTGATTAGAGTAGAAAATGGAAAAAAGTAAATTTCGTGCGCTCATTAAGTATTCCATGGCAATAGTCCATAAATTACGCCACGAACTGCTCCCTCGATCATCCGACCGATATTTTTTGAGAGGAATAAAAATTTGTAGAGTCCTTGGACAAAGTGCGTAGATCTTAAAGTAGACTACGTTGAAAAATTAAAGTGATTTTTTATCGAAAGACCTGAGTTTAGTTTTAAAAGTCGCGGACTTTTTGACTCGCCCTCGTATTAGCAAACTTTTAACAATTATCTACCATATAATTTAAACTAATTATTTTCTTTTATCGTTTTTGAACAAAAAATACATTTTCTTGATACAAACATTTTTAACATAAAAATATTTTAAGATTTATAATCAATGTCTTAAAAATTGTTAATCAAGCCCAAAATAAATATGCAAATAAAATACTTATGAAATACAACTTATTTCTATTCGTGAACTATCTTTTCGAAATATACAGCAAATGAAAAATATTCCCATAAATTATTCATACTTTTAAAAAGAAATGTTTGTTTGCTTGTTAACACTTAATCATCATAAATCAAAAATTGTTTGTGTTCTTTAATTCAGTTCAATATGTATTTATTTAGATTGATTTTTTGTTGAGTGTATAGTTTTTTCCCCAAGAATATTTACTTTGGAGTGTCTCCCCCTTAAAAAAAAGCTCAACAGTCTTGTGGTCACTTCGTTAAACAGACATGACATTGTTGGACATTGCAAACAGTCGCTCAAATAAAAATAATTTTATGGGTCTGTTTTATATGATTATTATGATTGTGTTTGTTATGGTTATTATTTCGAAATGAATTCAAAACAATCATAATTTACGCTGTGGCCCCAGCTCAATGAAAAAAAACCAAACACCAACCAACTAACGTTGTTAGTCACTCACCACCCTTGACCATAATCAAAAATGAAACAATCGTCATTTCAAACACTTAATTATCATTATGAACAAAGTCATAAACATCATAATGATTGACATCATAAAAATCACCAAAATACTATAAAATTATTTTTCATTTGATTTTTGTATTTTTTATAGAAAGATACATATGAATAGGAATTAAAATTTATGCTGGCAATTTTTGTGATTTTTTCCACCAAAATCAATAGAACTCTAGAAATAAACTGCCGCGTATAAAATTCTTATTTCCAGCACTGTTTTCAGTTTCTTTTTTTCCTTATTCATAAAAAATTCTTATAAAAATATTTTATGTTCGCAATAATGACACCAACTTAATCATTGAGTTAATAATGAAAAACATGTCTTTCCATTAAAACAGAAATAGCAAAATGTGTCGAATGAAAGTATCTGAGGCGGTAAAATGATAAAAACCGACAACATAAAAACATCATTTGGGTTCCAACATATTTCTCTTTTTGACTGCCGCTTTAATAAACTAATTCAACATTTTTACGTTGTGTGATCTCTTCATCATAAATTTCTATTTAACTTTTGGGCCATTATTTAGGCAGAAACACAATGTGAGCGTTGGGCGAATGATTTATGTAAATATATTAACAGTAAAAAAATTCGTGACTTTTGGTTCTGATAATAAAAAAGGGCTTAAAGCGAAAAAAATTCACATATAAATACGTATAACAACTAGGGATGCAAACGATACATAACATCGATGTTAACATTCTAAAGTTCTATATGTAATTAAAAATTCAGTTAATCCATATTTTTCCAACGTTAAGCATTGATGCTAGTTACTTTGTTGCAATATCAAAAAACAACTAACCTGTGATATCATTTTTAAATTTGTGTTTAATTTAATTTTCATGTTTAATGTTTTTTATCTTTGTCTACAACAAATAATTGTTCAATGTAATAAAAAATTAATTTCTCTTATTACGAATCCCTTGATAAAGTGAACATAACATTCACGAAACGTTTGGAAAATATGGATTAAATGAATGTTTAATTACATATAGAACTTTAGGCCGTATTAGTTAAAATAAAATCTAATTAAATGAACAATCACATTGGCCAAACAATTAATATATAGAAAAATATTTTATTAAAATATATTTTATTAAATTCCAAATTCTTGCGTTTTACGTTCTTCCGTTTTCCAGCACACCCCTGAAAGCCATTAAAAGTACGTACATATGTATGTACATTAGGGTGGCCGTTATTTTTTTTTTCGTATTTTCACTTGGCAAACCCCTTAGATTGGTTCCAAATTATAAAAAAATAATATATATAAAATTTTAAATCGTTTGCATAGCTATTGGGCGTGCCTTGAGCCCACAAAATTTGCTAAAAATGCTATTTTTCTCACTATGGTTCTCTTTAATTATTCATAACTTCAGTAATAATTATTTTAGAGAAAAACCTAATTCTCAAATATTCTAGGGCTATATCCTATGAACAATGTTGCTCTGTATTAGTTTTCTTTGACATTAATTTTTAATCCAGAAATAACCAAATTAAAAAATAACAGCGAAATTTTCACATATTTTTGCATTGTTTGCCTGGTGATTATTTGTTTTATTAAATAGTCTAATTATAAAAACTTTTGTAATAAAATCTCCTTCGTGCTCATAGGAAATTGTTTTTGATAGTTTTTGAGTACTTGCAATATATATTGTTTTTGTTCCTCGTCTTTTGTGAGCATTGGGTTGTAGTCTTGCATCAATTTCACCGCTCGTTCAGCTGTTTCGTTTACAACGCTAATGTCATTAACAATTTGAAGAGCACTTTTAAAATTATTATCCGCAGGCCATGAAGTTGGATCATTTTTCAAAAATGCTGTATTAATTTTAAAGAGAAGAAAAAAATTGTTTGTCTCAGAAGAAATGAACTGATCCATTCCGCCTTCGATAACCTGCATTACATTTACATCTTGAATTGAGGCGCGTTTAACGCCTTCATATAAAGCCTCACGACTCAATGCCTTCACCATCTCTTTTTTTGACTCAAAAGAAACACTGTTATCAAAAAATGCTAAAGCCACACATTCGGGACTCAAGTACCATAAGTGGTTTTTAAATTTGTGTAATGCAACTTGAGATATATCCGCATCAATTTTTTTAAAAGAATCCAGTTTTTCCAAAGCTGGAAATCTTTGTATGGTGCTTGAGCAGCAGAAGAGGCCGAGAACCACATCTCAACATATATTGAAACAATAAAAAAACATATATTACGCAAAGCTTTCCTATCTTTTACTGCCAAATCAAATTCACGTCAAAATAAAAATATTTTTAAGCAGTATAATATACTGCGATATATATAGCTATATTATAGCTTTTGCCATTAATCTCGCGTGGTGGACAGCCCCAGGGGCGCGAAAAGCTGCATTGCGAATAGGTGGAGTCTCGCCAAGAAATATTGGTGTTAGCTCAAGAAACTCGCTGTAATCATCTCTCGGCTGTTTAGTTTTGATCGCATCGTTCACAAATTCAATTATTTTATATTTATCAGCTGTTAAATAGTTTTTGACATCATTATCTTTCATTCCAGACTGAGAATTATTTTGGTTTATATTTCCCCATGTATTTTTAAATTGCTCAAATATTTTTACATTTGGGCTTTCGGTTTTGCTCATCTTAACTTCAAAGGCACTTTTTAATACGACTTCCAAAATGTGGTGACGGCAAGGTAGCCAAAGAAGTTGCTTTTGAAGACTGCGTTCAATAGTCGTACAGGTTCCATTAAAACGGCCTGTATTTACGGCAGTTGTATCGAACACCAAGGCTTTTATATGATCTTGAAGTCCCCATTCAAATATAGCTTTACAAACCGCAGACGCCTGCTCTCTGCCAGTTCCACTTTGGTTTTTTCTGGATTAAAAATTAATGTCAAAGAAAACTAATACAGAGCAACATTGTTCATAAGATATACCCCTAGAATATTTGTGAATTAGGGTTTTCTCTAAAATAAATATTACTGAAGTTATGAATAGTTAAAGAGAACCATAGTGAGAAAAATAGCATTTTTAGCAAACTTTGTGGGCTCAAGGCACGCCCAATAACTATGCAAACGATCTAAAATTTTTTATATATTATTTTTTTCTAATTTGGAACCAATCTCAGGGGTTTGCCAAGTGAAAATACGAAAAAAAAAATTGTCCATATAACTTACGGTCACACTAATGTACATGCATGCATATTGTGCATTGCAGAACTATATGTATGCATTAAGTTGGCTCAAGCAACTGTGCGAATACATAAAAATCATATTTGTCAAACCATATTGCACTTATGGAAACATTTTGTTTAATTTTATGAATCTGTCATTTGCTTAAGCAAAATGCGAAACTGATTGGACTTTGTTTTTTTGTTTTTGAATGCATTTGACAGGCTTTTTGTTAATTTTTGACAAAAGCTTATGCAAGCATATGCCTTAAGATTTTCAGTAGCAAAAAAGTATTAAAGCAGTCCGTAAGTATAATTGCAAAGTAGTTTTAAACATCGATGTATCGTGTTTTTTACTGATGTTTTTTAACATCGATGCTAATCGTGGTAACATCGATGTCTTCAAACATCGATGTTTTTCAGAGAGATGTTGCATCCCTAATAACAACCAAAGATCAATTAAAAGCAGGGCTGTGAAGTAGGAGTTGAAGAGTCGGAGTCCACGTTTTTGTACCGGAGTTGGAGTCGAAGTACCCATACAAAATCCCGACTCCGACTTTAAAATTTTTCGGCATAAAAAATTAAAAAAAATTTCTAATATTTTTTAAATTAAAATTCTTTGACTCCACAGCTTTGGTTACACGACTAATACCAACGAGTTTTTCTCGGTAAGTATGGTTTTTTCACAAGCCAAGAAATTCTTAAATAAATAAAAGAAACCCTAAAGTAAAGAGAACTAACACCAAACTTGTCACGTGGCAGTTCTAAAGTTGTAATAGGGACCGCTTCAAGTTCAAAAACATTATATGAAGGGTACTTGTCACTTTAACAGGGTGATGTCCTAGGAGGGGCTTTATAGGCACCTTTTTGACACTTTGTAACAGGTCACTTAAATAACCTAAATGTACACATCAGAGAACTGCAGAAATCACAATTATTCTTGATTTACTCATACGCTTAAATTTACATTCACTCTATGCCTGCAAAACAAAGTTCAACGTTGGTAATTTTGACATCGTTTCGTACACATTTGATTTGTGCATGTGTAAGTTTTTTTTATTGTTTGCATTAATTGATGCGCACGCAATAACACAATTGCAGTCATTGCCCACTCGATGAGACAACCACGAATGTAAATTGGTATGAGTACGAGTCGCTTTGTTGGTATGATTGTTGTTGGCATAAGTTCAAATAAATCCAATTTGTTTTTGTTTTTAGTTTTTTTAAAAGCGTAACAAGCAACATTAACAACAATAACAAAAATACATTGTACATACAGAACTACTGTACTTATTAAGAAATGATAAAAAATAAAAACAGTCTTCTGTTTCTATGGAAATTGTTTGTACCTATGTGCGTTTAGTTTCATTTAAATTTTTTTTCTTTCGAATCCAGCATATGAAAAAACTTTAATACGTACTACATACAGAGCAACTGCTGAATAGGCATCAGAGCAATGATTTTTGGGTATTTTTCTTTGTATGTGTATATCGAAGTTAAACATGGTATAAATGGCAAAGCCAATACGCTGTGCATGACTTGAATGAGTTTTAAAAAAAAACACCAATGTGTGTGACTGAGAAAGTTTGATTGCAAGAACACAAATGAGTGTATTTGATGTTGTTCATTGATTGCGAATTTTTTGCAATCGCACAAGGCCGTTCTCTGGTACACATTTAATTTGGGTTTAAATAAAGCCTATCGCAGATATAGTCCCGAGTAAACCATGTTAATATGATAGATCCACTTCATATAAAGTAATAGAACCTCATAAAATCAGTCACTACCCGCACAAAACCCAAACACATGACTAGTTTTGTGTCAATTACCATTCCTTTGGAGTAACGAAGTAACTAGGATATTCAATTAATCGATGTTTTGTTTTATTCGATTAATCGCGCGAATAATTGTTCGGGGTAAAAATTTAATCGGATGATAACCGAACAATTTAATATTATTCGGTTAATCGAATAATTTTAATTTTTTCTAGTTTAGAAAATATTTTTTTGACATAAATTTTATTTTATTAAAAAAAAGTAATAACAAGTAACCAAATAGTATTTTATGTAATACAAGAGCAAATAAAATAAAATAAAATAAAAATATCATCAAAATTTAAGCTCATCTTCTAAAATAATCGTTCAAAAAGTGTATACAGTGTAAATGTTTATGTTTCAAACGATTTCTTTCTTTTGTTTTGATTAAACTTGAAAAGAAAAGATTATTTCACTTGCTGTTGACGTTGGTGAGATTGAAGGTAAAGCGTTATAAAACGTATCCAATTTCTCTGTTCTTTTTCTTGTCTTTTCTAATAATTAGTAGTCTTCCATTATACCACTTGACTCTCTTTTTATTGATTTTTTTTTACAGTTTTCATAATCTTGTTAAGGTCTGGTAGAAGGTTGTTTTCATTCTTCTCAAAGAACTCATCTGGATCATTGTGGTAAAAGTCTATACTAAACATTCTTAAAAATAAATTATTCCCAAACTCTTTAGTTCAGTCATTGTACTATATTTTAAAAAATTGTTACTCGAACGAAATTTTCCTGAGTTAAGAAACAATAAAATGATATTTTAAACGTACCAGCTTGTTTTTTTTTACAAAAAAAAAAAAAAAACTAATACTGTGAAAAAACAAATTTTCGATTAATCGATTGATCGACATAAATTATTCGAATTATTCGTTAGTCGAAAATAAGTTATTTTAAACTATTCGAACAGTTAATCGCACAAAATTAATCCATTAATCGAACAACGGTTAATCGCTTGAACACCCTAGTAACTACACTTTAAACACATTGTCAAGAATTAAGTCATATGTCTGTCATGATTTCACCTATCACAATTCGTTCCTTTTTGTTATAGTATTGTGTTCACTGGTAACCAGTGCTTTAAGAACAATTGGCCCAAATTTTCCGCAGGGAAGCAAGTCGCATGTTGCATTAGATAAAAAAAAAGCGCTAATTGAAAGCAGAAAGTAGTTTTACGAACCGAAAACTCTCCATACAAAAATAATGCAACCTATCAGCAAGTTTGTAAGCACTTATATTGCATTGAAATTGTTTAAAATGATTAAGCTTCAATTCTGAAATCACGGGACTAAAAATACATATTTTGGATATTTGAGACAATCACCCCTATTCTGCATTTCGATTACGTCTCCGCATTCAGTTCCGTTACGATCGAAAATTGGTATTCTGCAGAAAAACGGAATAGAAAGAATAAGAAGAAGATAACAATGTTTACAAAATCAATTGTATCAATGTGATATGTGGAAATGAAACAGCAGAATAAGCAAGTCTGTAATCATTTTCATAAACAAATGTCAAATTTAATAAAACAAGTTCTGTGTATAATAAAGTAAATTGTTTATAAATTTAATAAAAGAAAAATATTGAAATAAAATAAAAAAAGAAAAAGGTAAAAATAAGTTTTGCATAAATATATAAGTGTGTATAATCTAGTGAAGCTGAAATTAACTAAAAAAAAGTAGAAAATAAAAGTGTTGTGGTTAAATATGTAAAGACAAAATGGTAATAAAACCTGTTTGTAAAGAAATAATTTAGTGAGTTGCATTTTTATTTAAAATTTAAGGACAAATGGAGTCTATTGCAGCTGCATTATTGTTGCTCGTATTGCTCCGGTGTTGTTGTTTTTGACCTGCATACATACATAACAAGACACTCATATTCCAGTACAAAAAATAACAATTTAAAAGAAAAAAATTATATCATAATTTGTATTTAAATCGTTTTTGAATTTTTTAATTTTGTACTTAAATTTTTTGACTTTTTTACTTAAAAAAACAAAAATAGAAAAAACCTCCGTTAACAAAAAAACAACTGAGAGAAACGGAGCTCCGATCGTAATGCAGAATACATACAATCGAAAGAAACTGAGCGAAATCGAAACGCAGAATACCAAAGTTGCCAGACGGAGAAAATTTCGATTCGAATCGAAACGCAGAATAGGGGTGATAAAGTTTAGATGGCAAATCAGATTTTCAACTTTAGTAAAATATTTATTATTTAAATTCTTTTGGTTGTTCCCTTTAATTCTGTTTCATAAGGAAACCAACCTCCTTAAGTTAAACCCCCATTAACGCATTTTTTATCATTATTTCTTTTTAAAAATTCAAAAATTTCAACTTTACTTGATGGTAATTTTTTTTTTTGTATTTTCAATAAACTAAACCGTTTTTGAGTTACGCGAATTCATTTTCGAAATAACGGAATATCTCGAAAACAAGAACTAATCTAAGAAAGCGTTTAGGACCACTAGATTCACCGTACCAGAATTAGGTCCCCAGGTGCCCGGCTTATCTGTTTTTGCAACTAGCACAGTGTTATAAGTGATTAACAATTTATTGCTATTATTAAGAAAAACTATAAACATAAAATAGTTGCCAGTGACAATAATATGGTTAGAGTTACCATAAATTGTTTAAATATTTTTAGTTAAAAAAGTTTTGTTGAAGATGACAATGTAGGGAAATGTGTATTCTCTGCGTGTGTTGAGTGGTTCGGACGTTTTAACAGATGAACAGACGGCTTAATCATCTCGGAGTTACTACTGTACCCACAAATAATATTTCCTGATGTTACACCCGGCATGACCAACTTAATATACCCTTATTCGCTAGTCGTAGTGGTAAAGATTATAAAAAACAAAAGAAGGCGCGAATTAAACATGTTTATCATAAATTTTTAAATGTCATAAAAACAAAGAAAAATAAACTACTTAAAAATCCTTATGTCACACTCGTATTTGATTTCGGCTTAATAAAAAACGAAATGAAGCTAAGAAAAAGTCGTATAAGAATTATAACAAGTTTGACATTTTTTTTAACATCTTAAAATATTAATGAAATGTGTTTGTCTGAATTATGGTTTCTTTGTTAGAATTCTGAGAATATTCTTTTTTTTAACAATATAAAAACAAAATGTTTAAGAGAAGAAAAAAAAAACAAACAAACAGACAGACAGACAATATTTTAATCACTTACGGAAGCCTTAAAATGTGAATTGACATTGTGAAAGAAAAGGAAACTGGCCTCATTAAAAAGAACATCAAATTTGGGGGAAACGAAATGTGTTTTTTAATGGACACGTGCTATAAAACATTTAGAGGAATTGACAGCAAGTACAATATTTTTTTTTATTAAGAGGAAATTTTGGGTAAAATATAAAAAATTAAAAAAAACCAATTACTTACATATACATACAGAAAAATAAATACAAAAAACTTTTTCTTTTGAAAAAAACTATAAAAATCTTGCCATCCTAATTTTCTAATGTAGGAACTGATTTATTGTACTAAAGAGAATCGTTAATTCGCATGTTCCAGACAGAGAAAGACTGACGTCGCAAATTCATTGGGCCGAAACAGACAGAGCTGTAGGCGACTGATTTCTTAAGTTGAACATTCTATTCTTTTTTTATGGATCACCCATTCGGGAAGTGTGAGTCTAGGAAAGTCATGATGTGCATTTTCCAAAGAAACTGCCTCCGTTTTTTAAGCAGATATTGCACTATATTCCTAAAGACAGCATTTATGGTAGCCAGAATAATCCCAACAGATTTTACAGCGCATACATAGAAAAAATTCTGCAAAATTGTTCACCAATTAAAGCATTAATCAAAAATAAAATCGGTTTTAATTAAAAATTTAATCAAGTGAATTAAATGTTTAATGATGAATAAAGTGAATTAAGCGTTTAATTGATACTATTAATTTGTTTACTGGTGCAAATTTTATTAATTTTTTAATAAATATCACAAATTTTTTAATTAAAATCGATTTTTATTTTTTTTTTCCTGTGTATGTAGACAAAGTTTTACGCAGGAAGGAAAGAATTCGCAAAAATTGTATAGCTGAAATACTAGTAAGTCAGTAAGGTAAACAAAAGAACCGGCAAATAAACCTTTATATAAAGTACTTAATTAAAGTATTTTTCACTGACTTTAAGTAAGAATCGTACTTAAAAAATAGCATTGCATTCTATTTGGGTGCATACGCATGTGTTTGTAATAGTTTGTTGTAGAAACAACAACAACACTGTAATAGAAGATAGAAAAGGATTTGCTTGTTTTGTGTAGAAACAA
Organism: Pollenia griseotomentosa; assembly: GCA_963931875.1. Classification (NCBI taxonomy): domain Eukaryota; kingdom Metazoa; phylum Arthropoda; class Insecta; order Diptera; family Polleniidae; genus Pollenia; species Pollenia griseotomentosa. Next base: position 87,324,294 of record OZ007562.1, read on the forward strand.
GAACACTACAAGAATAAAAACATACATTATTTTCATGTTTAAAAAGTAAGATAAAAAACACAAATTCCCAAATTCTATTTGTTAAATTTTTTTTAGATAAATGTGTAAAATTTTCAAAGTGGAAGGATTACGAAAACCGTACTGGGTATGCTTCTGATGTGTTATAATTAGGAGCTCTTCTCGGGATTAAACCAACTTAGAAATTCTTGAATTTTTATTTAACTTTCACTTAATTCAATCCCGTTTTCGGGTTGTTTTTAGTAGGGTGCACCTGAGTTATCTGTACTTCAATCATGTATTCCGTAATTAATTTAAGAAAATCAATACTTAACGTACTTTTGATTTAAATACGGATGTAATGATTTTTTAAGTGTTGATTCCCACAAATTAAAAACGCCTTGGCAGTACTGCAGTGTAAGGTTTTAACGATGGCGGTGATTTTAGTAAACTAGGTTCCGAAAAATGCTACATGCCCAGCCAGGATCTATTGAAGATTTCCACGACAAACATAATAAAAGGGGAGATGAATGGTTCTTAAGGAACTGCTAAATTTTTAACAAGTTATAAAAAAAATTTTGACAATGTTGACAGTTTAGACACTTTTCATTTTGTTTAGCCATGACAAAATAAATTAAGCAATTTTTTTGTTTGCTATTTTATTTAATTTTAATTAAAAATTAAAATATGAAACAAAAGGGCGATAGTTTTATTTTGAAAAAATTAAAAATTGGACTTAATACATTTAAAATTAAAATTTTTGATATTACCCTTTTAAATAAAAACAGAGTTTCTGAAATTGGCTTAAGTTGTTGCGCAGTACTAATGTTTCACAATTAACACTCGAAATTTGCTTAGTTATACACATAATACCAAAAAGACGGCAAATAGAAAAAACTCGACTCCTAAATTTCCTACTGGTTCTTTGAAAATCCAATTAAAAGTTACTCTTTTTTCTTACTGCCTTAAATTCTTACTTGAAATAATTTGTTTTAAAAACTTTATCCAACAGATAATGTGATAATGAACTGAAAATTATCTTAAGCAACTTAATAGATTGTGGGAAACTTGAGGTTTTTTCTTTATCTCTATTAAATGTTTAACAAAAACTAAACTAACTTTTTCTCTTTTTAAAGCTTAAAGCTGAAGGAACAAACCTTTGGCCACATGAAGAAAAAAAGAAGTAGAAGAAAATCAAACTCCCTAACTTCACTCTTCTTCTCCAATCAACTTAATATGGTATTAAAATTGCAGTTATAAAAAATCAGTTTTAACCGACTTTCTTAACAAAATCCCAGCAAACAAAAGCATGCAAGCTTACACAAACACTTACATGCGGCTGTAAACATTTTTGTAACAAATTATCGAAATAACTTTAAGACGGATACTTTAAGACCAAAGAAATTCACATGCAACAGCAAAAAGTTAGTAGAAGCAGCAGCAGAAATAGAAAAAGTTGTCGAAACATGCTGCAAACATGTGCAAAATAATCACAGTTATTTAAACAGAAACAAAAATAACTTTAAACAGAGAAGATAAATGCGAAAATGTATTAAAAAAAAAACGCAAGAAAACTTTGTGTAGTTTTGGAGTTGAACGAGAAAAATACCCGTCTTTAAGAAAATTGCGTACTGACATGACATACGAGTTTGTGTTGGAGTTTATGTTTGTGCAACATGCGTAAATATTTTCAAACTTTATTGACAACATGAATTGTATGGACAAAACTAAAAGCATATTGAAGGTGACATACACCAAGTATTGATACAATTTTGCAACATTGTTAGCAACAATTGTTGTGAAGTATTTACGTATCTAGTTTTCAGTAATAATTAACATTTTCTTCGCATTTAGATTTATTTAAATTTGTTAAAGGTACTCGAGAAAAAGTCAAATTGTTAAAAAACAATCCATTTTCGTTAGGAAACACTAGTGATTAGAGACTTTAACTTTATACGCTTTAGGAACTCTAAAGCCTTCGTTAGGAATTAAGCGTTTGCTAGGGACCCCCTAGCCCTCAAAGCAGACCATATTGCACTGCGTTAAACCGAGTCAAAAACGTTTTTTGAATTCTTTTTACACTAGGTAGGCCATTCTACTGTTTCTGCGATTATGACTCGTAGTGTATTTGCTTGATCGACGCAACTGTGATTAGAATTAAATCTTAACTTTAAAAATATATTCTTAATTTCAAGAAAACGATCTTAAAATTAAGACTACGTTCTTGATTTTTAGAATTCATTCTAAAAATTTAGAATGTATGCTTAAATTTGAGAATGTCAATCTTACTGACCAAATTTCAAGATTGAAATCTGAAGATTTCTGCAATCCTTATTCAAGAATTTTGTTCTTAAATTTAGATCATCGTTTTTCTCTTAGTGTACTTTTTTCAAATAAGGATGCAAAATTGCAGATGCGATTGCGATCACAGGTTCTATTTGCAAAAAAAAAAAAAAAAAAAAAAAAAAAAAAAAAAATCGACTAGACATGGAGCCATTATATTCCAGGAAGCCATAATATAAAAAACTGTTTGGAAAACATAATTGGGAAGTTGTGATACACCCTTTCCCATAGTCCAGTCTTTGCCCCATGTTACTACTATTTCCTTGAGCGATGCAGAACGCTCTCACCTCAATACGCTTTGCTTCAGAACAAAGTATGTATCCCAAGTTCAATATTCTTTACAACAACAAAAAAACAGTTCTTTTGTCGCAAAAGTCATATCCCTACAGAGAATATTGGACTACGTGGTCCATTGTGGCTTAAATGGACTACTTACAACATGGGCCAATCTACTGTTATATGGACCATGTTATAAGAAATTAACATGCAGTGCTGCCACCAACTGCATGATGTATACTTTTTTATAGTTTACAGTATTACACATTGGTAGCCCTGATGGTGTCCATTATTAATTGTTTATTTAAAAGTGAAAATTTGTGAAATTTGTGAAAAAAAAAGTAAAAAAAATTAAAAATTCCATGTAAATATATTTAATAATAGCAATAATAGACTACAGGGCACGCCATAAAAGAGTAAAAAATGCTTAAGCTACCCCTTTAGTGTACTCCATACTGTAGTGACATGGAGTACTTTTAAAACTAACCCACTTTAGTACTCTATGGAATAGTTTAGGGACTACTTCAGTGGGTTATATGGTCCCCTCCTAGGACATCGTAATGTTAAATGGACCACCTTTTACCCATATATTTGGAGTAGTTTTGGAGTACTCCTACTCCTTTATGGACTACTCTTTACATGCATGTATGGACTAGTCTCGTTATCTACAGGGATGTGGTCAGGTCAGCAAAAATTTATTTATCATTTTTGGAAATGTTTTTTTGATAAATTTTTTAAAATCTACTATTTTCTTCAACTTGTACTATACTACAAAAAAATAAATATGTACAATTAAATGCACTTACCTTAGGTGTTCTTTTGCTTAAAATGAATTTATATGATTTTTTGCTTCACTCGAATTTGGGTTTAAGCTTGTACTCAAAAAATGATCTAAAATAAAAAGAAAGGAAATCTGACTTAGTATTTCAAATAGGTCAGTGAAAAAAATGTATAGTCCTAAATTAATTAGTTCTTAAACTATCATGCATCTCGTGCAATTTCGATAGATTTTAATTTCATAATTCCAAACAAACATCCACAACAACATTCACAAGAGTCAAAGTTGTGACACCTTGGTCATCTAAGCAGAACCGCAATTAAAAATATCTAACAACAATTTTTGTTTTCAGCTCTCAAAACTATTGATTTGTAATAGATTTTCTTTTTTTTTTAATGCAATTCGTTTCGTTTTAATTTCTCTCAAATCCTACTTTTATTGCATCACCCCAGAAGTGAATGGCTGCGATTTGTTGTGTCCCATTCCAAGAAGAAAAAAAAAAAAAGAAAACCAAACTAGACCCATGTACTTATTTTCCTGGTTAAGAAAATTAAATTGTGCTGTAAGTTAGCAGTTATTGAAAAGGCAGTTCGACTACAGAGTGTCGATATACATGTGAATGTGATTCCATTTACCACAACAAAAATAACATACTGCTGCATGTTGCAGTTCAAAGAGAACTCATTATATGGAACTGATAATTTGCTGCAAATTACATTTGTAGTTTTCTTTAGCGATGATTTTAAAACCAGCATACAAGAAATAAACCAAAAAAAAAATTAAAAAAAAAAAAAAACATGGACATACCAACATATTGGCAACATTTCTATGACCATAAACAATTCCAAACAAACCAAACTAATTCAAAGCAAGCCATCATCATCATCTCGTTTTGTTGCTGTTCACATTGCAAAGTGAATGCTTAATGCTCTACTTTTCTACCAGTGCTGCTATTGCTTCTTCTCCTTCATTTTCTATAAGCTTTTTATCATTTATTTTGATAGAAAATTGCTTGGCTTAGAAAAAATAATAGAGAGAAGAAATAAAAATCGATCTAAAAAAAAACGAAATGTGCCATGGAAGGAAAAACATCATCAACACCATCACTTAAAACACCAGCAGCATCAGTACCACCACTCTGCCACCACAAAACACAAATTCATTCACCCAACCAAACGAATTCGAAGCAGCTAGTTTATTTGTAGTTTTTATCAAATTCTCTTCTTTAGTAATTTTCCAGTTTCAAATAAAATCCGATCACAAAGACCACAAAATTGTCGGCCAAAAGCTGGTACTGCATTGCATATGGTTCAGTCTGTCGGGGTTGACAACAGTTCAGTTTTCTTTTAAAGCAAATGATTCATAATTGCACACATTTAAAGTCCGATTTTGAATGAAGTCCCAAAACGTTTAACAATCCCGATGACCGAAAAGACCTGGGGGCTTATTCTGGCAGTCGTGACCGAATATTTTTTCGATTCAAAAGCAATTTTATTTATAAATCTTTTAGTCGATACTGAACCAGTTAAAATTATTTTTTCAGTATTGTAAAACTTAAAAAATGCTTTACAACACTGAAGAAATAATTTCGATCGACTAAAAGAATTAGAAATAAAATTGCTTTCGAATCGAAAAGGTATTCGATCACGACTGATAGAATTAGGGCCCTGAAATCAAACGAAGGATAGTTGTTAACCGAATAAAAGTACGATTTCTTTGTTTAAGGCAACTTCTTGCAACACTGGTGCTTGGCATTTTAGTGGTTTTATCCCTAATAAAAATCTCCTTACTCCTCCCAACAGCAGCAACAGCAAATGAAAAAATATCCAACACCATATCCATACTCTGCTCTTGACTTCCTAAAAAAGTCGAACCAACAGCAAAAGTGGAGGCAATACGTTTATCGTCCATCTACAGCATTAGAATGCAAAAAAGTTTTTCTATGATCTTACATAAAATGGAAAAACTATTAACCTTAAGGCAATGTGGTCAGAGAAGCAATAGTCTTATTTAAAGAACTAACTGCTCCGATATCAGGACTTTTAAGGGACGCCATTCAATAGGTCACTGAAATCCCGAAAAAAGACAAACCAAAATCCACTGAATAAGTAATAAGAGGTCCGCATTCTGGACAATAAACTGAGCAACCAAAGTTAGTTTGAATATTTCATTAATATAAATAACTACACAGAAAAAATTTTAACCAAAATTTTTTCAATTAATTCAATAATGCCGTTTTAAAAATTTTTTTTAATTGTTCCAATTAATTTGCCTTAATTGAAAACAAAAATTATAATATTTGTGTATATATTTGCAAATATGAAAACATACACACAAACTTCAAAATATTTTAAAGTCTCAAACAATTTTTTAAATGTTTCAATTAACTGTGTTGATTGAAAAAATATTTTGATTTGTGTTTACGTTTTATATAGCCTTTTTTACTGGTGGTCAAATTTCAATTAAACCTATTGATTGAAACTGAACAGCAAGAAAAGCTCAAACTTACAAATGCGTTAATTGATATGATAAATTTGTTTTCAGGCGGGAAATCAGTAAAGAATATAATTAATAGTACAAATTTCTAACAAATACGTAAATTGAAGTTGGTTTTTCATTTTTTCTGTGTACTCTGCAATAACTGTGTGAAATAAGCTAACGTTTTGTAATTTCATTCTGAAACATAAAGAACAGAAAAAAAAAGAGAGAGAGAGAGATTTCTAGTGTAAAGGTTGTACCAGTCACATCCTAAAATTTAAATATATTTTAATGACGTTTCCAGAAATGAGAAGATAAATGTTTGCCATGCTTTAAAAATACTGCACTTCTTTTTGTAAGCCAATTGTTTTATCGAAAAACTTCTGATTTACTTCACTATTACGAAGTGCGAGGTGCCCATTCTAACGATTTAAGCTAAACCAAAAACATTTAACTATTTTTAACAAGTTTTCAAATGTCAAAGCTGTAGCTTCTTGCTTATTCGATAAAGTTTATAAGGAATCAGCAGGACTCCAAATGAATGATATCAGAAATTCCAAATTCCTCGAGCCCTGGATTGTACACCAAAGGAGGTTTTATTTAACATACAAATGTTTAAAACTTTACTTTCCCACGTTTTTCATAGAAATTAGAAAATGTCGTTAATAAAGCAACAATACTTAAAGTTTTTTTTGGAAACTTCATCCAGTTTTTCTAAAATCTTTGGATGAAGATTCCTGACGATCTGGCCTAAGCAACTAGTGAAACGCGCATAGAAATAGCTTATCCCATCAACAATACTGTACGACCCATAACCAGAAATGGAAACGTTTTGATGATTTAAAGAGATAAGGAATTGATAAGACGTGATTAACATTAATGTATTTATCCAATCAAATAAGACGTCATTATTTCAAACTACAAAGTTGTTAAACCTGATGACTCCTAACAATAGAATTTAACCCTTCAGTGCAGCCGAGTCTGATAATACACACTGCCTGTAAAATGTGTTGCGGCGTTTCGATATGTTGGCTCAGATCCAACCCATACTGTAGCTGGTTCCCTTATGTACAGCTTTGGGCAAATTCAAAATTAAAATTTAAAAAGAGCGAACGATGTGTATACATACAAAAAAACAAAGAGCAAACGTAAACAAACCAATACAATGCCACACATGCAATGATTTTCATGTAGTGGTGCCCATACCTGATTATGTCAGATATTTCGCAGACCATCTATAACCGATCTTTAAAAGCTAGTTTACACTATCTCACAAGTCTTACGTATTCCATAATACTTTGTGGGAAAGAAATCTAATGAGTTTTGTTGTGACTGTCAAAAAATCTATTTTAACATGGCAGTTTGTGTTCACACCATCAGACAAAAAACGATGAAGTCACATGGGATGTCAAACTTTTTTCAAAATACTTGTTATTTTCGTGACACATTGAATTCACACTATCACACTTTGTCATATCACTTGAGTTTTTGACATGTATTAATACAAAGTATAATAGTGTAAACTAGCCTTAAGTAGATGAGTGGCCTTAGCTGGACAATAATCTTTAATAAGATCGTTTGTTCAATATTCTTAGCACAGCCCGATTCTTGGTGAAACAAATATTGAATATTCCATTAAATTAACATTTAGATTCAAAGGTATCTAACGAAAAAACGCATAACCCAGAAAGAATAATATTTGGTAACCCTAAAAGGCACTTGCTAGGACTTAAAAGTTGGTCAACAACCAAAAACAGAAACTAAAAACACAAACTTACACCAAAATGTACTTATAGACGACACCAACGAGGAAAGAAGGAGTCTTATTTAAAACACACTCAATTCGTTCAGTAACTGTTAAATCAACTGTCAATTATTTTGCTTTAAACATTATGGTAGTGGTAACGAAGATGGTGCTGGTCATGGTGATTTATTGCTAACACTCTCTGCTCGTAAAAAATTAAAAAAATTAAATTTACACAACTATTTACCAAGAAAAATGTTAGTAACTGTTCCAGTGAAAGGCTTTATTCCCCCTCCACCCCTCCATTTTTTATTAAGATCATACATTTTAAAATGTTTATATAAACAAGTAGCTTGTCTAACAAGTGCAGCCAAATATTGCAACTACTAGAACACCAAGTAAGTAAATTCAATTCATTTTCAAACAATGTAAAATTATGCTCAAAAAAAAATAAAAACGTCTGTCTACATGTCTGCTTCTTACTGAATGGTGTTACTTCAACTCACACTTAACCAATTATTTGGTTGACCATCTTTTCCTTTTCTGAAGCTGTATTTTTTTTTTATTATTCCTTTTCTGATTTTGTTTTTGATTCCCATTTTGAAAATCATCTTGTTAGTTTGAAATTTTCTTGTACTCGTATGGTGTTAACAACCCAATGACGTAGACACCGTTGACATAGAAAGACGGCAATGGCTGTAGCAGGAGCAGCGACAACAAAATATTATTGCATTATTTTCGTCTGCTGCAAATAAACGAAAAGGAAAAAATATCATCACCATCATCAGCATCATTGATTGCAATTCCAATTATCTATTACCATCACTGGTGAATAGGTATGATTATGTGTGCAACGTGTGTTAGTTTTTTCTTTCTCTGTTTTCTGGGCATTACTTTTCCAATATGTATTCTATGTAGGGGTTCCAAATTCGAGAGTAATTAGACTCGAAAAATGTTATCGGTTTTTATAATTAAGAAGAGCCATTTATTTTTGTAATTTCATGACAATCGATCATGTCTCAATTAGTTGAAAGTTGACGAGTCCAATACGTCAAAAGCTAATTAAATGATCAAAGAGTAGAAATTAAAGAGAAACTTAAAGAGGTTGCATTCATAGAACGCCTTTAGTTACCCATCTAGTCAACATCTTACATCTACCATCAATTTGAGAAGATGTTGAAATTTTCCCATTAGAAACACATAGAGCTTAAAATCAACATCTTTACAAGATGTTCTTTTCTCATGGTATTCCTTCTACATCTTCCGATTTTTTTAAGTGTCATCACGAGAAAATTGGCAAAAAATTCTATTATTATTTGTGCCATCACTGGCAAAATAGCATTTGTTTTGAAAGCAGCGTTACCATTTCAAAAGTTTTTCTTTTTTTTTTAATTCTGGTTTTGTTTATTTTTTTCTTTTTATATTATTAAACAAAATGAATTCCAATTGCATTTCGGTGTTTTCTTTAAAAATTTTTAACACTTCTCTAGAAAAAAAAATATTTAAAAAAAAACGTTTTTCCAGAAATGGTGCCACTTTTGATTGATAGTAGATGTTAGATGTTTCAAATGTGAATGTACATTTAACATTTTCACCGTCTTCCATGCGTTCAACGTCTTCCATGCGTTCCTTCGAAATATATACAAGCATACAAAGAATAATAAAGATCATGTGAATATTCAGGGTCCCCAAGTTACTTTAATTCGATTTAGCCGTGTCCCTCTGTTCATCTGTTGAATCAGAAAAAAATATTTTTCAAGTTTCTATTAGAAAATTGGAATTGAAATTCAGCACAACTTGTTCGGTAGGAATGGAATATATAGGTAAGCATGCAAGTCTACTTGGACTTTCTATCAACGACCACTATCGCAGTTGCGATGACCGGAATTGGTCGCCCACCTTCTCTACGGGTGTCCGGCTCTAGCTTTCAGAAGAGGCAGATTTCTGTACAAATAAATACCACCCAGCCTTGATGGGCTATCTGGATCCAAACTTATGGCGATTTCTTTTCTGAGAAAAATGTTGCATTAATGTTACATGTTCTACATTTTGTGTTTGTTTGTACAAAAAATACAACTGTGGGAAAAATTTTCAAGTTCTTTTGTGAAAATGTTGATGAAAAACATGCAAAACATGTTACATGTTTTACCCTTACTTTTACTTAAGGGTTCATACTGCCCTGTTTTACAACTTTGGTTCTTACTACTTTGTTTGTACAACCAATATTTTATTTTGTTTGTCATAATATTTTAAAAGTTTTGTCAAAAGAATTCTACATCTAAATATTCTTTGACGGCATACTCCATTTTGAAATAAATCGTTTTTTTATTTTGGTGGGAAATTCTATGTCTTTATTATCGTTTTAAATTTGTTCAAGCAATAAGTGATGTCAATGTCTGTTTCCAAACCGTAAAGTAAGTGTGCAGCAAAAAGTCGAATAGTTTTAAAAATCGCTAATGAACTACATTAATAATAAAAGTGTAATAGTTGTAAATAAAGGCAGCTAATTCTGTTCGATTGAAGTTGTACAACATGTAACACTTCGAGTGATTATAGGTAACATGAAAAAGTGTTACATGCATATACTGTAGCATTTTTTTCTCAGAATAGAAATCGCCAGTAATGAATGACCTACTGAGATTTCTCACGGATACTGGCTGGATTTAGTATCAGATTAGTGCACATGACGTTATTAATGACAATACATTTGACGAGTAATGTGGTCGTGACAAAACGGAGTCATTTTGACTCGTACCAAAGGTGTCATATAAAGCACCGTTCCGAAATTAACTTTGCTTAATACTGCCTTTACACATGAAAGTAGTTTCTTGAAAGTTCCATATACGTATTATCAACACAAATTTTAAAAAAAATAATAGAATTTCATGTAATATACATGAAAGTGAAATTTCATTTTTAAAATGTAAACTTCTATCAAAAATTGATCTTGTTTTTCTTTAATTGTTTTGCTTGTTTAAAGTTTAAGAGTTGCCAATACAACTATGTACTCTGCCGAACTTCAGGCATTCATTTATACATTTTAATTGTTAATATTTAGTCAAACAAATATATAAAAAAATTTTATATATACTCTAAAAACAAGTTGCTTTTGTAACTGCTTTTTATTTGGCAACACTGCTTAGTTTATTGTCATTTACTTTCATGAAATTGTCAAAAAATCGCTCTCTTGAAATTTTCATTGAAAGTTGGACTGAAAGTAAAAAATGTAGATGTGTTAGTGAAAAAGTGTGAGTGTATTGCGACTTTCAAGAAATTACTTTCATGTGTAAATGCTATTTTAACGATAACGAAATGAAATTTGTGCCAATTTAATTAAATAGCATTAGAAATGACTCTATAAAACTTTGCGAAAATCACTATATTTTTTAATTACTGAATAATTTTTTAAAAGCTGACATGTTTTCGAATTTTTTTAAAAATTTTCGAACCATTTTATTTTTGTGTAACTTCTGCGTAAGTTTAATTGTTACATAAATTAATCCTAAATAAAGCCAATTTTTATTTATAATAAACTGAAAAAAAAATATTTTTAATATGTATCTCCAAAAAAATTCTACTATTTTTTATTTTTATAAAAATTTAAATGATACCTCAATTTTTTGACACCCTTTATTACTGTTCACAACATAAAATTTTCCGAAAATGCTCGGGAATTTTAAAATTAGTTTTTCGAAAGTACGGGGTTATCCATTTCGTGGTTTCAAAAGTATAGGGCTGGAATTCGACATCTGTCAAACTAAGTTGTTAAACCAATTTTTTTTCTTTTCAGCTGGAAGTCTGACATTGACGAAAATGGATCGCTTAACTATCACACAACGCGTTAAAATTATTAAAACCTACTACAAAAATGGTGATTCTGGCACAGCCACATATCGTGCTTTAAGAGGAGATTATGGTTTACATAATCGTCCAACTACGCAAGCAATTGGCAAAATTGTGAAGAAATTTGAAGAGACTGGAGCGGTTACAGATATTGTAAGGCCAGTGCATAATCGTTTCGCTCGTTTCGCTGAAAATATCGCTGCTGTAAGTGAAAGTATTGCCGGAGACCCGAATGTGTCGATTCCTCGTCGTTCTCAGGAATTAGGACTGTATGGTCGTATGATAACCGACTTTTTTAGCCTGCTATTGAAGAATACGACTTGGAGAATAAGTGGTTTCAACAAGACGGTGCCACATACCACACATCTCGAGCGAATATGGCTTTATCGCAAGAGACATTTCCTGGCCGTGTAATTTCTCGTCGTGGCGACATCAACTCGCCACCAAGATCATGCGATTTGACAACATTAGACTTTTTTCAAAAACAAATTTGTTTGTTTAATGAATATGAAGACTTTTAACTCAACAACCGTGCAACTTTCTTGTTTAGATTTTGGTGTTAGATACCACTGTGTGAAGAAATCTAAGTCCCACAAATCTTCTGACTTTTCTCAGTATAGAACAAAATTTTGGTTCTATACTTGCGGTCACGATCGGCAGTAGATGATCATAATTTTAAAGTTTCATTAAAAAACTTGTTTTCTTGCCTTAAAATTTGCAAACCCTATTTTCTTTTAAAAGAGTCATTTATGGTGGTTTCGGTCTATTCTATTTTGAAAAAAAAAAAAAAAAAATAAATTACGGTGTTAGAGATATTATTGTTTGAATGAAGTGACAATATGTCTGTTTGTCGGTCGTACTAACTGTTCATCTGGTCTTTGGTCGTTTGGTTAGTTCGCTTACAATTTCTTAGTTTTCCAATGAAGTGTTTCCCGAGCTTCAGACACTTTACACAAAGCATGCAGTTACTCATACTAAAATTATTAAATTTTGCTATTGATTTTGTTGCATTTTTTGCAATTTCGCTCCAATTTCAACTGAAAGTATTTTATTACTTATTTGATGCCAGAGTCGTTATTGTTTTGCCAGTTGTAGTATTTTAATTATTATTGATTGTTTTGTTATTGTATGAATGGAGAGCCAGTAATAATTGGATTTTTTTTCTTTTCTTGGCATAAAACATAAGTGTTGTAAGAATATGTTTAATGACATTTTTATTACTTTATGTCAATTGTTAAAGTAAACCCGGAAGATAAAATAAATTATCTATTCGATCGGTGTAGAAATGTTGGCTCCTTATGTTTTATTAAACATTCGAGGATTTAAAAGAAGAGGTAATTTAAACCATAACTTTTAAAAATAGGGATGCCAAATGGCACTGGTTTTTATAATTTCGGCAATCGGGATTTTTTCAACAGCTGATTGGATAGGTTTCAGTTGTTTTGGGGAAAGTTTGGTTTTCAATTTATTACAAATGAGCAACATTTGCAATTTGCTCAGTCTGATTTTGGGGACTATGGCTTTTCGGGATTTTGTATATTTCAAATATCTCGGGATCTTAAATTAAAATTGTCATTTGGCATTTTAACTGAAGAACCATTTACCTATTGGCATTAGACTTTCGCGAAAAAAAAGTTTTTCCAACAACTGCAGCTTGTCTAGAGCTTAAAATTGGCAAATTTTTAAAGAATTTGTTACCATAGGAAACAGCCGCCCCTGGGATTTTAAATGTCTGGTCACTTAAGAGAGTACTTCAGGAACCGATTAGGTGTTGTGATGTATCCAACAGATAGATAAAGTTACCCTTATGACGTGACCTATTTAGGATTCATTCAGAAGGCATTCGATATCGATCGAAATTTCCATTTATATTATCTTGTAATTTCGATCGATATCACGGCATTTATCACCACTGTGCGAGATGGTAGTATTTCGAAGATGTTGGTTTTTGTGTCCTTTTGTTATCAAACAGAAACTACTTTTGTAGTGCTCTAAAGCATCGCCTTTCTGTAGGTTACCGCAAAAATGAGCATTGGTAGACACATTTTTTTAACGCAGAATTAAGACCACCGTGGGATGAGAAACTGCTTTTTCAGTAGAGATAAGATAACTCTAGCTTCTTAGCGAGTGGTTGGGTTTATGCCACAAAAAGCCATGTTACACGGGTGGCGTTGATAGTACCATTGTTTTTATCTGGTTGAAATGGCACCGTGGCCTTAAGCTCCAATCCCCGGTACCCAGGATAATTGTTATAGTACTGACTGATTCAATATCTCACAGGCTAAACGCCTTAAGCTAAAACGTTAAATTTAAACCGAAGGTTGGTCTTTCGGCAAATCGATCAACTAAGAGTTTTTGAAAACTCGAATGTTTAGGGGGCGAAAAATAAAACAAACGTGTAAATTCGCTAACCTCATTTCTTCTATACTAAAATATATACAAAAAAAATAAATAAGCGGAGGTAGTTGGTACTTTTTTTTGGCAGTAAACGTGAAAAACCTGTATTTTGGAACTCTTTTCTCACCTCATCTATCTTTTAAGCCAATAAACATTAAAATAAGAATTATATCAGGTTGTACTTTATCAAAAAAAAAAAAAAAAATACAAATTCATACTTGGTACTTTTTCGAAATTCGAACGTTTAAGGGGTGAAAATCGAACCTTTAGGGTACTTTTTTTCTCTATTATTTGACATAGACAAAATTATTAAATTATATGCTTTCCCTTCAATGTTGACGCGTCATAGGTTGCGGATAGTAATATGTGGGGTAGCTGCATTTAAGTGGTAGGGGACAGTCAGCGTCTGTAAGGGGAGAGTCTTGGAGGGTTTTTTTTCGAATTCCCGCTAAATGCCAAGTTGCCAGTGTGCCTTGTAGCGACGTGGCGTGCTACATAACCTGAATGAATGCTTACACCGGCGCACTACGGGAAGTTTAGTCTTTGTTTTTACCGTTTAGTGAACGGGCCCGTCTTGGGGGTCTGCTGGCAGCCACAGCACCAAGATCGGATATGGTTGCCCAATCATTCATTCATTTTAAATTAAGCGAAGTTATACGAAACCTCATTAGGCCCTATGCTCCTTATAGGAGTCAAAAGAACCAATATATATATATTATCAAGAAAGAGAAATATGAGAAATTAAATTTCTTTCCTTAACTTAATATTGAACTGAGTCCTGAGTGAATGAGAATCTATAGTATGCAAAATTTTGGTACTTTTTTCTTAAAAACTAAAAACATAAACTTTGCATAAAAATATATATCCACGAAAGAAAGGGAGACGCTAACGAAATAACGGGCTAAAGGCTTGTACTGGATATATTTTTGCTGCTAAAGGGTACTTCACACTATTACAAAAGTCTAACGTATGTATTTTGATAAAAAATACAACTCTGTCATTATAAGTTGTTATTGTTTTTTGAAAAATTTCAAACAATTATTAGATCAGAGAAGCATTTGCGTCAAAATACGTAAGACTAATGAGATAGTGTAAAGTATCCTTAAAAAGAGAATGATGTATTTCTTCTTGTTAAAAGAAATATTGAACGTCATGACATATTTACCACCAGAAGATTTAAATTAAGGCAATTTTGTCCATTTTAGAACCTTTCAAACTATTACGACTCCATATATAAATTTTTTTATTTGAGGTTTCTTTTGTAAAAAACAAAAATACCTCTTCAGGACCGCCAGTAATTATTTTGAAAACAATTTGTTGTTTCACAATGTAACACGTCGTTGTACGGGCAAACATGTTGATCATAACTTTTGATAAGATTTTAACATACTACGACAATCTTACCCCATATTAACAGCAACAAATAAGAGAAATCAACAACAACGACATAAAAAACAAACGTACAACATAAACTGACAATGAGCGAGCAACTTAATTCGTCTTAAAAGAGTTGCTGATGTTGTCGGTGCTACCACCATGAACAAATACTTAAGAGGAATTAAAAATAAAAGATTAATTCGAGTTAAACTGAACTTTTTTTTAATTTAGTTTTTAACTGAAATTTAAAACACACTTTAGTATACAAAAGTTAACAGATTTTTTTGTTTGTTTTTTTTTATTTATTTTGCAGCATTTATTTTATCTCGATGTTTGCATCTTATAACACTTTTCGGGACATAGCAAGTCATTTTTCGGGTTATGCTGTTAATTTTCTGTGCTAAAAAAAATAAAGTACAGATTGACGGAAAAAGAAACTGAGCTAACTGAATTACTGTAAACATTACTCAGAAGTAGCTTAAATAGCGTTTTAGGTCACAAAGTAATGCATTGAGAATGCAAACTGGTCATTTATTATCGTTATTCAACAATTTAGCACTTTTAGTTTAGTATTTAAAAACGAATAAATCGTAAAGTACTTTTATATATACATAATATCTTCTAAACAAAATAAACTGAAAAATATCGAATATGCCAATTAAAAAAATCAAATTTTAACAATATTAAAGAAAGGCATTTTCTATGAATCATGTATCTTTAATTTTGATGAAAAACATGTTTATTATTTATTAAAAAAAAACCGACCAGCCGGGAACCTGGCGTTTTAACCTTATTTTGGTACGCTGAAACCAGTGGTGCTAACCGATTTTAGGTTAGCTCTTGCTTTCCACGGCTATTTCAAAAATGGAGGAGGTTGCACAACATATATTCGCGTAATTCGAAAATGGTTTAGTTTATTGAATAAACTAAAAAAAACCGAAATTCCGCAATAACCTTAAAGAAAGGTTGAAGGTTATTCTAATATGCGCAGTCGTTTTAGAAACATTTTTTTTTTTTTTGGCAAAAAAAATAATTTTTTAGCAAAATTTTCAAATTTTTGTTCTTTAAAAATCATAAAAAATTGGAAAATTCAACTATGCTTATAATTTTTTCTAGACATATAGAAAACAAAGTTGCAAACAAACAAAGCCATAAGTGATTAAAATCTGTTTACAACTTTTGATTTTATTTACAAAATTTCCATTTATTTAAACATTTCATAAAACACAATATTTTACTGGGAGCCTCCCGTAAAAGTGGTGATAAAGGGCAAGTATATTTTAGGAAAATGTTAAAGCTAATGAAGGTCGGTCATATACTTCATTTCCCTAGGACCAACTCCTTGGCAGTTATGGGGCTTTTTCTGTAATAAATTTCTAGTCTTTCTAGTTTTGTTAAATATAAGATTTAGAGAAAAATTGTTAAGACAAAAGTTGTTAGAAACTTCTCTAATAGCAACTTCTTAGTAAACGATTTTAATGTAAAATTAATATTTATCAAGTTAAAAGGCATAAAATTCGGACTTTACGATTTTTCTCAAACTTTGGTGGGCGTAAGGGACGGCTTAGCATTTGCCGATTATCCTAAAAATTTTTTGGTGTCGTTTTTTATCAACACCAATCGAAATGGGCGGCTGAGAGCATTGAAAAATAGAAAACAAATATGCTCAATACAGTTAACGACCACCCTAATCTATATATTATAAGCATCCGAATTGTCCAATGGCTCTGACAAGAATCAGGCAGTATTTTGCCTATAGCATGGTTTACGTTTGTTTTAAGATTTTAGTCCTTTTTGCATAGAACACGACTTAAGAAAACCCCACAAGAAAAAGTGTAACGTGTTCAAATTCCACGAAGTGGGTGGCTAGTTAACATAACTTTCACGTGAAATTACCATTCCCTCAAATCGCTCATACAAAGTTTCTAATGCGGCATTAGTTCTGTGGCACGTTAAAACACCTGGTTAAAACCACAGGTCGTTGCTGTCCATATAATCCAGTGCAGTTCTAAAGAAGCTGGTAATGATCGACTAATAGTACTCACCGTTGGTGGTGATTCAAAAAAGTATGGGCCGATGAAGCCACTTGCACAAAAACCGCTACAACTTGATATTTTTGTAATGCATTGGACTCTCCTACATCTCATGTGGATTGGCATTGCGCAGAATGCGGCAATTTTATTTGTTGACGTACCCATTTTTCCAGAAGCCGTTGAACACGACTTTATATATCCATTATGTTGATTTGGCAAAACAACCTTAATAAATGAAAAAAAATATTATGGACACTTCAACCTCATCATTGAGTGCGCCGGTAGGCTAGTTGGTAGTGAACTAGTCTATCAGTGCTGGGGTTGCGGGTTCGCCAGAGACTTTGCTCCCCTGCAGACAAACATACGCGCTTCGCGGGATTAGAAGAAGAAAAAAAAACATCGTTTGGTTAAATCAATCCTCCGCTAAGCAGCCACAATCGTAACATGATTGCCTCAGACCACACTGAACCAAAAATCCAAAGAAAATGTACGTTAAGCAAACGAAATAACGTGTATTAAAATATGTTCGTTGGCTCAACGAATTATTCGTTAATATAATGAAAATAATACTAAATTTTCATTATATTAACGAATAAATTTTCATTATATTAACGAATTATTCGTTGAGCCAACGAAAATATTTTAATAAACGTAATTCTTTTGCTTAACGTGCATTTTCATTGGATTTTTGGGTCAGTGCAGGTTATGGTTAATAATAACAATATATATTATGTTTACCACAAAAACTAACAATGTTTTCTATCAATTATAACATTTTGCTCCTAAAAGTGAAGAAAATGTTACTTAAAACAGCGTTTAAAAAACTGCAATAAAAGTACAAAAACTGTCATATCTTCCTCTTCTTTATTTGTCATTGGCTAAAAAAAAACTGTTGCTTTTATTTCTGATTCATTAAATGTAAACAGTCGCTGTCAAACCAACTCAAAAAGCGAAAAGTTGTAGAGTTTGTGGTTTTGACTGCAGTTTTTAAACCCTGATTAAAAAACCGTACTCTGTATTATTTGTGGTAAAGATAATTTTGTAATCAAATTTTAACCATTCACAATATTTTTACCACCTCCTCTTACCCTGTACAAAATACCATAAAATGTGTTAAATGTTTTTAAGTTGAAAAAAAAAACTTAAAAAACAACAGAAGAAAAAGTTTTACATATACATATAGAAATATAAATTGTATGAGTCCTTGTTTGGTGCCACGTAAAACAACTTCACATTCATTTGCACATATAATTTTTTTATGTGGACGAGTTTATTTTGTTAATATTCGTACATTTAAATACATTTAATACATCTTTTGTTTACATTTTGGTTACAACAACAAAACTCAACAACCAAAAAAGATATGGATTTTTGTGGCCAAAAGCGCAAACACATGCAACACACACAGTAAACGGAATCCAAATATAAACAAAATAAATTAAAAATATCATGTAAAGCACGTAAAATCCACTGACGTCTTAAATTCATACCACTCGGTATTTAAACAGGACTACAAGCATAAATGGTGAACGAAAATTAAAAAAAAGATGGTGCACAACTACCACGCGTTTTAAATAATAAATTTAAAAAAAAAAAAAACGTTGCAGACACAGATCTACTTACACAAATTTAACCCTACGTATGTTTTTTCATCATATGAGTATGATTGTATACCAAAAATTTACAAGACATTGTCGATGTTGCTGCTGCAGCTCCTGATGATACATGAAGTTATATTTTTCATACGTCTCCTCTATTTTTTTTTTTTTTTTTTTTCAACAATTTGTTCGTTGCAACAAAATTGAAATTTTTTGTTGTCAGCACAAAAATATTAAAACCCTGCTGAGTTAATCATATCGTAACAATTAATCATCTTCAGTTTTTTTTAAAAGCTAAAATTGTTTACAGAAGAAAAAAGAGAATGTTTTGTAACTGGAAACTATAAAGGATTTGTTGACTTTCATCCAAGATATGGATGAGTTGATGAATAATAGGCGTCATATTTGAGATTTGCAAACTAAAATAAAAATAAACAATTATGTTGTGGACTATATTTTACCAAAGTAAAGATTAAGATAAGGGATATAAGTAGTAGTGATGTGATAAATTTTCGTATTTGTATCGCCGAATATTCCAGATTCAAACGAATATTTTGCAAAATAAACTTAAGAAGAATAAGAGTGCTATTTTCGGCTATGCCTAATCTTAAATACCCTTTACCATAATGCGATAATAACAGACAGTTATATAAAAACAGTTCTTTAGATATAAATAAATCAAGTTTGTGCCACGCCTCTTTGTACAAGCCCGCCCACATTGTCCAATTTCACCCAAATTCTGTCAGATACTGTGAATTCATAGCCAAAATGCTTTTACCTTATTTGGAAACTTTGGCGCTTTCTGTTCTTCAGATATACAGAAATCTGTAATGTGTTTGTTTGGGAAGTGCCACGCCTACTTGTGTTAATCCAGCCCAAATTTTGTCGGATGTTGTGTATTCATAACCAGATTGCTTGTAGTACCTAACTTTGGCTCCTGCCGTTCTCCAGATTGACATAAAAATTAAATAAGAAAACAACAAGGGATTTTTGGATAAAATTAGAGTCAGTCAGTCAGGTTTTTTTCTCATATATCAATCCGAATTTCAATAGCAAACTATTCCAAACAATATTTTATGTAAGTATATAACTATCAAGTCCCCATCGTATCTGAGGTCTTCGGAAACACTATTTCAACCAGGATTGTTAGATATGACGATTTTTCGTCATTTTGACGATTTTTTTGATAAAATACAGTAAAATGACGATTGACGATTTTTTTTACTAAAAGTAAAAGTGTGATGACGATTTTCTGGCATCAATAAAACACTTACAAGAAATATTTTTATAATTATATTGAAAACAGTCCAAAACGTAACAATAAATTTTTCAAAATACATACAAAAATTATTCAAAATTAAACAAAAAAAAAAAATTCTTCCCCCATCACAAGCCAGGTGGCTTTCATGACAAGAGCCCCGATATGGGTCGTTCCTTTTCGCGTCGCTTTTTAGAAATTGGTTAAATCCGCTTTGCGTTTTTATGATTCCGATTTGCGTCGCTACTTACGATTAATGAAGAATTTTTCTATTTGCGTGTAAAAATGCGAATTCCTATTTAATTCTGTTAGGTAAGTTATTCTAAGCATACTTGCGTGCTCGGAAGTAAGAATTGAGTTCTTAATAAGAAGTTGTGTGGAAAAATAAGTACACAAAAAGAAAGTGCATTAGTTTGGAACTAAAATTGGACGTAATAAATCATTTCAAGTCGGGTGAAAAGGCTGTTGATGTGGACAAATTTCTTGGCTTTGCACCTTCAACAGTAAAACAATTTGCAACAGAGATAGCGCTAAAATTTAAAGATAGCTTAAGTTAATAGCAAATGAGATTCTATTTTTTATTTAATGTTTTAATATATTTTTTCTTATGTGTTTCTTTTTAAATGATAAATAAATTTTTACTTATTTTTTTATAATATCTAAGCCCACTAGCTGAATTAAGTAGAATAAAACGTAACCAAGGCTAATTCAACTACAGGTAATGTCGAAACGGCATCTGATTTTGACAGTTGGAGCTTATTTGTTTTGATTTGTTAGTGTTTTGCTAAAAATGGTTGACATTTCGAGCTAATGGCAATAACAATGCAATGTAAAAAGCCCTATGTTGTTTCTGTTGTTTTTAGATTGTTGTAGTTGCGACACCACCTGTAGTTGAATTCGTCTTGAACGTAACCATGTCACTTTTTTTTATCATAAATAAAATTACTTGTTAAAAAATTATATTTTTCAACCAATCAATAAAAAATCAGTGCAATAATTTGCCTCAGATTTGTAAAATTTAACAATTTGACGATTTTGTTAAATTTTCGTGACGATTTTGACGAATTTTGTTAAAATTTTTGAGGATTTTTTAACGGACATCGTTAAATCAACTTAGCTCCTCATAAGGACTCAGAATATATGTATATACTTTATAGGGTCTTACATCAATTATGTAGAAATTTCAAATGGAATGACAAACTTACTAAACCCTTTTAGCTTCATTGAAGGATATACTAAGCAAAAAAACCTAAATTAAATACGTAAAAAACCACCAACTCAGCATCTGCGAAATTTTTTCTCCCAAAAAAAATGAAATACTAAGAAAAAGTGCAAAAAGAAAGAAATAAACTAAAGAATGAAGATTCTCGGGGTCAATTTAATGACACCAGGTGAAGTACATATACAATCTCTCATCGTGTAGAATAATTGGCTTTATTTGTAGCCTTAATCTAGGACAATGAACATTTGGAATGCACAAAAGATCCTTTGGGAAAAATCCGATATAAAAATAACGAAATGAAAACCAGCCGTTGTCAAAAGTTTGATAACGTATGGTTTCAAGATTTTTAAGCCACCTCGTTTTAATTTTTTCAACAATAATAAAATCTTTGTCGAATTCTTACACATTCAACCAAATATTTCAATACATTGAAAAATATTTTTTAGCTTTCCATGTCTTAGCTTTTTATTTATTCGCTAATTTATTATTCACCTATTAATAATTTACAAACTTTTTGTATTTGTTAAACTGCTATCAATGAGGTGAATTTGTCAAAATATTGTCAACAGTTCATTGCTGTTTTAATACTATTGGTTGACAATTTGTTAACATTCAGGTGCGAAGTTTACAAGTTATTATTTAGTCATCTGAATATCATATCAATATTAAATACATTTACTTAGTATTGTATTCATGAGAATACATACATAACTTTAACTTGAACAGGTACATTATTAAATTACTTATTAAAAACCATTACTATATTCGTAATCGGCGATTAATAGCGCAGATATTCGCATTTATATTCGCAAATATTAAAAAGTGAGATTCGCAACATCACTAATGTGTAGCTGTTTTTCAATTAACTTACTTTCCAAAGCAAACAAAAAATTTAATTAAACAGAAGAGTAACAGAAAGATTGTTTAATAAAAAAAGTTAATATTGACCGTATAAATCAGTTCTCCTTCTAGATTAATAATTTCTTCTCTTATTCCATTTTCAAAAACGTCCCAGTAAAAACTTCGCCTACAAAATAATGTGTTGAGTAATCAGAAAAACATAAGAGCACTACATACAATTCTACTGAAAGAACCGATGAATTTTACAAGGGATGTCCCAAAATGAACGCATTCAAAAGTAAGTCATTATTTTTTTACTTAAATACATCCAGAAAAAACTAGTTATAGAACTTGTTATAGATGTAGTTATAGAAAAAAGCTACTAAATAATGAGTTAAAGAAGCTATTCATTTTTAAAAAGTAAGCGAAGTTTTTACTGGGGTATTAGATTTTTTATTAATTTTCGGAAATTAACTGTAGCGAATACTGTAAAAAGTTGGAATACGAAACCGCTTTCGTAAATAAGTCCCACCTCTTAATTGAAAGGGGAACGCTGCTCCCGCAAACAGGCATCGCTCAGTTGACTCCTGTTAAAATTTTAATAACTGAGTCATTTAGTTTGTGTTTGACAGCCATTTATAGCAGAATACCTCATGATTTTAAAAGAAGAAAATAAAACAAGCAGGAGTACTATATTCGGCTGTGCCGAATCTTTGATACCCTCCACCGACAGTTAGAATTATTAATTAGTCTTTATAAAAACGGACGTCAGTATTAAAATTCGTTGCGGTTTATGCCGAGATATGTTTAATTATTGACCGACTTTATGCTTTTATTTTTAGTCAT
The DNA here is from genome assembly GCA_963931875.1 of Pollenia griseotomentosa. Taxonomy (NCBI): domain Eukaryota; kingdom Metazoa; phylum Arthropoda; class Insecta; order Diptera; family Polleniidae; genus Pollenia; species Pollenia griseotomentosa. The sequence goes on from OZ007562.1 coordinate 87,347,324, forward strand.
ATAAAACTTAATTTGAACAAATTGTAGTAAAATGTCATGATTCCTAACAGTTTTAGCCGAACTAAAATTATTTTCGAGAGGGGATTTTATATTGGACCCATGGTAAATTATGGACTAATCATCATCTGTAGAGTGTTTTCTGGATTAAAAAAAAAACTAAATTAGAACCAATTTCGAAATAATAGGGAGTTTTGTTACAGCGTTTTATAGTTTAAAGGGGGTTTCAGAAGGCTGCTTGATATCAGACCTATGGACCGATTTTTACAAAATTGCATGGTATAATATCTGGCTATATAAAGCTAAATTGGAACAATTTTTCCACAATATCTATATCCGCTACGGTTTTATTCGTATTTAAATAATTTCCCAGAGTTGGCACTATATGGGGAATATGGCAAATTATGGATCGATTTTTATGAAATTTTCGACTATGATTTGAAGCCTTATGAAACTACGACAGAACAAAAGAATTTTTCATTTGGGTTTTAGGCGTAATAAACTGTTTTCCCAGAATAGGCTTTTTCTGGTAAATTATGAACCGATGTTCACGAAATTCAACAGTGTGATTTCTAACCCTATACTCTGTGGCGTAGCAATCACCAGCCTCAATACTTGCAAAGCGAAATGAAACAAGACTCTAAGTAGAGCAAGTCTGCCACAGGGTTTTAAAAGTTAGCTCGGGTTTCCGAAATTTCGGGCCTTGAAGTTTTTGAATTTATTTGAAAAGACGTTTGCTACAAGTCAAAAAAATATACTAAATGTTCTTCGTAGCTAACAAATAATTTCAGATGTCTTTAGTAGAATTTTATGGCGATTCTTTTCTTGGAATATATAAACCCTCTAACACTCATTTAAAGAGATCATTTTTGTCCTTATTTCCAAAACAGTGCAAAGTTGCTTCTGTTATGGAACTTCTTATATATTTTTCATTTTCAATGTTACCATATTTATAAAAAAAACGAACGATAAACAAGTTGAACTAGTAAGCATTATATAAAATAAACTTTGTCCCCCAATAATCCTTAATACTCCCTTGAATTTTTTTATCCATATTGTTCTGTTATGGAATTCCTCTTATACTCTTACTTTAAAATAAAAATTCATAGCAAAAAGTAAGCAGGAAATCCTTGTAAAATAATTTCACGAACATTATTAAAAAAAAATAAACTTTGCTCTCCATTAATCATTAATATGTCCGTTAAATGTTTAACCATAATCTTTTAAACCCTTCTTTATGTGGTTTTCAGCAACAAAAACCAAAATGCAAACGAACTCACACTTTTAATAAAGCAAAATTATTATAGAAAAAAAAAATTGTGTTGGAATTAAAGTTTTATGGTCATTTAAGTATATGTACTAAATAAAGCCAGAAATATTTGTGCAAGAAGTAAAAACTAGCAAAATAGTTTGACAAAAAAAATATATATCCCCTTTTTGAGCTTTACAAAATACACAAACCAGCTAAAATGTGTTTAAAAAAACATATAAAATGCAAATTTAAATGGGAACATCCGTTTACTATTAGTCTTTGTCACGAATGACAAAAATCCAACCCTTATGGTTGAGAATGGGGTTCCTATTCGGGCAAAATTTTTTCAGGAATTAGCGGGAGAAATATATTTGAAATTTCCGGGAAATTGAAGATGGTAAATTAAAGGAATAGCTCTGCAAATTCATCGCCTTAAATTTAAGATTTTGTTACATTAAGCGGCAAAAAATGCCGGTGTATGATCTAAAAAGCCAAATTTCTTAGAAAATCTGTGGACTTTAGTTAATTAAAGAAAAGGTTTAAAAGTTGAATAATGAATAAGAAACATATACAGTGGAATCTCTTATCTCTTGTAACCGAAGGAACCAGCAAAATGTTTCCGTAATAGAGGGATTTTTTCTTTAAATTTCCTTATAAAGGAAACGCTACGGGACTAGGCAACAGTGTCCATAAAAAGGGTGGCCGCTTAAGGAACGCGTCTGTTAAGGGGAGAATACACTGTATTGGTTGATTTTAAGGGGAATACAAGAAAATTCCGAAAAGTTTAAAACTATTTTAGGAATTTTTTTTTAATTAATGTGATATTTGAATTTATGTCGAAACAAATGTTCAAAACTATAAATAATACAAAATGTTTAAGATAAAGCCCTTATGACACTACATTTTTTATTAATTAATTGATATAGAATTGATAGAAAGAAACAGTAAATGTTAGAAAGAGCAAACTATAAAAATTGTAAACAAAGTTTTTTAGTTTTTTTTTTCTCTTGTTATGGTTTTGTTTCAGGGATGGCGTTGAGAATTTTTAAAATTGTACCAACAACCTGTAAAAATTTTACTTTTTTACTCTAATTGTACTAAAAGATTTTTTTAGTTGAAATTAATTTTATTTATGTTCATAAAAAACACCACAAAAAGGTATTATAAATCTTAGTTTAAAAAGTATCAACAAAAAAGTACAATTGAAACAACTTATCCATCCCTGTTTTGTTTATTTTATTAAATGTTGCCAACTTTTTGTTTATGAGAAACCTAAAAACAGAAAGCGGTAAATCGCTGAATTTGCCCATAAACCGCTGATTCAGCAACATTTTTAATATTTCAAGCTGGAAATGTCAATTTTAAGTTAAACAATTTTACATTTTTTTTGACACAACTTCATTTTTTATCGATAACTTTAGTAAAATTTTTGACAGTTTGCCATTTATCTTAATACAGCTTAACTATTTGCACTTGGTAAATTTTTGTATTACATTATATTTCTACTGTTCACCAAAACTTGAACAATGCATTAAAAATGTAGTGTCATAAGGGCTTAAAGAAGTGATACTTCTCCTTTTGATTTCTTAAAAACTATAAAGCATATCTTCCTACTTTAATCAAAAACTGAATGATGAAATAAGTTCGCCTGTCTTTTACTATCACTTCCCTTTATACTAATTGCGGGCTAATTCTTAAGTTTATTGTGATGCGATAAACAGGTACTTAATTAAAGAGGTTTGCCGACGATCTACATTGGGTTATTTGGGGTCGATAATGGTACATAGCTCAGAGAGTCGCTATTTATTTTATGTGTACTTTTAAAATTTTATTTCAATTTTTGTAAGAAATACTGTTTTTGCAATTACACTTGCATTAGTCGTTCTGTCCGTATGTAATTTTTAATATCAATTAAAAAATTTTGGTCGAAAAACTTCGATTTTTAATGTTAGTTCGAAGTTATAGATTCGTGTAGGCCTCGCTTAAAAATATCACCGAAATTTTAACTTTCTTTACTTTATAAAATTGATCAACTTTTAGCTGTATTACTTATGCGGGATTCACAATAGATGGCGTAGCTTTTACGCATGGTTTGTGTCTTTAATAACTTATATGACATATTGATGGTTTAACATCTTTATTTATTTATTAACCACATTTATTCCCACATACGAATCGACAACAAAAGCGATACGTTTTGTCTTACTTCTGCATCGATTGCTCACCGAAGCTTATACAGGGTGGTCCAACCATAATGCGAGATGTTAATATTGAATCACACCTTAACGCCAAGTTGTTTTTCCCAACTTAATTTCATGCTATTTCTTTGTTTCAGTGTTTGCAAATTCAACCATGGAGATGTTCACCATTAAGAAGCGCGTTAAGATTGTTGAAGCCTTTTACAAAAATGGGCGTTCAAATCAAAATGCATTTCGTGCACTTCGTGTTTTTTTGGTCAGCATAATCGATTAAATTTGCTCAAATTACAGCAAATCAGGCCTGCAGGAAATGTGAAAACACCTGTGCATGCAGTTAGTTTATGGGCTTTCGGCATTATCAGCCGTACCTTTTCGAAAATGAGGTCGGCCAATCAGTTACCGTGAATGGTGTTCGCTATCGCGAGTTAATAACGGACTTCTTGTGGCCAGAAATTGAGGATATAGACCAGGACGATATGTGGTTCCAACAGGTTTATGCCACTACCTAATCATCCAACGAAACAATGGCTCTTATGCGCAAGAAATTCAATAGCCGTGTTATTTCACGTCGTGGCGATGTTAATTTGCGCCACGATCATGTGATTTGACACCGTTGGCCTTCTTTCTTTGGGGATATTTAAAGGAGAAGTGTACGTTAATAAGCCAAGAACAATTCAAGAGCTTAAGGATGACATAATTCGGCTCATTAACGACATTAAACCTCAATTATGTCTCAGAGTCATTGAAAATATGGACCATAGGATAGAGGTATGCCACCGAAGGCGTGGCACATTATTGTCATAGATCCTTATTTAATAATAAAAAATATTAAGATAATTCTCTAGAAACTTTTTGTTTTATTTACAATTAACATCGTGCGTTTTGGTTGGACCACCCTTTACTAAATATATTCCTCCCATTTAATTAGGCTGGCTTGTCGGTTCAGAAGAGCGGATTTTTATAGAAGAGCAAAAAAAGTCCGAAAATGATAAATTAGAGGTATTGGTATTGGATAAAATTCCAGAAATCTTTGGGATCCCCTTACGTAGCAGCGAGCACGATTCGCGAAGAGATTTTTCCTACAAATTTTTCCTTTAATTTTTTTTTTTTTCACAAAAGTTTACAGCCAGGCCCACGATGGCACACGTTAACGTTCGCATAGAAAATTACATTTAAAACAAAAACCAATTTTATAAATCGTGTGAAATCGTGGGCATGGCTGTTAATTTAAAAAATAAAGTTTTTATCATTTAAATTTATCATATTCCGTAGATGTTTGTTTAAAACTTTATTTCTTGTGCACCTACTAGAAAGTCTAAGTCAGACACAAACTATGAGTTTTGATGCTTGAAAAATTAAATAACATATGGGTACTTCCGCAGAACTGTCACGTAACGCCACCAATTGCTAATTGGTGGCGTAACGCAATTAATCGCCAGAAATAAATAGACTTATGTTGCTTAAATTAAAATTTTTCCTCTTTTTCATTAAATTGTGCTTAACACCAAAATACAAAAAAAAAAAACATTAAATAATACATAAATTATTCTTAGAGAAACAATTTTAAAAGAAGACTTTCCAGTGAAAATACACATAAACATATTTTTTGGTATTAAAAGATACATTGAAACAATTTACTGACAGTATTAAGAAATTTGAATATCTGCACGATTTTTCCTAAGCTACTATTTTAGAGAAGAAAGTAGCTAGAGATGTTTGCCAACTTCTGGTAACACTAAGTAGACGAGTTAAGGCCGAAAGACTTTGAATTGCGATTTAATAAACCGAAATGCTCTTTGAATACTGTAAAATGAAGTCAGATTCAGGCGATACTGGCGATACAAAAATAAGTCCACTACGACATCCCGAAGTGAAAGAAGTCTTTTGTAGGGTCCGGCCAGCCAACAAAAATAAGTTCAAAGCAAAATGTCCAAGGCCAGATGATCACCGGCGAGCTTTATTGAGCTCGTTTGAATCGAGCATTAACCGATTAACGACCGAGTTATTCGACCAGATATACGACCGTAATATTCCATAACAACAACGCCAGACCTTTTTTAACGTCTGACTACGGTTTGTATCGATCGATGCATAAATACGCATCATTCGAGAACAGGGTACCCGAAATTAACTTGATTCGTTCTTGCCCTAAAAACAATTAGCAGTTCCTATGGCGAGGAGTCCATTTGTTGTCTGAAAGATGTGAAAATGTCGTTTGCTATGATGGCTTATACTTTTAATCAATTTATGTTCCCAAATTTATTACATAATGTTTCTTATGAGCAGCGCAGTTGATTCTAAGATGTCCGTCTGTCTGTGTATATGTTGAAATGTGGTATGCTGGACACTAGTCTGTTTTATCTTTTATTATCTGGATAAGATTTAATCCATAAACTTTTAGTTTTTGAATTCTTCTTATAGCCTATGATACTATAATTCAATTTGTTTACTCCGATCAAGCACATTTAATTCCTGAAAACGACAATTTATTATCAAAAATCTTTCACCTACAATTCTTTACAAGCAAATAGCTTGGAAAGAAATGTAGCAAAGAGCTGGAGGAAACACACAACCTTTAAAGTGTTCCTGGGTATGGTAAACATACGGGAGTACAGGAACCCTATTTGGAAAATTCTATATGTATAAATATGACGTGTTTGTTTGTAAGCGATATACTCGAAAATTACTGCACAGATTTTCACAAAACCTTACATATATCTTCTATGGACCGCGAGGAGTGTTTCTGTGTAGAATCGCTGTTCTAATCATGTTGTAAATCATTTTTAATAGCTAGAAAGAATATCGCTTCATTTTATTTCATGTTCATGTTCTCCGATGCTTTTTTAATCGAACTTTAAATGGCAGCGCTTTATTTATAAAACAAAAGTGCTGTTTTTTGGCGCGTGGCAAAAAATGTTTTTTTTTTTTTTAATATCCACCCACTTTATTGATATTTGTTACATTCTAGGGCGTGTCTGGCGAAAATTTTTTTAATTTGTATTAGGATCAGTGTTGCCAGTGGATTTTTCAACAAAATACCTACACATGATAAAAAAAATCCGATTTTTCCCTACAAGTTGAAAAAATTTCCCCTACAAAAATCCCTACGCATTATTGTCATTGAAAAAGAAGAAAAAACATTATTTATAAAAAATAAATTTTATTCGAATATGTATATTAAAGCTTTGACAGAAAATAAGTACAAAACTAAAAAAAATAATACATACACATGTATATACTTCCATTGTCGTCAATGTACGACTTGTCCCCTGTCGTTTTGGTTTTCTAGAAGACAATGAGCGGCACCGTCTTATCATAAGTTTTCTTCTTGTATAAATGCTATTGACGACAAAGTTTTCTTGGAAGCTATTCAATCGCTTGCTTGGTTTTCTTAAAATTCTCATATTCTTTTTTTTAATTTTTTATTTAAATACCTACAAAAAATTTACAAATTAAATCTAACCAGTAAAACCGAAAAATGCTGATAAAGTTATTCGCTTGCTGGAAAATGGATTACATGCAGTTAATACTTCACCGTCAACTTTAGGATTGCTTATAAGACTCGAATATAAAAGATATAAAATATATTAAAATTCCATATAATAATTTTTGTCGTGGACGTCAAAATAGACGAAATTGTCATGCATGTAGTCGTTCATGACAAAGTAGGCGACAATTGTTCGAAAATTTCGTTGACGAATTGTTCCCGCTGTCTCTCACATGTCGTGCAGGAATAACCATTGTCATGCATCCGTCTTCGAGGATGTCTTAAAGACGTGGCCAACTGGGAATATTTTAGAAAAAACAAATACATACATCAGACAACTCTGGAAATATATTTTTAAGCGATTTTAGAAAAAAGAAACTTTTTCAAACGTTTAGACAAGAAAATATCACTAAAAAAAATTTTATTTTTTTTGCATTTATTTCTAAAATAATGCGATAGGACGAAAAATCCCTACATTTTGGAGAATATAAAAAATCTGTCCGATTTTCCCTACGCTTCTATTTTAGTATCAAAAATACTTACATTTAGGGCTTTTCCACTACTTCTGGCAACACTTATTGGGATCGACCTGGTTTAAAGTAGAATGCCTGTGAAAATGAAAAAATGGCTAAATTTTAAGGCGTGTCATAAAAGTGAGTATATTAAAAGCAAGACGTTCTAAGTCACGTACTAAGTTCGGGGGTAAGATTCCGAAAAGGCATAAGTGGCGTCCAAATTTTGATGTCAGATTCAAAAGTCACAAAGGGAAAATTTAAAGCCATAGTCAAGCCATGAACAGCAATAAGCAATATGATGAGATCTTATCTTAAATGATGGCGCTACATATACATAAAAACAAAAAGTATTATATTTTTGGTAGTAGCAAAAAGTTTGTTCCTGCTTTAGAAACTTTATTGATATATTTTTTATTCTAAGGGGTGACTAGCACAACATTTTTTCGACTTACCTTTTTATCATCAAGAGGTCAAATAATAAACATTTGCATGTCCATATTTTTTTAAATTTAGTATTTCAAATATAATATTAATGACGAAAAGATTTAATCAAAATTCCACGATATCGTCAAAATACACTGTGCAACAAAAAAAAACCAGTCTCAATACTTGCCACGCGAAATGAAACTAGACTATTGGTATAGCAAATCTGCCAAAGGGGTTTGAAAAGTAAGCTCGGGTTCCTGAAATATCGGCCCCTAAAGTTTTTGAATTTTTTGAAAAGGCGTTTGGTATAAGTTAAAAAAAATATACTTAATGTACTTCTGAGCTAAAATACTATTTCAGATGTCTTCAATAGAGTTGTATGGCGATTCTTTGCTTAGAATATATTAACCCTCTAACACTAATTTTAAGGGGTCATTTTGGTCCTTTTTTTTCTTCCCCACAAAAGTATACTAAAATGGCACTTTAGAGTGTTTACATGTTCCACGAATATGCATCAAATTTAACTAGGGGTTTTTTAAGACCAAAGGCTTGCAATTTCGAAAATCCCTTTTACATGCATTGCACGAACTTTTGGTCTTAGAAGACTCCTAGTGAAATTGATGGCGAGCGGTCGAAAACGTTAAGTGTGTAGTACATGACAATCTGTACTGGACATTTTTCGTTTCTCTTTCTTACGTTTCGTGGTTTTCATATTGTTTCTTTATATCGTTTTTCTTAAGGCATCATCATTTTGGCTTGTAACTTAAGACGCGAAACTGAATGAAAGAAAGAAACAATAAGAACATTTCTGTCTGACTTCTAATTTTTCATATGTAAAAACTTTAGGCAAGATTATTAAAAGAGAATCCAAAAAATGTCCGGCAAGATATGTCTCTGGTGAAAATTGGCACTTATTGCCTACACTTTCGGAAATATATAGGCAGAAAACAAGAGGGAGAGGAGGGGATTCCACCAATACAATTTTTTTAATTATGTATATACTATAACTAATAATTGTTTATTTTTTTTTATCTTATTACGAAGGGGTAGCGAAGCACACCGGGTGAAGCTTAAACTTGTATTAAAACAACAGTTACTAATATGAACACTTCTACTATTTAGCAGTTTTGAGACGACATCAATGTCGTCGTCGTCTTCTTCCATCGTTTATCTATGATTTTGCATGCAATTTAGCATTTTTTTCAACACTTATTTTTAAAGCAGCCATTATTGTCCAAGTGAGATTGTACGATTTTATAGGAAAGATTTTTTTACGAAAAAAATTCTAGTACATTTATTCCGGCTGGATGATCATTATGCGCCAGTCGCATTGTAATTGCCCCTATAGTGGATACAGTTTTTTTTACACTACTTTAATTTTTTGTTTTAATGGCATTTTTCTCCCCATGTTATGTGTCCGGCAATCTAAGTGGTCGTATTCATACATATTGCGATTCCTGGTTACATTATCGTTACAATTGTGGATGTATGGTGAAATGACCGTACACCAATCTACATACAATAGAAGAATGCACAGAGAATTTGTCGCATATCATTGTTTTGTAATTAGGCGACTATTGGAATAAAATATTTGAAATACCCTACAGAGCGAGCAATGCAATTCGGTAAACTTTTTTGAATCCGTTTTGGAGAGAATACCTTCCATCTAGAATAGAGAACTAATTAGAGAAATAAGCACAAGCGATTCTTGCTTTCATTCTCAAGGAATTTTGGATGTCGAACATTGAACAAAATTAATTTTTTTTTTGGAAAAATCAATATTTTTTCCTTTTTTAAAAAAGAAATTTCTTCTTCGTATTCATTTTGGAACTGTATTCAATTAATTTTCTTAAAATTTGGCACAAAAAAATTATTCATAATAAATGCCGTACACTCAAAAGAAAAATCATTCCATCCGTACTTCAATTAATACGAAGCGGTACATAGAAAGAAAAACACTCGGGATAAATTAACTTTGTTATACTTTCCTTAAGTTCGAGTCGTACTCAAAAATTCAAGTAAGAATAAAACTAAAACTTTCGAAAATCAATCCTAGAATTTCTTAAAATAAGTACAAAATTCTTAAACCAAGTAAAGAAAAGTTTAAACTTTTCGTTGGTAGTGCTAGTCCAAGAGTTTTAATCTCATTTAACTTATCAAAGTTTGTTGTATATACTACACCAATAATGTATGTATGTTTTTCCTCTTGTTCTGTTAAAATACAATGCAGAGAGAGATGAGGCTAATAAGCAGGGCTGCCAGATAAACTTGTGAGGAAGTCGTCAATTTCCTGAGAAAAAATAAAAAATAGTCTTTAATGTTTCGAAAAATCCTCAACAAAATCGGACAACTTAAAATTTAGTTTTTTTTAACAGTTTTTGTTCGATTTTAATAAAAAAAAACATTCAAACAAAAACATAATCACCCTTATTCTATTTGGCGTCGGCAATAACAACGGCAATTCTTATGAAAGAGAACATCAATTCTATGTAAAATATGTATTTGTAAGAGTATTATGACGCCGTTGACTATTTATCGATAATGTTAATAAAATATAGCACACATCTCTAATAAAAGAACCCGCTGATTCATTGTGTTTACTATTTTTTGATAAGAAAACGGATTCTGTGCTGTTTGTACAAAATTTCAAGTTAAATTACAAATTTTTTGTAAAAAAAAAAATGTTTAAGTAAACATTTTTTTATTTCTGATTCTGAAATCTTCCATTTTACATTTGCCCAATGAAAAGTTAGTGACATACATATTAAATTTTTCCAAGTGCCGAATGGATTTTTTTAACCTTTTTAAGATTTGAAAGTTATTTTCGGCTGAATAAACTTTTCAAACATGTGTTGGAAATAAAAGAGCCTCATTTAAAAAAGGGAACGTTTGTTCCAAACTCAATATACTTTGCAGCAACATTGCTGTTTTTGGTCCAGGGATCGTGCCAGCTCAGCGTTGGAAATTATTTCAACTTTGGACTGTCCCAGCCACTAGTTTCAAAAATTTTGTCCGAGACTTTTGAAGACATGGAGAGAGAACTTTGTCAACAATGGATAAACTTCGACATGACGGATGCTGATAAGAATGAGACTAAGTTGCATTTCTATGAAAAGAAGCATTTCCAGGTGTAATTGGCTGTGTACACTGAACCCACATCAAAATTTTAGCTCAAAAAAAAAACAAGACCAGCATCTCTAGTTTAATCTCAAAGGATATTTAATTTATTAGGAAAAGAGACCCTGCAAAATCCTCTGGCTAGTGATGGATTTTTTTAATTGCTCTTCCACCAGCTTCTTGAACTGGCACATACTTGTTAACAGTCATCGAAATATGGCAATTGTGCCAACGGGAATACGAAATTGAAACAAAACATAAAAAACGGCGTTGCTTACTGTTGACGTCGCCAAATAGAATAAACAACTCGTGAAATGTTCGCCGTTTAATTGCTGAAAATATGATTTATACAGAGAGTCGTAAAAGGTTCATTCGATGACGGTTTGACGAAAAATAAACAAAGTATAACATTGTTGTTTTTGTACTCTGGAAATAATTATTTAAAGATTTTCTTAAGCTGTGCCTAAACAAAAGCGGCACGCGTTTTCTACTTTTTGAATAGAGCGGCCTTAACGCTTTGTAATTGGAAAACCAGATTTGGACAGCTCGTTTAATATTGAAGTTTTCCGCTATTGTTTATTTATTATGGCAATTTAGCTATTTTTTGATCCATCTACAGTTTTTATCTCTTTTTTTATAATTTGTGGGTTTTATTAAACAAGAAAGTTATCACTACTGTTCGCGACATAACGTTGACGCTCCTGCTTAGGTGTGGCATATCAGCGTAAAAGCTTAGCGAAAGAAAACGTTCCGCCTTCCGCTCTTGTTAAGGTACGGCTGTTTAACATTCCAAGATTAAAAAACGAACGTGTCAGTAAATTAAATGTTTTATTCAGACTTTGGAGACTGAAAAAAAATCGTCACTTTTTAGAAAAAAATCAGCAAATCGGCACTAATTCCTAATTCCGGAACAAAAAAACGTCAAAATGACGTTTAATCGTCAAATCTGGCAGCCCTGCTAATAAGTTATATGAGATTATAACGCTCACTTTGTAATTTTACTCTCAGAGTGGCACTACAAACGAAAAGTCCCCTTTCAGACTTGGCAAGTTAGTTGCGCAAGTTACTTGCCGACAACAACAAAGTCTCTACAAAATTTTTTTTCTTTACCCCGACCGTACCGCTAACGTCTACAAACCAAGAGTTGCGCAAGAGACTTGCGCAAGTAACTTGCCGAGTGTGAAAGGGGTCAAAGTTCAATCATTTTTTTTACTTGGTTTAAGAATTTAAAACTTATTTTAAGAAACTCCGGGATTGGTTTTCAAATGAAATCACATTAAAGATTGTTTTGAAATTTCAATAAAAAGTATGTAAATACGTTTTTAAACACAAAGTCAAAAACTGGCCATAAGACTTAAGTTAAAAATACAAATATACATACATATTTTTGTCTGATTTGATTTGTTTTTATCGTTTGTGAACTTCAGCTGCAGTAATTGCCATTTATATCTAATTTGTCTTTTTTTTTGTAGGCTTTAACTACTGTTTAAGTAGTTTCAGGCAGAGTAGTTCGTTTTTACAAATCGCAGTTAAAGAGTGAATAAAGTTGAATTTTTTTTTTTTAATTTTTTTAGTTTTAATTCCAACAGAAACAGGAAAACTTCATTTACACGGTTGATGACTTACGGACAGTAGAAAATAGTAGCTGTGTTAAGGCATGACATAAATAAGTCTTTTTATTAAAGGGGAAAACAAATAAAATCAAACACAAAAAATAACATTTAAGTTTAAAAGGTGCCAGTGTCTGGTCAAAGTCTTTTCTTCACTTGAACTGAGAGACAAAATTGTTCAAGTACTTTCTGTTCTTTGCATTTATAGCTTTTTAATGAGTTTAGTTTCCGGAAATAATATTCAAAATAAATTATTTTATAAGTTAATAAAATTGTTTAAAGGATAACAAAATTTAATCGAATATTTACAAAGAAAGACAAGACGCTATAATTTTCAAATGTATAAGTTGTATTATTAAGTTGTTTATTGCTAAAAAAAATAACTGTATTTCGTAAACATTTGCCAACACAGAATATATAGAATATACCACGATGCTTTCGTGAACATGATGTTCTAAGTCCATCGTACTCTTAACACCAGGAAAAACAATATCGCCTATCGGGAATTAAACGTAAACAGTTTTTCTCCAAATTCGGCTTGTCACCATAATTTTTAAAGAAAAAGGAACAAAATTCCAAGGAGTTTCTATTCACGATGGGGGTTAATGTGTCTATCAATTGCCTTGTTTGGTTAATATCAACATACAGATTACAATTCTATCACATGACTACCTGTAGCATGTGCTGCCCTCTGCGTAGGTGCAGGAGCTGTACCACCTTTTCTGTTGAAAAGCAAATAGAGATATCCGTCCGCAGGAAGAACTTGCCCCGAGTTATGGATCAAATAAGCCAATCTCACGCGACATTTAAGATCTTCCTCCCAGCAATTTAAATATAAACCATGACTGACAAAAGGTAAAATAATAACATTCAAAATTTCACTTACGATTTACTACATATCCTCCAATTTTAAGGCTTTGAGAACGTCGTGGGATAGATTAAATCTGGGTTTATCCCTTTAGCGTGTTGCGCCAAGTTGTAGGGGCTCCTCTTTGTTTCATAAATGAAAAGTGAATGTCCTCTGCGTAGGTGCTGGAGCTATACAAAAAGCTTCAGTTGAATTGTAAATACAGGGCTCAGATTCTGGCAGTCGTGATCGAGTACTTTCTCAATTCGAAAGCAATTTAATATCTTATTATTTCAGTCAATACTGAACGAATCGGGATTATTTTTTCGTTATTGTAAAGCATTCATTTGAGTTTCACAATACTGAAAAAATAATTTTGATTCGTTCAGTATCGACTGAAATAAAATTGCTTTCGAATCGAGAAAGAACTCGATCACGAATGCCAGAATTAGGCCCCAGATATTCGTTCGCAGGTCGAACTTGCCCCAAGGTTATAGATAAAATCAGCCAATCACCTGATATCTTTAAGATCTTCCCTGCCGCGATTAAAATATATACCACATGTACCATGTGACTTACGAAGGGTACACAAATAATATACAAAATTTCCCTGGGGCTACACACATATACAAATGGCATGCATGAAGTAAAAAAGTGACATCATTCCAATGACTCACGTCATTATAAAATTTTGTCTCATTTTATGCGTCATCTATGCTATGACTGCAGCGACATTAATTCGATGCCACATTTTGTGTGTAATTAATATGGATGCGATTTCGATAGTCGAAGAACGATGTCGACCAAGTATCTTTTCGAATCATTAAATTTGCGCTAATATTGTTGCATATTATGGTGAAAATGCATATTTTTGCATATATAGGTTTTAAATGCATATTTTGCAATTTTTGTGTGTGTGTTTTTTTTTAATTTCCATATTATAAAAAAAATTTTTTAAATCAATAAATACATTTTTTTTGAGCTTTGCTTTAAATACAATATTTTCAAGATTTCGACAAAAGATTTTTATATTTTAAACCGATGCAGAAAGTTACATGGTTAAGGCTTCCAATTGGTTTAAAATATTTTATCCAAAACTGTTGCAATTAACTTGCTTAGCACACGGGTTGTACTGCGTCGCAGTGGAAATTAGAAGTCAATTCGATAATATTGCAATTTTTAATAAAATATATCCCTTTGGCTCATCTTCCACCGCAGCCAGTAGTAGCAAAATGGCGGCCTGGCTAGATGCTTCTGAACTCTATTCAAAAAACTTTGAGTAATTTAAGAATGTCAGAAGGCTCATACCCAGTGTTGCCAGAAGATTTTTTGAAAAATACCTACGCATACTAAAAAAAATCTGAATTTTCCCTACACGTTGCAAAAATTTTCCATACAAAAATCCCTACGCTTTAGTCATTAAAGTCTAAGAAAAAGCCATAGCTTTGAAAAACTAATTTCATTCGCATATGTTTAGTAAAGCTCTAATAACAAATATAAGTAATAAAACTAAATAAATTTATGTACTATTTATTAAATTCAATGAAAAAGACAAGAGGTTTTAAAAAAGAAAATGATGTACCCCCGTATCCATAAACATTTATTAAGTTAAACAAACGTTTTTTAAATAAAATTTTCATAGAAAATTTGTTTTGTAACACATTATTAAAATTATATTATTTTTATGAATATGGCATGATAATTTTAATTTAATTCAGGAACAAAAGCCACAGATTATTTTATAAATATTCGGCCATGTCATGGAACTCAAAGTCACGTGAAAATTAAATCGAACAAATTTTGAAAACTCTCTCGTATTTAAAGTTAAAAAAAAAAAAAAATATTTCCTTTTATATACCTGAACTACTTTTGAATTAAGGAAAAGCTGCGTTGATTTTTACAATTATTCAACTGAAAATCTTCCTCGATTTCAATTTCACGGGATTTCGATTTCCATGACATGGTCGAATATATGTATTTCTCTTGAACTGAATTTTCTAAAGTGACCATTAATATATTCGAAATTAATGCAGCATCTTCCATTGTTTTGCAAAAATCATCTTAGAATATTAATTAAACTTCAAGTTGTGTGGCTTTATTTTTTTCCGAACCAGGTCTGATAAATTTGGAAATACAATCTCGTCATTATAATTTTTCCTTTACCATTTTTATCGAGAAAAGTGTTCCAAGTCCATGTTACAAAACAAATTAGTTTCACAATTTCAATCAATTAATTTTATGCGATTGTTCTACACTCATAAAAAAGACCATTGAGGCTTAAGTTAAATTGTTAAGACTATGGTTGAAATTTGTACTCATCTTTTTTCTTTTGTCCAAAAATATGTTCTGGACTTAAGAATTCCATTTCTTTTTATATTAAATCATTATTAAAAATACATTTTTTAGCATTTATTTCGTATAACAATGCAATCATGCAACACTGCTGATACCGATGATTATGCAATTAAAAACCTAAAAGAAATATTAAATTTAAATAACATTAGAATTTGAATTAGCATTTGTATTTTTCAATTACGGATATATTGGTGAAACAAAAACTTATTAGGATGGATTTAGTTTACTTAATACTCAAGTCAAATTAATTGATATTGCAGAAATAAAATTATATGTGGGAAGAAGAATAGCCCGACAACTTCAAAAAAAATCCAAAACGTTTGGCAAAAAAAAAAAAAATTAATTTTAAATATTTTTGATCTGATCTGGAATCAAAGTGGGATCTGAAAATAAATATTTCCAAAATGCATTGGCATTCTTCAAGTACAAGACAAAGTTTTACTTTTAATAAAACAGTACTCATTTATTAAAACAAACAAAAATTTAAATTAGCTATTTAAGTTTTTTAAAGATATTTGAATAATAATAGACTGAATTTTAAATATATTTGTTTTTTAGTAAATTTTTAAAGTTTTTAGTGCATATTTTTGATTTTTTAGTGCACATTTTGGATTTTTTTTTAGTGCTTATTTTAAGCGCATTTTTTTCGAGTTTTTAGTACATGAAAATCTCATCCCTAGTAATTAATATTATTTTCATGTTTAAAAAGTTAAATCAGAAACGAAAATTCCCATACTCTCTTTTTTCAAATTTTTTAGTTAAATACATGAAATTTTCAAAGTAGAATGATTACGAAAACCATATCGGGCATGCTAATGGTGTCTTATAATTGAGAGTTCTTCTTGAAACAGGGGCGGAATACAAAAAAAAATTAAACAAACATCTGTAAGTAAATAATAATATTCTCTTACTTTGACTTAAGTCAATCCAAATACAGTTTGTCATTAAATTGACCCTAATGAGTCCATTCTCCGGAGTTACTGAGTCATAGCACTGATGACATTTTTTATTACACTGACTCCGATTCGTAATTTCTGTGTTGCCGACCACAATGTTAAAAGTGTCATGGGATCAAAAAAGAAGACAATTGTCATAGAAATGATGCCAAAATACAGCAGCGTTATGACGCCTTTTCTGTCAGTGAAGTGGTTTAAGTGCTACCAGATAAGATGTATTATTCCTGGAACTGTAGGTGCTCCTCGGTTGTGGTGTGCCTGTTTTATAAATGAGGACATACCATTTACAATAGGCACTATCCACACAGAAAAAATTCTCCAAAATTTTTTACCAATTAAAGCATTAATCAAAAATAAAATCAGTTTTAATTAAAAATATAATCAAGTGAATAAAACGTTTAATAAAGTGCATTAAACGTTTAATTAATACTATAAACTGGTTTAATTGATACTATTAATTTGTTTACAGGTGCAAATTTAATTAATATCACAAATTTTTTAATTGAAATCAATTTCTATTTTTTTCTGTGCAGTTATAAGATACAAAGAATGCTGACGAAGGCCGTAGCGGGACAGAAAAGGCATTACATTCTGCTGGTTTCTAACAGTTGTATAAATTGTCTGTACAAATTACTTCATTGCTAGTTAAAGGATAGCTAAAGTAAGCTTCGTAATTCCCTCTAAATACTTTGGTGTGTTTTACTACCGAGGGCTAAAAGTCTACGTTACTTCTGTGGTTTTCACGAATAATCGCGTAAGTTATAAAACCAAACTTTTCAGGAGAGCAAAAACAATTATTTTTTTCAATTGCGGCTTCTGTAGATGCTTTTTTAAACTTTTTTCTTTACTATCCTCTTAACAGTGACTTTCTACGTATTACACATAGTTTTCATGAAAAAATCCTCACAGGATCACAATCTGTAAAAGGATTAAAAATGCATATGTTTGATTGACTCATTAAGTGTGTGCAATATAACATCATATCTCCACATAAGTTCTTTTTTGTGAAAATAAATAATATCATTTTAATCACACATGACGACTTACGTTGTTATTTTTAGCACACAAGTTGGCGACATATTCAGAGTTTTTGATACTTATAGCACAACGTATGGACTTAAAATTACAAACAACCGCTCATCTGCTGTTGTTGCAACTAAAGAAGTCAACAATAAACGCACATGTACATATAAGTTGTTATTAATAGAAAAATTTTCAAAAAATACTTTCATATTTTTTGCACGAATAACAACATAACATCACATATGCTTTTTATTTGGAAACATATTCAGCAATTTTACAATTTTTGGCGATGTATGTCGACATAAATCGATATAATAGCAAAATATTTTATTAAACAGTTAACTTAAGTTGTTTTTAGCAGAAAAAAATTAATAATACTATATATTTTATTCTAAAAAGCTTAATACTTATAAAAACCTAATGCAAAATGAAGCACTTTGACATCATTATCTCAATTTCGGTAAAAACGACTTACGCGATTATTCGTGAAAACCACAGACTTATGTTCGCTAATTTTAATAAGAATAGAACTTCTGATTGCATTTTTAACATATAACAAATTAATAAATAGAACACATTTCTTGCTCGGAACTAAAGCCAAATAAAGAACTATTAAACGTACGATTATATTCCACTTTTCTGCAAAAAAAAAAATGCCGAAAAGGAAACTGGAAATTAAAAACAGAAATACTGGCACAATAAACTCTTCAACACCAACATCAAGTAATTGCATCACGTAGTCTATAACGGTAAGAAAAACATAATACAGGGTGGCCTAACAAACACCAACTAATGTCATGTAATGGTTTTTTTCTTCTAGGAAATTAATAAAGAATGCACACAGAACACAACAATGCGTTAAGATAATTGTTTTTCACAAAAAGCCATACAAATTGATGTTTTAAACATTCAGTGAATAAAACTTTTCTTGAACTTTATACCTTTTTCCCTACACTGATAGAAAAATGCATCTTCATATTGATGATGCCCTAACATTAGAATTGTGACATCAATGTTACTACAAATGGCATCAATGATGCAAAAAGTAACATCAATCCAATGACTAACGTCTTCGTACCATTTTGTAATTTTTTACGTGTCATCTATTTTATGTCTAAGTGACATCAATTCGATGTCACATTTTGTATATTATTAACATTATTTTCATGATTACAATGTATTATAAGAAGCAAAAATTCCTATATTCTATTTTTTTAAATGATTAAGTTAAATACATCAAATTTTTAAAGTAGAATGATTACGAAAACCATATGGAGCTGGTGTCTTATAATTAAGAGTTCTGCTGTAAACAAAGGTCGTAATTCAACAAACGTGAAACAAACATATGTAACGGGTAAGTAAATAATAATAATATGACTTTGACTTAATGACAAACTGTCATTAAATTGATGCAAATGTGTCCTTTCTCCGATGTTACTGCGTCATTGCACTGAGGACATGTTCGTAATTTCTGTGATGTCGATGTGTCATCCCATTGATGACATAATTTCATTTTGACCCTGATGACACTTTGGCCAAGTGACGTTAAGGTTGACATCACAATGATGAAAAGTGTCATGGGGTTTTGACGACGAAGACACTTGTCATAGTACTGATGTCAAAATACATCAGCGTTATGACGCCTTTTCTATCAGTGTAAACATTTATGAGTAATAGCAAAATTTCGAGGGAAAACTGTTCAATTTTTATTTACGATACGCGTAAATGTTTTGAAGTCGAATGAAGCACTTTTCCATTTAAAAGGTTATGTCGACAAGCAATATTGTAGATTGTGGGGCTCTGAAAATACATGAGCAATACCATGCCCCACTTGAAGGCATTAATACGCATAAGTAATTTTTTTTTTTTCAAGAATAAGGATGAAACGCCACAAGCAATTCCGGGGCCAGTCACAGAACAATGGTCGAAAACTTTTTACAATCAATTGTAGTTTGTAATTTGTTGTTTTTAACAAGGCAAATGGACTTCGCATGCTGCAAGGCATGTTGCGTGAAATTTTTGGCGAACGTTTGACTTTAAAAAATTCAGATTAAGCCTAGTACTCTGTTCAAATTTGTGAAAAATGTTGAGCAACATTAATTATTTCACACGAAAGTTTTGACATGTATCAATGTAACCTATCATGCGAGTTTGTACAATTTGACGTTTTTATTGCTGCAAAGTATGCGACATTGTTTTGCGTGTGTAAACAAACCCCACATGTATTTTACTAAAAATAATTTTTTTTTAAAAAAATTTTATAAAAAAGAAAGTAAATATGGATAAAAAACTGTTACCGGTTGTGTTATTTTAATTTTTTATTTCTTATTTAATAATCAGTTCATTCTTTCTTGCTTTTGCTTAAAATTCCACGTGAAACAAGTGCAGCTTACATTATTTCGCAGTTGTAAAAAAAAAAAATCTTGCCAGAAACATTTCGGGACCTTTTCACAAAATGAACAGAGTACAACTCTATCAACATTATTTCATAGATATTCCACACAAGTTTTTTTCATATGCGTTTTGACAGCATT
Organism: Pollenia griseotomentosa; assembly: GCA_963931875.1. Taxonomy (NCBI): domain Eukaryota; kingdom Metazoa; phylum Arthropoda; class Insecta; order Diptera; family Polleniidae; genus Pollenia; species Pollenia griseotomentosa. The sequence goes on from OZ007562.1 coordinate 87,367,641, forward strand.
TCAATTGAAATGTTAAACAGAGTACCAGGCTTTACACAGAAAAAAATAGAAATTGATTTCAATTAAAAAATGTGTGGTAGTCATTAAAAAATGGGTTCAAATTGCACCAGCAAACAAATTAATAGTATCAATTAAATTTTTTTTTATTTTCACAACATTTTTGCAGTAATGTTGTTGATATAAGTAAAACTGATTTAATTTTTGATTAATGGTTAATTGAAAAATATTCGCGAGAATTATTTTCTGTGCTTTCTGGCCACCTAGTTCAACAGATTTAACTCTCTGCCAGACTTCTTTTATGAACAAAAAAAAAGAAAAAAATAAAAATTGATTTCAATTAAAAAAGCTTGTAATATTATTCTCAGGTCAGTCAAGAAGGAAAAATTATCGATAACAATTTTAATTAATTTTTATGTTGTAAAATTCCTTTCTTCATGGAAATAATTTGATGGGAAATTAAATTTGATGAACTTGAGCCTGATTAAGAATATTAAAATTTGGATTAAAACCATAAATAGTTCGACAAAATAACCACAATACTAATTACTAATTAATAAATTTATTAACTTTGTGGCAGTAAGACCCCTTTCAGACTCGGCAAGTTAGTTGCGCAAGTTACTTGCCGAAAGCAACAAAGTCTGTACAAATTTTTTTTTTTGCGCAAGAGACTTGCGCAAGTAACTTGCCGAGTGTAAAAGGGGTCTAAGCAAATTAATAGTATGTATCAATTAATTTTAAACATAAGAAGTATTTTGCCGCCACAAAAAAAATTTATGGAAATTACTCTAGTTCATTTAAAGCAATTGTCTAAAATTATCGTACGAAAATTATCGACAACTGGAATGGGTCAATGAAATATCAAGAGGATTCAGATCCCGTTACACAAATTTGTTCACTGCTGTGGATTTAACCTTAACATTAAAAGAAATTCGGATAGTTCTTTTCGTTCTGCTTATTATACAATAATTAGGAGTGGGAAGCTTAACCATTTGATATCCATTGCTAAACACTGTGAGAAACAAAGCCAAGTTGAGAAAAATTAAGAAAGAACCCTAAATTAAATATGTATGTGAAAAACCGCCGAAAAAGGTCAGTGAAAAAAATGATAAGAACGAAATCCAAAAGCATTTTTGCATTTCTTTAGTATTTTTATAAAATGTTTTCATCTTTTTTTAGCTTTATTTTAAATTTGGAGGAATAGTTTTATTGATTAACTGAACTTTTTGTATAAAATATTATAAATTTTGACTGCAAATAGTTGCACTCGAAACGAAATTTCGTATTAAATTGGACAAGTTTTATCTTAAGAAACGTCTTACCTGTTTTGTAAAAAAAATTTACATTAAGGGAATTTAAGTAATGCCCTAATCTCGTTTATTATAAAAACTATTTTCCATTTTGTTGTTACGAAATATCTGAAACAAATTTCTGCTGTAAATTTTGAAATTTCAACTTTTCTTTAATTTTAAAAAATAAACAGGTTTAAAATTTCTTTTTGTAGAATCTTTTTAATCAGAGCAAAGCATAGAAATAAAATCGCTTGTATTTTGTGTACATCAGGGGTATTGCGGGTCGCCTAAATTTGTTTAATTATTACAATTTTGTTTAAAATGAGTTCCTAAAATTTCTGTAGTTTTTAATAAAATTTCATATCATACTTTTAATAAATTGTTAGCAAAAATCTTGAACATTTTTTAGCATTTTCTAAAATCATTTTTAGTATTTTCTGGCCTTGTCGAATGCAATATTAAGTTGTAAACAGTTTTGTGATATGGACAAACTGATAAGTACGCAAACAGTTCCTTGAAGTTATCTTAATTACTTCAGGTCATTAAGAATTGAGTTTATTTGTAGCCTACATCTTCTTCAGTGAAACACTTGGGCTGCACATTAGACCCTTTGGGTTACGGTGTTTATGGCTTTTATATAATAAATATAATGTTAGTATACAAATTTAAAAGGTTCAGTAGTTGCATTCAGGTGCGAACTTGAAAATTTTAAATTAAGTCATCGGAATATCATAATAATGTTAAATACATTTACTTGTATGCCAGTTTTTTTCTAATTTATTGTTATGGACGAGAATGGAATATTTTCGCAATCAAAATCGAAATATCGTGTAGCGCTGAGTTTCAAATTGTGTATTCGTATTCGAATTCGGCGAACATTGGCGCAGATATTCGTATTCGCGAATATAAAAAATTGATATTCGTAACATCTCTAATAGATAAGTACACATAAAAAATGTTTGCCAAAAATTTTTCAATTAAATAATAAATTGGTGTACATATATATTTTTAATAAATTTTTTGTTTGTTGGAATTAATTTTTTTAATCAAAACACATAAATTTAAATGTTTGGGTATATGTTGTGTATTTTTTTCTTTATGCAATTAATTTTTGAATTGACTTAATTTGTGTGGCATGACTTGAAAATACCAATCCGTTAATTGATATGATCAATTCTTATGCAGGGGCAAAATAAGTATAACAAGTTAATTGTGTGAACGAATTGTTTAATTACAGTGGATATTTAATTTTTTGTGTGTAAACGTTTAATTCACTTGATTCACTTTTTATTTAAAACCAATTTTATTTTTGAACCAAAAAATTAGCGGGAATTCTTTCGTGTGGAAATATTTAAAAGACAAAGTGTATGTTACACTAAGAGAAAAATCTTCGTAAATGTAAAGATTTTTTACATTCCTGCAATGAATTTTGTATTTTCTTTTAATCCAACGTAGCGCATCATTCTCGCCACGAAAATCGTTTCATTTCGTTCCAAATCGTCGAAAACTCAATGATATTTTGTCATTAATTCTTTTCATGTATTAAAAAACATTGCATTGTTTCATTAATACAATGATATTTTTCTCATTGTTTTACGTTCATGTGATGACAAAATAAATGATAAGTAATTTTACATTTTTAAGGCAGTGTTTACCATACTATAATTATTTATTTCAGCTGTTTTTTCCAATCTGGTGCTATGGTATTCAGTTATGGAGCACTGCCTCGGCCTCTAATACCGAAAAAATTCAAAGGCGGCAAAATAAACTACTTCGAATAATCACAGCTGCCCCTTGGTATGTTAAAAACTCAAATATTCACAAGGATCTCAATGTTCCATTAGTTAAAACTATGATTACGAAATGTGCAGTAAAATACTTAAAAAGGCTCGAATTGCATCCGAACCCACTTGCTCGAAATATTTTAAACTATAGCGGCCACACTCGCTTAAGAAGAAGAGGCACTGCAGCACTTATCCAATAGATGAGCGATAAACACTTATATAAGTGAACAGAACCCGTGATGAGAAAATTTTTGTCTGGCACTGGCAGGACATGAAATAAAGTATTAGGCTAAGATTTGATTAATTATTGTTAGTTCATATTTAATATATGAAGATTCTATAAATAAATAATGAATAAAAAAAAAAAAATTTCAAATGGTAATAATGTAATTTCGTTTTTATATTCCTGTTACATCATGTTTTATTCTACTTGCATAAGCTTACCTTTATAAATGACGATGAAGTTCATTACATAATTAATTTTCCAGCTCGCGACAAACTGATGGATTCTTTTCGCTTTACTTGTGTGTATTACTACTTAAATTGTTTGTCTTTACATTAACAATAAAAGAAAAAAGAATGTGAGAATTTGATGCACTGTTTTTCTCTCTGGTTTTTTTAACCTTAAATGATCAATTACGTTATATAGATGACGAGATCATTGTGTTAAAGCCCACATTTTTAATAACTAAAAACTTAGTCCCGTTAGATTGTGCTAATAAAAAATTTTAGTATTAGCAAAAATTTCATTACTGGAAAAAACAGTTTAGTAACAGTAATGAAAATTTCATTGCATTCATGAATAAGGGCCAATGAAATGTTTTCATTCCAGCAACGAAGTTTTTATATTTCCGTGTAATAAGCCAGAGACTATTAGACAACTGAATCAGAATATCGAAGTTGAAATACAGAGCCTGTAACCAGAAACAGAAACATGTTGCAATGCAAAACAGATATCTATGTCTGTTTGATCAAAATAGTGATTATTTGTCTGAAATCCCATAAAGTGTATTTAATATATTAAGAAAAATAAATCAAAACAAACGATTTTTAAAAGAATTATACATCCTTAATAGTGGTAGGTATTTTTTGTGCCACCCTGTATACACAAACTTTAATATAAAACAAATTGGAAAACGAAAAAAAAAACCTTGACATCAAATCTTTAATTTCCTCATTATTATTAAGTCCGTAATTCTTAATCGATTTCCATAATTTGTTTTGTCTTTTCTCACCGGCTTTGAGCGCTGTAATCGGTGCAAAAAGAAAATCATTATTTATAAATTTAACGGTTTGTTAATTATAATTATAATTTTTTTTTTTTTTTTTTTTTTTTTGTTATTCATATTTGTATGTGGCAATTTTTGTGCAGTTCCCAATAGTGCTGGCAAAGTAGCAGAACTACTTTGGATCTCAAGTATTTAAGATTCAAATGAAACTAACTGTCTATAGGCATTTTGTCGGTCTGTCCGGTTGTCTTTTTGCAAGTGGTTTTGTATGTGTAAGTACCCATTTAGCCGCTTTTTTGCTTTTTGCGTATTTTTTTTTTCTGCAAATACCAATGAATATGGTGAGTGTTTGATGGTTGGTACCATTGATGTTGCCATCAATCTAAATGGCGTCAGATGTTGAAACCATTTCTTATAATTTTTGTTTTGCCTTTTTCTCTGGTTTCAGGCTTCATGTTTTTGCTTACGATCTAAGTCGTTGTAACATGTTTTAACAATGTTATTTTAATTGTCTACAATGTTGCAAAGAGGATAATATTTTTTTTTTTTGCTTTAAAATTCTTTGTAAATATTTATTAATGATCTCCTAAAGAAACTACTGCTAATTTCACACTTTTGAAATTTTAAGTTACATTTGATTGTAAAATTCGGAAAATGTAATCCGTAGACCAACGATCTTATTCGAAAATTAGTTTTTGTTTTAAATATAACTTTCTATACGAACGTTAACGTTCGAAATAGACGAACAAGCTGTTTATATATGAGAACGTTTTTACATACATAACACGATTTTGAAAAAAGTTATTTTAAAAAAAAACAACATGTGATGCAAAAGCTTTAACCGGAGAGCCGATATCGCTTGCTTAAAAAAATATACGCATGAATAAAGCGAAAACATAGTGAAACTCCTTATGTGTACAAATTATGCAAACATCCTTTTCTTTTAACAAATTTTGTGTACTTTTAAAGAGACCACTCCTCTTAGACCCCTTAGATCATATTTTTTTTTTTTCTTAGAACCAGTACTCAGGGTATGACCCCAACTAATGCATTCTATTGTGTTGGAACTAGAAAAATAGGTAATGGGAATGAGGATAGAGGGTCTAGTCAGTGATTTTATACACTTTTTTGAAAAGTCGTTACGCAGACCGAAAAAAGTCCCTATTTTTTACTACGCGTTAAAAAAAAAACTTTTAAAACTTCGTCTTTCTCATAAGTCTGGCCAGAACTTTTTCAATGCTTTTTAAATGGAAAATCAAAACATGTATAAGACGGAGGGTTGTATGACAATATACCCAGTAAAAACTTCGCTTACTTTTTCAAAATTAATAGCTTCTCTCACTCATTATTTAGTAGCTTTCTTCTATAACTGCTTCTATAACTACTTATTTCTAAATGTATGTAGGCAAAAAAATAATGACTTACTTTTGAATGCGTTCATTTTGGGGCATCCCTTGTAAAATTCATTGGTTCTTTCAGTAGAATTGTAGGTAGTGCTTTTAAATTTTTCTAATTACTTAATACATTATTTTGTAGGTGAAGTTTTTACTGGGTATCAATACAAAAAAAACCATTTGTATTAATGTAAATAAATTTTATTTAAAGTTGTTCCCAACTAGCCTTTTGATGATAACTTTTTGTAAAAATCACCTACATGAGTCTTTGTAGATCACTTTTGATGATTGAAAACTGATTTAGTACTTAAGCGATTGAAAAAGGATTCATATATAATTCATTGCTGAAGAAATAAAAGGATTTTGGCTAAAATAGAAGACAAAAAATTATTGTCAATTAATGAAAATAAATGAAATTGCGAATGGTTTCTTCTTTTCTTTCCGAGAACCCGATAACTTTTGTTTGTTTCAAAATAAAATTTGTTCAAATAATCAAAAGCCAAATAATCAAAATAACATGACGTTAAAAAAATTTATTTAAAAAATAATTAAAAACTATACAATTTGCGATTTAAAAATTAGACGAAAAATACTGCCCAATAATTTAAAAAAATCAAATTAAATAAAATTAAATTCCTCAAAACGAGATCAGAACATTATACTATCATAAATTTTTCATAAATTTCTTTCATCGGTAGGGTACCATTTTGTAACAACCAGATTAAAATTCATGATCGAAAAATGAGCTAATTTGCGTTTATTTCGCTCTTTACTATTTCGACTTTACTCCAAAACTTTTTAATGCCCATCTTTTACAAATGATCTATTTCTTGCTCTGTAAAATTTAATTAAAAAATTCTCCGTTCTTGTAAAAGAGATTATCACAAAATTACGTTGAAATCAAAGCTGAAATGACAGCAAGAGATGAATCCAAAAAATTAACAATTTGTTATGTTGCCGTATTAACAAATTTATCAGAATGCTATTACAATTCGAAAAAATTTGCCAAATGTATGCAGTTTTCCAACATTCCATTTCGAAATATCTGTCCATTTTTCCCTACGGCCATTTTGTTTCTTTTTTTTTTTTGTTTTGAAGAAAATCCCTACGAATGGGGATTTTTTACCTACGTATAACATCATTGGGTGTAGTGTTTGTCAACATTCGACTTGAACTTATTCATGTTGAAAGTGAGAGAGAAGACTTCAACAGGACGGTTATTCCACATACGAACAGTCCGGCCAAAAAACAAATTTCCCCTGTAATGCGTTGTACGATTCACCGGCCAATCGACCACAAAGCGATGTGCTCTTGAAGAAAAACGTGTATTTCGAGCAAACGTACGGGTTTGGAGAACCAGATCCCTAAATTCATCAGAGCACATCCCATTGTTACCCTACTGTCGTCAATGAGAAACTTTTCCCTCTCCTGCTCACGGTCGAGAAGCTCCAAAGTATACTTTGAAGCACCGGCCCACACATGAGAGTTGTATTCCATACGCGGTCGAATATAGGTGGTATAAATAGTAAGATGGAGTGAAGTATATCTTACACCTTTTTAAAAAACCGAGGCACTCGAACGCTTTTTTCTTCCTTGAATATTTGTTCCGCCCGTCGGACATCATATTGTATCTTCATGCCCAGAACATCCAGAGATACTGAATTCTCAATAATTGCACTGCTTTACAAATTTTTAATTTGGAAAAATATTAAGAACGCCACATGCCTAGATAAGTTAATTGGGACCTCCTGAACACGAAAAACGCTGTAATTTTTTTTTTAGTTAATTGGGACCTCCTGAACACGAAAAACGCTGTATTTTTTTTTTTTTTTTTCTTAGTACCGTTTTTTAGATAACGGTACTTTTGTGTTTTTCGGTGTATGGTCCCACTTAAACCCTTGTGGAGCCCAACCGAAAAGTCCGATCGAGATAAATAGCATATCGTTGGAAAGGTAATTGAATGCCTTTTCAGTCGAAATTTCTATCTGATAAGAAGTGGCGGAATTATAGTACCTCACCTTCAAAATTTGCCTATTTTTTACGTTTTTTTCAAAATTTTTCATTTTTATTTCATTTTTTTTTTTCTACGTTATAGTAAAGATCTGGAATGTTTTATTTTTTTACCAAGTAGTTCATTTAATTACCAACATTTTAAGCGTAATTTGAAAATCGGATGAAAAATAAAGTTTTTATTAAGAATTTTCTGGAACGACAATATTTTCATCTTCATTGTTCACACACCATATTCGGCGTAAATTCAAAAAATTTAAATTTAAATGACGAGCGTCTTGAACTTTTGCGTTTTTATCGAATGGATCTTCGCGAATGAGGAACCAACTATAGACCGTCATCATTTGTTTATCCCACCAGCCTTTGTAACGTCTCTCGATTTCTTCCATTTCCTGGTGAAACCTTTCACCTTGTTCATCACTTTCATAGCCCAACTTCGTGGGGAAAATATCCAAATGAATAAATAAGAAGTGTGTTCGAAGTGTTTTCGGTTGGGCTCCACAAGGGTTTAAGTGGGACCATAAACCGAAAAACACAAAAGTACCGTTATCTAAAAAACGGTACTTAGAAAAAAAAAATTAAAGCGTTTTTCGTGTTCAGGAGGTCCCAATTAACTTATTTAGGCATGTGGCGTTCTTGGTATTTTTTGGATGTAAACCAGTGTTATAGTTCTCGATCAAGCGTATCATTCATGTTATGCCTCATAGCACCAACATCGGATATGATTGGTCTTTTAACAAACAAATACGAATGGCAAAGGTTGCCGTCATCTGAATAAGAGTAGATAGGGTTGGAAGTTTGACATGGAGGTCATTTAGAAAAATTCGTAGGATAAATATTTTTGTAGTTTTGGAACGTAAAAGTCTTAAAAGCAATTTTTAAATTCTGCTTTAGTTAAATACCTACAAAAGCGCCGCGAGAACAAACATCATACATCGAAAAAAACAACAGCAGCTTTTTTAACAAATATTTTGGAAGATATCTTGGCTTTAAAAAAATAGATCGTTTTTGAAATTTCAGCAAAGCTCTGATTTTTGAAATAACTCTGAGACCATCAACTTATATATATCGCTCATTTGCTGCAAGACCGGCATAACACAAAAAATGAAATTTTGGAGTTAGAAATGCAGAATTGTTCGCTTTGTTTTTCTTTATATTGTGTATTTAATTCATCTTTATATCTTTTATACTTTCCCAGTTTGAAGAGAATGTGTCTTCTTTTTTCTAAGTAGTTAGAGCAAATCAAAAACTTTAAATGCGTTTATCTCGAAATGGATTTTTTTGAGTTATGACGGTCTTGCAGCAAATGAGCGATATGATGGACATTGATAAAACGGTTGACAAAAAGATTGCTGGCAGATTGCTCACTTCTCCAAATTTACCGTACCCTAATAAAATAAATATGTACCCAACTTGTCGTCAATCAAATGCCTGTTTTCTCGCTTCTAAATTATGAAATAAAGAACCGAGGTTTCTAGACTGAAATTTCTATTTTCAATTTGAGATAAGACAGAGGTGGCGGTACAACCATTTTACAGAAAATCATAGACAAATTATGTATGTTTGGACCCTGGAGACCTTAACACTTCAGATTTTAGAGGACAACTCAAGTTAACTTAAAGACCTAAGTCTTTGTCACCTTCCTTAAACTTGTTGCTTGTGCTTTCTTTTTCAGCGAACCGAATCAGATATGCCAAAGTTTCAATCTTTTCTGGAAAAGATTGAAAAGAAATTGACTTTTCAGATATGGTATCTCTAAAGACTTTTTCGTCCATTTTTTTAATTACAACCAGTTTAACTCTGTCCATAAATTACCAGTTTACAAAAAAAAAAAAACAAAAATTCAACACAATGTATCAAATTTTCCCCTAATCTTATGCTTGCAACTTAAAATATCCAATTTTAAACTGAAGTTTTATTATTTAACCAAATAATTTCAACTTTTGCCATCTTAAGTAAACTTTCTAAAAACATTCGTAAATTCTTAAAATGTTTTCTTTCAACTTTGACATCTGCTCGAGGAAAACCAACCACATCGCCCCACCGACCACCACACTACATTAAATATTCCCTAATTTAATGGCACAAATTTTTCCAACATTTAACTCGACTTGTCCTTAACGACACACAACAATACATACTTTATCAACACCACAAATTTAGCAAAGAGCAAAAGAAATTTGCAATAAAAACAAGCGAAGCAAAGTGCAGCATAAAATAATTCTCATATTAAAATGGAAGAAAAATTACTGCTTTTAACATTTTAAACGATGTCGACATTCAAGATCATTTTGAAAGTTTTCCGTCTTTAATTAAACAACATTCTTCTTCTTTTTATTCGTCTCCAGCAGCAAATGCAACACATACACAACAATGTCAATGGCTTGTAATACGTTGTAATTGTGTTACAATTTAATTATAATGTTGCAAGCAACACCAACAACAACCTTCTCATCGTCGCCATCTTCAACATAAAATAATGTCTTACAACAACAAAAACATCAACATTGGCACAAACATCGGCATCAACTTTCAACATCAACAGATGCGACATTAGAAAACTACAGTAATTTATCAGATTAAAAAAAAACTACAGATACACACGCATACACATACACACACACATACTTTAACTGCAATTTTCCTTACAACCCAGCGGGAAAACTCAGAAGACCTTCTTACTTCAGGCCTTTTTAAAGGCCTGCTTAAAAGATTTTTTGATTCAATTACTATTCTTATCTTACTGCTAAAAAAGGCCTCATAGAAGGACTCGGCTCTTTCGTATAAAAGATAAGATACACCTTCCACACTCGCTTCTATGAGAAGGGAGTAGAGAAGGAGTAACATTTTTTGTATTGTTTTTTTGCACAAGCAAAAGCAAAATCAATTTTGTTTTTGGTCCCGTTACCCTTCTTATGTACCTGCTGAAGAAGGGAGAGCGGAAGGCCTTCTCCGCAATGACAACGTGTGTAAAAAAGATATGAGTATGGAATGGAGCAAGAAGGCCTTGTACATCCAAAAGATGGGGTACAGAGGCCTTCTAGAAGGCCTCCATACTCCTTCTTTTTCCCGCTGGGAAACTTATCGCACACACACACACACATGCGTCTTGTACCAAAAAATTAGTGTGAGAAAATTACAATAAAAAAAAAACAACAACAAATGTACACAACTTCATTTAAGTGCATTGTGCAGGAATTATAGATGAGTCTGTGTCTGATTCTGGGTCTGGTGACGGAAGTACAATCATCCCGGCAGCATCTTCTTTAAATGGGGGGAAATAGAAAAAATCTCCCATGGTTTATGTTTACACGACATGAGTTCAAAACTGAAACAAATAATATTCAAAGTGACAATAATGTGATACTCATTTACTTACTTAGTTATTCAATCTCTCCATTTATTTATTTATTTATTTGCTTACAAACTCATTATGCTCTCAAGAACGAACAACAGACACAAAGAAATTTAATATGGATGTCATAAAGCCCCTTTGGAATGGAAATGCGTTCAAAATTTATATGTAAAACGATTTTGTTTAAATTGTGTCTGCATGATGAACTATTTATCACAAACTCTTTAATGTAGAATATTTAAGAGCTAATTTCAATAAGACTTTTTGACATCGATTGGCTTGAAATTGTTAAAGCGATTACTGAGACTTTGAATTGACAGAGTTCGAATAAGTCCTGAACATGATAAAACTTTCAATAGAGGATATTTTATATAAATTCGGGTCAGTGATGCCAGTTGTAGGGAATTTTCCCTTTTTGTAGGGATTTTTTCGGAAAATTTCAAGCGTAGGGAACAAAGGAAAGATTTTTTATTTTAAGGCAAATGTAGGGAATTTTTAAAATATTATCTCATTTTCAATATATTGTCTAAAAATACGTAAATATTTATCTTATGTGCGTTTAAAAATTAAAATTTTTTATATCGTTAGCTAAAATGCCAAAAGGCGTAACTAACAAAAATAAAACTTTACAGGAGAAGCAAAAAACTTTATAAAATGAAAACTATAAGCATGTCAGAAAACATGCATTAATAACTCGTTCATGGAATCCTTCAAACAATTTAAGAAGGACACCACTTCACTATGTATTGTTAGAAAAAAATGGGTTATTACGTTATTTTGCGTTTATAAAATAAGCTCTCTTGTGGTTACGTCCCTTTGTTTTTTGTTAATAAAAGCGTAATTTTTGATCGCAGAAGTGTAAAATTTTGTCAAGACATGTAGTTCAATGGCATTCATAATAACCAATTTAAAACACGATTTTGAATTTTTTGTTAGTTAAGCCTTTTTGCATTTTAGCTAGCGATATACAATAGCATTTAAGTATAAATGTAGTATATTTTAACAGAAACCCTATACAAAGTGTCCTAACAGCCTGGCAATCTTTAACAATGGCGAATGTACCATGTACCCATATATTCCTCGCGCCTCTAATATATAACCAGCGTTTAAAAAACTGCAGTCAAAGAAGAAAAACTGTAAAAAAAATGTTGCTTTTACTTTAGATTCATCAAATGTAAACAGTAGCTATCAAACCAACTCAAAAAATTAAAAGTTGTACACAAATTTTCGTTTTTTGTCGACAGTTTTTGGTTTCACTATATATGACTAGGGGGCGACGAATATTCGCGTTCAAATCTGCAAACTATTCTCTTATACGTATGCAAATATTTAAAGCGAATATCTAATGAATGAAATTTCTACATAGAAATAAATTTGTAAAAAAACAATCACATCTCTAAACTAAAATAAATAAAACAATACAATACAAATAATGAGAACTTTTAACCCTCTAATGCCAAGTTTTAGAATAAATGGAAATATATTATGAAAACTATTTTTTTATGGTATTTTTGGGCCTCTGAATTCAAAAAAAATATTTTTAAGCCCGTACGATGAGTCGTTTACGTTCCAGGTGAGAAAACATCTAGGAGTACCTTGAAGCACCCTTGGGTATCTAGTAATAAAAACACATTTAAATTTTGAGAATTCTGTTTGTTAGTTTGTATTGAAAATAAAAAGTAATGAAACAAATTAAAAATATTTGATTTTGTTTATGATAATTAAAAAAAACAATTTTATTATTTGAGCATCATGAATGAAGTTTGCACTTTGAACAAAAGCATTGTGTTCGAGATTGTTTACAATGCTTTAAGAGCTGTTAGGAGCTTTCGAAGCTTCTACAAATATTTTTCTAGATCTTTAAGTAATTGTAAAAAAATGCCTTGAGGCACTCTTAGGCATTAGAGGGTTAAGGATAAGAAAAGATATATTTTTAAAAGAAAATTTTTTATATATTAGTTCAGGGGAACTGAAGAAAATATGTTTTTAAAATTTTACAGAGCCTCCCTTTTGTTTGGTACCAAGTTTGCTTAAAATTATTTAAAATAAGTATTCTTGAAAAACATTAAGCTCTTCAAAAAGGACAAAAAGTTTTACTATGTTTCGTCTTTAGATTAAAGGATATATAGTGGCGTTTCTGCCAAAACGAAAAAATTTTAATTTGTCACACAGTGTTATTTTTGAAATTGAATTTTTATTTGTGCGTGTAAGGCATTTACATATTTAATTTGGGTTTTTCTTTTTGGTAATAACGAGATATAAGAATATATTTCCCTGCGAAAGGTAATTTTTGTTCTTTTAACGTAAATACTTTATTAGCATCTTTATGAAAATAAGTTAAGTTTATAAAATGTTTGAATTCTTCAACTATCTGAAGTGCAATTTCTTCTGAGAGTGGAAAACCAATTCATTAAGTCTGCAATTCCCCTTGAAATAACTGAATTACAACATCCGTTATTTTCTATCTGGGGAAACTTTTTTTCGCGACAAAATTATACATTTTTATTGTGATGGGAAAAATAAGGGGAGCAAAGACTTAGGGATGGTGCCAGTGCGTTGCTTTGAATGGTAGAGTGTTGCACAATCGTTTGTTAAGTGGTTACAGTCCACTTAAAATCAATTTGGATAATTACACACATGAACACACACACACACATATATAAAATATAAAAGGCGTTATATAAAAAATATGCAAATATCTCAATGCCCTTAATGTTAATTTTCAGCAGCATTAGATTCAAACATTTGTACTTGAAATGCATTTAAGTGCACATTGGATTTCTCAGACTCAAAATGTGGCGAAAAACTTTTTTTGACGACAAAAGAATGCTTTCGTCTAAAGAAGATTCGTTTCGCGGAAAAAATCTCTTTTGTTTCAGAAAATAAAATTTTCCCCTCTCTTTTGTTTGAGAAAATAAAATTTTCTCCTAGAAAAGAGATTTTTCGCCGAGTCTTCTAACTTTTTTCGTAGATAAACATTATTTGCTGAAAAAAACGATTTTCCACCAAAATTATTCTTTTCGATAAGAAAAGACTGCTTGAGTTGAGGCAACACTCATTCCAACGGAAAAAAGAGCTTGTTATTGAGACAAAGACTTTTTTCGTCTAGAAAACTAAAGTTTTATACCAAGAAAAGACTTTCTATCGAAAAACACACAATTTTTTTTTTTTTTTTTTTTTGAAGAAAATCATATTTTTCGTCTTAAAAAATTTTTTTGGTTCAGAAAAATTAATTTTTTACAAAGAAAAGACTCTTTTTGTAAGAGAAAATATTCACCTAAAACGCAAAAGGCCATGTCTAACATTTTGAAAATTTTACAGGAGAAGCAAAAACCATTTAAAATGATAAATTGATAAATCGCTTTTAACTGTTTAAAATTTATTTTTCTTGTAAAATATACCAGTTGTTCTGATAATTGACAACGTTGCATGTTATGCAAACTGTTAGTTAGGCCTTTTAGCGTATACCATATAATCTTTTGTAGATAGGGCCTTTTATTTTTTGATGGTCGTAAGATTTCAACATTTTTTGATGACATTTATGTTGATTAAACACATCAGATTTAATGAAAAAGTCGATTTAAAATTTTTGGTAGTTAGGGCCTTTTGCGTTTTAGGTGACGAAATACCCTTTTTGTCCCAAAAATTCTCTTTTGCCAAGAAGTGACTCTTGGCGTCTATAAAATAGTTACCATTTTCATCAAGAAAAAACTTGTATAGTCTAGAAGAAAACTTGGATTTTTTTGTGATAAATCAAAACTTTATTTTTTTGCTAAATGGTACTTTACATCACTTTACTTTCACACAAATCTTACGTATTTTGAGGAAAATACAACACCGTTATGATAAGTTGTTATTGTTGTTTGAAAAATTTTCAAACAGTCATTAGATAAGGGAAGCATCTGCGTCAAAATAGTTAAGATAGTGTAAATAGTGTGTGATATTGTAAAGTACCCTTAAACAATTTCCCACTAGAATGAATGTGTTAGTATTAAGATTTGAAATTTATGAAACAGATTTATATTTTCCCAACACATTTTTTTAAAAAACTTTTACAAAAAAATATTCTTTTTCGTTTTGAATAAATTTATTTTTAAAATATGGAAACGATACACATCCACCACTGAGTTTTATGCTCAATTATTGATTTTTATGTTGAGAAATACCTGATAGCATCAAATGTATACCGATTCAAAAATGTTTGAGGAAAATATACAAAGTCTGTCGGATAGTCTGTGCGTCTGCTTGTTTGCCGTATGTGAAATGCATTATTTTGATTGAAACTTAAGAAATGAAGTGTAAAAATGATTTGATTGAAAACGTGCAAATCAAAAGTATTTGTACCTGCCTGGTTTAAAAAAAATACATACACTCGAGAAAAATTTTAGTTAATAAAGAAAGAAATTTTAAGAAAAGTAAATTTACTGAAATTGAATACTCAATTTAGAGACGAAAAGTTTCAAAGAGCTTTTTTTTTGATTATTCATTTACTGAAATTTTATATATTTAATACGAACTGAACTAACAATAATTAATCAAATTTTATTCTAATACGTTATTTTATCTCCTGCCAGTGTCGGACGAAAATTGTTCCCTTCACGGTTTCTGTTCACATATGTAGGTGTTTGGAGCTCTACTAATTGGAGGAGTCCTGCTGTATATCTTCTATTTAAGCTTGTGTGGCCGACATCATTTAAAATATAACGAGCTAAGACCAAAATTTCGTGCAATGTATGTAAAACGGGTTTTCGGAAAATTCAAAAATTTTAAGGCCGGAATTAAGAAAATCCGTTTTACATACATTGCACGATTTTTTGGTCTTAGAAGACCCCTAGTAAAATTTGATGCAGAAAATATTCGTGGAACATTTTAACCCTCTAAAGTGCCGATTTAGTATACTTTTGCGAGGAAGTTAAAAAAAGGTCTAAAATTACCCCTTAAAATGAGAGTTGGAGGGTTAATATATTCTAAGCAAAGCATCGCCATACAATTCTACTGAAGACAACTGAAATAATTTTTTAGCTCAGAAGTACATTTATTATATTTTTTTTTTTTTTTTGACTTATACCAAACGCCTTTTCCAAAAATTCCAAAACTTTAGGGGCCGATATTTCGGGAACCCGAGCTAACTTTTCAAAACCCTTTGGGAGATTTGCTCTTCCAGTAGTCTACTTCATTGAGGCTGTTTTTTTTTTTTTTTTTTTTTTTTTTTTTTTGTTGCAAAGTGTTATTCGAAGAAGTTTATTTTAGCGCCGTTGATTTTTTTGATATCAGAGACCGAGTAACAAATAGGCTTTAAGATAGAGCTGTGAAGTAGAAGTTTGCAATCGAGCCTTAGAATTGGTTTTAGTTTCATTTGAGTTAATTTTGGTTGTTTATGCCATGGCATGCCATTTCGACGTTTAACGCCTATCTAGATGTATACCGAGCTATTTTACATGCGAGTGTTGAGGTATTATTCGATTATTGATTTTAATAGGGGGCATGTTTCCCGACGCAGTGTGACTGTTATATCGCACACTTAGTTCAAAAGTGACTCAGCTCAAAAAACTTAATTTTTCAGAAATCGAAAAAAACTGTTTTTGACCTAAAAAAAAAATTGTTAAAAACAAATCTTTGGACCATTTAGTAGAAAATCCATACAGATTATGATCTAAAAAGTTTTTTTTTTAGATATTTTTACACAAGATAATGAAAAATTTTTAGTTGTGTCATTTTTGATGATGTATTATTTTCACAAGTTACCGAATTATTTTGAGTTATGTCACTTTAGCTGAATTCTTTTCCAATTTAACCAAATTCTAAACCGACACAAGTGTAATTAATATAAAATCCAACAATGATTTATTTTATCAAAAATGTCACAACTCGAATTAATACTATTTAGACACTTTTTTCCAGTTCAAATACATATATGTATGATC
Organism: Pollenia griseotomentosa; assembly: GCA_963931875.1. Taxonomy (NCBI): domain Eukaryota; kingdom Metazoa; phylum Arthropoda; class Insecta; order Diptera; family Polleniidae; genus Pollenia; species Pollenia griseotomentosa. Next base: position 87,384,626 of record OZ007562.1, read on the forward strand.
CTGTAAGTAACGAGATCTTTTCGTGCACGCTTAAAAAAGCTGTATCATCCGCAAATCTTGAAGTTTGGGTGTAGTTTTTTGTTGGCATGTAGTATTAAAAAAGTATAATAGAGGGCCCAGGAAGCTACTCTGTGGGACTCCAGCGTCAATTGGCTGAGGAGTACTTAAAAAATCGCCTTCTTTAATAAAAAATTTGCGACCGACAAAGTAGCTTTCTAACAGCTTGTGTGTGTTTGTTGGAAAGTCTGGCCTTCATGCCAGACCTTATCAAATGCTTGCGAAACATCGATGAAAGGTATACATATAGTTTCTTTAATAGCTTTGATATAATAGGTAATAAGGCTTTGGCTTTTCCTGGCTTTGGTATCATTGTATCTAAGGAAACCTTCCAATCTTTAGGGTAGTGTTTAAGGCGTAAAATAGCATTAAAACTAAAATAATGATATTCTTTGCTATACGAGGTACCCCCCAAAAGTATTAAGTTACTGATCTTATCACCAATAGGAGATTTCTCTTACCTAGGGGAATATCTTCTCTAAAATCGACATATCGTCAGTTAGTTATTTGTTTGACCTACAACCATTTAAAAAAAAAAACTTGAGTTAAGTATAGGCTTTATATATATTGAATATACCCTTTCTGAATCCAAAATCTGTTTCACCAAATTTTGTATGGCTTTTGAGATATTAAGCTTTATTTTGGCCCCATATCAACTATTTTTAACTTTATTAAGTATTTTTTTGCTCTACATGCCACTGTTTGGCGAATGCTGCAAGTTTCATATATAAAAAACGTACAAAATAAATTTCACTCTTGCTTTGCTTTATTGTCGCAAGTAAAACAATTAGTAAAAGCGAAATCGAAATAAAATGACAGCAAGAAAATAAATTATACTCTTGCTTCGCTTTATTGCCGTAAGAAAAAAATAGTATAAGCAAAAGCAAAATAAAATGTTAACAACTCAATAGACAGCAGTAAGTTTACGTTTGCAGCACAAAAAGCTACTTATTAGAAATAAATTTAAAAAAGTGGCGCATGCGGCACAAACAATTATTTTCATTTTCAGTAAAATCCAGTAAAATCGTTTATAAACGTTCACAAAAATGTTATCCTGAAAAATTCTATCGTGTACATTTTCAGAAAACTTCAACTAAACCTTCATTGTCCTTATACGCCTCTACGACTTGTTGGCATATGCGCCAAACCCTTATTTTTGGTTTGACAATATGGTAGCTCAACTGCTATATTGTGAGTTACATTTGGGGTTAATACGTTTTTCAAATGCTTAACAAACAGATTCCCTTTTTTAATATCATTTCTTGACCAACTTCTACTTAAGCTTCTTAATGGGGGTTGGAGATAACTGGTGTTTTATGATTTCTAGTTGCACGCCAAAATGAGTAGTCTGATTGTAGAAATGCATCAAGTTCCTTAAGCTATTTTTCCAGGGATGCTGTTTTCTAAAACTGGCATAACTTTTTAGCCTTTACGTGTACACTTTTAATAAATTCCTAGGTTGAGGAGATCTGTGTAATTGCCTCTCTCATCGAACTGTCCTCTTTTCAATCAACAGCCGTTCGACATCTCTAGAATATATTATATTATTTGTGAGTTTTCTGGGGGTTATACTGGAATGTTGAACAGCGCCGCTTAGTAACCAGACCTACTGGGGCTTTATATAGTAACAACTGTAGGTGTGTAATAGGAAGCTGAGTCTGAAACAGTGGTAAATATTTGCTTAAGTGTTTAGCCTAATAACGCTTAGGCAACAAAATGTGCCTGAGCGACATGCAACATGCAGAATCACATATCGTCGTGCGGGAGTTTATGTGCTCTATCCGCCATTTTACACATTTCGAGTTAATTATGCCACTTTAGGTTTTCGACCCCAAATTTTTCAAATATGTAATCCGTTTTCGGCTTTCTCATAAATTTTATCTCAGAAACTAGATGAGAAAGCCGAAAACGGAATTCCTATTTGAAAAATTTGGAGTCGAAAACCTAAAGTGGCATAATTAACTCGAAATGTGTAAAAAGGCGGATAGAGCACATAAACTCCCGCACGACGATATTCTTTTAAATGCAATCATAGTCTTATATTTGTTCTCACTTGCTTTGTTGATTTCTGTAAAGCATGAGGCAGAAGGATAAAAATAGTAGTGTGTGTGTTGCCCACTGCTAGTCTAAAATCCAAATTCAGATTTTATGTTCTGTACGTAGGTGAGTTTGACTTTTTTTCTAAAATATGAAAATATGTATTCCAAAATTTTATTATCTGCCCGAAATAGTTGTATGTCAATACTATCCACTTTTCATGAGTTTTCATGTATATGCTACGTTTTCACATGTGATTTGATGTGTGTACAAACAGGCAGCACTTAAATTTGGAAAAATGCACCTCGAAATGGTAAAAAAAAATACCAAAACAGACAGAGTTTGGAATGTGTGTCATGGTTAAAATCAAGCAAAATCATGGTTAGGGTTACTGCAGAAGAAAAACAAAGAGCCCCAAAAAAAAACAGAAAAAAAGTCCAGGTTATTTTAAAACAATTTACTTAAAAAAAACAAATGCATAAAAATTGTGGCTTATTTAAAAGAAGAATAAAAAAGTGCAAAACTTAAATTTATGCAATTAACTAAAAAAATTGTTAAGCCATTTTTAATAAATTCATTTATAAAACTTGAGAACAATTTAAATTTAAATACCACTTTGGTGATATGCATATTTTTTAGTGGTTTTATTGTCACTGCTGCACTTAATACGCGCTGTGTTGCATCTATAAAATTTATTCGAAACACTTGCGACTGCTATTTTTATTGTTGTACTTTAACATGAGCAGCAACGTTGTTGAAACTGCTGCTGTTACTAGTGTTGTTGATGTTTTAAGTTGCATATTAAGTACTCGTTACTGCTTATGAACATGTGCAACAAATATGAACTTATAATTATTATTATACTTGCAACAAACGTTATCACCACTAACCATGTTCATATAACTGAAATAGTGCAGGCAGGCAGAAAGTTTGAAGGCTTCTTATTAATATTTTCTTGTTTTTTTTTTTTTCTTTCTTAAGTTACTAAAAGAGCATCTTATAACTCTTTCGAGCATTTACAGCTCCTCGACTCTTCAAAACTTGGCATAAAATGCAAACAGCAACTTCAATGCCATCATAAACTCTAAGATGTAGAAGAAATCCTGATGGCTGGCCTGAGCTGTGTAGTGACAGGCAATTTATACTCAAACTGCAGTCAAAAAGTAATAATTACGTCTTGTGCACAAGGAAGTTGTTCAAAAAAAAAAAAAAATCAAACGAAGGTGGTCTGTAAAGTGCAACGAAAAAATCAATTTTTTTTTAACCACCGCACAGTGTGACTTTTGTTACTTTTAGGATGCCAAAAGAAGAAAAAAAAAAGATTCTCCGATTTTAATAATTTTATGCTATGTAATATTAAAATGTACAACTATTACGAATTTGTACTCAAGACAAAACAAAAAACAACAGTTAACATGATAACAGTTATCAAACTTGTGTCACTGTGACAAGTGTAGTAAATTCGTTTATAGTTTTCATTTTTTGTTGAACTTTGCGGTGGCATTACTTTTGTTTGGAAAAATATTTTTACAAAAGTCTTTTTGCATTTATTAGGTTGGAACATTTTCTATAAAGACTGGTAAGTTTCTGAAGCTTTATTTCATTATTTTAACTTTTACAGCCTGTTTTTGTAAAACATAAGTCTTCTCACTTGAAGTTTTCGTATTAATACGTTTATGTTCAAAATTTGGTTTTTAAAAAACATTTAAAAGCTTTCGTCTATTCATAGTTGACATAAATAGAGCTTTTTTCTTTCGTGAATCAACATTATTGCCAATGCATTAATATTCGTACATTTGTATTATTTTTTCATATAAAGGTTTTGTGTTTGTGGATAACCCTGGCTTTTGTTTACAAAAATTAAAATTAAATTTCAAAACAAAATATTTTATAAAAAGTGTACTGAATTAGTTAGTAAAAATAAAAGTGTTGAATGAAAATGTTAACAATAATAGCAATAAATAAAAGAAATACATAAAGAAGATCTTTTGCTGCACATCAACATATAGACATGTAGAAGATATTTGCGAGATATAATTTTTTGGAACATTCGGAAGAACGGTGGTAATTTACACTCCACTGTATGTACAGTAAGGTGGGTCAAAATTTTTTTTTCTAAATTTCTAAAAAGGCTCAGCGATAAAAGGTTGCTAAATGGTAAAATTAATCTATATGTAAAGTTTTATTGAATAATTTTTAGTTTTTCTGCCTCCGGATTGCGATAGAAACTTGAGATAAGGTAAACGTATGACATAACATTTATAATAATAAATTATTCTTAATAAATCTAAACACAGATTCATAATTTGAGAATTGTAACTATTCTCGTATAACAAATTTAAAATATATTAAAAATCATGAAAACCTGTGAAATTAAAACGCTGCTCTTTAATGTATGCAAAAAATCTTTGAAAATCAATGAACTTTTATAACGGTTCCGCCATCTAACGTTTTTTTTTCAACTAGTGCTTATTTCGTAAATGGTAACACTTAGCTCATGTCTGATTTGACAGATAATTAGTTTTATCCTTCCGCTAAAAGAATATGGTTGTGTATACGCTTGAACTACGCTGGGAAAGATTGCGACATTACTTTGAAAATCATGGTAATGTTGCAGAATGTGTGCGAAAATTGCGTACGGATTTTGGAAGAAGAGAAGCACCGTCAGCTACGTATGTTCGTTATCTTGTGAAAAAAGTGAAAGAAACTGGCATCGTCATCGATAAACCAAAGCGCGAAAAGCCAAAAACAGTGCGTACTCCCGAGAATATTGCTGCTGTCGCAGAAAGTGTGTGTGAAGCGCCATTAACTTCAATTCACCGTCGTTCTCAACAATTGAACATTTCGGAGACATCATTGAGACGAATTTTTCATAAAGACCTTGGTATGACGCCATACAAAGTCCAATTTGTTCAGCTGACCATCCAATGCGTTTTCGCTTCGCTAAGTGGGCCTGCGATCGACTTACAGACGATGCCGATTTTGCCAAAAAAAATCATCTTTTCAGATGAAGGTTATTTTGATCTTGGCGGGTATGTAAACAAGCAAAATTGTCGCATTTGGGGCACAGAAAACCCGCACGCGTACATTGAAAAGCCGATGCATCCAAAACGAATCACTGTTTGGTGCGGATTTTGGTGCAGGGTCATAATTGGGCCATTTTTCTTCGAAAATGAGCAAGGAGTGGTCGTTACAGTCAATGGCGATCATCATCGGGCCATGTTGAACGAATTTTTGTTCACAAAAATTGAAGAGGAGGATATTGGCAACATTTGTTTTTGAAGATCGCATTATCAGCCGCAGAGCTGATGTCGTTTGGCCACCTCGGAGCTGCGATTTGACCCCGTTGGACTATTATTTGTGAGGTGCTGTCAAAGATAAGTGTTACGCCGACAAGCCAGATACAATTGACGCTTTAAAGGAAATTTTTAAAAAATTTAAAAAAGAAATTTGAGAAAATATTCAGTAGTTTTTTTTATAGCATTTTCAAAAAAAAAAAAAGTTATTTGGCGGACCATTTATATGTTTTGCTTTAGCTTTAAGCCGTTTCACAAATACCCGCTTTGTACTTTGAAGGAAGGAAAGACCAGACTTTGACTATAACTGAAAAAGATGAAAAAAATACACACAATGCAACTCGAAGAGCATATTTCTTTGATAAAAGAACCCGACTCGAAGTTTTTAGGATATGTTACACCTGTTTCAGGCACTGCTAAGTGTGTAGAACAATAATTATTCGACCTTTTCTTGCATGCGGGTATTTCAATGGATTTTTTAAATGCAATTGGTTATGATGGCACAAATGTAAATGTTGGTAAATTTGGCGGTATTATACGAACCTTAGAAAAAAGATTGGGTAGATCCTTGCAATAAATTGTTTGTTTATTATATATGAATGAACTACCGTTCAGACACCTGTTTCAACACGTTGATGGCCAGACCAAAAGTATTTGTACAGGATAGTCGAAGCAGTTACAACCGGCGTTGTTACCAGCGATTTAGCGAACAAATCACCAGAGAAAATGTCTAATGACCGATGGCTAAATCGTACAAACAAAATTCTTCGCCTATATGTTGCAATTGGCCGGTATGGTTTTTTATAAAAACCCACCCCAGTTGTAAAGATTGACCGCGGCATCTGTTTAAACTCATTGAGCTAATATTTACCACCAGCTTTGAAACCTATTGTCGCCCCAGTAATTCAAGGAAACTGCTATTTTGCACACCCTGAAAACTTATTGCTTGCAATGTTGACGGATCCTCAGCCATACATTCGAGAATTAGCTGTCGACCGGATTTTAGAAAACAGATTAGCGACATCAAAAACATTATGTCTGTTTCAGTAACAAAAGATTAACTTCAACGCATCAACATATTATGAGCTCCTGAAATGACAAGAACCTATCACTGAACCACCGATATTAAAATCAGTAAGCGAAGCAACAAAAGGGAAAATCAGAAATTGAGTAACTTTCTCTTCCTTGTCATACACAAGCATTAGAAAGAGCAGTAAAATCAGTGACTAGTGTTTCATCTGCTTTGTGCAATAAAACTAGAAGAGAAGGATTCAATAAGTCACAAATAAACTCAAGAAAATCAATGTCGAAATTCGATAGCAAAAAGAATTTTAACTCAAAATAAGCTCCTCAATATAATTACATAATTATTATTATTTATTAAAATGTTATGTAATGCTTTGTTTTCTCTAATTAATATATTTATGATTGATATAATTTTTTTACTTAGAAATAAAATTTAATTGAGAAGCATTATTTACTATATCATACTGATATCCTTTTGTAACCATATTTTTGACAAATTCAACATGAAACCGGAGGCAGAAGATTAACAACGATTCTAACCAAACTTTTTTGTCTATTAAGAATTGTATTTTGGCATCTTTCTGTCACTGTGCCCGTTAAAAAAACATAATTTTTTTTTTCTTCATACATAAATGACCCAGCCTAATGTACAGTCACACAGATAATAGTACGTACGCCTTAACAATTCTTTAACTTTCCAAAAATTAGAGATATTTAAAATAATAAATAAATATTTATTTAATTTTAAGACTATTGATTTGTTCGCATACTAAGGGGCGAAGTCGAGTCGCTTTTATCTATTTATAACCCCAATTAATGTTTGTTTTTTCTTGGTACACTTCGCACTGTTCTGTTTCGAATTTGAACGGCTGTAATTTTGGGATTTTCACTAACAACAATTTTTATAAATTGCTCAACTCGTAAGGAAATTTTGAGTGGACGTCCAGTTTTTGGCTGGCTTACTAGAAATTGAGACTCGGACAAGTGCTTTATTACAGTCTGCACTGTAGACTTGACACGTCCAACAATTTTAAAATTTGAACTTAAGGAATTCCCATCGTTCCTTGTTTAAAAAAAAATATGTGCACGCATTTCGTTACAAATGTCCTTTGTTTTCTTACCTATTTTAACAAAATGGTAATATTTTTTTCTAAAATTACTGCCACTTTCCATATATAATTTTTCCTTCAAATCTTCTTAATTTAAAAAGGACAGTTTTCTATTTGGCTACGTACGTATAATTATCTGTGCTTTCAGATTAACTTAAAAGTGTAAAAGTATAATTAGCGGAAATTGACCCAAACTTTTTGTAGATTGATTTTGACAGTGTGTCGATGCCTTGCAAATGCCAAAAAATATCGATTAGAAATCCAGAGTTATTCTTAAGCTCCCATTTTAGAGGGAGTACGTACGGGCATAGTAGCCATGAACAACGGTACGCGGCATGACGTGATCGGACTTTAAATGGCAGCGCTATATTTAAACAACTAAATGGGCTGCAAATGGAGGCGTGGTTATTAAAATTTAACCGTTTTAGAAACATCATTGACAAACCTTTCATTCAAAGGGGTGACTGGCACAAACTTTTTTTGTAAGGAGGTCGACACGCTCTAATGTACATACATATGTTCATATTTTTGAGCGTATGTAGTTCCATTATTTCTAGAATTTTTTAAACCTGTAAATACATATTTATGTAATTATAAGTGAACCTTTATAGAATATTTTATAATAGTATAAGATTTTTAGGTTTCCTTTTTTAAAATATCGCAGTTAATTTCCATTTTGTGGTGATTTGTTTGTTAAACGAATGCCTTTTACTTATCGTCTACTTTTCACTTTTGTTTTCATTTATTGCGAAGATATTCATTTAATAAGAACCAAAAATATGTAGAAACAAATTAAAGCTTTTTTTATCACTCACATGAAATGTTTTTTAATTTCATGAAAACCTAAATCTGATTTCGTTCGTTTTTTTTTTACGAACGAACAAATATTTTTATTTTCTAAAAACAGGCTGTTAATCAATGAAAATATGCAATCACTAAAAATTGAGTGATTTCCTAAAATGTTTGTTTTTCGGTGCACCGTCATAACAAAAATAAATTTATCAGATTTTTTACTCCGTGTGAAACTTGGTGAATAATAAACCTCAGACCCCATAAAGTATATAATATATGTATATATATATGTATATGTAATATATGTATTTTATACATATTCTGGGCCAATTTAGCCATGTCCGTCCGTTTGTCGGTCTGTTGAAAACACGCTCACTTTGGAAAAACTTTAAAAAAAGAATAATGTTGGTGTTAAATCGCTTCTTGTTTATCAAGCTATTTCAGATTTTAATCCAGCAAAATCGGTGGAGACACGAGCCCAAAAACTTTATGAAATTGTTACAAAAACTAACACAAATAGTGGCATAATGCACGGATTGAGCCCACCAAAAACTTGGTAATGACTTTCAATTACCGAACAACGTACTTTTCAATGCCTACTTCATACCATCTGCATTACATAGAAGTAGTTTAGTAATGGCTGGCATAAAATCTGATACATAGGTACTTGTTTATGAGTTGATTAACGAAATTTAGGTTTTATTTATTCAAATCTAATACAAACTGATTTTATTTGTACTAAATGAAGAATTTAATATGAAAAATTTAAATACCTAATTGATATTGATATACATTTTAATACTAAAAACTTGATTAAAAACTTGGTATTGTGGTCTCAACCAAACGATATTATAACGATATAGTCTAGGTGATATAAATTACAACATATGATATCGATATTGTATCATAAACTTAATGACTTATTTAACTCCCTATTTGTACGCGAGGATGGTAAGTACTTGCCTCCAATGACATCACCGTGTTAAAATAATAAGTTAAAATTCCAATGTAGAAGTAGTGAAGAGTAGTTATATTAGCTTTTTAACGCATTACTTTGCAATGTAAGTTTTTGCTGGGATATTCTGCACAAATGAGATTTAAAAGTTGGTCCAAACAAAACGCACTTTTTTAATTGTAAATAAAACAAAAAGTTTTCAGGGAATTATGTTGATATTTTTAATTATTAATAATTTTAATTAGGCTTAAGTTCATTAAATTTAATTTTCATTAAATTATTTTTCTGAAGAAAGGAATTGTACAACATGAAAATTAATTAAAATTGTTATTGATAATCTTTCATTCTTGACCGTGGCCGGGGCTCGAACCCGGGCCGGCAGGTTACCATGACATGTTTCGATCGCAACCACTCGATCTCCTCAGATGGATTTGCCGTTTTACACTCGCAGCCATCGACGACTGCTGACGTCAATAGTCAAACATCAATCCTTAAACCAAATTGTATTTTAACCTTGGGTAGATCGAAGTTTGCTTTTTTGAATGATTATTCATTCTAATTGATTTTACATGTTCTTCCTTACTTATTATAGAAGGATAAATGAAAATTCTTTTTAGAACAAAATATCGGCGAAATGATCGCCATGGCTTCGATGGCATACCTCTTTTCAAGACTTTGAGACATAACTGAAGTTCAATGTCGGTAATGTGCCGAATTATCTCATCCTTTAGCTTTTTAATTGTTCTTGGCTTATTGGCATACACTATTTCTTTTAAATATCCTCAAAGAAAGAAGTCCAACGGTGTCAAATTACATGATCGTGGCGTCCAATTAACAACGCTACGACGTGAGATAAAACGGCCATTAAATTTCTCGCGAAAAAGAGCCACTGTTGCGGTCGCTGTGTGGCAAGTCGCACCATCTTGTTGGAACCACATATCGTCCAGGTACATTTTCTCAATTTCTGGCCATAAGAAGTCCGTTATCATCTCGCGATAGCGAACACCATTCATGGTGACTGTTTGGCCGACCTTATTTTCGAAGATGACACCGCGAGCCTATAAACCACACTAAACAGGTGTTTTCACATTTCCTACAGACCTAGTTTCCTGAAATTTGCGCCCAATTCTCACGATTATAAACACATTTGGTCGATTATGCTGACCTAACAAATCACAAAATGCACGAAATTATTTTTTTTTAATGTCCATTTTCGAAAAAGGCTTTAATAATCTTAACGCGCTGCTTCATTGTGCACCTCTTCGTCGTTGAATTTGTCAAACATTGAAACAAAGAAATGTCAAATTAAGTTGGACAAAAAGTTTGACGTTAAGGTGTGACTCACAATTAAAGGTCCAATTAGACGTGACATAACCATAATGCCACAGCCGTAACGGCGAATTTAGAAACCAAAATTGAATTAGTTTGTATGGTATGTTTATGTCGTTTTGGTAATACAGTGATTATGGTAATACAGTTTTGTTACGGTTATGTCACGTCTAATTGGACCTTAACGTCGTGCATTATAGTTGGACCATCCTTTATAGGACTTAAAATCATACTACTAGATTTCGTGAAGATCGGTCCTACAATTTATCATAGGCCCCATATAAAGGCTACTCCAGAAAAACAGTTTGTTAAGCCGTAACAAATAATGCTATTGTAATAAAGTTTGGTCTGTCACAGTTTTAAAGGACTAGAAGAATTCACACTGGCAAATTTCGTGAAGATCGGTCCTTAATTTACCATATACCCCATACAAAGACTACTGCCGGAAAAACGTTTAATACTTGTTTAGAAATTTGAACTAGCTATACTTTTCAAACAACCCTCGTTTAGAACAGCATATTTGCCTGAATTATAATGATTTTATGCAACAAGACCGTTTCTGGCCAAGCAAAATTGTCATTAAAGTATTAAAAGTGTAATAGCAGTTATTAGAAGCGCATAAATTTGTAAAAATGGCATTTTAGTTTGCATTAATTGAAGTTTAGAATTTCGTATCAAATCAAGCGAATTCCCAGAATTAAACTTTTAAGGAATTTAACTACAAAAGCAGTTTAACGGTCTTGCACTACAAAACGAACGGGTGGCCCCAGAAAAGTTTCGCACAAAATTAAAAGATTAATTTTTGGTTAAAACGAAAATGTAAGAAAAAAACTTTTTTAGGAAAAATAAAATTGTTACTGCTTTAATAAAGAGAATAGACATTTAAAGCAACAGTTAGATATTTTAACGATAGAAAAATAGCACAAATATGCAAAATAGTTTAAGAAAAACTAAAACTCCAAAAAAACCAAATCTGTGCTACTGGATAAAACAAACTTTCACTTCAACATACATTTCTTTGCATTTTTCTTTTAAAAAACCAGAGGGAGTGTTCAAATCTCGGCACTTAAAAATGCAACATGTGTTGCTGTCTATTACGAAAATCTTAAAAGAAAAATAAAATTACAAAAGGAAAAATTCTGTTTGTAATAAAAACTGATATAAACTATAAAAAGCGGTATCCTTCCGTTTATCTTTGTTTTTTTTATTCAGTTGTAATTTCTTAAGTTTTATTTTTTATTTAACTTTTTTTAATACATGTTTATTAAAATAGCACGTTTTCCTATTTCTTGGGGAGAGAACGTTGAAAGTTGTTTTAATAATTTATTGTTCCATGAGTCTATTAAAGGAAAGCGCCAACAATAAGAAATTCAATATTGTGTGTAAGTGCTGCACAAAAAAAATAAAATTGCATGGAGGTGGTGCTGGTTATAAGGAAAGAAATCTGTATTAACGTTTAAAGTAATTACACTTAGAGAAAGGTAACAATCTTGTTTAATGTCCAAAATGTAAGCAACCGATTGCAAAAAAAAGTTGCAGAAGCTTTTTATCACTTCAGTTTTCTTAAAGGTTTAATTTCAGACATAATTAAAGTAAAGGGTGGTCAATCCATAATGCACGATGTTAATTGTTAGTCACACCTAAACGTCAAGTTTTTTTGCCCAACTTAATTTGACACTTCTTTGTTTCAGTATTTGACCAATTCAACCAAGAAAAGGTACATAATTCAGCGTTAGGATTGTTAAAGTCTTTTACGAAAATGGTCGTTAAAATCAAAAACTTCGTAACAATTTTGTCAGAATAATCGACCAAATGTGTCTACAATCGGAGAATCGTGCGCAAATTTCAGCAAACCGAGTCTGTTGAAAATGTAAAAACAACTGTTTGGTGTGGTTTATGGGCTGGCGGTGTTATCGGTCCGTAGTTCTTCGAAAATTACGTCGGCCAAGCAGTTACCGTGAATGGTGGCCAGAAATTGCGGATATGGACCAAGACGATATGTGGTTCCAACACGATGGTGCGACTTGCCATACAGCGAACGCAGCAATGTCTCGATCATGTGATTTGACACCGTTGGACTTCTTTCTTAGGGAATTAAAAAAAAAAACTTACACGACATTGAACCTCAATAGTGTGTCAGAGTCATAAAAAATATAGACCATCGGATAGAGGTATGCTACTGAAGCCGTGGCGAGCTTTGTTTCACACATAATTGCCATTGATCCTTTTATAATAATAGAAATTATTAAGATATTTCTCTGAAAACTTTTTGCTTTATTTACAATAACCATCGTGCGTTTTGGTTGGACCACCCTTTATATAGTGGATAAAATTGGCAATCTTTCAACAGATTTTTAAGACAACAATTCTAATCAATATTTCAATACCAACTGCCGTGTTCATTAAAAATAATGTAGATTTTAAATGAATTTAAAAACTTAAACTCTTAAAACAGATTTCAAATCCAATTTAGTTTTTTATGAAAACGGCAGTAAGATTTTAATGTGACATCTTAAGGATATTCATTACCGCAGCATTGGCACAAACCATTGCCAGTTCTCGAACCCAGACAGATCCAAACCAATAAAAGGCCAAGGTGTTGAGTGTTTAAGCTGCTCCGTGGTGTTAGATTGGACATTAAAGAGCCGAGATTTATCAACTGCAACGTCGGAGCGGAAGTCAATGATAAAAGGCTTCTGTTTTAGTGATCAAAATGGTAGGTTGGATTCCAATACCCCGACAAACGAATCTACTTTGGTTTACAAGATACTGGGTTACCGAAAGACAAACAACAGGTACTCACTACGGTGTTCAATTAATCGATTTTTTGTATTAATCGATTAAACGCGCTAATAATTATTCGAGGTAAAAATTAAATCGAATAACAATTGAACAATTAAATATTATTCGGTTAATCGAATAATTTTAATTTTGTCTAGTTTAGAAGTTTTAAAATAAGACCAAAAATTTTATTTTTTGACTTAAAAATTTTATTAAAAAAGTAACAACAATTTAACAAAACTAAATTCATGTAGTAAATAGAAAAACTTAAAAAAAAACATCAAAATTTAAGATTATCTTCAGATTATCAGTTTATATGTTATTGTTTCAAAAGATTTCTTACTTTTGTTGTGATTAAGAAAAGATTCTTTCACTTATTGCTGACGTTAGAGAGATTGAAAGTAAAGTGTTAAAAAAAGTGTGACCACAACTAAAAAAAAATTAGATGCTAAATGGGGCTTAATACAATGCTAAAAATGCTAAAAGAAAAAATTTTAAAATGCTAAATTTTCTTAAATAATTGTATCATCATAATAAATGAATTATATATTAATTTACCTGAAAATATTATATTTCTATTAAATTTATGTATTTGCATAAAATATGCAAATATTTCTTTCAGTCTTTTATACAAATGTATAGGTACATAAAATAATTCTGATAGTACATAGAAAATATTCCTGAAAAAGCTTTATAAAATTTAATTTGACTTAGAATACACATTCGAATTAATATTAAAATTTATGGTACATAAAATATTTAAAAAAAATTATTATAAAATTCAATATCCCTAAAAATCCTAATTTACCAAAAATTTAAGATCGACTTTTTCATTGATTCTTATGTATTGCATAAACACAAATGTTCACAAATATTTTGGAATAGTTTGACAAAAGTTAGCGATTTTGTAACCAAAAAAACAAAAGGCCCTATCTACAAAATATAACATGATAAACGCTTAAAGCCCTAACAGTTTGCAAAATATGCAACATTGTCAACTGTCAAAACATCTGGTAGGTTTTACAAGGTTTTAAATTTTTAACAGTTTAAGGCGATTAATAAATTTATCATTTTAAATACGTTTTTTGCTTCTCCAGTAAAATTTTCAAAATGTTAAATAGGGCTTTTTGAGTTTTAGGTAACGATATACATACATATATATTATTAAATACAACACTTTAGTAAAAACAAAAATTGTCATTGAAGACATAAAAGGCTATTCAACAGAATTTTCAGTAAATTTAATTACACATTAAACACATCATTATTTGAATAGTTTTCATTAACTGCCAAAGTGTTGGTCAAAATACCATTAGAATATGATCTGCTTTCATCACACAATTTTATAAGATTAACAGTAATGGTAAAATCTGTAACATTTATTTAGCCTTTTTAGTCCACATCTAACGTAAATCAATGGCAAAACCAAAAACTTCATAGCAAAAGAAGCTAACTCGTTGAAAGCATTTTGTTTTAAAGCGTTTTTGTTCCTATAAGCACCTATCATCCAGAATTCAATAGTTGAACTTTGGTTCATCCATTCGTATGCATTAAGCTTTTGCCATTGCTGTCCCAAAACCGTTATATCTTCTTTAGTAAAATCTACCATTTCTTCTTTAAATATTTTTTGGTGTTTACAGGGTTGCTATTATTATACATTGGTATGAACGTATAAATCAAAATAAATAATGCTAAATTTAGCAATGAAAATGCTAAAAGGGTCACACTGGTTAGTGCCCATTTAGACAGGGAAACATTTGGAAGGGAAACATTTTGTTTGGTAGCAAATTACGGTTGGGGAAGAGAGAATGGTTTTTGTGTTCGGTACTCGGCGACACGCTTTGTGCTCATTTTCTTTGTTGACATTTACTTTGCTTTTTGAGAAAACAACAACAATAGTAACAGAATGTTTCCGGCAACATGTTCGTCTGTGTGACCGCAAATGAAAAAACAAAAGAGAATTCCAGATGTTTTCCTTCCAAATGTTCGCTCGTCTAAACTCGGACTTATAAAGCTTATCCAATTTCTCCGTTATTTTTCTTGCCTTTTTCAAAAATTGGTAGTCTTCCATTATACCACTTGAATCTTTTTTAATATTTTTAACAATTTAAATACTTTTAAAAGTCTTGTTAAGGTCTGGTAGAGGGTTGTTTTTATTAGTTTAAAAAAATCATTTTCTTCATCTGAATCATTGTGGTAAAAGTCTGTACTAAACAAATTGTTACTCGTAGAAATGTTCCTGAGTAAAGAAACAATAAAAGGGTATTTAAAACGTACCGGCTAGTTTTTTACATAGAAGAAAAAAAAACTAATATGTAAACTTTCTTAAAAATTGATTATCCCAAACTCATTGGTTTCAGTCTTTTTATTTACTATACATATTTGAAAAAATTGTTAATCGAAGGAAATGTTTCAAAGTTAGGAAATAATTAAAGGGTATTTAAAAGGTACCGGGTTGTTTCTTAAAAAAAAAAAACAAAAAAACTAATACTGTGAAAAAACAAATTTTCACCTAATCGATTAATCGACGTAAATTATTCGAATTATTCGTTAATCAAAAATAAGCAATTTTAAATTATTCGGACAGTTAATCGCCCAAAACTAAACGATTAATCGAACAACAGTTAACCGTTTGAATACCCTAGTACTCAAGCTTATACTTCACATAATTGTTTAGAATAATGGTACTTAGGATATAAAATTTCAAACCACATTTTCTCCAAGTGCACACTTTTAACCGTTAGTCGGGTTTTTGTTTTGCCTTCGCAAAAAAAAAAAATATAAAAAAAACGCTTTTAGACTGGTTTCTTAATAGCATTTTATCCTACCGGATAATCTCTGGAGCAACCATTACATATTATAGTTTAAGATTGGTCTATTTGATCTTTGCATTTCTATTTCATATTTCTAATATGGACAAATCAACCGAAACACACCTTGTAAAAGTGCTTTGGTTTTGTGTTGGCCCCATTTAGTTGCAAGAAAAAGAAGAACAAAAAATAACACAGCAATTGAATTGGAAAGCGTTAAGGAAAACCAACGTTGAAAACATTAAAGCTGTAGTCATATCTTAAGTGGAAACTGAAAAAAAATATGTAGAGGAGAGCTTAAAATAACAGCAAACTAAACAGCAGTTATTGGTTGCTGCATATGATGTCAATTTATGCACGTTTTATGATAAATTCGTTTCAGATTATTTTCTATTTTGAGTTTAGTTTGTGCACAGCGAATGTACATAATTTAAACAGCATTTATGCATTCAACCATTTCAAAATACTTACACATCTAAAAATACAGAGTTTGTACAGGGTATTTAAAGTTTGAGTTTAATTCTCAAATCCGAATTGAATACATAAACGAGAATAACTCTTAAACTATAGAGATATTATAAACCTTAAGTACTTGACTAGCAGATTTCTTATATTCCAAATAGTTTCTAAAATTGGACAAAGAATACAGAAGTTGGATCATTTTTAATTGGGGGGGGTGCTTTAAAACCATGGGAGATAAGGCCATGATGGCTTTATTGCTCAATTGAAAGGGAGATAAAGCCATAATGGCCTTATTGCCCAATCATTGAGAGGTAAGGTCATATTTAAAATTTTACATAAGGAGAGATATAGCCATATTTTTTTTTCGCAAATGAGAGATAAAACCATATTTTCTCAGAATATTGTTATGCATGGTGTAAACATTCTGTAAAAGGGAAAATCCTTAGTTAACTTTAGTATGCGAAGCCAGATTTCAATACTTAACTTTAGTGTTTCCGGAACTGAAATGAGAGATAAAGCCATTTTCTAAAATTACTTATGTGAGCTAAGGCCATGATGGCTTTATCTCCCATTCAAATGAACAAAAAAAATAAAAGACTTTATCTCCCTTTTGAATGAGAGATAAAGCCATCATGGCCTTATCTCCCATGGTATTAAAGCACCCCCTCTTTTAATTTTGCATATACCCAAAGTGGCCTATGTCCACCTCAAATTATAAACGTTGGTTCTAAATTCAAAACTGATACTCGTTTACATCTCTGCTATCGATGGATCAGGCTGAATATACCTCATTCCACGTGAATACTTTTAGTGAAATTTTCGATGACATTTCGGCATAATTATCCCAAAAAAATTTTATATGGGTTTTCCAAAAATAAAACGCCATTGGTGGCCAAAATGCTTCTGACTATCGTGAACGTATTCTTTTCGGGTGTTTAATTTTAAAGCTAAATTGAAACCACGTTTATAGTTCCACTTTAAAAAAAAAACACCCGGCCCAATGACACCACATGCGTTGTCAGCAATAATTCGAGATAACTTCAAAGGTTACTCATCAAATTGCCATGCAATTTCAAATGACGAACTTTGGAAATGTTTTCTTGTTAAACTTAGCTTCGTCTTAGAAATTAATGGTCGTTAGGACGATTTAATTAATGCACCACACAGAAAAACAAGAAAGTTTATTTTAATTAAAAAATGTGTGATGTTAATTAAAAAATTAATTAAATTTGCACCAGTAAACAAATTAATAGTATCAATTAAACGTTTAATTAACTTGATTGAACGCTTAATTCACTTGATTAAATATTTAATTCATTTGATTAAACGTTTAATTCACTTGATTAAATTTTTAATTAAAACTGATTTTATTTTTGATTAATGGTTTAATTGAAAAAAATTGGCGAGAATTGCATCTGCGTTCATTTAAGCAGCCGAGTGGAATGGACACTTGTGATTATATGTCTCGTTCCGAGCCACACGCAGAGAAAAAACATGTTTAAATATGGTCACCTCCAAAAAAAATACTTTTTAAGAAAATTTTAAACATATTATTTTTAATTTAACCATAGTAGTGTCAACGACAACCATATTATTGTTAAATTAGTCCCCCATCAAGAACCATATTATGTTTTGGTTACAATATGACAATAATTTGTTTTTAAATTAACAGTAATATTTTCTTCTTTTCCAAGAGCAACATGTTATGGTTGAAAACCAACCATGCTATTACAAGTGTTAAGCAAATTAAAGTTATTATTAACCAAAACATGTCCGGTGGCAACTATAATATGGTTGTGGCTTCTTGAAGGAGGACTAATTTTACCGTAATATGGTTGTCGGTGAAAATTAAATGATTAAATTAAACATAATATGTTAAAAATTTTCTTTAAAAATAGTTTTGTTGAACATATTTTTTTTTTTTTTGGGTGCAGTCGACTTAAATTAACTTTCGTTTTCCAACATTCCACCACTTTGTATTGGCTGAACTCAACTCATTTGAATACACACTTAAGCTTTTTGTCTAAATAAAGCTTAATTTAAAAAACCTCCACTTGAAAGACCCTGTACACATACATACATATGTGGCTTGAAATATCGTACAACTACATCTGCAGCCACACTCATGTTTATATCTAGGAATGAATTTATTTATGCGAAAGTGTATGTAGTTTATCTTATTAGCTAATCCTGGTTGGAATCTTAGTTTTAAGACTGCTGACAAAAGTAATTCTTTGGGTGCAGAACATCAAGCATAAGATATGATCACACTTAACAAATATTTAACGCGCGTTATGTAATCACTTTATTTTATAAAACATTTTTTAGATGTTGCAAACTGTTTGGTAGATCAAACAACGTTTAAAAATTGATTTATTATATTTTAAAGTAAAGTTTGATAAATCAAAAAAAAAAATGGCTTGGAAGAAAGTAAAAGCTTGGTTAAATTTAGTGGTCACGTTTTTTTCGGATTTTATTCCTGACGTTTGAATATAAATTAAGTCAATCCACAGAGTTGTTTCAAAAGAAACGAAGGTGGTTAAATGGTCTATAATTATACCCTTCGCCCCAGTTTGAAAGGGAATATATAAGTTTGTTATTCTGTTTGTAATTTCTGCAATATTTATCTTAGACCATGTATGTATTTGCGTAAACGGCCATATGCACCACGACCCAGAGGATCTTTTGTGCAGCCCATGTATCTCACCATGTCAGGTTTAGGCTATTTATACCCCACCTGGTGAGAGATTATAGATATCAGTCAGTTGGCAAATGATTAGCCCCCCGAAAAATTTCCGTCTGAAGGTCCTTAAGGCGGGACAGACGCAGAGCAGATGTTGTGACGTTTCGTCATCCACCTCACAAAATCTGCATACCTTGGTGCATTATAAACTGGTGGTATCTAAAACCACAGTGCTCCTTAAAAAGGCCAACAAGCAGTATAAGTTCCGCCTTCTCTAGCTAAAGTAGTTTACCTGCCTTGGACCATTTTTGTAACGTCCCCCTAACGTGAACGACAGGGACGCCAAAGAAAGGCTCAGAGCCAAGAAATAAGCGACGAGCTCATTAGATCATGTAAAGTATATAAATATTTATCTTTTGGTTCCTTATGAGTAGCGAAGTTGTTTAAACAGTGTCCGTCTGTCTGTTGAAATAGGTTTTTCGAAGATCCCAGACACTATAGGGACTTGGTTGGTATATACTTATGACTACGGATGAGATTTTCATGCAATAAAAAAACGAAAACATGCGCATAAAATATGCACTAAAAACTTCAAAATATGCATTACAAAAATAAAAAATATGCACTAAAAACTTGACCATTTTCAATAAAAACTCGTTTGTTTTTTTTTATTTTATTTAAAACAAAATGAAAAATTCTATTGTTGTTTTTATTTTATTGTTATTCAAAAGTACAATCAGCCTGATTACGGTTGTCGTTGGCGTATACGCCAGAGTCGTTTTTTGTAGTAGATTAAAGAACACAGGTTGTGTGTTACTTTAATCTACTATAAAAAACGACTCAGACGTATACGCCAACGCCAACCGTAATCAGGATGAATATTTTTTAAAACCTAATTTAAATAACTACATTTTTTATACTTTTGTTTGCAAAATCAAATAAGTACTTTTTTATATTATCAAAAGTAAGCCTTTGTCTGTTAAAAAGCTTTTGTACATGGAAAATGATGCCACATGAAGATGCCAATTCATTTGGAGAATATTAATTTTTTAATTCAGATTCAAAAATACTGAAATTTGTGTTATTTTTTGAAATCCCTAGTTTTTTGCAACACGTTTTGGATTTTTTTTAATTTGTCGGGCTATTTTCCCTTCAACATGTTAATTTTACTCTCTGCCATATCAATTCATTTGAGTGAACTAAATCCTTTCAATTAAGTTATTGTTTCACCAATTTATTCGAAGTTGGAAAATACAAATACTAACTGACTTTTGATGTTATTTAAATTTAATATTTCTTTTACTTTTTTTTATTGCATAAGCATCGGTAGCAACAAGTTCTTCAATAACATTCTTAAATTGCTCAAAGTTTTTTGAATAGAATTCTGAAGCATCTATCCAGGTTACCCTTCTTGTAAATACTGGCTGCGGTGGTGACGGTACCAAGAGATATATTTCATTAAAAATTGCAACTCGTGAGGGAGCCTTTAACAATATTTAGCTCATAAAATAAATTCGAAAAATAAAAAATTTTGAATATAATATAAAGTAACCTACGAAAGGAAATAATTCCCAGTTTCTATACTGAACTTTAGCTCATAAAATAAATTCGAAAAATAAAAAAATGTTGAATATAATATAAAGAAACCTACGAAAGGAAATAATTCCCAGTTTCTATTTGTTAAAAATAGTTGAGTTAAATACATTCAATTTATAAAGTATCACTATCCAGTGTGACACAAAGAATGCTAACGAAGGCCGTAGCGGGCCAGAAAATGCATTACATTCTGCTGGTGTCTAATAATTGTAAATTTTTCTGTACATACAATATACTTCATTGCTATCCAAAGGATAGCTAAGGTAAAATGTAACAAGAAAATACAATATAATAGTCTGGTAGTGTATAAAAAGTCATTCCTAAAAATTTAAGGTATAGAACTATTACAAAAAAGCTTTATAAAATACATAACTGAAATTTAGCTCATAGAATAAATTCGAAAAATAAAATGTTCAATTTATTAATTAATTTAAAAAAAATTTTTTAAGATTTTTTTTTTTATACAATTTGAAAATTTTTTGAAGAACTTTTTTTATAATATGGAAATTTAAAAAAATATATCACTCAAAAATGTTAAAATATGCAAAAATATGCATTTAAATCCAAAATATGCATTTTCACCAAAATATGCAACAATATGCAAAAACAAATCGATGCCATTTTAACGCAAATTTAATGATTCGGAAAGATAATTGGTCGACATCGATTTAAGACTATCAATAAAAAAACATGCATTTGCATGGAAATCGCATCCCTACTTATGACACAGAGGCTCCGCTTAATTTTGCTTTTGAAATTCAGTCTGATCGGTCCACAAATTATTAAGATATGAGCGAAAATCCACGACCGCCTCTAATTTTACCACAAAATCCCGTGTTGTTGTTGGTTTTTTGATTTTCTTTTCTGTTTTTTTGAGAATGACAAAAGACAAATCTTCCAAATTAGCCACAACGATCTTGGTTATCAATACACAATATCCTTCCAATATGTGGGCGGGATGAAACGTGCGCGTGGCACAATATAGATTGATTTATAACTTAACTTTATAAAACTTTCTGTTCTTATTGCACTACTGTGGATGGTATATAACATTAGCTATATCCGAATATTGCACTGATGCTTGTTTTATGTGAATATTACTTTCTTTTGTTTTTCAAGTTGTTGTTAAGAATTCGTGAGATTTTAAAAATAAAAACGCTGAGCTTAACTAATTAAAACGACGAAAATCATGAAAAGATACACCATCGGATAAGGAGTAACAAAGAAAATGTTCAATTTAATTGCTTTTTCAATAAACAAGCTTACAGAATATGAGAAAAGAACATTTTAGGGAAATTCACAGACGGCAATTATGCCCTTATTAGTGTACAAATTAAGTGTGTGATACATCTGAAAAGATATTGTTAATTTTCCTTTGAGGATATCTTTTTGTTTTGTTTTTGTTTGACCAATCACATGTTGTAGTGTGTAACTTATTTAGGGGTTGTTAGCACTACGGCATAAATGTTTATTGCTAAGACCTACCAACAATTTTAAATGTGTTTTCAAATGTATAATTAGCTACCTAGATTTTTGTTTTGTTTGCTAGACTAAAAACTGTTGAAATTTTCTTAATAATTTTCATTTAGTTAATATTTAAATATATTAATATAATTCGATTTGATCATGGTTTAGTTATCGCTTCTCGGCCTTATGGCTAAGATCAAAGTGTAGTATCTGTTCTTATCAGCTTAACATCTGATAGATCCTCCATCGGAGGACAACAAATGTTAAACTGATTTTTGGAAATAGACGGAATGTTTAGGGGCTTGCTCCACTTCTGTCACGGGTTGGCCTGGTATTGCAGTACCGCCGGGATTTCGGCCCAATATAAAAATCAATTTCAAATTAGAAATAATAAGTTAACTTAAAAATGGTTTTCTAATCACAGAGAACCAGAGTTTAAAAAACTGCAGTCAAAAAAACTTTCGAACAAAAAACGAAAATTTGTGTACAACTTTTCGCTTTTTGAGTTGGTGTGACAGCGACTGTTTACATTTAATGAATCGAAAATAAAATCAACAGTTATTTTTTGGCCAATTACAACTGAAGAAGTGAAAGAAATTACAGTTTTTCTACTTTAACTGCAGTTTTTTAAACGCTGCAGAGAACACAGTTTTATATTATACCTACTCCCGTATTTGCGATCCCCTAAAATATCATTTTCTTATCGTAGTTACCCGAATTGGGTAAAATTACTATCGGAAACTTTTTTAAAGGGTTACAAAAAGCGCATTTCCAGAAATGACCATTTTCACAAAAAGGTTGTTTTAAAAAGTGATGCCGTTTGGCTACATTTTTCGTAACGTTTGAAGGCCCGACATGTATACTTTTTTATATTTTGCCAAATTTTCGTAAGATTTGGTATATTGCACAGAACGTATAGTAAAAAGTATTTGTTTACTTAATTTATATGAGAACTTTACTTTGTACCTGTTGAAAAATGTATCTAAACAAACAAGTTCCGGATGAAATTTCTCTATGCAGGTATGTGGGGAAAATCGATCGGTTTCAAAACGATCGTTCTTAGCAGGTGTAATGCACTTTGAGCATTTCCAAAATCCATTTCTAAATTATAGTTTTCTTTTTTGGTTGAAAATACAGTTCGTCGGATAACGAGTTATGAAGCTAATTTTGAATATAATTGCTTTGTCAATAAACAAACATATAGAATATGGGAAACGAAAATTTCTAGGGCAATTCACAAGCGGCATTTATGCCCTCCTTAAGGCAATTTTACACGATATGTGATTAGCAAATTTTCCACCGCAAAATACATACATGTCGTGTTAAAGCAAAAAAAAAATGCTTCTGTAAATGTCTGCTCAAATTAGCAGTGTAATTTTTTAATAAGAGCGTGCTCTATTTTGAACTGACAAACCATCTGACATCAGCTGTTTCGCAAGTCATTTGTTTGTGGCAAGTCGTCATAACATCCCTAAAATCCTTTTGAAAACTTTCCAACTGGTCTCTCAAGCATCATTCTCAAACTGGAGTGCCTTGTGTTTCAATTTATGATATAAACAATAAGACTTTTTCAGTTTTCTTTTTTTTTCTTGCAAAAGTTTTGCATAAAAACGTAGATAAATTCATAAATATATAAAGAAGGATGATTGTTTATGATGATGGAACAATTTTATTTAATTTTTTTTTCTTTATAAATTTCTTTTTTCTTTCTTTATACTTAAAACTTTAAAAAGTTTTGTAAGTGTGTATAAAACTTTAAAATGTTGGTGGTATACGAGCCGTTAAAGTATTACCGCCATGATTTACACTTCATAATTTTGTAGTTTCTTTTTTTATGAGCAGCATTGATTTCGGTTAAAAGTTTTAAATTATAAACTGTGTTTTATGGTTGGAGTGCAAAAATTATTTTTTTTAATGTTGTGAATTATTGCAAGAAATTTAAATCTTTTGATCACACTTATTGATCTCAAAAACAAAGTGTTATAAATAAGAGATTTTCAGTTAGCAACTGTGATTTGCAATACGCTACAAATGGGTTTGCTACTGAGAAAGCAGGATGAATATATTTTAAAAAGGTTTATTAATATTTCGATATCTTTTACGCATTATCAATCTAGGGTTGTGGAGTCGGAGTTGTATACAACTCTATAGAGTCCGAGTTGAGGTTTTTGTACTGGAGTCGGAGTTAAAGTACCCACAAGAACTCGCGATTCCGACATCAAAATTTTTCTACTTTACATTTGTACTTAACTATATCAAAGCTCAATGCGGGACGTATTAATCGGCTCATACACTTGAAATAAAATTGTTCAATTTTTAGTATTATACAATTATATCGCCAATGTGATATTCGACGCTGGCACAATATATTGGCAGCAATTTTGATGTTTATTGCACAACGAAAATAAGTGCAATATACTGTGAAATGTATTGATAACATTGAACAATGTTTTCTTATAAGTTGTATAGGTTATGTTTTTGATTAATGAAAGTCGAGCCATATTCAAATGTAAACCATTGTTCCATTTATTGCAGAATATAGGGCAATATGGAAATAATATGGCAAATAACAAAAACCATAATATTGTACAATGGAATGGAATGTAATGGGGTATAGAATTAAAATATAAATTCGAATTTTTAAAGAATCATTTTCTTGCTATATTAAACCATTTTGAAAGTACTGCGTTAAAAAGCAGATTTTAAGGTTAAATAAGATTAGAGTTGGAGTCGAAGTCGGTCTTTAAAATTTCAACAATTGGAGTCGGAGTTAGAACTATTTTTTGACGACTCCACAGCCCTGGGCACAACTAGAGTTCTTAACCTCCCGGAGTTTCTTCATTTCCGGTACAGAATTTCTTCTCTAGTGGAATTTTTTTTTTTGAGAAGAATAATATGAGGAGGGAAAGCTTATGTTAAATAGGTACTATTACGTAACGTTTCGTTGCGGATGAACCTGAGAAAATTAAAATTCGTATTCAGTTTTACGTATCAGCTGTTAAGAATTTAAAGTTTGTTTATGTTTATTGATATAGCGAATATTCCATCGACACCCACGACGCACAGTCATATGCAAAACGAGGATTAATTCAGGGAAGCCCGTAATTTATGACAACAATTTTTTTTTTGGATTCTGTGTATATTGATTAATAAAAAAAACTTTTCTTGTAAAATTTTAATTTTGTTGTATTAAATAAACTAAAAACTTAAAAAAAATCAATGTAATTTTTTCGAACAACATATTTTTTTTTTTTTTAAACAAGGCACATTCATTGCTAAAATATGGAATTAAAAAACATCTTCATAATTATCTTCACCTTCATCAAAATCATAATCTTCATGTAATCATTATCAACACCGGAAATATTTAGCAGAATAAGCAAATCAAGTGCTGTTTGTGGTAAATTTAAATTACGTAGTTTTTCAACATAATTTACTAAATCTTTTGTAGCTTTTTCATTTTTGTACCAATCTATGTATTGTTGGGCTAAAAATGTTAATATTAAAATAATCTAACGTCAAATTGGTTTAATGCTAAGTTCGCACTTAGGTTTTTAAACGCGTTTAAGCAAAATGTTGATTTAGCTAATCAAAGCCGTTCACATTACATTTGAGATGATTAAGATGACAGATGATTAAGAAAAAAACACACAAAAAAACAACAAACAAATTTATATTTCTTTAAAGTATTAAAAATGGATAAAAACACTTTTATAAAGTTATCAGAAGATTATTTTAATCATTTTAATGATGAAATTGTGAAAATGTATGAATTATTTAAGGAACAAAATAAAAAACATTAAGCAGAAATCTTGGCCGGCGATTCTACATTTGAGGTATGTTCAGTGGATTCTATGTGATTTATGAAGTGATTTAGTTGTAAACATGTCAATTTGAAGTGATTAACAAATCACTTCAATGTGTGGGTAATAATCTCGATTTTAAAGTGATAAGAGCTTAATCACGTTCGAACTGCTTAAACGCGTTTAAGAAACCAAATGTGAACATACTCTAAAAAAAATAACTTGAAAAGAGCAAAATTGAACAAAATCATAAAATTTCCAATGAAGCTTGAACTTTTGTCCCCTGTAACTCTGTTATTTCTTGACCAATCTTCACTAGCAATCCATGGTTATTTTTCACTTTCACTAAAAAGAAAGAAATATATAATCCGTTTAAAGATATTTGCATTTCAGTCACATCATCTTTTTTAAAAAAACAAATAACGGTTATTTTGGAATACCTCAAAAACTGTTCTACTTTTGACAATTTTGTGACGTAGTGTAATCATTTAAACGAGACAAAACGGAAAAAACAAGTTAATGTGTTTCACAAAATCTCAAGTATTTTCAAATTGGGCAAAAACGGGCAAGCTTTTTTTTTTGATTATGCAAGTTGAAAAACCATATTTTAAGAATATATTAAAAGTTTTGCCCAAGTATTCTCACAAACATTTTGAAAATCAACATTTTCTTAAAAAAACTAATTTTTTTGATCAATTAAAAAAAAAATCAAATATTTTTCTTTACAAAAATTTATTAATAAATTAGTTAAATACCTGAAGTTGATGGATCCATTTGAAAAAAATAGTGTTTTCTAAGAAACAATTCTCTCAAATCGCAATTAAAATATCTTGATTTTCACTTTTTTAAAAATATTTCCAAATTATAAAATATTATTCAACTTTGGCAGCGTATAACAAAAAAAGTAAACAACATCGATCCACAATTTTTACAGTTATTCGTGTTGAATTTTATCTACTTTTATGTGGTACTTATACGAAAAACTAACTTTATATTTGAATTAATCCTCGTTTTTGGTATTGTTCACCCCTCTGTGCGACGTTTTCAACAAAACGCACATATAACAATATCTTAAATTTTTTAGTTTTGTACATACATACATACATACAAACATATGAATATACAATTTGACAAACAGAAAATTTTCTTTTTAAATCATTTCAACACCTTTTTTCAAGCAAATTATGACTGTTGTTCGTGTACAACTTATTTAGGGGTTGTTTGCACTACGGAATGAATGCGTCTCGTTAAGGACTACCAACAAATTTAAATGTGTTTTCAAATCTATAATTAGCTACCTAAAATTTTTTTGTTTGCTGGACTAAAAACTGTTTAAATTTTCTTACAATTTCCATTCAGTTAATATTTAAATATATTAATATAATTCGATTTGATCATGGCTTAGTTATCGCTTCTCGGCCTTATGGCTAAGATCAAAGTGTAGTATCTGTTCTTATCAGCTTAACATCTGATAGATCCTCCATCGGAGGACAACAAATGTTAAACTGATTTTTGGAAATAGACGGAATGTTTAGGGGCTTGCTCCACTTCTGTCACGGGTTGGCCTGGTATTGCAGTACCGCCGGGATTTCGGCCCAATATAAAAATCAATTTCAAATTAGAAATAAAAGTAAACTATTAAATGTAGATCCCAGATTCATTTAATAACTTATCGCCAATTTGCGATTTTTTTATTCATATTATAACATTTTGTTAGCCCTTAAAATTCCCGCAGATCCTTAAAAATTAAATAAAATTATCAGGGTTGCCGTTTATTCTTAAAAACAAATTTATCGTAATAAAAAATGCAAAAGGACCTATCATCAGTGTGGCCATATCCAAAAATATTTTACAGCTAAATCGGCTTTAAAATAATGCTAAAAAATGCTAAGTAAAATCCTAAACTGCCAAAAAATAATGCTAAAATTTAAATTGTTTTATTTTTTTGTTATTTAAGTTAATATACATTTATATATGATTTATTTTATATAATTCTTCCCTATAAACTCACACTATATCAATAGAACAAGCTGATTAAAAAATAACAATAAAATATTTAGTAAACATAAAAAGTCTTAAAACTATAAAAGAAATATATTTCAGTCTTTTTATACGTACATAAAAAGTTTTTAAACAAAAGGTACCACACTATAACAAAAAATCAAAGGAACTTGACCTATTATTTAGTATGTATTTCAAAAAAAAATTATAACATGTTTAAGAAAAAATTTCATATTAATTTAATACGTCTTCAAATTAATATTCTTCTTCAACTTCTGAAGAATCTATCCAGATATCATAAAAATATATGTTCTTATCGCATTTTTAAATGAGATCGTACATTCTTAAAACTACCGCAACATTTTAAACCACACCTCATATAAAATAGCGAAGTCATACAGCCATATTCATAAAAAGTTCTTATTTTAAGCTTTTAGTATGTAATAACTATTAAACGCTTTTTGCCTTATAAACCTCTTATAAATATTTGTATGCATAAACCTACAATAACAGCATTTTTACTACTAACTGCTTGCAGCGATTTTCTGTTTAAGTATGGCTACTTTCTTTAAATTTGGCTGCCATTTTATTGTTAGTGATGCACGAAACTTCTATTTTGTTTACATGATATTCTGTATTTAAATTTTTTTATAATTTTTTTTTTTTATTGTAGACCTTCAAAGTTATTCTTATCTAATAAAACTACTTATTATTTTAGTTTCTGAACAAAATGTTTCCGAAAGGTATCATAAAAACTTTTGTTTGAACCTTTTTAAATATACGATAAGAAAGTAGTCGAATAAAAAGTTTGTTTACTTTTTATTAACATCACTATTATTATGATTTGTTAATTTTTTTTTTTTTATATTTTTGAACAATAATTTGTTGTTTTAAACAACAACAAAAAAACAACAAGTTGCAATAATTTAATAAATAATTAAAGAGAATATCTGCATTTGCCCCTGAACGTATTCATTTAAATCATATACATTTTTTTTTAAATAATTATCAATAGGTGCGTTTGAGTACTTTTACAGTAAAATGCAGTAAATGAGAAAATTGTAAAATTTGCTCTCACAAAAAGCTGTTGTCCAAAAAAGTACGCGAACGCAAATTTTGTAAAAATTCGTAAAATAAAGGCAACAAACCGATGACAAATAACACTTTTGATTACTTAACTCGTTTTCTTATCGGTACTCGATTAAATACTTTTTATAACACAAACATTTTTGGAAAATAAAACAAATTATTTTATATAATCTTTTTGTTTGTTTTTTATTTTATTTGATGTTACTAATTTGTGGCGGGTTAATTTATTCAAAAGAACTTGAATAATTTTTTGCTATTGATTACTTAAGTACCCAAGTACTTAGCACTTTTACAACTCTAAAAAATTAACATAACAAAAAAAGTTTCAAATGTTGGTATTTAGCCCAGAAACACTCGTAAAACTGCTCTGAGTGGAGAAGCAGCTCGCGCTTTTTGTCATTATTTCTTAAGGACAAACAGGCCGTTCTTGTTTGTCTGATTTTCGTGCGTTTTGCGTTGTCACCCCGCATTGGTTTGTGGTTCGGCGTCGTATAACTGTACCGAGTTACAGTTTTTGCGGTTTCTACATTAACTATATGCAACCTCAATGTTTTAATGTGTTGTCTGGTGGAGAACCAAAATTAACTCAATGTGACTGGTGGAGAACCATATATTACTCAGACGTTTTACTGGTGGAGTACCAAGGAAATAACTCAGATGTTTACAGGTGGTGACCAAAATACTCTGGAGCGGATTCTGGAAGCTCTCGCCTTCCTATACGAAGGTTTAGGTCGAACGACGTTTTGTGGTTGAAGCTCCAAAAATTGTGTAATACCCTGGCATTATAACTTAAATAGTTCGCCAAAAACTTTTATTTTTAAGCAAAATAAAAAAAAAAAAAATTAGCCCAGTAAATGATTCACAAACAAGTTTAATTAATTAATATATATCCACATTTTGTTTTTGTTTAATTTTTATTTCAACTTTTCGTTTATTAAACATTTTTTCACAATTTTTAAGCATTTTGTTTGTTACTTTTGTTTGTTTACCTTTTGAAACATATGTTTTTTTGTTTTACTAAATTTTACTGCAAAAATTTCTGCAGTAAAAATTTGTTAATACTCAGACAAGAACTGTCACTTTTCGCTCTCAATTTGTGTTCTCATTTACTGCATTTTGTGTACTCGAACGCAATTTCGTAAAATGCAGTAAAGTTCAGTAAAAAATAGTAAAAACTTTTGTGTTCTCGAACGCAACTAATATAACTTTAAATGGGCTGTCTAAAATAAAAAAAAAATTAGTAAAATGTATTTAACATGTCCGATGTAATAAATAAAACATTTTTGTCATTATTTTTCAACATATTTCACAAAAATAATGAATCATAAAATGCAAACATCTTTTAAAAGATTTAAAGAAGGGCAAATCCAACAATAAATTTTCTTACTTTATGAATGGTTTATTAAAGGTTCAATGGACTATTTTTCGTTTATGAATACAACTTTAGCAGTTTTTGATTAAAAACGGTCAATTAATCATCAATAAGTTTTTATGAATACGGCTGATAGTCTTAAACGTCATTCTATTTCGAGTTTTCAATTTTAAGAGATTTATACCACTAAAACCCTATTTTAACTTCCGCGTTGCTAAATGGCAAAACCAAGAACTTCATTGCACAAGAAGCTAATTCACTGAATTGATTTTCATTTAATGCATTTTTATTTCCGTTAACATTTATCCGAAATCAACTGTTGAGTTCTTATTTAACAATTCATTGTTGTAATTTCTTCTACAGTGAAATCAATAACGTCTTCTTTTAAATGTTTGCTTAATTTGTATTTATTAGTCTTTAAACTGTTTTCTACACAAAAAAGTTAGCATTTGCTAAATTATGAAAATTTGTTGGCAATCGTTGTCAAAATTGACATATTAATTGAGCTCAAAATCTCGGCATGTTATTCAGATTTGTTTTTGTATTTCAAACGTTATGGTATCTCTTATCGTAATTGAGGGAAAAAATCAGCTTAACATGATTTTTTTTTTTCATCATTTTTTTAATTTTTTTCCTAATTCTTTATTTTATGTCCTGCCAGTGCAAGACAAAAATTTTCTTCATCACGGGTCCTGTATCACATTTATATATGTGTTTATCGCTCATCTTAATGGGTAAGTGCTGCAGTGTCTCTTCTCCTTAAGCGAGTGTGGCCGCTATCATTTAAAATATTTCGAGCTAGTGGATTTGGGTGCAACTCTAGCCTCTTTAAATATTTTACCGCATACTTCGTAATAATAGTCCTTACCAGTGGCACATTGAGATCCTTGTGGCAGCTGTGATTGTTCGAAGAAGTTTATTTTGGCGCCTTTGAATTTAACATTAATTTAATCATTAAATTTTAATGGATCAAACTGATGAAATTTAAAAACAGTTTGATATGAGAGATCTTTTAAAAGTTTCTATAGCAAAAGAGTAGGGATTTGTATGTGCATTCAACTAAAAAGTGTGGTAGATTTTCAAAAAAAGATTACTTGAATATTCTTAAATTAAAAAATGCTAAAAAATGCTAAATATGTAGTTGAATAATGCTAAAAAAATGCTAACTGCTAAATGAAAAATTTGCAGCTAAATCAGACAAAAAAATGCTAAATCTATCTGCAAAAATGCCAAAATGGCCACTCTGCCTATCATTGCTAAAATATTTTCCGGAGCGATAACCATATTTATTATCATTAATTAGTATTGCGGTTAATTTATTAAACTGCTTATGGTATTTAATCAAGATTTTTAATATTCTAATCGGGCCAAAGTTCATTGAATTTTATTTTCTTAAAATTATTTTTATGAAAAAAAGAATATTACAACATGAAATGAATTAAACTTTATTGATAATTTTTCATTCTTGACTGAGCTGGGAATCGAACCCAGGTTTTCACGGACAGGTTGCCATTACGTTTCGCTTGTAACCACAATCAATTTAGAGGGGTTTGCCGTTTAACACTCACCGCCATTGACGACGGCAGGCAGTCAATAGTCAAACACTAATCTTTAAACGAAACGGTATTTTAACTTTGGCAGATCGAAATTTGTTTTTGAATGATTATCTATTTTAATTAATTTACATGTTCTTCCTTAATTCTGTTTTTTTTTTGTACTTTTTGTCAAGAATTCTTCTTGAAGTCCAAAGTACATTTTTCTGTTTTTCGTGTTTTTGTCTTTCTTTTTCTTGTTGACCTTTTTCAGCACAACTTTTTTTATTATTTATTATCATCTATTTAATGGAGTGCGATTCGGCCATAAAATAAACAAATTTATTTAAACTATAAAATGGTATCGTAAAAATGTATATTTTTTTTTTTTTTTTTTTTTGAAAGTGAAAAACTCCATTTTTAATTATTACACTGCGCCGGCCACTTGGCGTTATAACATAATTCGGGTACGCTGAATCCAATGGTGCTAACCGTTTTTTTTTTTTAAGGTTAGCTCTTATTTTCGAGAAATACCGTTATTTCGAAAATGGAGAAGGTTGCACAACATATATTCGCGTAACTCAAAACGCAATAAAATTTCCTTTTCCAAATATGCGCAGTCGTTTTAGAAACATATTTTTTTTATGGAATAAATAAATTTTTTCATCAAAATTTCGAAATTTTTGTTTTTTAAAAATTCATAAAATCAATAAAAAATTTCCAGACGTATAAAATATGAAATTGCAAACAAAACAAGCCATAAATGATTAAAATCTGTTACCAACTTTTGATTTTATTCACAAAAGCCGAAAAATGTTAATTAATTTAAGAATTTCATAAAACGCAATATTTGTATGGGAGCCCCCCTAAAAAGTGGTGATAAGGGGCAAGTATGTCTCGAGAAAATGTTAAGGACAAAAAACTAATTGAGGTTGGTCATACATTATACCCCAGTAGGGGCATCTCCTGGGCAGTTATGGGACTTGTTCTTCAACATAATTCTAGTCTGTATTAAACATTTTCTATGAGAGCCTCTTAAAGGAATGGAGATAGCCGTTAGGAATGTTAATAATAAATGATGAGTTATGCGAACATACGTTGTGCAACCTCCTACATTTTCGAAGTAATGGTATATCTTGAAAACAAGAGCTAACCAAAAATCGATTAGCTCCACTGGACTCAGCGTGCCCGAATTAGATTAAAATGCCAGGTGGCCGGCTTGTCTGTTTTTTCAACTAGCACAGTGTACTTATTGCTAAAAATTGCAATATGAAAAAAACAGAAGTAAGGAAAAAACATGTAAAATCAATTAAAATGGATAATCATTCAAAAAAGCAAACTTCGATCTACCAAAGGTTAAAATACAATTTGGTTAAAGAATTGATATTTGACTATTGACGTCAGCAATCGTCGATAGCTGCGAGTGTAAGACGGCAAATCCACCTGAGGAGATCGAGTGGTTGCGATCGAAACATGTCATGGTAACCTGCCGGCCGAGGTTCGAGCCCCGGCCACGGTCAAGAATGAAAGATTATCAATAACAATTTTAATTAATTTTCATGTTGTAAAATTCCTTTCTTCATAAAAATAATTTAATGAAAATTTGATGAACTTAAGCCTAATTAAAAAAATATTAAAAATTTGGATTAAAAATTTTATTTTAAGATTATTTTTTAAAGGTTGCGAAAGAAAAAGAAACAAAATCAGGTCTTTAAAAGAAAAAAACACCTCTTTCAAAATTTCACGATTTTTAAAGAACACGATCCTCCTTCAAAATTTCACGATTTTTAAAAAACAGTTTATATAAACAGAAAATCAGCATAAAAAAGATTTTTGACTTAGTCCATTTTTAAAATTTAATGTTTCGCAGATATTACATTTTTTCAATACATTGTTTGTTGCCCCATGTATTCCCCTAAATTGACATACAAATTTAATAATTTTGTACATACATACATACATACGCATAAGAATTTTGGCAAATAGAAAATTTTCTTTTTAACACATTTCAACACTTTTAACCACAATCTCTTTTTTTCAAGCAAATTATGACTGTTGTTCGTGTACAACTTATTTAGGGGTTGTTAACACTATCGTTAAGGACTACCTTCAATTTTAAATGTGTTTTCAAAAGTATAATTAGCTACATAGATTTTTTTTGTTTGCTAGACTAAAAACTGTTGCAATTTTCTTAATAATTTCCATTTAGTTAATATTTAACTATAGTAATATAATTCGATTTGATCATGGTTTAGTTATCGCTTCTCGGCCTTATGGCTAAGATCAAAGTGTAGTATCTGTTCTTATCAGCTTAACATCTGATAGATCCTCCATCGGAGGACAACAAATGTTAAACTGATTTTTGGAAATAGACGGAATGTTTAGGGGCTTGCTCCACTTCTGTCACGGGTTGTCCTGATATTGCAGTACCGCCGGGATTTCGGCCCAATATAAAAATCAATTTCAAATTAGGATCAATAAGTAAACTTTAAAATGGTTTCTAATCACAGAGAACACAGTTTTATATTATAACCACTGTTGCCAACTGTTTTTGATCACTTCCCGCCAAATTGAACTTCAAAACCGCTAGAAACCGCTAAATATTTAAATTAGCGGGAATTTTTTTAAAAATATGTACCGCTAAAAGCTAAACATTTTCAAAAGTTTTATATAAATCTAGATATATTGCTTTTTCAAAAGTATAAGACTCTCAAATTACGTTACATACTAAGGTTTCAAACTTCCCTAGCTATTTTATTCCCAAAAAAAAAATTATAGTGATGTATTCGGTTGTGCCGAATCTTTGATACCCTACAAGTAATTTATAGTCTTATAAAACTATGGCTGCCCAAAGTTTATTATTATAGAACACAGATTGAGAGCGTTACGGTTTTACGCGTGCTAAAGTTTTTTCCGAGAAGGCTTTATATGGGGACAATGGTAAGTTATCAACCGATCGGCACGAAAGTTGACGGTGTAATTTATTGTCATATAAAACTGTGACAGACCAAAATTTATTTTATTACAATAGCGATATTTGTTACCGTTTTAGGCGTACTAAAGTTTTGTCGAGAGTGAGCTTTTTATGGGGCCTTTGGTAAATTATGGTCTGATCTTCACGAAAGTTGAAAGAGTGATTTCTAGTCATATAAACTGTAACATAACAAAATTACAATAGCATTATTTGTTACGGGTTAAGGCGTTCTTACCTGTTTTCTGAGAATGGGCTGTATATGGGGCATATGGTAAATTATGGACTGATAATTACGAAAATTTAGTGTGATTTCTAGTCATATATAGCTGTTTTTGAGAGTGGGATGTATATTAGGCCTATCGCTAATTATGGACCGATCTCCACGAAATTTAACAGAATGATTTTTAGTCATATAAGAAATCTTATATCAATATGTTTCACATTTTGATTCATAA
Organism: Pollenia griseotomentosa; assembly: GCA_963931875.1. Taxonomy (NCBI): domain Eukaryota; kingdom Metazoa; phylum Arthropoda; class Insecta; order Diptera; family Polleniidae; genus Pollenia; species Pollenia griseotomentosa. Next base: position 87,420,252 of record OZ007562.1, read on the forward strand.
CTCTTTTCCTACTGAATCGATTTTGCTGGATTTCAATCCCAAACTGCTTAGAAGAACTAGAAACAATATGATACCAATATTTATCTTTTCTTTTGAGTTGCTCGAAAGTGAGCGTGATTTCAACAGACGGATAGACAGACGGACATTGCTAAATCGACCAAGAATTACTCAAGGACCCAGAATATATCTACTTAATTTTTGCCGTTTTAAGCAATTAGATAAAATTAGTTAGATGAAAGTTAGTGAAATATATTGCTTGCAAGCTTAAAGTTGTGAACTGTCCAAGCCCTACCAAAAAACTAACTGAAAATCGAAAAAAAAGTAAGTTAAACCATGAACATAAACTAGAAGTTATAAGCCAGAAAAACAAAAAAAAAAATGAATAAGAAAAAGTATAAAATCTGTATATTTAAAATTTAAGAAAGGTTTTTGTAGCTAAAATGAGCCGTTGAGAGATGCTTGAAAATCGCTAGATTTCCCGCTTACAGCTAAAACGCATTTTTTCTCGCGATTGACGATTGATATATCCATTTAATTATTAATTGTTTTTATTTATTATTTATTTATGTTATTGAATGTATTGTATTACTTAATTTAATAATTCAATTTTTATATGTTAAATTGCCATGAAACTTTCTATCACTGTAAATTATAAGATTTATATCTTGTCGTGATAGGTATTAAAATAAAATCCTTAATCTTTAAAAGACGGGCATAAACATTTTCAAGTCGAGAGACGCGGATTAGGATTTTATTTTAGACCCATGGTTTCTTCGGAGAATTTTCATAGAATTTCATGTAGATTACGTTTTTGCTACACGATTTAAAAAAAAAATAAATCGACCCGCCCTAATGTACATACATATGTACGTACTTTGTTTGGCTATCAGGGGTGTGCTGGAAAACGGAAACGTAAAACACAAGAATTTGGAAGTCGTTTTTAATAAACTTTTATTAAAATATTTTTAATGTTTGTCTTAAAATTTTGTATAATAGAGAAATATTTATACAAATATAAAATATTTGTCATAAAATTCTTATATTACAGAAATCTTATTAAAACCCGACATTTAAAATTCTTGCGTTTAACGTATGCTTTGAAAAACACTTTTTCATATTTTAAATAAAAGGTTTAATTGAAAAATAAAAATTAAAATTGGTAAAAATATTAAAAAAAAACATAAAATTAATTAAAATATTAAATGGACGATGTCGATGTTTTTTAGTTTTGACTACGATGTATCGCCGATGTATCGTAAATCAAAACATCGATGTTAACATCGATGTTTATGAACGATACATCGATGTTTTCTAAACATGTAAAGTATAGATAGCAAAAAATAGCCAGCTTAAAATTTCGTCGGCGAAGTTTACTTTATTGCTTAATGCTTGCTTTATAGTATTTTTTTAAAATCCTTAACTATACCACTTTAAATGTTATTTCTGGATATATAAATTCTACTATATATAAATATAGTTAAGAGGCAGATGATTTTTTCGAGTCTTAGCTGTGGTAATTCAATTTGTCTAAAAACTCGTTTTTAAAAAAATTGCGCCCCATTTGACGAAATAAAAAATTTAAGCGTTCTACAAATATGTGCATACGAGCATCTTCGGACTGCATTTTCAATTTTATTGTGTTTTAATCAGGGCTGTGGAGTCGTGCGAAAAAAGTAGTAACTCTGAATCCGACTCCAACCGCTAAAATTTTTTAAGTGCGACTCCTACTCACGACTCCGACTCCTACTATAATCTTGATGCTAAATGTATATGAGACTCAGTGATGTTAACTTTTTTCATTACCGTACGACCTTCTAAAAATTACCGTTTTTGAGAAGATATTACCGTACGCAAACATTAATGTGCTGTTTCCAAACAGCACAAAAGAGCAGTATTCATAAACCATTTATTTAAATTTCAAATGTTGCTTTTACGAAAAAATTTGATTAGAAATTTTTGTTTAAAATACATTTTTAAGCAAAATTATTGTATATTTATGAATATTGGAGTAAAATAATTTGGAATAAAATAGGTACATTTACATATGTATATTTATTCAACTCAAAATATTTTTATTTAATACGCGTAGCGTGCATATGTATGTGATAAACATAAAAAAAATAATGTTTTGTCTGATTCATTTAATTATATACTTAAAACAAGTAAGAAAGTATAGTCGGTCAAGCCCGACCATATGATACCCTACACCACAGTTTTTAAAAACTCATTACGCTTATGTGTCCATATAAATATGGATTTATCTATGTTTATAAACTTCATTGAAATCGGTTTGAAAGTTTGTGAAAGTTTCCCTCGCATGCATACCTTTTGTGTCCATATAGATATGGTTCTATCTATGTTTTAAATTTCATTAAAATCGTTTTGATAGTTTCTGAGAGGAAGAAATTTCCCCCTATCTTACCTCGTGGTCATTTTTTAGAGATATTTTAGAGGATGAAAAATCGCAAATACGGCATTAGGTATAATCACTGTTGCTAATTTAGAGATTTTCCCGCTAAATCTAGAGTTTTTGAAACGTCAATCGCGGGAAAAAATGCGTTTTAGCTGTAAGCGGGAAATCTAGCGATTTTCAAGCATCTCTTAACGGCTCATTTTAGCTACAAAAACCTTTCTTAAATTTTAAATATACAGATTTAATACTTTCTCTTATTAATTTTTTTTGTTTTTCTGGCATATAACTTCTAGTTTATGTTCATGGTTTAACTTACTTTTTTTTCGATTTTCAGTTAGTTTTTTGGTAGGGCTTGGACAGTTCACAACTTTAAGCTTGCAAGCAATATATTTCACTAACTTTCATCTAACTAATTTTATCTAATTGCTTAAAACGGCAAAAATTAAGTAGATATATTCTGGGTCCTTGAGTAATTCTTGGTCGATTTAGCAATGTCCGTCTGTCTATCCGTCTGTTGAAATCACGCTCACTTTCGAGCAACTCAAAAGAAAAGATAAATATTGGTATCATATTGTTTCTAGTTCTTCTAAGCAGTTTGGGATTGAAATCCAGCAAAATCGATTCAGTAGGAAAAGAGTTACGAATCAAAATGTGAAACATATTGATATAAGGTTTCTTATATGACTAAAAATCCTACTGTTAAATTTCGTGGAGATCGGTCAATAATTAGCGATAGGCCTAATATACAGCCCACTTTAAAAAAAGCTTTAGAAATCACACTTTCAACTTTCGTGGAGATCAGACCATAATTTACCAAAGGCCCCATAAAAAGCTCACTCTCGACAAAACTTTAGTACGCCTAAAACGGTAACAAATATCGCTATTGTAATAAAATAAATTTTGGTCTGTCACAGTTTTATATGACAATAAATTACACCGTCAACTTTCGTGCCGATCGGTTGATAACTTACCATTGTCCCCATATAAAGCCTTCTCGGAAAAAACTTTAGCACGCGTAAAACCGTAACGCTCTCAATCTGTGTTCTATAATAATAAACTTTGGGCAGCCATAGTTTTATAAGACTATAAATTACTTGTAGGGTATCAAAGATTCGGCACAACCGAATACATCACTATAATTTTTTTTTGGGAATAAAATAGCTAGGGAAGTTTGAAACCTTAGTATGTAACGTAATTTGAGAGTCTTATACTTTTGAAAAAGCAATATATCTAGATTTATATAAAACTTTTGAAAATGTTTAGCTTTTAGCGGTACATATTTTTAAAAAAATTCCCGCTAATTTAAATATTTAGCGGTTTCTAGCGGTTTTGAAGTCCAATTTCGCGGGAAGTGATCAAAAACAGTTGGCAACAGTGGTTATAATATAAAACTGTGTTGTCTGTGATTAGAAACCATTTTAAAGTTTACTTATTGATCCTAATTTGAAATTGATTTTTATATTGGGCCGAAATCCCGGCGGTACTGCAATACCAGGCCAACCCGTGACAGAAGTGGAGCAAGCCCCTAAACATTCCGTCTATTTCCAAAAATCAGTTTAACATTTGTTGTCCTCCGATGGAGGATCTATCAGATGTTAAGCTGATAAGAACAGATACTACACTTTGATCTTAGCCATAAGGCCGAGAAGCGATAACTAAACCATGATCAAATCGAATTATATTACTATAGTTAAATATTAACTAAATGGAAATTATTAAGAAAATTGCAACAGTTTTTAGTCTAGCAAACAAAAAAAATCTATGTAGCTAATTATGCATTTGAAAACACATTTAAAATTGTAGGTAGTCCTTAACGATAGTGTTAACAACCCCTAAATAAGTTGTACACGAACAACAGTCATAATTTGCTTGAAAAAAAGAGATTGTGGTTAAAAGTGTTGAAATGTGTTAAAAAGAAAATTTTCTATTTGCCAAAATTCTTATGCGTATGTATGTATGTATGTACAAAATTATTAAGTTTTTATGTCATTTTAGGGGAATACATGGGGCAACAAACAATGTATTGAAAAAATGTAATATCTGCGAAACATTAAATTTTAAAAATGGACTAAGTCAAAAATCTTTTTTATGCTGATTTTCTGTTTATATAAACTGTTCTTTAAAAATCGTGAAATTTTGAAGGAGGATCGTGTTCTTTAAAAATCGTGAAATTTTGAAGGAGGTGTTTTTTTCTTTTAAAGACCTGATTTTGTTTCTTTTTCTTTCGCAACCTTTAAAAAATAATCTTAAAATAAAATTTTTAATCCAAATTTTTAATATTTTTTTTAATTAGGCTTAAGTTCATCAAATTTTCATTAAATTATTTTTATGAAGAAAGGAATTTTACAACATGAAAATGAATTAAAATTGTTATTGATAATCTTTCATTCTTGACCGTGGCCGGGGCTCGAACCGCGGCCGGCAGGTTACCATGACATGTTTCGATCGCAACCACTCGATCTCCTCAGATGGATTTGCCGTCTTACACTCGCAGCTATCGACGATTGCTGACGTCAATAGTCAAATATCAATCCTTTAACCAAATTGTATTTTAACCTTTGGTAGATCGAAGTTTGCTTTTTTGAATGATTATCCATTTTAATTGATTTTACATGTTTTTTCCTTACTTCTGTTTTTTTCATATTGCAATTTTTAGCAATAAGTACACTGTGCTAGTTGAAAAAATAGACAAGCTGGCCACCTGGCATTTTAATCTAATTCGGGCACGCTGAATCCAGTGAAGCTAATCGATTTTTGGTTAGCTCTTGTTTTCAAGATATACCATTACTTCGAAAATGTAGGAGGTTGCGAAACGTATATTCGCGTAACTCATCATTTATTATTAACATTCCTAACGGCTATCTCCATTCCTTTAGGAGGCTCTCATAGAAAATGTTTAATACAGACTAGAATTATATTGAAGAACAAGTCCCATAACTGCCCAGGAGATGCCCCTACTGGGGTATAATGTATGACCAACCTCAATTAGTTTTTTGTCCTTAACATTTTCTCGGAACATACTTGCCTTTTATCACCACTTACTAGGGGGCTCCCATAGATATGTTGCGGTTGCTTTGTTTCGCTCACCCCAAACTTTAAAAAAAATTTCCCCAAAAATCCCTTGATAATAGAAAAAAGCCCCTGTAAAAATACACTATTTTTACGGGACTATTTAAATATTTTTTTTAATTTTTCTTCATCTATGTTCTAAAAGAGATTGTTTTTATCGTAAGAAAATACGTAGCTGTATTATAAATATATATATTTTATATACATATTTATATACTGTCGAGCTTCCCATTAATGAATCTATATGGGATCATAAAATCACTTAGGACAATTATTAAAACCTAATGATAAAGTTGCTGATAGTTAACGTGAACAATAGCTATCTTGAACGATAAAGTGACCAATAAGTTTTTTCCATTATTACAACTGTCCGATAAAATAAAAAATGTAATTTATATACTGTGGCAACATTGCAGTATATACCGACTACTTTTGGTTGTTTAAAATACGTAGTAGCAACGACTTAGTTTTGTTTTATTTATTAATTAAAAACAAAAGTAAATTTTTGTGCTTTATTTTTGGTTTTAATGGTAAATTGTTTTGTTTTTTGCGTTAAATTGTGTTTTTTGAAAAAGTTGAGTAATTTAAGACTATCATTGAAGTTACCATAACTTCAGCAGAAAATATGGCATCTTCAAGTTCTTAAAGTTCACTTGTAAAGTTACCATGAGGACAAACCTGATATTAGCTTATCAGTCACTTTTTAGGTTAATGTTAACTTGTAATAACCAAAAACTATTTATCTGTCAGATAGCATCCTAAAAATAACTATTTGTAAGTTGTAATAATGGCCCTTAATGAGCATTTTACAGTATTAATTTTATTTTTTGTTAATAAAAAATCAGGCAGTTTTAGCTTGAATTACGCTCCCACGTGCAGCGGGTATCCATTTCAGAATTGTTAATTAATTCCCTACAAATACAGTCTTGAAGCCTATTGCGTTTAGTGCTTAATGGCTTGCTGTCCGTAAATGTAATGTAATGCAACGTAACGTACCGTCCCAATAAAAAATTGGAGCTTCCAAGAAGCAGGTTTGTAAGGGGGAAATGTAAGAGTTTCGCTTACCACCACCCTTACGGACGGCCTGAAGGTAGGGATGCAACATCGCTCTGAAAAACATCGATGTTTGAAGACATCGATGTTTTCACAATAGGCATCGATGTAAAAAAAACATCGGTAAAAAACACGATACATGTTTAACATCAATGTATAAAACTATTTTGCAAGTATACTTACGGATTGCTTTAATTCTTCTTTGCTACTGAATTTTAATTAATTTACTGAATTTTAATTTTCTTTAAATTACTTTTATGATGAAAGGAATTTTACAACATGAAATTAATTAAAATTTGTTTGTTGATTCATTAAATGAACGGATAAATTATACGCTTGGAATTGTTGGATCCTGGATGAAGGAAAATTTTTTTTCTGTAAATACAAACAAAACTAAAGCAATGTCCTTTGGTATTGAAAATACATCTACTTTGAAAATTAAATTTAATGCTTGTGATATTGACGTTGTGGAAAACATGCGATGTTTAGGTATATTTCTTGATAGTAAACTTTTATTTAATAAACACATAAGTGTAATTACTTCTAAGGTAAATTTTACCTTAAAAAAACTGTACAGTTTAAAGTATAATCTTCCTAAGAAAGTTAGAATTATTGTGGCACATACACTCCTGTTGTCAATTGTAAATTATGGTATTGAAGTCTATTCGGCAACGAATCGAACTAATCTTAAAAACATTCGGAGAGTTGTAAATAGAATAGTAAGATATGTATATGGTCTGAAGGTGCGAGATCACATCTCTTCACATGTCAAATTGTTTTTGGGATTTTCATTTGTACGGTATATTCGGTTAAGATTGCTGTTGTTATTTTACAAAATAATTTTCAATAAAACCCCACCCAATTTGTATGATAAGTTTATTTTTTCAAGGTCTACTCGCTCACCCCAAATCATAATACCTAGAATATTTCTCTCAATATTTGAACGCTCTTTTGTGGTTAGAATTTCAAGAGTTTGGAATTTTCTTCCCAATAATTTAAAAATTTTTACTTTTACTTTTTCTAGAGCAAAGTTATTGTTTCTGGAACACTTTGCAACTCAATAAGCTTAATATTGTTCCTTGTTATAATGTTATATTGAATTTAAATGGTATCTTTGAAATATATGAATTTGTTAATATCATTATTTTTAGTTTTAAGTGTTACATTGTTTTTGCACATTATATAATTCTATTAGCCGTATATGGCCCATAAGGGCTCGGTTAATTTAAATAAATGAAAAAAAAAAAAAAAAAAAAAAATTATAGATAACTTTTCATTCTTGACTGCCGCGGGGCTTGAACCCAGGCTTTCACGGACAGGTTACCTTTATATGTTTCAATTGTAACCAATCAAACTCTTCAAAGGGTTTTGCCGTTTAACACTCACAGCCATCGAAGACTGCTGGCAGTTAAAAGTCAAACATCAATCTTTAAACAAAATGGTATTCAACCTTTGGTAGATCGAAATTTGCTTAAAATGATTATCTATTTAAATAGATTTGCATGTTCTTTATTTCAAAAAGTAATGCCATGCCGTTTAGTTAAATTCTTCGTAACTTTTGAAGGCTCGACTTGTTTATATTTCTTTATATTTGACCAAATCTTTGTAAGATTTGCTATATGGCACAGATCGATCAGTAAAAAGTACTCGATTTATTAATGTAGATGAGAACTGCCCGTCTCTAAGAGCAGTTTTGAATTTTCCAACTCAACTCCTTTTTACCTATTGAAAAATTTATCTAAACAAACAAGTTTCGAATGAAATTTCTATAGCCAGGTAGGTGGGGAAAATCGGTCGGTTTCAAAACTATCGTTTTAAGCAGGTGTTATTAATTTTGAGCGATTTTAAAATCCATTTCTGAATTATAGTTGTCATTTTTGGTTCAACTAACATATATTATATAAAATTTAAACATATATTATATAAATTCTTAAAGATAATGAAAAAGATATTATTGTTTTTAAATCGTTTAGTTCTTAAAATCGTTTTTCATTACATACCTGATTAAGAAAAAATGTTAGTCATTTTATATTGAAGGGTAATTCCATGTCAAATCGACCAAGAGTGGGATCCGACCCCTTTCAATTTTAATTAAATTTGGTGAGAAGGTTCCTTTTATCCTAAAAGGAACATAGATGAAGGAAAAAATTTTTTCAAAAGTTATGTCATATTCAAAATGTCATAATTTCACCGAATTATCAGAACGTGTTGAGATTATTTCTTCAATATCTCGAAAACAACTCTACATAAGAATATGGTTTTAATGTCATTTTAAAGAGAATACTTGGGCATACAATAAATTGAAAAATGTAATATCTGCAAAATATTAAATTTTAAAAACGGACTAAGTCAAAAACATATTTTTTTATTTGGCTGATTTTTTTTTATATTATACTTTAAACTGTTCTTTAATCTTAAAATAGAATTTCAATATTGTAATTTTGAGCAATAAGTGCACTGTGCTAGTTACAATAAACATACAAGCCGGCACCTGGCGTTTTACCCTAATTGGGGCTCGCTGAATCCAGTTATACCGTTATTTCGAAAATGTAGGATGTTGCACAGCATATATTCGCGTAACTCAAAAACGGGTTAGTTTATTGAAATTACTAAAATAAACCGAAATTCCGCAATTTATAGTTTAAAGTTTATAGAAGAAAGAGGAATGAATAAAAAGAGGGTTACATACTTGCTCGTACCGAAAAGAACACAGAATGTTTTAATTTGCTCTTTACTTTGAAGAAATAACGACACGTTCTCTTCAAAAAGGAGAAAGTATAAAAGACATAAAGATAAATTTTATACGTACGTTTTTTCATGTATCATACTTTCTTATAACCTAAATTTGTTGACACAAGCCTCTGCTTTCAAAATTAATTTGTTGTTTCCAGCTGACAAGCAATTGATTGTGTAGTAAAATTTATATGAAAAGCACTCAAAAAACTGATATATACATTTTTCTACACAATCAATTGTTTGTCACCTGGAAACAGCACATAAGTCTGAAAAAATTTTAAGATAATTAAAATCTTGTTTAGATCTTATGAATGCGGGTTCTAAAAATCTTTTAAACATGCATTCTCGCCTCTATTTTTTTTATTCATGATAAAGTTTAGTAACGTTTTTTCAAAAATGGCAAAAAGTAGCATCAATTGACTTAAAATGATACAAAATGGTACTTAAAAAAGAAGCATAAAAGTGACAAGGGCCTCAAAAAGTGTCAAATTTGCGCTAACGCTGGGAGTGTAATTTTTACTCTCGTGTGTATAGGGATTCCAATACCGAAATACGGCGTTGAGAATACCGGGAATTTTTAGTTTTTTAAATTTAACCACTATTTTTATAATTGGAAAATTGTTTTATTCTTGGTGCTTAAGATATTCTTATTCCATAAATAATACCTAAAATACCGACAATACCGGTATTGGAATTTTCGAATTGTAAATCAGACAGTGTTACCAGAATCTTAATTCAATATTACACAGACAAAAATCAAAACTATCCAAAATTTTACAATTTACACAAAACCAATTTTGTATTTGATCCAAAGCAAGGCATCAGAGAGAGAGAGAGAAAGAAAAAGAGACCTAACAAAACCTCGTCCGTCATTAAAAAAACAAATACTTGGCAAGACAAAAATGTATTCCTCTAGTCAGTTTTTGTTAAATTTTATTTGTTGAAAATTATTTTTACTGATTAATTCGAAAAAAGCAGAATAAGAATGAAATTTATTGCAAGTTTAAAATTAGGAAACAGAGGCTTTCCAAGACAGTGTTTATCTCAAAAACTTTTAACCAGAGGCTTTCAACATCCTTATTGTCAAAACATAAAAAGATTAAAAAATGTTTGAGTGTTAATTTACGGAGATTGACTCATAACAACATCAAGCAGGATATTGAACAGTAAGGGGGATAAGACACACCCTTGTCTTACACCTGTTTTAAAGCTTAAGTTTTCGCTTACTTGACCTTTATGGAGCACTAAGCTATTTGTACCCATATAAAAACATTCCGCGAGACTGACTAATTTTTGCGCAATTCCTTTACACTGCATCGCCTTTCATATGCTGGAGAGATGGAGCGAGTCAAATGCACGTTGAAAATCAATAAATATCGGATATAGTACGGATATTAACACTGTTGATGTGGTCTATGCAAGATTTAGTTTGCCTGAATCCTGCCTGTTTTATTCTTAATTCAGGCTCTGCCGCCACAGATATGCGATTAAATAAAGTACTTGCTGTAAACTTGGTAAGCATATTTAAAAGTGCGATGCTTCAGCGATTCTCTGCACTCCTTCTGGTTTTCTTTTTTTGGGATATTGATTACGCTGTGCGAGTTGAAAAATCAGACAAGCCGGACACCTAGTGTTTTAACATATTTCACATACGCTGCATCAAATGGTGTTAACCATTTTTTAGGTTAGCTCTGGTTTTCGGGATATACCGTTATTTCGAAAATGCAGGAGTTTTCACAACATATATTCGCGTAAAATATTTTTGAATTTTCGCAAACACACTAAATGAGTTGGCTATCGAACCTTGTTCTTCCAAGGGCTAAACGGTAGGAGTTTCTCAATATAACTTTGGAATTCGTTTTTAACCGACAGTAGTTTTTTCACCGTCTCTTTTTTTTTTTGCCATTTTTAACACGTTGACTAAAATTTTGTTTATGATTTACGTGCTTAAAGACTTTACAAGCCGCTAGAGTGTTTATGGTGCAGTTGCTCAGTTTTGCTGTTGAAACCTTTTTTTTTTTTTTGTTTGTAGTTTGCCAAAGTGATATTAAATTATATATTTTTGTGTATTATTAACAATATTTTTTTTTTTTTGTTGTTGTTATTTTAAAAAAGATTTAGTTCAGCTACAAGTTTGAAGCAACATTCAAATGGCTGTGTGTTGCACTTAAGATAGCTAAGTGAAATTGCTGTTAATCATAGTAGAGTTGTAGTGAGTTGTTGTGGTAAACTGACTCATGCTGCTGCTGCTGGTGATGACTGACGATGGTGGCATGTTCATAGATTATTGAAATGTGGCAAGCCAGCCAATAGACGACGTCTAAAGGAGCGAGTTGGCATTAAAATAATCTACATAAATAAAGTTTTAATAATCAAGCTCAACAAAATATTGACAATATTAACATTAATTTATGGACATGTACTCGTATGTAATTGAAATAATAATTATTTTTCAACATGCAGGTTTTTGTTTATTTCTGTATTCAGTATTTGCAATCAAACTGGTTAAATGGAATTTTTTGTTGGTTTTTTTTTAAATAAAAAAATAAAAAAAAGAATTTTGTTGTTGCCATTAAATCTGTGGCGAAAAGGAAAAAGTGCTTAAGTCGACTTAAGCTAAATTTGAGTTTGGGGCACCTTTGCAACATCCATGTTTAAAAGTACCCACGGACAAAGTTTCAATTATTTTGTACCTTTTTTCAAAAGATGAAGTTGATTTTCGATCTGCGACGTTAGTTATATAAAAATTAAAAAAAAAAACTTTAACCGAAGAGAGCTGATGATTTTATGAAAACAAAAATATATTTAAAAAAAATAAAGCAGAGACCGGATAAACTAAAGCCCATGTCAGATAAAACTTCATCGCTTTGCGTGACACTTCTAACTTTGACAGAAAAGCGTAACGCAAAAGGTGTATGTCACAATAAAAACTTTGACAACACTCACACATTGTGTGTTAAAAAGAAAATAAATAAAAAAAATTATACTAGCAGATTGTCAAAGCGTGCAAAAAGATGAGAGTTGCCCTACTTTTCGCTTCGCTTTGCGTTAAAAGTTCTTTATGTGACATGTTTCGTATAAGTATGAATATTTCATCTTAGATGTCAAAGCGAATCTCTAACGCAACGCGAAGCAAAAGTTTTATCTGACATGGCCTTTATACACCGGGCTTTTTTTCTTTTTAATCTCAAATATTAAATAACCTGTCAATCTCACTTGAGCTTTCGTGATGTTCTTATAATTTTTTTATAAAAAAAAAAACGCAATCTGTCATGAACCCCAAGAGGTCGCCAGACCCACATTTGGCAGCCTTGGATTAAACAATTTTTTATCTTTTTAAAAAATTTTTGTAGAATTTTTTACCAATTTAGTATTACAATAAAAGTCTTTTGGCAACACTGCTTAGATTGATCTGTATTCTCACTTATACTCCTAGAATAGTTCAATGTTTGTGTTTTCCGGTCTTTGCTTTAAAGTTTTTAAAGGCTTTCCTACAAAACTAAAGAAATATACTTAAGCACTTTTTCCTTATTGCCACAGAAATTAACCCAACCATAAACTTTCTTAAGAATATTTAAAAATTCTATTGTCTTATTAAAATCAACCACCACCTTTAAGAAAAAAGAAACATCTTTTTAGTTACACAAAATGTGGGAAATTCACGGTTTGTCGTCTTCAGACAAAAAAAAAATAATAAAAAAATAAACTTGTTATCTGATTTTCTAGATCAAGTGTATGGCATTTTCTTATAAGAAAATTATATGAATTTCTTAAACAACAAGAACAACAACACAATTGAAGAAGACATATTCATGTAGGAGGGTGTAAGTTGGTAAGTAAGTGAATGAGTGCATGAGCGAAAGAATGAGTTGGTGGTGAGTGTTTGTATTCAAGTACTTTAAGAATCCCCCTGTTTTGGGTGCAACCAACAGTCTTTATGCATTTGAATAATTTAAAATTTATTTTGAGAAAACGAAAATAAAAAACAAAGAAATCAAAATCAAACTGCATAACGTTTCCCACATTATGAAGTGAAACAGCGTGGTGGTATCTTAGAGATAATTAATGTGAAATTTTAGAAAATTTAATTGCAATATTGAGAAAATGAAAATTTATTTCTCTTCTTTCTTAGAAATAAATTTTCCCAGCAATTAAATTTTATTTTACAATCTTAAGACATGAATTAAAAAGCCATTTATGAAAAATAAAATCATCAAATTAAAAATATGTTTAATAAACAAAAGTTGAAAATGTTTTACTAAAATTGTTTCGTTCTTAATTCAATTCATATCGTGAATAAAAAGTGAACAGTTTTTTCAATGAAAATCTGGCAGCACTCTTATTTCTTACCAAACATCGATTATTGGGCTGATTTTTTATGAAAAACTTTAAACTCGATTTTCTGGGAAAATAGAAGCGCTAGAGCAAAAACAATGAGAATATGTGATTACAATCTGGACGTAGTAGAACTTATAGCCCTGGAAACTAATTGGCTAGGCTTCTTTTAGTCTTCCGTTGATCCGATTCATGTCATCTCGAAATACTTATTGGACCAACCTCTACCATTTGTAATGTAAATTTCTATGAAAATATTTTTTTTGCAAAAAAATATTTTTTTTTTCAATAAAAATTTCAGTTGGTTTTTTGTTGTAAAAATGTACTTGTTTTTAATTTTAAAGTTTATGTATATTGTTTTTTGCTTACAAAAAGGAAATTTTTGTTTGTTTTACCAATTCGTTTAACAGCGTGTGGAACGTATTTAAAGTAAGTGTAGGACGCATTTAACTGACGAATTTAACTTCACACCCTTAGCTGGCTACTATTGCAAAGCCTTAATGACACTGTCATATTCCGATCAATCGGAATTTTGTTAACATTTGCAAAACCGCACCGGTACAGACATTTAATCTTCTCGGAAATCAAATTTTTTGTAATGCAAAATATTTAAAAAATCAATCTGAATACAATTTCAACAGTTCGATCTCTTCACTTTTAATCTCGATGATCATAATGATCATTTTATTCAAATAAAAACCACAACTTGACTATTATTTTTTTTCTTCATTTAACAATACTAATAAATCGAATTTTTATTTACTGTAAATCAAATAAATGAATGAATTTGCAACAATAAAAAAAACAACAACAGCTGGAGATGCAACAGCAAAAAAAAAAGAGAAAAAAATTATCCATCAATAACATTTAAGTACAAACTACTTGAACATGGTGATTTATTACTTTTGGTAACAATGACATTTTGCCATCAAATTGAACAAAAAAAAACTTCAAACAGACAAAAACAAATCTGCAACAAATCTAAATACTACTTACTGCAGTTGCAGTACGAATTACAATTTTGTTTATGCAGCAACTGAAATTTAAATTCAAATTTTTAGATTGTCATTTAAAGTTTTGTTTTTCTTAAACAGATTTTCAATTGCATTGTTTTTGGAGTAGTACTTGCTGAAGATTTTAATGAAATTTGTTCGTTTTTTGTGAAAAAAAACTTTTCAGATTTTTTCATGCCCCACACAAAAACATATGCTCGCTCCATTTAAAGTATCTGGAGAGGTACTCATATGAACCGTTTCCAAATGGTGTGTGTCTTTTTTTTTTTTTTTTTTTTTTTGTTGTTGTTGTTCAAGTTGTTTTTGTGCCATCTTGTATGTGGAAGCGAAAGAAGGGAACCCAGTAAGGTAGACAATGGAGAAAATAGATAAATTCGTATTGAAACAAACAATATCAGCAACAACAATCAATATTCTTCTTGTTTGTTTCTTTTTTTTTTTGGAAATTTTCCTAAATTTATTCATCAATTCAATCGATCAATGTTGAACAACAAATAACAACATCAAAATATTTTAACTACAGGAGAAGAGACTGCAAGTACGAGGAGTACTTGTTGTAAAGATACAAGTATCCTCTAACATTATTCTAATATACAAATTGAAGTGGGTTGGGTTGAAGTTTAAACATTAGGGAGGGTTGCTGGGGTTGGAGTAAATTTGTAATAAATTTTGTCTGAAATCTGAAAAAAAACAAACTTAAAAAAAAAGTTGGAAGCTGCAAAACCAAAATTTGAAAACATTTTTAAATGGTTTATGCATTTAGCTGAGACAGAGTTCTATATGTACAGCGGGGTTATTTTATTTTAGCCCATATGTAGAACGAGCTTTTTAATACACAGAAAGGAAAACACTCGGGATAAATCAAGTTTTTTATGATTACTTTAAGTACGAGTCGTACTCAAAAATTCAAGTACGAATACCACTAAAACATACTCAAAACAATCCTAAATGGGATTACTTTCGAAAATCAATCCCGGAATTGCTTGAAATAAGTATGAAATTCTTAAATCAAGCAAAAAAATATTAAACTTTATGTTGTGTTTAACTTACGCATGTTTTCATTTTCTATACACATTGAAAAAAGGTCTGGCCATACTCATGTGTACCACGAAGGGTTAAGAAGTAAATTTGAACTCTTGCTTCTCATTTAGTTCATATTTTTGGTTGAATATGTACATAAGATTTCTAAAGTAGAAACCATATCGGGTATGATGTTGGTGTTTTATCATTCTGTAAGGTGTAATACGGGTAGGTAAATCAATCATAATAACTTTTTCTTTCTAATTTTTTTGTTTTTTCCAAGCATGAATTCGGGATAAAATCAACTTTATAATACTTGAATCAAGCGCATTTTGAGATCGATTCAATCTTAGTTTTACTTAAATCGATCTCAAGTAGGAATTCGGGATTGAATATGGATAATTTAAGTATTTTGCGATTAAAAATCCGTACTTGAATCAATCTTTCCGTACTTGATTCCAGAAAATCCATACTCACCGTACTATTAATACCGCTTCGTATTGATTTGAGTACGGATGGATTGATTTTTCTTTTGAGTGTAGAAACAAACTCTATATTTTGTATGCACGAGGTGCCCCCCAGGTGTATATAGGAAAACTTTAAAGGAATACTCCATTTTCTGGTGTAACATTCTCTAGTGAAATCGGTTGCAGTCAATAGCTGGAATTCAGCTGAATTAACAGATTTACAGATTTCTTAAGATAGCGTCTGACCATTGATCCTATTTGTTATCACGGATGATAGAAGTCCCTGGTGGCAAGGCACCCTTCGGGGATCACGTGGTGGTTGTAAAATAAAAATTTTCGCTTGGGAAAAAAAATTGAAACAACAATAAAAAAGCTTTTGTTTTTGTTTCAATATAAATTTCTTAACGAAATTTCTATTTTAAATTGAAAAACAGGCCGTTAATTTTCATGTATAGCATATGTTAAGGAGTCGTTTCTGCCGCCCTTCTTATTTCTTTTCCCTCACAGAACTTCTACATTACTTCTTTAAACTTTAATATTAACCCTCAACAACTCCGCTGCACCCTACTACATTCTATTAAAAGAAAAAATAATCGAAAAATATTCAAGTGTAAAATATATCAACATACATACACATCTGCAACTTTTGTGACATTTTTCTAACCTAATATGAGCAGTAGCAACAAAAAAATTGCATCATCTACAAGTATCTAACATTATACTAAATACATATGTATACTTAAAATAGTACAAGTGGCATTATCCAATCATCTAGAAAATGTGTTCTTAAAAATCTTTACTAAAATTCACTCAAACTGGAAATGTGAAATGTTTAAATTTTAAAAGTTTCCTGTTTCTCTCTTTGGTTTCTTCTGCTGGACATAAAACAGAAAATCAATAGAATTAAATTAAACAAATTTAAACCCACATAAATGTTGTTTAATTCTATTTGATTTACTGGTGCTACACTTTTAGGAGCAGGTATTGTTGGTTTATGGTAATTGAAGAAAACAAAATAAGCAGTTATGAATCCTTTCGTCATCCGCAGATGGGTCACTTGCATCCTTCATAGGTCTCTTCGTGATGCCCTGAGCTTGTGACCCTAAATGAAGTAAAGTTACTTCGTGCGATGCTTTATAATTGTCCAGCTCTTTAAGAGCAAATCTTTAGCCAAAGCAGTTATTAAGCTTCGCTTTGATTACCGTAATAGCTATACACTTTTAATATCTTTCTCCCAAAGATTTTGGTTACAACACAGCTTCAAAGTTATCGTATGGGCGTGACTCTGGTCAGTTCAAATTTATAAAGTCCTGATAGGCTTTTGATTTTGATAGCATCAAGTCTTTACTTAAGTAGCAGCATTAACACATGGCTGTCTAAGCTTACCATTTGCTTAGAGCTTTGCTATTGAATCTTCGCTGTAGAGCTGTAAGGTAGCAACTGCACACAGAAAGACCTCTTAACCCCAACACATTAAAGGTCTATTTCCTCAAAATATAGATTAAACACACAATTACCTCATTATTGCCGATAAATCACCAGTCCACGATCTCAATTTAAGATCTCAGAGCAGCTTAAGACATTCTCGGCATCCACAAATAATGAATTGCGTCAAACTACGCCTTTGCGCTTAGTTAACTTACGGAGATTCATTGGAGAACATTCAACTTAAATTTACCCAACTTTATATAGTTGATAAACTTTTAAAATATAACATCGGGTTTTCCAATAGGTACTTGACAACTTTGAATTAAATTTGTTAACGCAATATTTCACTGTTTATCTTACTGTTTCTTTCTATTTTTGAGAATTGATATTCATGGTGTGATGCTGGCGTGCCAGTGAGACAGACGTCCGTACGAAACGAAGAACGAGGCATCGCCAAGACCACTTTATGGCGAATACGAAATACAAGATCAGGCTGACTCAAGAATTGAAGCCGACAGACCATTTGACGCGACATATGTTCTCCGATTGGACTCTGCAGAAGATGCGCTAAGATGATGAACTTCATCGCAAAATCATCTTCATTAACGAAGCTCATTTTTGGCTCAATGGGTTCGTTAATAAGCAAAATATGCGTTATTGGTTTGGTGAAAATCCACATGTGCTTCATGTTGGCGGCTTCAGTGGGACATTTTTTTCGTCGGCAATAACGATCGTCACGTTATTGTGAATGGCGATCGTGCCATAATTATACATGGACGACATGTGGTTTCAACAGGACGGTACCACAAGCCACACAGCACACGTTACAATCGATTTATTAAAGAGTAAGTTTGGTGTACGTGTTATCCCAAGAAATGAACCAGACAATTGGCCGCTTTGTTCGTGCGATTTAACGCCTCCTGACTTTTTTTCTTTAGGGCTACGTCAAATCATTGGACCAACAAGCCGACGACGTTGTAAGAACATTGAACGCGAAATAGCGGCCGTTACGGCCGAAATGTGTGACAGGGACATCGAAAATTGGGTCCAACGAATCGAACGCTGCCGACGTGCCCGCGGTGGTCATATGAACGAAATCGAGTTCCATTCATAAATGTTTTCATTGTATTTCAGGTCGATCATAAAGTTTTGGAAATATCTGAAATGGTTTGCGTTTTATTTTAAAAAAAGTTGTCAAGTCATTATTGGAAAACCCGTTATATATATTAGCGGTGTTCAGTATTAGGCTTGCAAATGAGCAAATAAATTAATTAATTTAATAAATTAATGCAACTTATTTTCTTTAATTATTCCTAAAAGTTCTGGATAAGTTAGAATCACAGGCGGCAGCAGATCGTTTTAACTAGAATTTGGCTCCCTTAAGTTTCTAACGTAAGTCGAGATGAAAGGATTCTAATTATAAGTGTTAAGGTTCCATTGGCAGCCGTAATCAAGCACAGGTTACGTGGCTTCATTAATTAGTTCCCTTTGTGTTACCATGTTGCACCGTTTCCCAAGGGTCCTGGGTGCTAATGCTCACACTCAGCCACCCGGTTGATTCAATTAAGGAGTGGATCCCGTTCAAATCAATATCAGAGAGACAAGTTTTGTTCCCAAGGGTTCTTCGACCAAACAGTTCAAGTCTTAAACCTTTGAATACCGGGCAATTGCAGAGAAGATGTTTCGTCGACTCTTTCTTCTCCTCGTCACCGCAACTTCTACATAAGACATTGTAAGGAAGCCCTAGTCTTTGGGCGTGTCTCCCAATGACCCAGTGGCCGGTTATAATCGCAATTAGGTTTCTGAGGTGATGTCTGGACAGCTGTAATGCTAGCCGAGTCGATTTTTTCTCTATGATGAACCAGATTTTCCTGGTTTCCCCACAGGTAGTTTCATCAAACCATCTTTGGCTGGCAATAAGATGAAACTTGTGCGCAATAAGTTGCTTACTCCTTGGGAGTGTAACATCTATATTATATGTTGAACCGTCTGGATTTAAGGTGGTGTCTGCATACGCCAACAAGTCCGCCATGCAGTTTCCTCTAGAGACATCCGGCATTCTTGGACTTGATTTAACTTGATCGGGTTCTTATATAGATTCTTTGACATGGCGACAAATTTTTTTTTTTATTTCAAGGAATATTAATGTAAACAATAATTTGTTTAATCGGTTAAAAAAATTAATTAACAACTTGTTGGCTTTGATGATCGCTTTAGATTTTCCCTTTTTTGCACAGACCTGCGACTAAATTCAACCCTTCAATTTAAATAGTCAAATCGCATGATCTTGATGGATAGATGACCATGAACTCAAATCGATCGTGCAAAACATCCAATGTGGCATGAGGTGTGTGGCACTTGAGGCGTCCTCTTGAAACCTTTTGTCATTGGTCTTTATAACATCCAATTCAGGCCAAAGAGGTTGAAAGACATTGACGTTAAGCGCTCATGTTGACGGTATTGGCCTGGCCAACGTTGTGCTCAAAGAAATGCGAAAGAATTACTCCGCCATCTAAAAATTTTTACCAAACAGTACTGCTTTTTGGAGTGCATTGGACTCTCCTGGATCTTAGTGGACCGGTATCGTCTTAAATTGGACAATTTTATTTGTACATACATCCACCTATACATCGAGAAATGGATCTCATCACTGCAGATCATATTTCGATGAACATAAGGATCAATATTCAACTTCTACTGTACACATTAAGCCCGTGTTGTTGAATGCCTTATCCGACCGTTGTAGTTTGACAAAAGAGACTGATGGCTCGATTACGGATGGCAACCCAATTGAAATTAATTTGCCGGCAGCGAAATTAGGCAACACCGTTCATGTAAAAATATATAAATTTTTTTTTTTATTTTATATTTTAACATTTGCGGCGTTGGCGGATTTAGCTGCTGGCAACTCAACTTTAGTTTAGTTGTCATCCGTAATCGACCCAAATAAAACTGGCAGCCAATTCGAAAGATTGAGCTTCGACAATCAACTGTCAAAATTGGAGTCCCTTTTGGAAATCCCAATAATTCGTAAATAATATTGAATGTCTATATTGACTATTTCTGTCAAAGATCTCTTGTAAATATTATTCTTAAGCAAAAGTTTTACTTGAATATTTATACACACACCACAATAGTGGAGAGGGTATTATGCATTTGTGCTGATGTGTGTAACGCCTTAAAATATTGGTCCGGCTGGCTGGCTGTCCACGTAACTTTGTGCGCAAAGTACAGGTCGCAATTTTGGAAATAAATTTGGCACATAGGTTCTCTTTGGCACAATGATCAAGTCTATTGAAAATGGGCCGAATCGTAGTGCCACGAGAGGAGATAGTGGGCAATTTCTGCCTCTTAGAAGCTATCAAACCGATTTTAAAGAAATTTAAAACGTTTAAAGTTGTGAATTGTTGACCTTTAGTTTTGTTGTTTTTTAATTTTGTTCGGCATTAGGTCATGAGTTAAAACAATTTTTTTTTTTAAATAAAAAATATGAACATATTTTGTTTAAAAAATTATATTTTATTTATTTCCCAATATTTCGGTCAACTTTGTTGACCATCTTCAGGGGTTATTTAAAAATATAAATAAACGAAAACAAAAAATTAAAAATGTAAACAAAAATAACTTGTTGGAACCGTAAGTTGACAAAAGCTTACGGTTCCAACAAGTTATTTTTGTTTACATTTTTAATTTTTTGTTTTCGTTTATTTATATTTTTAAATAACCCCTGAAGATGGTCAACAAAGTTGACCGAAATATTGGGAAATAAATAAAATATAATTTTTAAACAAAATATGTTCATATTTTTTATTTAAAAAAAAAAATTGTTTTAACTCATGACCTAATGCCGAACAAAATTAAAAAACTAATTTAAAACATAGATTGATCCATATTTGTACGGATACATAAGCAATGCATTTTTAAAAAACTAGGACCACGAGGGGAGATGGGGGGAAAAATTTGCCTCTCAGAAACTATCAAACCGATTTTAATGAAATTAAAAACATAGATAGATTCATTTATATATGGACACATAAGCTATACATGTTTTAAAAAATAGGACCGCCAGGGGAAATAGGGGCAATTTTTTCTCCCAGAAACTATCAAGCCGATTGTAATGAAATTTAAAACATAGACAAAACATGCACTCGCGAAATATGGTCGGGCTTGACCGACTATATTTTCTTACTTGTTCAAGTTGAATTAGCAACGAAAAAGATTATTTATTCCAGAAAAAAAAATTTAACAAAAAATTTCTAAAAAAAAACAAGAATGAAACATAATTGTTCACATTATTCTTAAATCCATTTCTCTCAATCCTTTTTTAGCAAATATTATTTATTTGAAAAATTGGTACATCTCCATAAATACTGCAAGTTGCCACAGTTTGTACAGATCAAATTAGGAATTAAAAATTGTTTTAAGCGGCTTATCTCTAAAATAGTAAAATATTCCTTTTAATACCAAAATGTAGGATGTCTTTTAATCCATTCTTGACCAAAAGATAAAGGCAACAACAACAGTAACAGACAAAATATCTTTTGTATTTCTCTTTTGATTTTATATTTATTTTATTTGTTAAAGCATATCATTCCATTTTCAATTTCAATTCCATTTGTTATTTGATGTTATGTGTTCATTGTTTGATTTCTTTTTTTTTTTTTTTTTTTTTTGGTCTTTTCCTCAAAAGGATAACAATGCTGAAGCCTCTGTTGCCTGCCACATGTCTTTATATGTTGCAGAGTTGTAAGTTGTAGCTTTGTGTGGCACCAACAAAACATCTCTTCTTAGATATCTATACATGAATTGTACTATATGAGTACATAGTATTATTTAAGTATCTTTGAACAACTATAGTAAATCTTTAAATTGTTATTTTAGGATCTAAAATGTAATAAACTAAACTAAAGTAAATTTGAGACTTTGTCTCATAGTCTCAAATAGACACATACAAACATAACAATGTAAGAGTCCAAGACCAAACCAGTAGATTCGAAGAGATTAAAAAACAAAAATCGGTTTATTATATATCCATATATATCCGTACATTTGTATGGACATGCACCAAAGCAAATAATAAAATACTATTATTTACTTTGAATTGAATTTAACTGCAGTTGTTGAACAAAAAAGCACATGATTTTGAATTTGGGAGTTTTTTCTCCTAAAAGCAAAATGAAACTAATTTATATTGATTTAAACTGTATTTATATGTAAATTTTGTAAAAGACAAAAGAAAAAACATTGTTCGAGAGCTTAACTTGAAATTTTTCATTTGGAACATTAAATTTTATTTGCAAAGTTTATGGACACAAAAAATGTGTATTTAAAAAATTAAAGGAGGCTTTTTAAGACCGAAACGAAACTTACGAACAGGGTTAGCTGTCAAACGAATAATCGCACTGCGCTCACTTGAAGACATTTATGATCAGTATACTTTAGCAAATTATCATGAATAGATTCTCACTTGATCCTGCGGAGAGCTAGTATCATCAAAATTCAAGCTCACGTAACGGTCAATGGAGATCGTTTCCGCACCATGATTAATCATTACGGCGACCATAATCAACGTCTTATTTAAATCAAAATTTTGCGCTAGGTTGATTTTGATAAATGGAAATATCAATTAGCCTCCAAGGCCGAGCGATTTGACATCTCTCGATTAATTATTGTGGGGCTACGTGAAGTCAATGATTTATGCTGATAAAAAGGGATGCGATTTCCATGCAAATGCATGTTTTTTGTCGAGAGTCTAAGAACGATGTCGACCAATTATCTTTTCGAATTATTAAATTTTCTTTCGAATGGCACCGATTTGATTTTGCATATTGCTGCATATTTAAGTAAAAATGCATATTTTTGCATATTTTGATTTAAAAAACATATTTTTACATATTTGAGTAATTTCAAAAGATTTTGTTATTCGTGCTTAATTCCCAGTTTTTATTATTGATAAAAACACTTGAAATTTATTGTTGATGGGATAAGCTATTCCAATGCGCATTTCACTGGTTGCTTAGGCCAGATCATCAGGAAACTTCATCCATAAAGATTTTAGAAAAACTAAAGATATTAAACCAAATAAAACTGTTAAGCGTATAAGACTTATAGCACCAGTTCTACTTGTAATAATATCAAAGCTTAAACAAAACACATCAACAATAAACAGTGGGTTTATCTCATCTTACATTCCCCACTACAATTAGTTGAAATTCTCTCAACATTAATTGTAGTTGTAAGTAGGTTAAGAAAAACAAAATAAAAACAACAACAACTTACAAAAGATGTTGTCAATTCAATTTGAGTAATTTCTTTTTTAAATTTCCATATTATAAAAAAGTTCTTCAAAAAACACACACAAGCTGCTAGAAAGCTACTTAGTCGGTCGTCAATTTATTATTAAAGAAGGAAATTTCTTAAGTTCACCTCAGCCCATTGACGCTGGAGTCCCACAAGGCAGCATCCTGGGCCCTCTATTATATTTAATTTATACTTCGGACATGCCAACAAGCAACTACACCCAAACTTCAACATTTGCAGACGATACAGCATTTCTAAGCGTTCACGAAAACCGTTATGAAGCATCTCGTTACTTACAGCATCATATATTTCAACTAGAAATATGGTTAAGACAATGGAGGATAATGGTCAATGAGCAAAAATGCGTGCATATAACATTCACCTTGCGCCGGGAATCTTGCCCCCATATAACAATCAACAATCAAATAATTCCTCAACATTCGCATGTAAAATATCTCGGTATACATCTGGATCGGCGATTAACGTGGAAATGCCATATAGAGGCAAAATTAACTCAAATGAAACTAAAAGCCATTCAAATTCATTGGCTTATTGGTAGAAACTCTGTCCTTAGTCTCGACTGCAAACTTCTTCTTTACAACTCCATCTTAAAGCCAATCTGGTGCTATGGTATTCAGTTATGGGGCACTGCCTCGGCCTCTAATATAGAAAAAATTCAAAGGCGCCAAAATAAAATTCTTCGAATAATCACAGCTGCCCCTTGGTATGTAAAAAACTCAAATATTCACAGGGATCTCAATGTTCCATTAGTCAAAACTATGATTACGAAATATGCAGTAAAATACTTAAAAAGGCTCGAATTGCATCCAAACCCACTAGCACGAAATATTTTAAATGAAATGATAGCGGCCACACTCGCTTAAGAAGAAGAGACACTGCAGCACTTATCCAATTAGATGAGCGACAAACACCTAGATAAGTGAACAGAACCCGTGATGAAGAACATTTTTGTCTGGCACTGGCAGGACATAAAATAAAGTATTAGGTTAAGATTTGATTAATTATTGTTAGTTCATATTTAAATGTATGAAGATTCAATAAATAATATTGAGAAAAAAAAAAAAAAAAAATTTCCAAATATGTACACAAAAAAATCTTCCAAAAAAGTTTTAAAATCAATTGGAGTATTCACAAGTCTGTCATAAAGTTGTAAAGTCATATGTCTTAAAATAATTACAGGATATAAATATATAGACTGCTGTTTTTTAGTATTTATTTTAAACAATTTTAAAATATTATTTAGGACGTTATGACTTGATAGCACACCTTGTGAATACTCAAATAAATAAATTATTTAGGAGCTTTGCATTAAATACAAGATTTTCAAGATTCCGACAAAAGATCCTTTTATTTTAACCGATGCAGCAGCACCTTACATGGTTAAGGCTTTCAATGGGTTTAAAAATGTTTATCCAAAACTGTTACAAGTTACTAGCTTGGCATATAGGTTATACCGCGTTGTAGAGAAAACTAGAAGTCAATTCGATAATATTGCAATTTATATGAAATTTATGCCTTGATTCCCCTTCTACCGCAGCCAGTAGGAACAAGATGGCGGCCTGGCTAGATGCTTCAGAATTATATTCAAAAAACTTTGAAAATTAACCATGTGGAAGGAAGAGTAGCCCTACAAATTACAAAAAAAATCCAAAACGTTTTGCAAAAAAAATTAAGGTTTTAAAAAAATAAAATAAATTTCAAATATTTCTGATCAAATCTTAAATCAAAGTGGGATCTGAAAATTTATTTTTTACAAAATGCAATGGCGTTCTTCAAGTACAAGGCAAAGTTTAAGTTTAAATAAAAGAGTACTTATATTTATTTAAACAATCAACAATTTTTTTGACCCAGTAAAAACTTCGCCTACACAATAATGTGTTTAGTAATCAGAAAAAACTTAGAGCACTTCTAACAATTCTACTGAAAGAACCGATGAATTTTACAAGGGATGTCCCAAAATGAACGCATTCAAATCTAAGTCATTATTTTTTTATCTACATTAGGGTAGCCGTTTTTTTTTTTATTTTGATTTCTTATATTCTCCCCCCCTAAATCGGTTCAGTTTTATGTAAAAAAAAGTTTGCCATCAAGCCATTTATTCAAATGTAATTTGTTTGCATATGAATATCTTCTAAAAACAACATTTTACAAGAATATGATATATGGAAATATTTTAGCTCGTCTAGTCAACAACATAAGCCTCTAAGAAAGTTTTTTGCTAAGACTAATATCTTAGAAAATAATTAAGAAAATAACAACAAAATACCAAACATTTTATATACGTTTTATATATATAAAAAGGCGATTTAATGTCAAGTGACACAATTTTGAAATCGATGTCTTCCGATTTGGATGAAATTTACACCAAGGTTAGTCCTATTAGATAGAAGTTTACACACTAATTTTCAACAAGATCGGTCAAAATGTTTCAGAGGTAGAGGGGGTCAAAGTTTGCCATACAGGTGTTCTTTCTCATCCATGTAATTTATTACCTATTGGTGTTAGCAAAATTTGTCCCAAGTAGCTTAGATAGCTATTTAATCAATCTTTTTTAAAAATATTTTTTTGTTTTTTTTAAAAAATTTTTTAATTTTTTTTTTTTAAATTTAAAACTTTTTTTTTATTTTTTTTAGCCAAGTGTTAAATTTAAAAAAAAAATTGTAAAATTTTTTTAAAAAAACAAAAACAATGTTTTTAAAAAGTTTGATCAAAAAGCTATCTAAGCTACTTGGGACAAATTTTGCTTACACCAATAGGTAATAAGTTACATGGATGAGAAAGAACACCTGTATGGCCAAAATGTCAAACTCTAACTCAGAAACTTTTTGACCGATCTTGTTGAAAATTTCCGTCTAAGCTACTATCTAACAGTTCTAAAATTGGTGTAAATTTCATTTAAATCGAAAGACATCTATTTCAAAATTGGGTCACTTGACATTAAATCCCCCTTTTATATATAAAACGTATATAAAATGTTTGGTATTTTGTTTTTATTTTCTTAATTATTTTCTAAAATATTGATTTTAGCTTATTTTCTTAGAGGCTTATGTTGTTGACTAGAAGAGCTAAAATATTGCCATATATCATATTCTTGTAAAATGTTGTTTTTAGAAGATAGTCATACAAACAAATTACATTTGAATAAATAGCTTGATGGCAAACTTTGAGGGACGGACGCCCCCCCTAAAACACAACTTATCGCTACGAAATTGTTTTGTATTTTTTTTTACATA
Organism: Pollenia griseotomentosa; assembly: GCA_963931875.1. Taxonomy (NCBI): domain Eukaryota; kingdom Metazoa; phylum Arthropoda; class Insecta; order Diptera; family Polleniidae; genus Pollenia; species Pollenia griseotomentosa. Next base: position 87,447,340 of record OZ007562.1, read on the forward strand.
AAACTGAACCGATTTGGAGGGGGAGAGTATAAGAAATCAAAAAAAAAAAGTTCTCCATACAACTAACGGCCACGCTAATCTACATACATCCAGTAAAGTGAATATAAGATTCGATATAAATTTGAAGGCGCTCCGAAATATGGCTAATGAATAATATGGTTAATGAAAAATTACCCCAAAAAATTCAAAATAGCTCTAAAAATAAAATGAAATATGAACCTAAATTTTGGGTAATTCTTCATTATGAAAAATTACCTAAAAATTCTTAATGAATTTTAACCCCCAAAAAAAGTTAAAATAAAAAAAAAACAACGAAGAAAGGTATATTATTACAAATTTGGATTGGGAGGGAATTTTTAAATCCCAAGTTTAAAACCCCAGAATTTTAACATCCTGAATTTTAATATCCCGAATATCTATACAGTTTTGGCTTTAATAATCACACGATAGATAGCATGATATGGCCTTCGGTTGGGCACAAGGTTTTTTCCTCTATGGTATAACGAACACTGGCTTCGCTCGCTTAAACTTCACTACATAGCCGGTCTTCGGCAGGTCGCAAGGATTTTCTTCTCCATGGTATAATGAGCACTGCCATCGCTAACTAAAGCTTTTCTAAATATCCATCCTTTGGCCAGCCCAAAAAATTTCCTTTCTATGATATATGGTATAAAAAACGCCGGATTTGCTAACTTAAGTATTCCTGCATAACTGCCAAGGATTTTCTCCACTTTGATATAAGAATTCGGGTTTTTGATGCATAATACATTACATTTCAGTAATGAAAATTTGCGTTGCATAATAGAATTTATGTGATAGTATTAATGGCAAAGTATGATTGTGTTTATGACGATTTTGAACTTAATGAAGAGATTTTCCTATCGGTTCATAAATAATGACAAAATTCATTGCATGAATATAAAAACTCGAAGGTTTAGTGTAAGCCTCTAAAAATCAACTTATTTTAGATTTTTAATGGTAAAATGGGGCTACCCTCGTCTATATTGTTGTTAACATTTAGGTTTTGTGGGCGTCGTGGGCATTTTTATGAAACTCGGAATACGTCTTTTTTGTTTTAGAAAGTTTATGTGTACCAAATTTGAGAACTTTTGCTGCTAACACAGGAAAATTTTATGCGAAAAAAGCCATCGAAAAATAAAATTTTTTGTCTTACTTCAGTTAATAAAATGCTCGGTGTCATCTTTCAATGATCAAGGATCACTCCTTGAAAACTTGCACAAAAATGTATGAAGCCATCCTATTGTGCGACGTAGTGTTCCCTATGAACGCGTGCCGAAAAACTGAGAATGTTCCCATTAAGGCTTTTAAGCAAGTTTACTATAAAATATTAACTTAAAGATTCACTAATTAACACTTTGGCTACTTCATTATAAACCAAAAGTCCCACATAATATTAATTATTAAGCCAACCATTAAACAATTTTGACAACAACCTGTTATTAACAAATCCTCCCCAAGAAAGAGAAAAATTTGTTAAATGATTTCTTATTTCACACGCACATTTTTTACAGATTTTTAAATTTTTTATTTCAAGTATAGAATTTTAACGTGTCAGTGGCAACACCTATTTTGAACTAATTGAATCTTGTGGATTTTGTGTTTTATTTCTGTACTTAAGAGAAATCATCATCATTATTATCTTAAAGATACAAGATACAAAATGTTAAACGTGTGTATCGGTTTGTTTGATATGAAAAGCATCATCAAGAAGGCGTACTTTAAGGCAAAAACAAAAAACGCTTTAAGCTATTTACACACACTTTAAGCAATTAATTTGTTTAAAAAATTGTATATTTTCATAATCGAGTGTAGATGTACGGATTATGTAGTCAGGCAATCACTCTTTCCTGTCCATTCATTCATTTACCATCAGATTCACAGCAACTACTTAACAGCAATCTAAGGTTTATTAGCGGATCTTACCTAGCATCGCTAAACACTTGATTCATTTGTTGGTAAAAACATGTATAATTAAATAAATAAATTCGGATTTACGAATTTTTTTGTGGTTTTTTGGTTTAGTTTTTTTTTTTTCTTCCACTTTGATTTGATTGACTTCAATGCCATTTGGTCTGACCGACCGAAAATTGAAAAAAGAACCATTAAGGGCTTAAATGTGTTGTTTAAAAAAATGTATCTTCTTAATGGTATAATGTCTTAATTATGTATACATACATACTTTTAATTGTTTTCTTTTATGTTCGGTTCGGTTTTTTTTTATTATTATTTAATATTGAAAATCTTTTGTGGTTAAAAACCTTCCTCAGGCCATGTTTATTTTGGCTTCTTTTTGTGAGTTTTATTTCGCATTAAAAACAAATTTATTTATAAAATTTTTTGATAGACTTTAGACATTTAATTGTTTAAAAACGTACCAAATTTTATTACACCCACAAGGAGAAAAAAGTTTCAAACTGAATCACATGATAAGCGATTGTAAACTAAAGGAGCATATAGACGACATGTTTTTGTCATCTGACATGTCAAATTTTCAAGTCACATGTAATTGTGCATGTCTGTCAAAATCGCTGTTTTACATAAGCTTTATAATATTCGGTCACAAACGAACATGTAATTTGTTTCTGACCTTGTCTCTGTTTTTTTCGCATTGTTATTGCAGAAACAAAAGTAGTGCTGGGTTTCAAAATAGCTTGCTGCCGCCATGAAAAGTTTTATTTGCGCCGTAAAATAGTTCAGTTATCTTAACATTTTTTTCTTTTAATTCAAAGATACCAATTTAGGATTTTATAATAAAACGGTTTTTATATATATATTCACGTAAATTCTATTCAATGGTAAGATGATCAAACATATCTCGGTATTGTAAAAAATTAACTTCAGCCGGCTAATAATTCCGTCAATAGTGGACGCCGCTGCCGGTTTCTTCTCGGCATAGATTTCTGATGTCAGATGGCTTGTCAGAAGAAAATAGAGCACGCTCTAATTGAAATTTTGTCAGATGACTTTGCATCTGACTTTTACAGAAGCAAAGTTAAAAAGGTAACACACGACATGTATGTATTTTGCAGTGGGAAATTTGACATGTCAGATAACAAAAACATGTCGTGTACGGGCGCCTTAAGAAAGTCTTTTAAATGTGTGACCACAAAGTCTGATAGAAAACTATCGAAATCGACACTACTTATCCATTGGCATAATGGATCCAACCACATTTGTGCTCAATTTGACAACAGGTGGTGTCACAAGTTTAAAAAGAATTTGTCCAAATTTGTTTCCATATCAGCAACGTTGTTTTATGGACAACAAACACATTGTAAGCATTTGCACAACATGCTCCTTTTGTTTTGAACTCACACTGTTCTTGTATTGACAGAATGTTATAGTCAATTCAACAACGTAATGTTATCAATCGATAATAACGATGCGGGAAATGCGTGTCAATTGTTCTTAAAGCTCTTACCTCGTGACCAGTGAACACTATATTATAATAAAACAAGTTTAATACCCTCCACTGACAGTTCGAATATTTCAGGAGTGATATCTATATGATGTCTATTTATTATTAATTTATCTTTATAAAAACAAACATCAAATTGGTCGCGGCGGTTTAGACCTATATTAAATTATTGACCAACAGTGTTGAGTAAAATATCATGATTCGTAACAGTTTAAGCCGAACTTAAATGATTTTTAGGAGGGGGATTCATATGGGAGCCATGGTAAGTTATGAACCAATCATCATAAAATTCCGCAGAAGTATTTCTTGTATTTAAAACATAAATTTCAATAAATTTTAATACAGTGGTGAAATTAGTTTTAGCGTTTACAGTGAATTTCAGAAGGCTGCTAAATATGGGATCTAAGCAGTCTCGGATTCAGGGGGGGGGAGATCTAAGGAAATTACCCCCCCCCCCCTAAATTATCAAAATATGTTTTCTTTATTTCGATAATACAAGAATTTCCAATAATAATATTTTTTTAAATGTAAAAATTTTTAGAAATCCCAGCAAGTTTTTTTTTATTGAATCTAACGAAATTTTTAATAAGTATCCAAATATTGATCCTAATAGTTATTTATTAGAGATTTCTAATGAAACATCCAGTTTAAAATATTCATAAACTTATTATTCTACATTCAAACCCATCCCATAGATGTCACCTATACACAAAGACTAAACGTTTAACTTGATAATGCGTGCGGTTGAATTATTAATAAGCCTTAGTATATGCAATATTTATGAATATATGTGTTATATGAATCAAAATTCTATACGATAATTTTTGACGAAAGCACATCTTTAAAATATTTCAACATTCAACAAAAAGTTGTTAGGGAAGAATTTATTGGCTTTGTTGTTAACGCATTTGAAGAGGCTTCAAAGGATATAAATAATGACGTTGATTTGTCAATTGATGCGAAGGCACTATCATCAATAGTTCTTACAGCTTTGACAAATTTTGGTCTTGACCTAAAAAATTGTGTAGGAGCTGGAACAGATGGGTCTCCTCTGATGTCAGCAGAAAATGGAGCTGGTAAAAATTCTGGAAACCGCGACAAATGCGAAACAAACTTCTTGCTATTCCCATAAATCAAACAACTCAATTTATTAAAGCAATAAAGTAACATTAATACAAAAAGTTATATTTTTTATATGTAATCATCCCAAGCGAAACGCAGTTTTAGCAAAGTATTTGGAAGCCAAACTCTCTACATTATGCGAGACCGTCACGACTCAATTTTACACTTTTCAACAAGTGTAGTAAAAACTTTGGAAAGGTAGAAATACTTCATCAAATGCGTTATATAAAGGAACTCACTTAGTACTTTTGAATTTATTTGCGGAATATACATATTAAGTGTGATACTTATTGTAACACAGCTGCTTAGTATCATTTAACAAAAGCACGATATAGATCTTCAAAAAGGATCAAGCCATATCAAAACTTTAATCATGTCCCTGAAAGAGAAAAGAAATAAAGCCGAAGAACAATTTAACGCGATTTTGAAAAAGTTTAAGTTATTTGCGTTCAAATCGAGGTTCCAATCGAAAAGACAAGATTTGAACGAAATAATTGCATCCAAAATTTTGATGATTACTACCGAGTTGTAGGTTACATTCCTTTTATTGAATTTATTTTAGAAGATCTCAAAACACCTTTCGCAATAGATATCCTGAATGTATTGAACATATCTAAAGTTCTACCTCAAAGTGTAATGAAGTCATATACAGATACAAAACTTTTAAAACCACAATTAGCTGATGAGCTGATTATATTTGATAAAAGGAATTAAAACCTACTAACATCTTAACTTGGGCCTTAACTGTTGCATTGGCAACAAATATGGAAAATATCTGAAAATCGATCAGATAACGTTGTAGATGCTTTAATGTGATGAAGATATCTACCCAAATCTAAGAAAAAATATTCCAAATTTTCGTTTCAATGCTCATCAATAATGCTACGAGCGAGAGGTCATTTCCTACCCTTCGTCGAATAAAAACATGGCTCAGATCAACAATAACAGAAAATATACTGTTCTATCTAAATTTGCCTCACAAGGAAATCATAAATTGTTTATTAAAAAAGATTAATTTATTTTTATTTAAATTGAACTGATCTTATATTTTATTTAACCTTATTGTTCAGTTTTTTTTTAATATAATATACACATATTTGCCTATATTCACAAAAAAAAATTAAGTTTAATAAAGGTTTTAAGAACAAATTTACTATAAAAATTATCCTTAATAAACTTTTGTTAAATTTAAAATTCGTTTATGAATACGGGGGTTTGTTTTTAATAAACTTTCATAAACAAATTTTTTACTTTTTTGTATCATACAAAATTTTTAAGGAAAATTATGGACCGTATATCACAAAATTGCATGACATTTTGTCTGGCCATATGAAACTAAGTTGCAAGAAATTTTAACACAATATATATATCTGCTACGATTGTAGGCGTGTTTAATTAATTTACCAAAGTGGGAATACACCTTAAACACTTAATCACCAGTTAAGATATGACTTGTTTTCACCCCTATTACAATTCGTTCCATTTTATGAAAATAGTGTGTTCACTGGATAAGTGCTTTAAAAACAATTGACACAATTCTAACAACCACACGATTTAAAATCGCAAAACGCCAGATTTATTTTATGGTGTTCTGAAACTCGTTCGGTTTCTTGCGATAATTTCTTAAAAATATTCTAGTTCCTTTGGGCGTACTTTTGCCACTTGAAGTCACCAAACTTCTTGCGATTGCAATTTACAGAACACCTATTATTCGATTTCAAGTTAGAATCGAAAATGTTAGGCATTTTACGATTGTCAAAACATGCCCATTAATAAATGCAATTCCAAATTATATGCCAACTTTATTAAGCGAGCAATAGTAACGTAGACCTTAAGTGTGTTATAGTGAAACAGACAAGAATCTCTGGCAGGGATCAGACCTGCAACCCTCGTACTGACAGGCAAGCTGCCTACATATCGGGACACTTAAGTTTGAGAAATGTTTTTTTTTTTTTGGCATTTTGTAATTGGTCCAAATTAAATTGATCAGTTTCTACAACGCTTTTTCTATATTTTTTTTTTAATTCGGTAAATAAACGCCATTTCGGAATTATGATTTTGTTTGCCATTTAGTATTTGATTAATTGTGCAATAAACATAAATATGTTAAAAGCTTTAGTCCACTATTTATTTAACATTTATTAAAAAAAAAAATCTGACAAGTTATATATAAAATTTTAGATTGAACATATCGCACACTAAATCATAAACAGGCACAACTCAAAATTTTTCAAAACTTTTTTTTTCATAAAACTGCTCACAAATCAAATCTATAGCGACCACGAAAATTTCGTTTGCGTCACTGACTTCTTTAATTTATGTGAAACTCAATTTGATTTAAAAATTGCAATCATGTTTTGAAATTTGAGTTGTGCCAGTTTATGATTTAGTCTGCGATATTTAAAAATAGTCGTTTATTCAAAAATGCCCATAAACATTCAGCAGCAGCAACAGTTACACAAAAAACCCCCCGTATGTACTTGTCAGTTTGTTTTCTTTTTACTAATAGACAAATTTTGATTAAGTCGTTGAGTCTATCCAACTGTCTGTCTGTCAATTTTCTGTACAAATAAATATGTGCAGACATATTTTTTTATATTCGTTAAATTTTGAAAGTAAATTGTTAATAATTTGAATTGTAACAAATTATTTAGCTTAAAGTGTAGAGAATTGTTAAATGATAAACATTTCAAAAAAACAGTCAATTTAACATAAAAACAAATTAGTTCGATTTGCATTTTGGTTGAATATTTCAAGATACTTTTGTAAAATTCGTTTAGTTTTTATAAACAAAGTTTCGTAAGTTACTTCGAGCATGTGTCCCTATTTGAAATTGATTAAACGATTTTTTAAAGACAGGTCTAATTGACTTGGCAATTTATTAGAATGTTAAATGTTGCAAGCAAAAAAACTGTTTAATTTGTACACTTACAATATTATTACAGTAACTGACGGTAATTTATTTAAGAAGTTTTCCGTTCAGTCGTTTTTAAATAAATATAAACATTTAAAATTCCAACAAATTTATTTTTAACTGATTCTAACATTTATTCAAAAAACTAAGTGCAGTTAATATTGTCCGTTGTTTAAGTTAAAGTTTTCTGTATGTTAAATTAATCAAAAATTTATTTTAAAATAATGAAAAGCTTATTTAATTTTTACTGTCAAAAATCCAACAGCGAATTCCGTAAAAACAAATGATTTTTCAGTTATTTTATATAATTGAACTATCAAAAAATATTCCTTAAAAACAAAGGATTATTTAGTTAAATACATCAAATGTTTGAAGTAAAATAATTGCGAAACAATATCGGTCATGCTGCTGGTGTCTTATTAATTGTGAGTTCTTCTGTAAACAACGGGGTCAGTACAACATAAGTAAAAAAAACATGTGTAATGGGGTAAGTAAATAATAATATTCTTTCTCTCTCTCCCTCATTAGAAAAACAAGCGGACTGGTGTCTGGTATTTTTTAGAAATTCGACTCTTTTGTGGAGTAAACGAGTAAAACCTGTGTTATGAAAGATTCACATAGAATGACAAACCTAGTATACTTTCATACACCATTGCTGATTAATGCTATGTTCACACTTGGGTTTTTAAACACGTTAAAGCACCTCGTGACGTCAAAATTACGTCAGAACCACATGTGCATGTGGATTTTTACATTTCGTGTACTATAGGCTTAATACAGTAATGTCCATTCAAGCAATCAATTGTTTGGAAGCGCCACCCCTTTATTTTTTACGCTTATTAATTTAGTTGCTCGTTAGACAGCACAGAATACCACAGAACTGTCACGAGACGGAAGATTTTGCGTTTTTTTTTGTCTCTTTTTAAGAAAGCTGCCCTTTTTCATTTCTCTTTGCATCATCTTTTATGCCGCAATACAATGAACACAAATTTATTTAGTTGAGATTTATTTGCAAAGCTTTTGTAAAAATTAACTTTTAAGTTTACCACAACACAAGTAAATAATATTTAAGTAAATAAATAACATTATAAAACAAAAAAATATTAATAAATACATTTTTTTTGCACAAAACACAACGTTTGTTGAACTAATGCATTTTTTTAACGTGGTTTGTGTTTTGTTATTTTTGTTTTGATCATGCCATTTGTGTTGATTGTTGCTGCCTGTTTTTACACATTGCCACTACACTACCAAAAAAAGCTTTCTGTCTTTTTCTTCGAAAGCTGCCCTCGCAACTGATTTGGGCCTTTTTCACACGTCACTTTTTTCAGTTCTGTGGTATTCTATTACGAAACTGTCATAAAAGCATAAATGTAGAAGATTTAAGCGGAGTTTTTTTTAATTTCCAAACATGCTTGCAGTTTACACTGAATTTTTTTAATAGTAATATTGGAAAATTTCCAATTCTTACAGTTTTTTTTTTTTTAATTTTTAAAAGTTGAAATTTTAAAAGTCAATTTAAAAAATAGAAAATTTAGTTTGGACTGTGTTATTATAAATGTTTTACAACGAAAACAATTTTTTTCTATTAAATTTAAATAAAATTTGTGCACATAGTTTTGAGTATCTCTGTATTTTAAAATTCTCTCATAATACATATGCAAAACATTTAGGAACATCAATGGTCTTAGATCAATATTGTAGAAACAACAAACGGAATGACAAACTTATAGTTATATATCCTCTTAAGTTCAGTAAAGGATATAGTTGTAACTTTGTTCTTTCTAGTTTTAGCTTTAATAAAGAGAAACGCTTTTATAAAGAGCAAAATATTATTATAAACAATCTTTTGTTTTCCACAGAGTAAAGCTTTTTCTTTTTAAGCCAGAAAGTTGTTTGTCTTTTCTTCTCTTTAAGTCATGAAAAAATTGTTTAAGTTGTAATCTATGGCTTAAGTCATAAGCCCTAGTCATAAGCAATTTTTGGTTTTCAAGAGTTGATAACTCTAAACTCAACACACACGAAAATGTTTGCCCAATTCATTATTAAATGTCAAATGTAAAACAATCAAATTTAGTGATAAACCATTAAAAGATTTTAATCTAAAATTCCAAAATATTGGTACTGGCTTTCAACGTCAGACTATTAGTCCAAATCCAAAGAATTGACAATCTTCAAAAAGTTACTTAACAAATACAAATTAGTTACAAGTTCAAATCTTATTCGGCGAAGATAAGGCAGAAGAAAAAACCTTTCTAGGAACTCAAAAACATACATACACATAGGTATTTACTGGCAAAACGTGTATCTTGATTATCACAAAAATAAAGTCAAAACGCTTAAAATAGAATTTCATTAGCAAAAGCAAATAAAGAGTCTTAAAGGTGGAAAATGACATGACAATCAAAATAAAAAGCACACTATGACAAAAAATAAAGAAAATAAAGTTATTTAAACTTTAAATGAATGCAAAAATAAACGAAACTTTAACAACACGAAATGCGTGGTCGTCTTAATTTTGTCACATTTTTATATGAACACGAGATATTAAGACACAAACATATAAGTATCACAAAGAAACTACACAAATCAAAGGCGGCATTTGAATGTTAAAAAAAACTTATTTTCAGTTAAAAGGAAAAAAGGAATCCTTAGCAACATGTAAAACGCCTACATGATCATTTCAACAACGAAACATTTTGAATTGTTGACAAAAAGTAATAAATGTGTCAGAAATACACAACGTAGTTAACGAGTTAAGTTTGGCTGATTAATCCACTTTTTTCTCTAAAGAATCTTAAGTTTCTTCAACAGATGACGCAAAACCATACAAAATTTTAACATAAAAAAAAAATACAACAAAAAGATGGCTATGCAAAAATAATCTCCGAAAAACCTAAGGCCCCACTATAATATGCTTAAGTTGGCTTAAGCAATTGTGCGAATACATGTGATTCAATGTGTCGAACACCATATTAAACTTAATAAGACTTTTTTGTTAATTTAACAAAACTAGCATTTGTTAAAGCAAGGTGCGAAACAGATCGCACTTTCCGTACGGAATAAAATATTTTTTTGATTTTTTTAATTTTTTTTGTTAATTTTTGGCAGTTCCTTAAGCCAGCTTATGCATATTATAGTTGGGCCTTTCAGTACTCCTTTTATTTACAAAAAGTTCCAAACAAAAAAATACTAGAGCCGCTGAAGCAAAAAATAAGCTTAATCTGTGATCACCCGAATTTCCCCACAAAACTCGAATATTCTCGAATAAAGTCGAGTTTTTTAAAATGTTTCTATATCAAAACTTCAAATCGCGATTTATTGATAAACTAAGGGCGCTAGAGCAAAATTATGTTTGATCTGTGATCAGGGCTGCCAGGTACTTTTTTACTTGTCCCCAGAAAATAAAAAATAAATCTCCAAAAATCCACAAATTAAAAACCAAAACCTTAAAAAGTTAAAATATTTTTTCTTGTGTTTTTTCCGACCAAATTAAAAATTTTTTTTGAAAATAATAAGAAAAATTATAATAAGAAATCCCCAAAAATCCCCAAATAAAAATGTTTATTAAAAAAATTATTTTATTTAGTTTGAAGCGACTTGTCTCGGCATGTTTTTTTTAAAATTCTAATTATGAGATTCCAGCAGTGTTGCCCATTTAGCCATTTAGTGGCTAGATTTAGCCATTTTTCACCCTGTTTAGCCATTAAAAAATGAGTTTAGCCATTAGCCATTTTTTAAAATGTTTCGCCATAAAATTTTTTTGCCGTTTTTCTTTTAAAAGAATTGTTTTTATTTAACTATTAAAATTTATAAAAGTAAACTAAACATTTTTAACAATTAAAACGCTTTTAATTTCAATCACAACTTTTAAAAATGTTAATCTGGCAACGCTATGCCTGAGTAGTGCGTTTTTTTTGTGACGGCTGATAATTTATTCTTGCTTAATTAAAAAAATATTGTTTAAAACACTATTCAATAAATTATTTTACTTTTAATTTGCTATTTTGTTAAAATAAAATATAGTTGTTGTGAAGATTATATATGGTGTCAACTAGAACCTAGTTTTTTCACAAATTTCTTCACGTGCTACCTTTGCATACATATATTTTATTGTACTGTTTTTGCTGTTGTTGCTGTTTTTTCTTTGCTGTCTGCTAAAATGGCGCCTAAAATACACAAATGTGGAATTTGTGATGAAAACATTGGAAAGCGGGGCAGTATCCAATGCAAAATGTGTGCACTGTGGATACATACAGTTTGTGCCCTGATTTCAGATGATGAAATTGTGGCACTCAGGGCAAATAAGGCACTTTCTTTTGTCTGTGCAGTGTGTTTGGAGGGAAATGGGCGTAATAAGACCCTTGCAGATGTGGTTCGTGACTTGAGCCGTAAATTTGACTCCTTTTTAGCGAAGAGTAATGATGATCTCATTTCGATCAAAGCTGCTTTCTCTGATGCTGTTGGTGATATTAAGGAGCAAATGACTAGCAGTGTCAATGAAATCAAGGCTGATTTGCTGTCATGTAATACGTGAATTAATAATGTTGAGTTCTCCACAAACTCTAAAATGTCTTCTCTGGAAGTTGAGAACCATGTTTTGCACCGAAGGTTAAATCGGGCTGATATCGTCATCCGAGGTTTGCCAAAAGGGTTGAAGGATTTAGTTGCAGTTGTTGTGGCCTTGGGCGCTTTTTATAGCGTACCTATTTCTGGTTATGAGATAAATCATGTGTGCTATATTAATGGGAAAAGACTTATATTGGTGAAATTTAATAACGTTTTCCTTCGGGATAAAATTATGTACGAATACTTTAAAACCCGAACTTTAAGAACGTGTGATGTTATTGGTAATGATGAAAATGATAATGACGGTGCTGTTGGTGAACAAGTTGAAACTGCTGTGGGTGATGCTGTAGGGAAACGGATTGAAAGTAGAGTTTTTCTAAATGATAATTTTTCTCCGTTAGCTGCGAAGCTGAATGCTGCTTGTAGAGACCTGCTTGTTGATAAGATAATTACAAAGTACAAGATTTTTAATGCTGATAAACTTAAAGCTAAGCTTACTTTGACTAATGGGAAGGAGTTGGAAGTTCGTGATGCGGCTGGGTGTGTAGCCCTTCGAGTTGGTGGTGGTGCTGTGTTGGATTGAATTTATTTTTTGTATGTATTTCTGAAGCTGGATATAACGTTATTGTGAAATTTTATATTCCCTTATTTTAAAGGTTTGACTTGAGTTTGGCGTTATATCTAGGTTCTTATATATTTTTGCTCATATTGAGTCTTTGTAAAATAATATAATTGATTTTTTTTCGATTTTGTAACTTTTATGCTGCTTTTATCGGCTGTCGAATATTTATCAGGAATAGTATTAGTATGTATAAATGGACTGATATTTTTGCTCACTCTTTTTATCTCTTTTGGTTCCCCGCTGTATTTTTAATTTTTAACTTTGATGTCTTTTAATGGAAATCTTGGTCCGGTAGTTAGTGACAACTCATATTTTAAAGAAGTATTGCGACCATATATGGGACAGTTTAGTGTTGCTCATATTAACTGTAACAGTTTGAAACCTGCATTTAGAACTTCTAAATTTGATGAAATTAAAAGTGTAATTGGTGGTTCGGTTTTTGATATGATTGGTATTTCTGAGACTTGGTTAACTAAGGATGTTTCGAGTCGTTCGGTTGAGGTACCCGGGTACAAGTTCTGCCGTAATGATCGTGTGGGTGCAAGGGCTGGTGGTGTCGGGATTTATATTTCTAGCAAACTTAAGTTTAGGATTGTGTCTAATGTTTCGATTATTAATAAATGTGAGTCACTCTTTTTGGAGCTGTATTTTGGGAGTTGCAAAGTTTTATTTGGTGTGGTGTACTTGCCACCGCCTGCTGATTTTGGTAAGTTTGAGGACCTTTATTATGAACTTTTTTTAAATTATACGAATGTGATTGTGGTTGGTGATTTTAATTGCAACCTTTTTGATGTAGCGAAGTCTAATTTAGTACATTCCTTTTGTACTAGGGCTAACCTGTCCATTTGCCATAATTCTAGGCCTTCTCACTTTGATGTGCATTATCAATCTACCTCATTAATTGATTTTATGTTGGTGAGTGATCAATCTTTAGTTAATATTTCTGGGCAAGTGCAGTGTCCCTCTATTTCCCATCATGCTCTTATTTTTTCATCTTTCAAAATGAATTTAGAAAATGTGGATTCATCTGTTGAGTACCGTGACTTTAACAACATTGATTGGAATGGCTTATTAACATTTTTGTTGAATTTTGATTTTTCGCAAATTTTTGAAGCGGTTGATGTTAATAATAAATGCTTTTTATTTAGTTCTCTTATTGAGAAACTTTTTTCTTTTGTGCCTGTAAGGCGAATTATTCGTTCAGCTGGTGATGATGTTTGGATGAAGGCTAGAACTATTGTTTTGGCAAGATCTCTTCGAGATCTAGCTTTTTCTGCGTATCAAAATGATCCTACAAGTCATAAATGGAGTGTATTTTGTAAATTACGAAACAGAGTAAAATCTACTATTAGAAGGGAAAAGAGGAGGCATTATGCTGAACTATTTGGGGGATTGGATACGTCTGGTATGTGGAAAGTATTAAAGAGGGCTGGATGCGTAAATTCTAATGATATTGTTTGTAATGGTAATGTGAATGTATTAAATGAGTACTTTGTTCGTGGTGAAGGACCTGTTCGGGACTTTGAAGTTAATTTTAACAATTTTAACGATTTGGATGGGGCATTTTCATTTCATTGTGTTACTGAATATGAAGTTTTTGTAGCCTTAAATAAGGTAAAATCTAAGTCCATTGGTGTTGATAATGTTTCTATTCAGTTCTTGAAACTTATTTTTCCTCATATTTCTATTCTTATTTTGCATTTGGTAAATGCTATTTTGACCATGTCCGTGTTTCCTGAGGCTTGGAAGATTGCACGAGTTGTGCCTATTCCGAAATCTGGTACTGTTCGGGGTCCTGATGATTTGAGACCAATCTCTATTCTTCCTGCACTGTCTAAGGTCGTGGAGCATATAATTAAGGATCAAATGCTTGTCTCTACTAGGAATAAAATTTTTGATTCTCAGTATGCCTTTCGCCGAGGATTTAACACTACATCGCTTTTGCTTAATTTAACTGATGCTGTTAGAAGTTGTGAGAATGACGGAAAATTAAGTGTGCTAGTTTCCCTGGACTTAACTAAAGCTTTTAATTCTATATGTTACTCTACTATGATTATGAAACTTAGGAGTTTCTTTAACTTTTCAAAATCGGCTTGTAAGCTTATCTTGTCTTATTTATGTGATAGGACACAGTTTGTGGATTTAGAGTGTAGGCTTTCTAGTATTCTTTCAACTAAATCTGGTGTTCCCCAGGGGTCGGTTTTGGGCCCCCTCTTATTTATACTTTATATTAATGATTTGCCTGAAGTTCTAAGTTCTAGTATGTGTAAGCCGTTTTTATTTGCAGATGATATTTTGCTTTTATTTAGTACTGGTCGAGATTTTGCTGATGTATTGGAGTCTAATATAAACTACTGCCTTAATAAAATCGACCTGTGGTCTTCCAGAAATTCACTGGTTGTAAACCCGTCTCAATCTAAGGCGATTTTGTTTGGATCGTCTGTGAACTTTGTGACAGCTTTTGAGATTTTTATTCGGGATTCTAAAATCGATTTTGTAAGTCAACATAGATGTTTGGGTATCATCATTGATAATAGGCTTAGTTATGAGTCTCATTTCGTATATGTGCATCGCAAGATTTCTTGTACTTTACGTAGAATATATTCCCCAAATATATTCCTGCCTTTTCGGGTTAAATGTAGACTAGCTCATGCTCTTCTTATGCCGCAGATCTTATATGGACTTGAGTTGGTGTCAGGGACTATTGCCATGAACTTAAAGATATTGGAGCGGGTTGTTAATACTGTGACTCGTTATGTTTTTAATATCCGTAGACGTGAGCATATATCCGAATTTGTTAAGAAATTTTTAGGGTGTTACTTTGATAAATTCGTAAAGTACCGTAATATTCTTTTATTTCATCGCATTATTAAAAGTGGCATACCTGTCCAGTTATGTAACGAATTTACTTTTTCGCGGTCGAATAGGAACAAGCAAATTCTAATACCTAGAATCAGGTGTTCTTTGTTTGAGAGGTCTTTTATTGTAAGGGTGGCTCGCTGCTGGAATAGTTTACCCCATGAATTGCGTATTTTTTCGCAATCTTATAATGTGTTTCGCCTTAAGCTTTTGAAGCATTTTTCAAGTTTCTTTCGATAGTTTTTATGTTCTGCAGGTAGCTTTAAAATTGTTTTTTCACTTTTTTATGATTCATATGTTTGATATGAGTTGTGACAAGTACCGGATAAAAATTGCTGAACTGAATCTTTTTTATAGTACTTTTATAATTTGTTACGGCTGGGGAGCCAATAAGTTGTATTAATGGGTGTAGTTACATTAGTAAATGTAAGTTATTTTTATAGATTAGGTTAAGTACTATACTCGCGATTATATTGCTGTGTAATACGTTTTTTGGCCCAAATGGCTTTGTATTACAATATGGATTAATAAATAAATAAATAAATAAATAAAATCGCTATAAACGGTGATGATGAAACATCTTTCAAAATAAAGGAACAGTATTCTGGCTGGCTGGCTGTCCATGTTAACATTTTTTTTTTTTTCAAAATATTAATTTACGTTTATTCTTATTTAAGAAATTGATCTTAAATTACAATTTCATCGGAAAAAACTTTAAATTAATTATTTCTGTTTTGTTAATGAATTTTAATGTGTTTTTATTTAAAGAAGTGTTAGCCATTTTAAGCCATTTTTTAGCCAATTTTTTTCGTAAATTTAGCCATTTTTGGTCACCAAGTTTTGGCAACACTGGATTCCAGTGAGGAATTACAAACTGTTGAAGACGAATGAGCCAATTTATAAGAATTTGGAGCTTGTGCAATCGGTTTTAGCCATCCTTAAAATCAACAATAAATATATATCTATCCGTCATTTATTTAATGCTTCGATGCATTCTTTTTCCAAACTTTATTATATTGTCTTTCAAATTTACTTTTTTTTATTTGCTTAAAAATTGTCTTTAAAGAATTAAAAGTTTTATGTGTTGTCAAGAGTTTTAGATTCTTTTTTTAAAAAACTCAATCAAGAATAATAACATAAGTTTATTAAGTACCCTTTACACACTCAACAAAAATGGTAATCTTAATTACGAGCAAGATAAAAGTTTTGCTATTTTTTTATGATATTTTATATACGAAACAAAGAAAAATAAGCGTAAATAATAAAAAAAAAAGGAAAATATATTAAAAATGTGTAAGATTTTTTTTTTTTTTTTGATCACCAAAAAAATTTCTAATTCCCAATTGACTTTCTTTGTCCTTTTTTGCTCGCATGAAATCCGTATCTTTGGGGATAAATCCCATAGTCTGGCAGCCCTCTCTGTAATCACCAAAATGTTATAACGAAATTCTAGTGTTTCCAGTTGTTTGTATGAAAACTAAAATCCTTTTTCATCGTAAACTAAAGGCGCTGGAGCAAAAATAAGCTGTGATCACCCAAATTTAGTTACAAAATTCTAGATTTTTTTAATTTTATTGCATGAAAACAGAAATAGCGACTTATTATTAAACTAAAGGCGCTAGATCAATAATAAACACATACTCTGTGATCACCTACATATCCCAACAAAACTCGAGTTAATTTTAGATTCGGTATATCGGCATCAATTAGAGTCAAAGCTAAGTCTTTTGTACTTTTTAACAGTTATGCATAAATAACACTTTCTTTTTGCTTACCAAATTATAAAGCAGGTTTTTTGACTTACCTGAAAAGAAAAAAAGTTTATGAATTTATATAATATATGAATAAGAGTTATTAAGAAGAAACAAGTTAGAGTGCTATATTCGGCTATGCCGAATCTTTTATACCCTTCACCAACAGTAAGATTATTTCGCGAGTGGGCTTCATATGGGGCCTATGGTAAATTATAGACCAATGCACGCAGAGAAAAAACATGATTACTAAGTGTTCACTACGAACATTTTTTTTCATATTTGCCTAATATGTTTACCCTAATAAGTTTATTATAGTCCTATTATAACTTTTAAAAATATTTTTTGTCCTTAACATTTTTAAATTCACTATAATAATATAATATGGTGGTTTACACCTAAAAAGTTACTCTGATCTAGCCTAAACATATTAAATTATGTGAAATGTTTGCTACTTTTATATTTACATACATACATATATTTTCAACTATACAATTAAAATCAAAATATAAGTTGCACACAAAAGTTATGTTTAGTACCATAATTTTTGTTTGCTTTAAAATACATTCTCTAATCGAGCAAACATTTATTGTTAAAACAAACAATGTTTATTTAAAAAAAAAAATAAAATTTTCTTCAAGTCATTAACGTCTGCGAGCTTCAGTTAATCGGACAACTTGGATTATTACAAAATAATTTAAACGTTTTTCAGGAAGAAAAAGGCCATGGCTGCCTTGCAAAACTTATAAGTTTATTAAAACAGGTAAGTAATTTAAATATAATTATAAAAATACATACACACATGTATAAACGTTGCCTTTCTTGCAGTCAAAAACACCGACAGCATTGAAAAAAGTTGGGAGTCAGCTGATTCAATTTATCTGTACGGCAAATAAAAGGAAAATAAACAATTGGCAGATGAGTGCTAGATAGCTTTGCGACAGAATAGAAGCAAATGAGAAATTGAGAAAACCAAATTTCCTTAATGTGCAGCTTTTCTTTGGAAAAAAATGAAAAAACGGTCATTAAATGTATGTACTATTTAATTTTATTTGTAAATATATGCTTTATGTACATACATTTGTACTTTTAATAAAATATAAATTGTTGAGAAAAAATTTGTTATTGTTTTTATTGTGAGAACCATATAACATGTTGAGAAAGACATTTTGCATGGTTTTGGGAAATATAGAAACATGGTTGGAAAGGTCGTTTGCGTTTTTCTTCTGAACATAATAATATGTTTGAGACAATAATAAGTTAACAACATTATGTCTGAACATATATTGTTACTTACGACTTGTTTGACACAATCATAATCACAAACATTAATGATAGTTTGCGATTGTGATTGCATCAACCATGTTTTTTCTTTGCGTGTGCTCACGAAATTTTACAGTGTGACTTCATGTCATATAAAACTGCGAGATACACAGAAAGAAAAACTGTCGGTATTAATTAAATTGTTTATACTTTCTTTAAGTACGAGTCCTACTTTAAAATTTAAGTACGAATAACACAAAAACGTACTCAAACCAATCCTAAATGTGATTATTTTCAAAAACCAATCCCGGAATTTCTTAAAAAAAAAGTATAATTCTTAAACCAAGTAAGAGAAAAGATTGAACTTTTCGTTGGTAGTGCCACTCTTAGATTAACAGCCGTATTCATAAGAACTTATTTATGATTAATTAACCGTTTTTAAGCAAAAATTGCTAAAGTTGTATTAATTAACCTTTAATAAACCATTCATAAAGTAAGAAAATTTATTGTTAGATTTGCCATTCTTTAAACCAAAAATAAAATGACATTTTGATAAGTGTTTGCATTTTATGATATTATTTTTGTGAAAAATGTTGAAAAATAATGAAAAAATGTTTTATTTATTAATATAGACATGTTAAATAAATTTTACTAATTTTTTTTTTTATTTCAGACAACCAATTTAAAGTTATATTGTTATTTATTGAAAAAAAAATTTATATGATTTATGGTGTTTTCTTTTCTACAAAAAAGGTGACATTTTATTTAAAAAAAATGGAAATTTTTAAGAAACAGATACCAAATTGAATTTTTTTAAATAAAATGTCACATTTTTTTGTAGAAAAAAAAGCACCATTAAATAAATATGTTTAGGGGCAAATGCATATATTCTCTTTAGTTATTTATATAATTATTGCAACTAGTTTTTTTTTTTTTTTTTTTTTTTTTTTTTTTTGTTTAAAACAACTAACTATTGTTCAAAAATATTTAAAAAAAATAAAATAAAGAAATCATAATAACAGTGATGTTAATAAGAAGTAAACAAACTTTTTATTCGAATACTTTCTTATCGTATATTTAAAAAAGGTTCAAACAGAAGTTTTTTTGATACCTTACGGCAACATTTTTTTAGAAACTAAAATTATATGTAGTTTTATTTGATAAGAATAATTTTTAAGGTATACAATTAAAAAAAATTTAAATATAGAATATCATGTGAACCGAATAGAAGTTTCATACATCTCTAGCAATAAAATGACAGCAAAATATAAAGAAAGTTGCCATACTTAATCACAAAATCGCTACAAGCAGTTAATAGTAAAAAAGTTGTTAATGTACGTTTATGAATACAAATTTTTATAAGAGGTTTATAAGACAAAAAGCGTTTGATAGTTATTATATACTATAAGCTTAAAATAAGAACTGTTTATGAATATGGCTGTAATATTACAAAGTGTGCGTTTTAATCTCATATAACTTAGTAGTCTAATCTCTCAGCATTGCATTTTTTATGCGTGCAGACGCTTGTGTTTGTCAAAGTTTTTTGTAGAAACAACATCAACACCACACAAATAGGTAGAAACAACAAAAATAAGAAAAATTAACGGCAAAAGTTCCAATTTAGTTAATATTTTTAGTTCTATATGTACATCAAATTTTTAAAGTAGAAAACATATCGGGAATGACGCTGGTGTTTTATAATTGAAATTCTGTAAGATCCGAAACGGGTTAGTAAATCAATCATAAAAAAATTCTCCTTCTAACTTTAATTTTGGTTTCTTTCAAGTACGAACTCGGGATTGAATCAACTTTATAATTCATAAATCAAGTGCATTTTGAAATTGATTCAATTTTAGTTTTACTTAAATCAATCTCATTTTCGGGTTTTTTCAAGTACGAATTCGGAATTTAAATTGGATAAGTTTAGCATTTCGCACTTCAAAAATCCGTACTTGAATCAATCTCTCTGTACTTGATTCACGAAAATCCGTACTTACCGTACTTTGTACTTTGATACCGCTTCGGATTGACTTATGTACGGATGGATTGGTTTTGCTTTTCAGTGTACCAAAATGTATTACAACATCGTTATTTATTTCGGTTTTACGCGCGCCAAAGTGTTTTCCGAGAGTGGGCTTTATATGAGGCCAATGCTTAGTTATGGACCGATTTTCAAGAAATTTTGTGGTATAATTTTTAGTCGTATAGAATGAATTTATTCAAAATATGTACATTTCGCCACTATTCATGTTAGTTTAACATTTTTGGGTTGGTGGTTCCACATTTGGATTCATAACTCTTATCCTACTAAGCCTTTTTAGCTGGTTTTCAATCTCAAACTGCTAAGGAGAATTAGGCCCCTATTACGGTTGAGTTGTTATTTCTTAATTTTTGTATTATGGTTTACAACTTTGCTATATTGCGGTAAACAAAAACATAACAAAAACTACAACTGATCAGTGATCACAACTGAGTTGAGTCGTAAACCGTAATAGGGGCCTTAGAAACAATTCGACACCAATATTGTTGTTTTCTTTTGAGTTTTTCGAAAGTGAGCGTGTTTTCAACAGACGGAAATGCCTAAATAGACTTAAAATTACTAAACGACCGATAATATATGTACTTAAACTTAGATGACAGTATTAAAAACTAAGTACCTATACCATCTTTAGCACAAGTTGTGGAGGGTATAAAACAGTGCTTAAAAACTGTAGTCGAAGTAGAAAAACTACCATTTCTTCCACTTTTTTATTTGTTATTGCCAAAAAAAAAAAAAACTGTTGTTAATTCTACCTTAAAGCATTTTCAAAAAAAATGTCATATTGGAAGCAATCCTTCGGCTTTTCAGTGTTGCAAGGCGTATAAAAGCTAAACGACTACTATACGGCACAAGGTTACACGAGGATCCAATGGAAGATTTGAAAGACAAAACATCAGAAATCCTAAAGCCCATATCCTCTTAAGACCCGAACATTAACCCATTGAATTTTTACATTTCTTACATATTTTTTATACCTTTTGGGGAGCAAATAAGACAACTGTATATTTTTTTTTTAACATTTTTATATCAATTCTTAGAAATTAATGGTGAACATATTTGTACCTCAGGTCTTAAAATATGAATAATTTCAACGTAAATCCTTAATTTCTTAAAATCTGAACTGAACCGATTGAGTAAAGGGTTTATTAACTATTTTTTTATCTTATGAAGTGTAATTTAAATTTCGGTTTTTATTATTTTTTTAATTTTTTTATTTAAAGAGGTAGAAAAAGAGGTGCACATATGTGTACTTCAGGTCTTAACGATTAGTTATCGAGGAAAAATCTCCAAACAGTATGGTTTTTTCAAACTGTTAAATTCAAATGTTAAAATAATGGCTTAAACTTCTACGCCCTGTTTTTTTTTTGATATTTTTTTGAAGCGCAGTAGCTTAAAGCAAGTAATAAAACCGTTTCTATTGGTCACACGATGTCGCTAGTCTTTAAAACTTGTAATAAGTTAAGGTACACATATGTGTACCCATGGTCTGAAGAGGATAATTCAAACGTCGGCGGCAACTTCAGATTCTCTCTCATTTTGTTGTTTTAATTTTTTTATTTTTGTTTTTGTTTATAATTTTCTGTTAACAAAATGTATGAAATTAAATGAAGTGTCTAAATGTAAGAGCATCAGAAAAAAAAAGTTCAATATCGTAAGCAATGTCTTAGAAAGGGTGGCCCTAATGGCACCTGTTACCGTTATTCCCTTCCCCATGAGTACCAACCACCAAACAACTGCACCGTACAATAGAATGGCTTTCTTATAGCCAGTATTCATTCCTCGGGTTGATTCCCCAGTTTATGCCAATGGATCTTTTACAGCAATATAATTCATTTGCCGCCTTAGTGTCCTGGAAATGGTCTTTATCTTTCAGTTCAATTTGCTGTCTAATACTAGCCCAAGATATTTTACATTATCAGCTAGTTTCATTAAGACCCCATTTATATTCGGGCTAGTAAATTTGAAAATTTTTCATCTTCTTGCGAATAGTACTAGTTCCGTTTTGGCAGGATTAAAAAACAGCCCTCATACCTGGCACCATTTTATTAGAAAATGTTAACCCCGGTTTACCTAAAAATTTGTGTAGAAAATAATTACGTTTTCAATAATTCTTTTAGAAATTTGTAATGGACGGCATTCAAATGGGCAGAGAAGTAATAAACAGCCACTATAAAATGAGCCACTGCTACATAAAGGGGCGTTAGATAAAAAAAAAGTAAATACCAAATGGAAGAATGGGAAGTACAAAAATAACGTGTTTGTATTACTGACGTGCGCCACATTTTATAAAAAAAAAAAATAATACACAACCAAATACATGAGTTCAAACTTTCATAAAATATAAAACATTGACGACACAATGATGAAACGAGCAACATGTTGTTGATAAAAATCTTGGTTTTAAAAAGTACAAACAACAACAATATTAAGAGAAAACGAAATATGCTTGCCGCTTTTTGAGTATCGTAAAAAGCAATATATAACAATCTTAATTTTTTTATGCAGATATCTAAAGTTTCAATTCTTTTTAGCGTTTAGATTTAAATAAAACCATAAAAAACTTTAATACAGAATAAGAAACAACGAGGTAAGTAACCAGGAAATGGTGTTTAAAAAGTTATTTTTCCAAAGCTGAACGCAAATTAAGTCATTCGATATTGATCGAAATTACAAAACAATTAATATTGAAATTTCGATCGATAACGAATGCCGTTATTTTCCCTCTGGGTAATTTAGAGAATTCACTTTTAAATTTGTTCTTTAAAAATAATAAGTATTGTGGTTATTTTGTTGAACTATTTATGGTTTTTAATTCAAATTTTTAATATTTTTAATTGGGCTTAAGTTCATTTAATTTAATTTTCATTAAATTATTTTTATGAAGAAAGGAATTTTTACAACATGAAAATTAATTAAAATTGTTATGGATAATCTTTCATTCTTGACCGTGGCCGGGGCTCGAACCGTGGACGGCAGGTTACCATGACGTGTTTCGATCGCAACCACTCGATCTCCTCAGATGGATTTGCCGTTTTACACTCGCAGCCATCGACGATTGCTGACGTCAATAGTCAAATATCAATCCTTAAACCAAATTGTATTTTAACCTTTGGTAGATCGAAGTTTGCTTTTTTGAATGATTATCCATTTTAATTGATTTTACATGTTTTTCCTTGCTTCTGTTTTTTCGTACTTTTTCAAGAATTTTTCTACAAGTCCAAGGTAAATTTTTTTGTTTTTTAATTTTTGTCTTTCTTTTTCTTGTTGACCTTTTTCAGCACAACTTGAAGGACAAATGTGGTTGCGATCGAAACATGTGATGGTAACCTGCCGGCCGCGGTGAATGAATGAAAGATTATCAATAACAATTTTAATTAATTTTCATGTCGTAAAAATT
This sequence comes from Pollenia griseotomentosa, assembly GCA_963931875.1. Lineage (NCBI taxonomy): Eukaryota > Metazoa > Arthropoda > Insecta > Diptera > Polleniidae > Pollenia > Pollenia griseotomentosa. Next base: position 87,471,317 of record OZ007562.1, read on the forward strand.
CCATTCTTCATAAAAATAATTTAATGAAATTTAAATTTAATGATAATGAACTTAAGCCTAATTAAAAATATTAAAAATTTGTTCTTTAAGGCCCAAATACATTGGTCAAATTCCCATCCAGCATTGTGGTAGTATTAGTGAAAATGAGTTTGTATGTGTGACACCGACGATGCATGATGGAAAATCAAAAAATTTAGATATTTAGCATGCTTGACGAGAGATTTTGATGAATGTATTGGCGTTACTCTTCAAGCACCCACACACTTTAAACGTGATTCCAAACCGAACAGTCGCTAAAAATGTCGGATGCAAAAAAAAATGCTTTGGAGGAAAAAAAAAATTATGGAATTATGGAAAACTTTTTTATTAATAATTGTCTTCTTCTTTTCCTTAATTTTTGTTTTTATTTATTAAAAAGCAACAATTAAACACTTTTTATCTATATTCTAATATTTGGTTGCTCCTGCTGTTGTCACTTCAAAATAAAATGCAAAATGAATGTTTGACAGACACCTGACCCAGCAAATGTATGTTCTAATGTCAAGCACACATACACGAGCTTGATGTCAAGCCTTTGACCTGTGTATTTGGGCCTTTAAATATCAAAATTATTATATATTTTTAATCCAGATTTTTTTTATTTAATTAGGCTTAAATTCGCCAAACTTAATTTTCATTCAAAGAAGAAAAGAATTTTACAATATGAAATGAATAAAAATTTATTGATAATTTTTCCTTCTGGATTTATAGGCGAATTGAACCAGCGTTCATGAACAGGTTGATTTGACATATTTCGATAGTAACCACACTATCTCTTCAAAAATCTTTGCCGTTTAACACTCACTGTCATTGACAACGGCTGGCAATCAATAGGCAAACATCTATCTTTAATGGATTAAAAAACCATAAACAGCAATTCAAAAAAACAACCCAATACTAATTATTTTTAAGGATATTAATGCAAAACAAATCTTTTTTTGCAAGGGATACTCCTCAAAGAACTTGCAGGGTTCAAGTGCAATATTTTTTTTCTTCATTTTGCACTTAAATATTTGCCTGTTTCTTCTTACTGCCTCTTAGTCAACCAATGTTACTACCTTTTATATTATTAATTTTTTTTTGTTCACCTTCATCATCTCTTCAGCACTTCTTTGGTAAGTTTAAAGTAAGTACCCTCTTTACAAATGCTCTCTAATGTTCAAAGTAAATAAACACAATTTTTCCTGTTTTTTTGCTGTTATATTAAATTTTATTATTAAGTTCTTAAATAAAAGGAATAAAAACTGCCGAGTATGTACTTTAAATTAAAGTGTAAACAAGTTTGATCTTCAAGTAAAAGAAGTAGATAACAAAACACATAAAATAAAAAAATGTATAAGACAAAAAAGAAAACATAAAAACAAAATTAAGCAAACTCTTCGGATGTTAATAGAAAATAATGAAATAAAACACCCAATGCTGAGATAAACAACAAACATTATAAAGTTCAAACGAACTGCATTAAGGCGCAGTTAGCCGGGAGCAACAGTAACGTTGCAAATCAGCTGATTCATTTTGTTGTATGAAAGTAATTAGAACGATTTTATTTAGCAGTAAGATGTTTCTTCTTAATCTATAAGAAATAGATTGGTCTTACTTTGTTACGGTAAGTTTAAGTTACTGTAAGTGCCGGCTAACTGAGCCTTTAAGGCCCAAATACACTTGTCAAATGCTTGTCCAGCCGGCGAATTCAACATGTACGTGTACTGTACGTAATATTCGCCGTCATATCTAAATTTTTTGATTTTTCATCAAGCGTTGTCGGTGTCACACATACAAACACATTTTCACTAATACTACCACAATGCTTGATGAATATTTTGATCAATGTATTTGGGCCTTTAGTCTGAAGTTTTAATGCCTGGAACAGAATAAAGTAGTTGCAGTAGTTTCTGAAGCTGACGAATGCTCTGTGGCGCAACAAAGTTCAAACTTTTTAATTTTGCGCTTCAACTGCAACGACTACTACAACTACGTTTTCTGGTGACACTACTTGGAAACTGCCGTTTTTAAATTTTGACAGCTTGCAGTGCTATTCGTAACGTTGTAATACAGCGACTATTCTGTTCCCCACTTAAGAATCTGATATATAGCAGTTGAAGAGACTTTTAGGTAAATAAAAGCTTTTTAAATTACATATATTTACCTACAACATCATCAACACAACAACTAAAAAATTACAAATAATCGCTAAACTGACTTGCCAAACTGACAATAAACTTATTAGGTATGTTCAGACCTTAAAAATATTTGACGAACAAAAATCAAAAAAAAAACGTGACCAGCAAAGTAATCAAACTTTAGCACTATTTTTAACAATATTTTGCTGTCTGTAATTTACAAACTATTGAAAGATGTTTGATTTAGCAAACGTTTTGCAAATGCAAACAATTTTTTATTCTAATTCTAGTGGTTACGTGTAGGACGTCAAATATTTTATAGGTTTGGACATAGCTTTACACACTTTTGTAAACCTATAGTTCTGCTCATTGTCACCAAACCAATGATACCGACACCAAAGTTACCGTTCCCGCGACAATTGGTTCTTGGCAGAAGAACGATTCTAGTTCAGAAACCAAGGATTGCCGTATGGTAACCGACTTTTTTTTTGCCTGCTATTGAAGAATACGATTTGGAGAAAAAGTGGTTTCAACAAGACGTTGCCACATGCCACACAACTCGAGCGAATATGGCTTTATTGCAAGAGACATTTCCTGGCCGTGTAATTTCTCGTCGTGGCGACATTAATTGGCCACCAAGATCATGCGATTTGACACCATTAGACTTTTTTTTGTGGGGCTACGCGAAAGACCGTGTTTATGCAGATAAACCTTTAACTCTTGAGCACTTAAGAACCAACATTCGTCAAGTTATGGCTGAGAGACCGCCCAATATGTGTCAAAAAGTGGTCCAAAATTACCTCAAAAGAATCAATGCTTGCAACACTTCGCGTGGTGGTCATTTAAATGATATAGTGTTTCACACATAATGTTAACGTTCAAACTTTATAATAAAAAAGAAATATCATGAAAAAAGTATTTTATATGTGTTTTATTTACGTTTACTTTTGAAACCGCAAAATGGATAACACGTTATATTGTCAAAATAAAAATCGGAAAAACATATAAATTAAGCCATCAAAATACAACTCTGTGCTACAAACAAAACAGAATACAAAACAAAGAGTTAAACAAAAAACAAACAAATCAGTGAATCAAATTTTTGTGAAAAATAAGACTTTTTGAGTGTTTGCAATTCTCATTCACTCTGCAGTTTTGTATCCTAATATCTTTGGCTTTTCTAAAATTTTTTAGGAGAATGTTTCCTGACAAATGCGCATAGAAACAAGCTTATCCTCCAACAATAAATTTCAGTGTATTAATCAAGCATAAAAATTGGGAATTAAGCACGACAAATAAAATCGTATTAACTAAAAATTTTGTATTCCCAAAAATTACTTTTATAATATTTTAAAAAACTATATAATTTTAAAAGTGGTGTGTTTTTTTAAAAAAATTTATTTATAAAAAAAATATTTAGTGTTGTTGTGTAATGAAAAATTTCATTTAATATTTTTTAACAAAATGCCTCTGTCGACAACCACAGCACCAGTGATTGATTTTGTATGAAAACTGTTACGTAATCGTTCGCTTGCGATCGACTTGTCCTGGTGAAAATTGTAAGTGGGCCACAAATCAGCTTTTTTTCGTTGAAAATGCAATCGAACGATAGGGGTCGCAATCGTGGTCCAGGCTGTAATATACAATTTAAATGCTATATTGGCTCCATGTTCCTATTCAGGTTGTAGTAAAGATTTGCGTTTAAATTAAAGCTCAAATTCTAGTTGAGTTTTTGGTAGAGAGGGGAGAAGAAATGGCATTCTCTTTTCCCTTCTCTCCTTAAAGCACAAGTCTTGACGAGTTAAACTTGACGTGTGTGAAACGGCACTTAAAATAATAAATCTAGTTTAGAATATAAAAAATAAAAAAACATTTTGCTTTTGCGCATTATATATATATACATATACATTAGCGTGGCCGTTATTTTTTTTATTTTGATTTCTTATATTCTCCCCCCCCTAAATCGGTTCAGTTTTATGTAAAAAAAATGCAAAAAAATTTCGTTGTGATAAGTTGTGTTTTAGGGGGGGCGTCCGTCCCTCAAAGTTTGCCATCAAGCCATTTATTCAAATGTAATTTGTTTGCGTATGACTATCTACTAAAAACAACATTTTACAAGAATATGATATATGGCAATATTTTAGCTCTTCTAGTCAACAACATAAGCCTCTAAGAAAGTTTTTTGCTAACATCAATATTTTAGAAAATAATTAAGAAAATAAAAACAAAATACCAAACATTTTATATACGTTTTATATATATAAAAGGGGGATTTAATGTCAAATGACCCAATTTTGAAATAGATGTCTTTCGATTTAAATGAAATTTACACCAATTTTAGTACTGTTAGAGAGTAGCTTAGACACAAATTTTCAACAAGATCGGTCAAAAAGTTTCTGAGTTAGAGGTGGTCAAAATTTGACATTTTGGCCATACAGGTGTTCTTTCGCATCCATGTAACTTATTACCTATTGTTGTAAGCAAAATTTGTCCCAAGTAGCTTAGATAGCTTTTTGATCAAACTTTTGAAAAAAAAATTTTTTGTTTTTTTAAAAAATTTTTTAAATATTTAATATTTTTAATTAGGCTTAAGTTCATTAAATTTAATTTTCATTAAATTATTTTTATGAAGAAAGGTGTTTTACAACATGAAAATTAATTAAAATTGTTATTGATAATCTTTCATTTTTGACCGTGGCCGGGATTCGAACCGCGGCCGGCAGGTTACCATGGCATGTTTCGATCGCAACCACTCGATCTTCTCAAATGGATTTGCCGTTTTACACTCGCAGCCATCGAAGGCTGCTGACGTCAATAGTCAAACATCAATCCTTAAACCAAATTGTATTTTAACCTTTGGTAGATCGAAGTTTTGCTTTTTTTTTGAATGATTATCTATTTTTAATTGATTTTACATGTTCTTCCTTACTTCTGCAGCAAAACTTCGATCTACCAAAGGTTAAAATACAATTTGGTTTAAGGATTGATGTTTGACTATTGACGTCAGCAGCCTTCGATGGCTGCGAGTGTAAAACGGCAAATCCATTTGAGAAGATCGAGTGGTTGCGATCGAAACATGTCATGGTAACCTGCCGGCCGCGGTTCGAATCCCGGCCACGGTCAAAAATGAAAGATTATCAATAACAATTTTAATTAATTTTCATGTTGTAAAACACCTTTCTTCATAAAAATAATTTAATGAAAATTAAATTTAATGAACTTAAGCCTAATTAAAAATATTAAAAATTTGGATTAAAAACCATAAATAGTTCAACAAAATAACCACAATACTAATTATTGTTAAAAGCTAAGGCACGAGCTCTATGTGTTCATTTGTCCTTCAAGTTGTGCTGAAAAAGGTCAACAAGAAAAAGAAAGACAAAAATGAAAAAACAAAAAATGTACTTTGGACTTCAAGAAAAATTCTTGACAAAAGTACGAAAAAACCGAAGTAAGGAAGAACATGTAAAATCAATTAAAAATAGATAATCATTCAAAAAAAAAGCAAAACTTCGATCTACCAAAGGTTAAAATACAATTTGGTTTAAGGATTGATGTTTGACTATTGACGTCAGCAGCCTTCGATGGCTGCGAGTGTAAAACGGCAAATCCATTTGAGAAGATCGAGTGGTTGCGATCGAAACATGTCATGGTAACCTGCCGGCCGCGGTTCGAATCGCGGCCACGGTCAAAAATGAAAGATTATCAATAACAATTTTAATTAATTTTCATGTTGTAAAACACCTTTCTTCATAAAAATAATTTAATGAAAATTAAATTTAATGAACTTAAGCCTAATTAAAAATATTAAAAATTTGGATTAAAAACCATAAATAGTTCAACAAAATAACCACAATACTAATTATTGTTAAAAGCTAAGGCACGAGCTCTATGTGTTCATTTGTCCTTCAAGTTGTGCTGAAAAAGGTCAACAAGAAAAAGAAAGACAAAAATGAAAAAACAAAAAATGTACTTTGGACTTCAAGAAAAATTCTTGACAAAAGTACGAAAAAACAGAAGTAAGGAAGAACATGTAAAATCAATTAAAAATAGATAATCATTCAAAAAAAAAGCAAAACTTCGATCTACCAAAGGTTAAAATACAATTTGGTTTAAGGATTGATGTTTGACTATTGACGTCAGCAGCCTTCGATGGCTGCGAGTGTAAAACGGCAAATCCATTTGAGAAGATCGAGTGGTTGCGATCGAAACATGTCATGGTAACCTGCCGGCCGCGGTTCGAATCCCGGCCACGGTCAAAAATGAAAGATTATCAATAACAATTTTAATTAATTTTCATGTTGTAAAACACCTTTCTTCATAAAAATAATTTAATGAAAATTAAATTTAATGAACTTAAGCCTAATTAAAAATATTAAAAATTTGGATTAAAAACCATAAATAGTTCAACAAAATAACCACAATACTAATTATTGTTAAAAGCTAAGGCACGAGCTCTATGTGTTCATTTGTCCTTCAAGTTGTGCTGAAAAAGGTCAACAAGAAAAAGAAAGACAAAAATGAAAAAACAAAAAATGTACTTTGGACTTCAAGAAAAATTCTTGACAAAAGTACGAAAAAACAGAAGTAAGGAAGAACATGTAAAATCAATTAAAAATAGATAATCATTCAAAAAAAAAAGCAAAACTTCGATCTACCAAAGGTTAAAATACAATTTGGTTTAAGGATTGATGTTTGACTATTGACATCAGCAGCCTTCGATGGCTGCGAGTGTAAAACGGCAAATCCATTTGAGAAGATCGAGTGGTTGCGATCGAAACATGTCATGGTAACCTGCCGGCCGGGGTTCGAATCCCGGCCACGGTCAAAAATGAAAGATTATCAATAACAATTTTAATTAATTTTCATGTTGTAAAACACCTTTCTTCATAAAAATAATTTAATGAAAATTAAATTTAATGAACTTAAGCCTAATTAAAAATATTAAAAATTTGGATTAAAAACCATAAATAGTTCAACAAAATAACCACAATACTAATTATTTTTAAATATTTTTTTTAAATTTAACACTTGGCTAAAAAAAATAAAAAAAAAAAGTTTTAAATTTAAATAAAACAATAAAAAAAAATTTAAAAAAAAAACAAAAAAATATTTTTAAAAAGATTGATTAAATAGCTATCTAAGCTACTTGGGACAAATTTTGCTAACACAAATTACATGGATGAGAAAGAACACCTGTATGGCAAACTTTGACCCCCTCTACTTCTGAAACATTTTGACCGATCTTGTTGAAAATTTGTGTGTAAGCTACTATCTAATAGGACTAACCTTGGTGTAGATTTCATCCAAATCGGAAGACATCGATTTCAAAATTGTGTCACTTGATATTAAATCGCCTTTTTATATATATAAAACGTATATAAAATGTTTGGTATTTTGTTTTTTATTTTCTTAATTATTTTCTAAGATATTAGTCTTAGCAAAAAACTTTCTTGGAGGCTTATGTTGTTGACTAGAAGAGCTAAAATATTGCCATATATCATATTCTTGTAAAATGTTGTTTTTAGAAGATAGTCATGCGCAAACAAATTACATTTGAATAAATGGCTTGATGGCAAACTTTGAGGGGCGGACGCCCTCCCTAAAACACAACTTATCGCTACGAAATTTTTTTGTATTTTTTTTACATAAAACTGAACCGATTTGGAGGGGGAGAGTATAAGAAATCAAAAAAAAAAGTTCTCCATACAACTAACGGCCACGCTAATATACATATAGGAGATGATTTAGTTTGTTCGATTTTGATCATTTTCATACATACATAACTTAAAAAACGGTTTTTTCCAATGTTAATACCTACTCATGAGTAAACGGTGAGTGGACGTTTATATTCCTGACAGACATATAGTTTACATACCATGGTATGCATACTACAATTCTAACTGAACACAGCTAAAAAGCTGTGTTAAATAAGATACCACATTTATACTACGTACATTTTGGTAGTACATAAACCAGAAATATACAGTAGTTTTCCGGTTTAACGGACCAGTACTTTGTCAGGCCTGTTCGTTTAACTGAAAAGTTCGTTATAAGCCATACTTAGGTCTAGTACCCATGGTATGAATAAATAAATGACTAGAACTGTATTATTTATCGTTTATTTTGATATATGTTTTGAGATCTGTATAATATATTAAAAAAAAATAAAAAAAGGTACAATTCATTACACTGGTACCATAAAACCTAAAATAATTTTAATAAAAAATAGGTTTAAATTAATTTTCAATTTTCTTGAAAACTTTACATAAAAATTTTGTCGAGTAATGTTTGTTTTTTTGGAACAAAAAAAATTTGGTCTTGTGGCATATTCCTGAAATTCTCTTAAAAGCAATAAAGTTGACAAATTAACAACATTTTGTTGAGCCCATTGAATACAAATTGCGAAGCTTTTGATAGCACCTATGTGTTTTATTTGTTGCTCCAAATGTTCTTAAATTCGATGTTCGCAGAATCGAAGGTTCGTTAAACAGGAAAACTACTGTATGCACCACTTTTTTCGTGGTTTAATTGTAGTTTAGGTTGACCAACATGTAGTAGACTATTCTAGTACGTTAATTGCTTTATGTTAGAACAAAATGTTATGTTTCATAACGTCGCAGTACAATATATATACAATGCAAACCCTTCCAAAACATCACTGTTAAATATTAGTACGGCAGCAAAAAAGCAATCAGAGCATCGGTTTTAAAGTCGATGCTTTGTGACATTTACAGCCTGTTCGTCAACTTCGAAGTTAACGTTCGCATAGAAAATTATATTTAATACAAAAACAAAATTCGAAAATTTGTTTTTGTTTTAAATGTAATTTTCTATGCGAACTTTAACGTTCGAAATCGACGAATAGGCTGTTAACATTTAATTTCCAACAATACATATTAATATTATGCATTGCATCACTAACATTTCAAAACGTTTAATAAACAAAGCACATAGTTGCATTGTTTTGGTACTTTGTGCATGAACTTGGTTAGAATACAGTAGTAAAACTGTATACAAACTTTGTATAAGTACGTTTTGGAAGTCAGCCTATACAAATCCTCTGTCTGTCAGGGGTATTAGGCAATCTTTAAATCGCCTTTTGGACTACCCTATTGATGCTATTTCAAATCAATTTTATGACTTAAAAGATACTCTTCGCTTTTGCTTGATTTTTTCTTTAACTTAATGAGTATATTCGATTTATTTACGGTGAACTCTTCCAGAGTCATAAAAATAATCCTAAATAGGGTAACTCTTTTCTTAAGAAAGTACCAGTGTAAAATTTGTTGTAATTATTACTGGCCGTCCATTAAAGTGTTTATTTGTTTTTATGTTTGTCTGTTTATTTTTTGTGCATGCTATTCTTTAAATGTTTGTAAATTTAACATCATTCTGTTGATTAATTTCATCTGATAACAGGTACATTTTTTATTTTATTCTTTAACTTTTGGTTTTCTGGTACGTTTTGTTTGCTTTATCTTAAAGAAAAAAACGCTGCATTCGGCTCATATTTGTGTGGGATTTTAAATGCATTTGTTTGTCTGTTTGTTAAAAGTTTTTTTTCTTGCTGTTTAAATAGTAGTTCTTGTTCTCAGACGCATGGCCAATGAGTTTTGCGTTTGCGCGGCACTTTTATACAATTGCTTTTTTGTTAATTGTTTAAACATCATCATGTGTTCTTTGTTTTATGACATTTCTTAAGAATCCATACGCCAACTACAACACCAACATTTGAAAGTTGGAACAAACGTGATCGAAATAAAATTCAAGGAGTTCAGGGCATTAGAAGCAATTTATGTTTTTAAACATGCTTTTTAAAACAATTACTGACGGCATTAGAAACAGGGGCAATGACTTTTGCTTGTGTGTTTTTACTGGGGAAGTGTGACAATTGAAATTACAAGCCTTAATGTGCTTTGGAAGCCAGTCGGAAAAGTAAAAAGGAATTCTAAAGGATTAAGCTTATAGTAAATGTAAAATTTATATTTGAAATTCATGCAGGAATGTTAATAAACTTTCAAATAAGACTATGCCCAGAGAAAAATTGTGGTTGCAAAAAACAACATAAACAACAAAACATTAACAGAACATTATTTAGCGTACGGCTCATATACGCAGAAACGATATCTATTTTTGTAGTTTTTGTGTATAAGAACACAACCATTAATACCGTTCGTAACTAGTCTCAAGAAAGTAACGAAAATAATATGGTGTTCTATTCTTCGTTATAACACAGAACAATTGTAGTGTTTCTGTAGACATACATTATATTTTAATGTTCTATAGTGTTTTTTCACTGATAAAGGAATGATCAACAAAAATTTATGCAACGCTTCTAGCAAGTATTGTTGTTGTTGCTTGGCAATTTGCACGACCACAGCACGAATAGCTTGTATGTATATTGTGTACATGTTTTGTTTGGATAAAATTTTTTTGCTTGCTTTTAGTTTTTTTTTTCGTATATGTATTTTGTTTTAAAAAAAAAGGTGCTAAGCACAACTCAAACAAACGAACATTAACCCTTAAATGCCCACTGTATCTTTAAAGATACAACTATCAAAAAAAATCCCACGGGCTCATTTTTAGTGAGAATAAAAAAGAAAAACTACACAAGTGTGTTTAGAAATCACTAGAAAATCATCTAAAATTTATTTTTATTAAAAAATTTAAGAATTTTATGTTTAAATAGCCGTAAACTATAAAAATTATATTTTTGAAAAATTAAATCCAAAGGGTTATTTACAACGTTAAATCTCAGATCTGAGCGGAAATTTAGTTCCAGAAAAAATATAAGATGGTTCGAATATATGTTGAGGCGCTATTGGCAATAACCTAAAAAAAATTGGTTTCGCGTACCCGCCATAAAGCTTTGTCCAATGGTTGTATCTTTAAAGAAACAATGGGCACTCACTAGCAAATTCGTTTTTGTTTACTTATGCACCGCTTTATTGTTTAGTTTTATTCATATGCTGAGGTTTAAACAAGCTCATACGTGTTGTTGTTTAGATGAGTTCTCATGAGATGAGATTTTTCTGTTCTTTCTCCTTCACTTTTTCTTATTTTTCTTAACCAACTCCTTGGTCTAACTTCCAATCCTATCTTTTGTTTCGCAGATGACAGAAGCTTTTGTCATTAATTTTTATTTAATCATAGACCAAGCTTTACTGAGGTTGAAGCTATGAGGCGGAACAGGAACGACTCAGTCAATCATGACCTTACGACGATCTCCAAGTGAGGTTTTACGAATACGGACGATTTTAATTCTCGTAAGACCCAAGACGAGGAGTCAGCGTCATCTGTATTCATGGGTTGTATTAAAGCATCATACACTCTTGATCTTCTACGAATGAAAATTCAATGAGTTCGTTGGAACCGACATGCTTTTCAAGTGTAGAAAATGGTATACAAGTGCCTTGGTTTCCTCCAACGCTGCAAGAATTACTTCACTCCGTCTAATCTCCTCACTATTTATACCGCCTATAACCCACCAAAAATGCAATACAATTGCTTCAAGGTCTATCTTGAAGCTTCTGGATCGAGTACAAAGGAGTGCTCACAAATCGGGCCTGTTCTGAAAATCACGTGCTTTTGAAATCACACGTGTGATTTTGTGGTGTTCTCAAAGTTAGACCGTTTTTGTATTTTTCGGTGTGCTTTCGGCAATTGAAGACCCCACCAAACCACACAAAAACAGGCTATTAAAATATCTAACGTGTGATTTTAGTAGGCACATGTGATTTGAAATCACGTGATTTAAGTTTAAGTGATTTTCAGAACAGGCCTGAATGACAGTAAGGTATCCGGCTCTATTTACTCATTTAAGCATCGTCGGAATGTAGGTTGTGTGTAATTGTTCTATCGATGTTACCATGGTAATTGTTCAACTGAGAATTGCGAACTCATCCCTGAGACGCGGGAGCCTGCCGTAGTACTCGCCTGGAATAAACTCCCGGCAGGAACCTTCCCAGTCGGCTACAATTTGGAAAAATTCAAACTTAACGTCCACAAACGCTGCTCCGTCTTTCCTCCTCCCCATAACCAATTTTTCTTATACTAACACAAAGCATTGCAGTAATAGGGGCATCCCCTAAGTGTTGGCTCAAAGTAAAATAATTGATTATTTTCATTATGCTTTTCGTTTTTAACAATTTTATGTACTTTTGTATAATTTTTAATTGAAACAAAATAAAAATATTTTAAAAATTCTAGTTTATGTTTTCTATATATGTATGCTTTGTATAAGTACTTTCGATGAAAAGTACTAACGCGGAAGTGCCCAGTGTATATTCTAAAATACAACCACTGTTTTCTAAATAACTTAAAAAAAAAAAATTCGACAAAATTATTACGCAGTTAATTTTTTACCATCTTACGCATCATTAATTTTTTTTTTTTAAATCGGTGTCCTTGGGCATTTAAGGTTAAAGGCCAGTAGCCCGTTTCTGTATATCTCACATCGTAAAACTCTTCGCATGAAACGTGTGAATTGCAACAAAAATAGTGTGAAATGAAACAAAAAATGGTTTTTCTCACACAAGTGTTTCTGTATCTTTTTTTTGCGAGAATTATCTGTCATTTAAATAATTTTCCAGCAATTATTGGAAGGATGCGAGAAAAATTGTTTCTATAACAATATTTTGCGAAAAGTTTCTTTCAAGAACTGTCAAAATAAGTCACATTTGAAATTGGTGGCGAGAAAAACAAAATGTAGATATTTTGAATTTAAAATATGTTTATATACTATTTTTTTTAAATAAATAAAAAATAGAAGGAATATAAATGATAAATGCATAATTTATATGATGAAAATAAACAAAAACAATTGTTATATTTTGTTAGTTTAAATTTTTGTTAGCCTTTTCTTGTTTTGGTTTTAATCAGTGCTGCCAGATAAATTTGTGTCAAAATCGTCAATTTCCTGAGAAAAAAATAAAAAAGATCGTCTTTTTTGTTTTAAAGATCGTGCAATTTAAAATCAATTTTAAACAAATTTCTTTCGACTTTTATTAAAAAATAATCAAACAAAAACATAGTTAAAGTTCATGGGTATTTAATAATTATTTTTTAATAATTGAGATATAAATCTTTAATTTACCTATTCCTATAATCTTTTTCTTTTTTACCTGAAATATACTTAGTAGAATACCTTGTAGTTAAAATTAAAAAAATCGGTTCATAAATAAACGGGTTAAATACCCAGTAAAACTTCGCCTACAAAATAATATGTTAAGTAATCAGAAACACATAAAAGCACTACATACAATTCTACTGAAAAACTAATGAATTTTACAAGGTTTGTGCCAAAAAGAACAAAATCAAAAGTAAGTCATTTTTTTATCTTAATTTATCTTAAGTGTGGGTTTTTATTCGGATTTGCAATTAAAAGAACTCAAACGCGTTTATTAAAGGAAAAACGTAACAATTAGTTATCTTTTAAGTTATAGTAGTTACTTAAAATTGTCATGTATAATTTTGAACACAACTGTTATTTTAAAATAATTATTACATGACAATTTTAAGTAACTACTATAACTTAAAAGATAACTTATTACTATAACTATATATAATGACTAGATAATTTCACTTTCGCAACAATATTATTTTTTGTTTTTCAATTTTCAACGCCACAAAATAGAAGTGTTTGAAATTTAAAAATTCAAGATGAATTTCTATAGAAAGTAACAACAAAATTATAAAATATTTTTGATTTTGTTTTTGCTTTCTTCACATTTTTAGAAAAAATCATCAAAACGTCACTTTGTTAATATCGGAACAAAAAATCGTCAAGATGACGATAACTCGTCAAATCTGGCAGCCCTGTTTTTATTATATTTATTTCTTTTGTTGACGTTTCGCTTTTATTTGACACTTAATTACTGGAAATATTCCAGTATAAACAGAATTTGTTGTGTCTGTTTTCGCATTCAAATACAGAAACACTTTTATCTCATAAATCGAGAAACGATGGAATTTTTTGTTTCACACTTCATGTAAGAAATTTTACGATGCGAGAAATACAGAAACGAGCTACAGCTTACACTATTATGCTGTGTATTAATACATGTCAAAAACTCAAGTAATATGAGAAAGTGTGAATGAATGTGTGTTAAAATAGCAAGTATGTATTGTGAAAAACAATTTTACATACCATACGACTTCATCGTTTTTTGAAATTTTTCAAAACAATAATACTTCTAATTTGATCAGGATTGAATTTTAACAAAAGCATGTTCATGTGAGATAGTGTGACTACAAACTATATTGTTACATCAGATTTTTTGACAGTCGCAACAAAACTCATTAGATTTCTATCTCACAAAGTATTATGGAATACGTAAGACTTGAGTGATAGTGTAAACTAGCCTTAATACGTTGAACAGAACACGACAAATTTTGGGGTTTAAAAAAACAGAAGGCAATTTAATGTTCTCATCTTTTTGGTGAGTTGGATCAGTACAATTATTTATGTTTTGTTTACTACGCAAACACTACTAGCATCTGTGTTTTCCAAAAATCTATCTAACCAAACACTTAGGAAGGATATTTAATGTTTATTTTCTTACAATTATTATAATTGTACCATTCCCCTTTCTGCGTTGCTTACAAGACGGAATGTAACCAATACCGATATATTGGCGATACTTAAGGTTTGCCGATATATTGGTATTGGCGTTATTTTATTGTCGATTCGACGATACTTCTTTAATTTTTTTTAGAGTTTGTGTTTGTAAAAACAAAAATAATTTTGCTGCAAATTTTTGACTACTTCGAAGTCAGTCAGTCTTCGGACATTGTTAAAACTATTATAAGAAAATCCACGGAGATGAAGAATAGTTCGGCTCCAAAAAATAGTCGCTGCAGCACAATGTTAAGAATTGTGCTGCAAGCTGTCAAAAGTTAAAAACGGCAGTTTCAAAGACGTGTCAACCGAATACGTAGTTTTAGTGGTCGTTGAATTTGAAGTTGAAGCGCAAAATTCGAAATTTTGAACTTTGCTGCGCTACAGACTATTCGTCAGCTGCAGATACTACTACAAATACTTCATTCTGTTCCAGGTCTTACTTAGCATAGCTCTGAATAAAAGATATGAGAGTTTAGAGAATAATGAAACCTATTGTTAACCTATAATTCTTGATCCTTGATTTCAGAGACAATCGAATTCAACCGTATCGATACAAACTCTTGTTGAGCTACTTTACATAGCTCTACATTCCGAAACTGTTTAAGGCACGATTAATCATAGTAAATGTTCTGATGAGTCCGCGACAACTGGTCTTTTGAGCGTTTGTGAATCCGAGGAGGATGAGGGTCTGTTCATCCTAAGGAGTGGTTCAGCTTTCGAATGACGTAGAACCGCTTGTTTGCTGGCGGAATAATATGTTACACACAAACTTAAAAAAAATTACGCAAAGATACTTAAGTTTTCAAATGAGTTCTGTCGCATCTGAGAGACTATTTTCCACTGCAGATCAGGTTGAGGCTCGAATTTTCGAAATCGTCTATCAACAAAAATGTTAAGAACACTTTGTTTCTTCATCTTTAAATAATTTATATATCTTACAATAGTTTTAGTATACCCTTCACCGTACTTAAGAGGATATCGAGCCCTAAGCGCGAAAATAACGTAAGTGATATAATTTTCAATTTTGGTTTTTTAATAAATGACTTTATTGGCAACACTTCCATCATCTCCTATAATATCATTGTCACATAAGGTACCGTTACGATTTTATAGCAAGAACAATTTTATCGTAAGCGACAAATTACATACAAAATTTATATGAAATAAAATAAAAAAACTCTCTCCTGTAAAATTTTAATTTTTGGCGTATAAGAGCTCGATATACATAAGTTTGACATTCCGTTTGTTATTTCAACAATATTAATCTAAGATCCCATAAAGTATACATATTCTGGGTCCTTAATGCCTAATAAATCACTGATGGTTTAAACGCTGGTTTAGTTGAACTAAACTTGAATTTATATGTAGTTTAAACTCATCAACTATAAATCAGTGTCCCATGTATTACATGTTGTTAAAAAAATAACATGTGGCAGCACTACGACAAGTGTTGGCAAATTCATATGATTTGTACTGGTAGTTTAAACGCCCAATTTCATGCGTTTAAAGATGGTTTATATGTTTAATGATTTATAGATTTGTTGGTTTAAACACATTTTAAACCAAAAAGAGAGTTTAACTTGCTCTGGTTTTTTAGCCCTAAGAGTAGCGAAGTTGATTTAACGATGTCCGTCTTGCCGTGTGTATGTTGAAATGGGTTTTCCGAAGACCCGAAAATTATGGGGACTAGGCTGTTATACATTTATATCACATGTACTCCTTTATAGGTTGATATGGAAATTCATCCAGATCGGTCTATAAGTGACTGAGATATGAGCAAAAAACCATGACTGTCTCTAATTTTCCCATAAATCGCCTGTTGTTGTTTTTTTATATTTGGAGAACGGCAAGAGCCAAAGATTCCAAATTAAGAACACGCATCTTGGTGATCTATACACAACATCCAGCAAAATGTGTGGGTATTGGAGAAGTGAGCGTGGAACCTTTTGTACAAAGATATTTTAATTTCTGTTTATCTGTAGAACGGCAAGAGCTAAAGTTTCCAAATTAGCTACAAGCATCTTGGTTATCAATACATACACAACATCCAAAAAAAATGTAGGGGGGATCGGAAAAGTGTGCGTAGCACCTTCCGTACAAAAATATTTGAGATTTCTGTATACCTGGAGATCGGCATAAGCCAAAGTTTGCAAATTAGGTACAAGCATATTGGCTATCAATACACAATATCCAACAAAATGTGGAGTGGAAAAGTGACCGTGGCAACTTCCGTACTAAGATATAGATTTCTGTATGTCTGGAGAACGGCAAGCGCTAAAGTTTCCAAATCCTAATGTTGTCATTTTCAGAGCGAGATTTTATAGTTGTACAAGCAAAACCATACAATTATTTGTGGCAAACTTAAAAATTATACTAAAACCCATACCATGACCGTATGTAACCATAATATAGTAGTTGTATTGCCTTGTGCTGATTTAAACACCATTTGGTTTTGGTAACAAGAATATAGTTAAAGTTACCATAATATGAACGCAAATTTCCCATTAAAAAAAGTTTAGTAATCCGTGACCCCATAAAAATATTTTTTTCTTTGCATGCATATAAATTGAGAAATTCCAAAAAATATTTACTTTCATCTTTATAAACTTTTCTTCGTCTAATGAAACTTTTCTTGCCTTCCAAACCGAGAACACCATCCTCAATTTAATATGTTTTAAAACACAATCTTTCAACTTGTTTTTTGTCAAAATAAATTCATCTGCATTTAAATAATGTGAAGACAGCACAAGCCTTTAACTTTTAATTATTGTTAATAAGTTTTTGTTTTGTTTAATTAAATAGTGTACATTTTGTTAGTACTTTTAGACAATCTATAAAAATGTCATGTCACTTTAATAGTGATTGTCATGTAAAACATTTTACAAAAATTAAACAGAAAAAATCAACATAGAAGAGAAAAAAGATCGTTTAAGTTCTCTTAAAGGTTTTGACTTTAAATAAGAAAAATTAGTCATTTAAATTGTTGAACATGTTTTGTATGATGTTTAAACATGACAGCAACATTTAGGAAATTGTTAAACATAAACAGACAAACACCGATACAAACAAAAGACACACATGCACAGACTACAATTGTTACCCAGTAAACATTTAAAATTTAGGCTAGCTGGTAGCGAGCTAGTCTATCAGCGCCGAGGTTGCGGGTTCGATTCCCGCCAGAGACTCTGGTTTCTTTCCTGCAGTCAAGCATAGAGCTTCGCGGGAATAGCTAAGGAAATTAAAAAAAAAAAAAAAAAAAAAATTCTTTCTTCTCAGTTATAAGATGTCTGAAAGAGATTAAGAAAAAAAATTGATAAAAGTCAATAGTTTCTAAAATCTGAAATGTTGTAAAACATTATTCTTTAAAGTTTTAAAAAAAAAATATATTTTTTAAAGGATCAGAATGATTTCAGAAAATCACTTAATTGTAGTTCAGTAGGTGAATTCTGTAACTTTTTTTGGCAAATTTTTGTCGTCAAGTAAAAATTTAAAAAATTTACTACTTAACGACAAATTTTGTGTCATTAAAAAGTTACTGAATAACCCCACAGGGGCCTAATTCTGGCAGTCGTGATCGAGTACTTTCTCGATTCGAAAGCAATTTTATTTCAGTCGATACTGAACGAATCGAAATTATTTTTTCAGTATTGTGAAACTCAAATTAATGCTTTACGACACTGAAAAAATAATTCCGATTCGTTCAGTATTGACTGAAATAATTAGATATTAAATTTCGAATCGACGACTCACGAAATCACGACTGCCAGAATCAGGCCCCAGGTGATAGTTTAGATTTTAGTTCATGTACACAGAAAGAAAAACACTTTAAAAAAAAAAACAATTTAAGTACGAATAATATTATTATAAAATTACTTTCGAAAATCAATCCCGAAATTTCTTAAAATAAGTATAAAATTCTTAAACCAAGTAAAATATATAGTGAACTTTTTGTTGGTAGTTCCACTCTGAGAGTAAAATTAAAAAGTGAGCGTTTTAATCTCATTTAACTTATAAAAGTTTGTTGCAGACACTACAACAACAACACACAATTAGTTAAAAAACGATTTGCTTGTTGTGTGTGTGAACAAGAAAAAACTGAACAAGACGAAAACACGTTATTTTCATGTTTAAAAAGTGAAATTGCGAACTCTTGCTTCTCATTTAGTTTATATTTTCAGTTTATTTGTAATTTAAGTTTTTAAAGTAAAAACCATATCGGGAATGAGATGGTGTTTTATAATTGAAATTCTATGATCTGTTTAACGGATAAGTTAATCAATCATAATAATAATAATAATGCTCCTTCTAATTTAATTTTTGGTATATTTTAAGTACGAATTCCGGATTAAATCAACTTTATAATTCTTAAATCAAGCGCATTTTGAGACTGATTCAATTTTATTATTTCAAGTACGAATTCGGTATTAAATAAGGATAAGTTAAGTATTTCGCGACAAAAAATCCGCACTTGAATCAATCTTTCTGTACTTGATTCAAGAAAATCCGTACTCACCGTACTATTAATACCGCTTCGGATTGATTTCAGTACGGATGGATTGATTTTTCTTTTGAGTGTATAACTTTAAGTCTTAGTTTCGAATCAACATCAGATTCCATTTAAGGTTTTAGTTTAAGTTTTGGTTAAGGTTATAATAACGAATCTAGTTCAGGTGCTCTTGTTCGATTACGATTTCAGCTTCTAGTTCCGGTTGCAGTTTAGGTTTTTATTATTATTTTAGATTCTTTTTCGGATTTAAGTTTAGGTTCTAGTTCAGGTTTAAGTTCAGTTTCTACACTTTAGGTTCTTGTTCAGATTCAAATTTTAGATATTGCACAAATTTTTGTTGTTTAAGATCTTGTAAAAGCTTTTGATTTTTTTTTTTTTTAATTCCCTAAGCTAATCCCCGCTAAGCTCTACGCTTGTCAGCAGGAAAGAAACTAGAGTCTCTGGCGGGAATCGAACCCGCAACCCCGGGGCTGATAGACTAGCTCACTACTAGCTAGCCTACCGGGCTAATTGAGGCTCCTGTTAAGGTTCTACTTCAGGTTCTAGTTTAAGCCCTTAGTCAGACTCTAGTTCAGGTTATTAATTACGCTTTAATTCCGTTCTAGTTTAGGTTCAAAATCAAGTTCATATTCTAGATAAGGTTGTAGTTAAGCCTCCTGTGCAGTTAATTCACATTTTAGGTAACATCCCAATAAAAAATTTTTGTTTTATAAAGCACTAATGGTACGTTTTAAAAAATAAAATCATATTTTTTACGCTACGCTATAAGACACATAGGTGAACGAATGCAGTAGGTGAACGAATTCTAATCAAGTTTTATAAAAAAAAATAACATTTAAAGGACCACGGCATTCTTTACAAAGAAGCTGATTTGTAAAGGAAAATATTAGAAAATAACTGTTAAACTGTATTTCATTTTCTATGTCAATTTCCTGAAATAGGGACATTACCGAAAAATACCTGTAAAAACCGGTGTTTGCCTGTTTGAAAGTTCTATCTAGAATTGAACTAACGTTGCTTCTTCTCTTCATAAGGAAGACTTTTTGGTTGAATTATGCAGCGGTGCCAATTAAGTATCTGCCCTGTATGATGGGCACTGGAGCTGAGTATAACAAAGGGACCACTAACGGACTCAAGTGAGCTGTCTCTCGATGGCTACCCAAGAAACATAACCTACCATAACTGTTACAACAACAAAATTTCGTGTGTAAATTTGACCGACACGAGTCTTTTATACGTTGAATAAAGACTTTTTTTGTCAAAAATGTATTGCTTTAAAATGCTCGCCATACCGTCACCTCAGAATTGGTTTGGCGCATATCATGGTTAAATTACCAATTCTGAGCTGACGATATAAAATAAAAAAAAACCTTCCGCAAGCGAAATTTGTACATGTCTTACTACGTTTGAGGCCTTATTTTTTATTATTTTATTGATATTAAATATACCAAATAATAATAATTTAATTTGTCCAATTATTTTTTGTTAATCAAATTAACATCAAATTGAACTCGATAGTAATGCAGCAGCCGAGCAAATATGTAGATAAAAATATTAGTTAAACAATTTAAAAATTTCAAATTGAAATAAAAACCTAAAAAAATACAGGTTTGTAGAAAACACTTGAGAATTAATTTTAATATTAAGGAAAGATCTCACATTTTTTAAAGAACTGACATGGGATTTGTAGGTTGGGTAGTGATTTTTTCAAAAGAATAGTGAATGCTACTACTCGTAATTCATTTGCATCTGCATCTTTCAACTAAAGTGCAACTTTAAACAATTTTTAAAGTTTAAAGAAATGTATTCCAATCTTATTTTGCATTTGGCAAACTTGCAACATTCTCCTGCTGCAAGTACACACATTCTTATCCAAAGATACAGTAATGGCAAACTTCTTACATGCAATAATTGTTTGACAAATATTGAGTTTCTCGTAATTGTTGTTTTAACTCATGTCGATTTTTATTTTCTTGTTTTATTTTAAGGAAAACAACAAAAATCAGTGTTGATTTAAAAGTGTAAAAATACAAAAGAAAATAGAATTAAGATTTGTTTAAAGAAGTAACTAAGAGTAAAGAAAAACATTGACCATTTTTTTTAAGCTACCAGAAAAGTTTTTGTATTTTAAGATTCAATATATCATTAGTAACTTTGAGACATTTAGAAGATCTTCTATTAAATAGTGTTAAATTCGAAAGAAAGATCCCTAGCTTAACTGTACTCCACAATCTTCTTTTATCAGAAGACATTCCAAACTGAGAAAATCTAATAGAAGTTGCAACTTTTTTTTTTTAATTAAACAACATAAAAGTATTCTGCAAACTTCAAATTAGGTACAAACATCTCGGTTATCAGAAAATTTTAGCGGAATTGGAGAAGTGGGCGTGGCACAAAATATTGTTTTTATATCTAAAGAACAGTAAAAGAAAACTTTTCCAAATTCGGAACACAAAGCTGGGTCATTAAAACACAACATCCCTAAAAATATTGGGGGGGACTGGAGAAGTGGGCATGGCACCTCCCGTACAAAGTCATTATAGCTTTCTGTATATCTGGAAAACGGCTAGAGCTAAAGTTTCCAAATTGGCTACAAGCATCTAGATTATCAATGCACAATATCCGACAAAATGTGGGTGGGATTTGAGAGGTGGGCGTGGCACCTTTTGTATATCTGGAGAACGACAAGAGCCAAAGTTTCCAAATTAGGAACAAGCAACTAGGTTATCCATACACAACATCCGACAAAATGTGGGCGGAATCGGAGAAGTAGGCGTGACACAAAATAGATTTAATTATATCTAAAGAATGATATTTATATAACTTTCTGTTCTTATCTCACCGTGGTGAAGGGTATATAACATTCGGCAAAGCCGAATATAGAACTCTTTCTTGTTCATTTTGCAGTTCTTTTACTACAATTAATGTAAACATTTTGCTTCTCTACCGGCAACTTGTTGTATAGCCGATCTGAAGATGGCAATATAAGTATATAAATTGTATGATGATTGTTGTTAAGTGTCTAACAAAAATCTTTTGCAGTAAGCAAAA
This sequence comes from Pollenia griseotomentosa, assembly GCA_963931875.1. Lineage (NCBI taxonomy): Eukaryota > Metazoa > Arthropoda > Insecta > Diptera > Polleniidae > Pollenia > Pollenia griseotomentosa. The sequence continues at coordinate 87,493,659 of OZ007562.1, forward strand.
TAAAAAAAATACAAAAATAAAATCAACAACAAATCACAATCAAACAAACTTTTTTAAATCTTAAATACAACATTCCCCATGTGTATCTGAAAAACAAATAAGGAAGCTTGTTTCACCAGCTTATTCTACTGTGTTGCTGCTGTCGAAGATGTTCACTATGATGATGACGACCATACTGACATTGACGCAATGTTGAAGTACATAGTATGTAGTATAGTATTTATGTACTACATACAGCGGTTATTTAATTTTTTATGATTTATGTCAATATAAATTTGAGATGCTGTTAAACATATTTTTTTAAAGAATTTTTGATATCAGTAAACCCACCATATAAAGTGTAATTGCTAGAATTTTCAAGGTATTGCCAACTGCAGCCATTTTAAACAGATGGCAGAGCAATTAATAAATCTTCAATTTAAAAATAGGATTCAATCAATTTTTCTTAAACATATGTATGTATGTTAGTTTTTACAATTATCATACTTAATTTCAAACATTTCAAAATTTGACTTTAAATTCCATTTTCAAAATAATGAAGCCAACGATTGCACTCGTAAAATTTCTTAAAAATTTTAAATTAACGAACAACATTTTATGTATCTTAGATTGATAGACCATAAATTAGCCCTAATGTAAATCAACTGGAATCCCTCTTGAACTAATAATTTTTGTCTATACAAAGTTAAAAAGTACATAAATTACGCAGTTGCATATAAAGTACCTCTTAAGTAAAGAACTTTAATAATTTGAAAGTTTTTTTCTAAATTTAAAACCTATAAATCCTTTACCACCCAATGATATTAAATGTGGTTTCGATTTGAAATTCGATTATTTTATAAATACTTGAGTAACAAACAAAAATTCACCAGTTTTAACCATTTACGTTAAAATGTTTAACTAATTTACAGTGGTGGAAAAACTTATAGAAAATTAATTATGAATTGAATACTTAAAACCCATAAATATTGATTTGGCAAAAATGTACAAAATGAAAACATGCTCTGCTGGAGATTGAACTAGTACCAAGCTAGTACAAAAATATCCAGTACCAGTTCTGAACTGTAAACTTTTCTACCATCTTAACCCTTAAAGGTCGATTCACCCATGCGTTCCGAACAATATTTTTGACCGGACAGTAATTTTTTTACAGAGAGTGTTCTGCAGAACGATTCACCCATCTCGGAAAATTTGTCCGGACAAACAAAGCTACCATATGGTTTACAGATGTAAACGATTATACAAAGTGGCAGCACAGTTAGCAAACTATTAGTTTTTTTTATAAAAGTGTGTTAAAGAAAATGGACGAAAGAAGAAAATTAATTTTATTATTTTAGTTTCAGGGCAATATTTTCTTTAACATCCATCTTTTGTTTAATTTGTTTTTTTAATTATTCAGCACAAAACGAAAAATGTAATATGTGGCAGCTCAATTCAACTCTTATGTACAAATTGAAAAAAGTGGCATCTCAGTTCATTTTGTTCGGCACAAAAATTAAAATTAAACCAATTCAAGAAAAAACGTGCCGAACAAAATCTTTGCTCTCTCTCTCAATAGTAAAACGTCAAACTCAATATAAAAAAAATTTTGTCCGGACAAAAATTTTGTTCGGAACGCATGGGTGAATCGAGCTTAAATGCATATTGTTGTAATTCTGCAACAAAGCATTAAATTGGCCTCAAAATTACTGTTATTCGCTCATTGCATACTATTTTAAAATATGTAAATACAATCTACAGCATGTTAGCAACACTTATTTAGTTTTTGCAAGTAAGTTGATTGTGATCTTTAGTCTGAATTTACACGTTTCATCTTTTGATGCTCAACTTCTTTTCAATTCCCTATTAAAGATGCCAATATAATCACACGCAGCAATCGGTTTCAACTTTTTTCTGTTCAAAACAACAACAATTTTATTAACCCGATATAACCCACGATTACCATATGGTAATGCAAAAAATGCCGTTAGATTTACACGAATAAATCTAAAACCTCACCACAAAACTTCAAGAGAAGAACATTATTTATTGCAAAACATTTGTGGCTTGCCAACAAAGAAAGTTTCTGTTATTCTGAGTTGAATTAGTGAAGCTATTGCATGTCAAATTCAGGTGACAAAAAAAAAAGTGAATAGTTCCCGTTTTTTGATATGGCACATCGGTAAGTAAACGAATTTATCAGGAGTTTTTCAATTCATTTTATAAAAAATCATAGTAATTGGTAGCTAATGAAATAAACTATGAAACCAGAAGCTTTTTTTGTAAAAAAAACTTTTTTTTTGTATTAATCTTTTTATTTTACTTAAGGCGTTACCATATGGTAATCGTGGGTCGCCTAGGGTACATGTTTTTTTTTTGCGTTTCATGTGATTTTCTGTGCTATTTTGTGAAGGTTTTTTATATATTCATTTACTTTTGCTGGAATTTTTAAATTGTACGGCTTTCAGAAGTCTTCACTTCGAAGATAATTCTAAGGCATCTTCAAAAAACGGAGCAAATCCCGACAAAATGTGGAAATTACGTCCTCTTACTGATCACTTGAAAGCAAAAATGATTGAAAACTTTCATGCCGAACAAAATCTTTCTTTCGACGAAAGTATGATTTCTTACTTTGGTAGACATGGATGCAAGCAATTCATCAAAGGCAAACCGTTACGATTTGGCTATAAAGTTTGGTCTCTATGCACTCCATCAGGCTACTTGGTGAACTTCGAAATTTACCAGGGGAAGAATCCTCGTTCGAATGTTGAGTATGAAGCCAAGTTTGGAAAATGCGCCGCTCCTTTGATCAGTATGATTGATGATTTTAATGACACATTTAAATCGTTGCCGTTTTCGTTTTACTTTGATAACCTGTTTACCAGTTATCCTTTGTTGGCTTATCTCAAGTCATGCGGATATAATGCTACGGGAACAATTCGTGAAAATCGAATTCCGGCAAGCTGTCCACTGGTGCATAAAAAAAACTTAAAGTCAATGGAAAGAGGCTACTCGGAATCAATTTCAATGAAAAGCACAGGTATTAATTTGGTGAAATGGAAGGACAATAATATTGTCTGCATGTTATCTACCAGCTTCGGTGAAAATCCGAAATCAATGGCACAGTGTTATTCGAAGGCAAATGGAGTCAAAATAAATATACCCCGTCCTTTTGCGATCACGGAATATAACAAATATATGTGTGGAGTAGACCGATTCGACCAAAATTTGGCCCAATACCGCATCGCATACAGAGGAAAAAAGTGGTGGTCTAGCATTTTTACCTGGCTGATAGATGCTTGTGTACAAAATGCGTGGCAGCTTTATCGAAAAGCGCAACCGACAATAACTCAACTCGAATTTCGACGTCAATTGGCAGTATACTACTGCAAACATTATGGTACAAAAGCCAAATCATTTGGTACGATGCCCTCCCACCGATATGCACAACAACCAGGTCGAGTTGAGCATACTCTCCGTTATGATCAGACTGGGCATTTTGTAGTACCATCCAATCGTAGGCATTGTGCCGGTGACCAGTGCAAAGTTAACGGGCGAATAGCATGTATAAAATGCAACGTCGGACTTTGCGTAAAGTGTTTCGTCAATTACCATACAAGAAAAAAATAAAAAAAAGTTTTAAATTAAAAAAAAAAATTACAAAAATTTAAAAAAAAAACGAATATGTTGCATTTTTGATTTTTATTTTCATGTATTAATTTTTTTCACTTATAATTTCAATAAAATTGTTTGAAAACAGCTATTTGTGTGCATTTTCTTTAATTTTCTTTTTTACTAAAAACCTGTACCCTAGGCGACCCACGGTTACCATATGGTAACGCTAGTTTTCCGCGTTTTCCGGAACAGAGAATCAAAGAGAAAAAGAAAAGAAAAACATTACATGCTGCCATCGTTGTGCATATAACAACGAATAAAAACACAAAGCGTACTGACCGAGTACAGGCATATCTGTACCAATCCCCTTTCTTCTTTCTTCTCTCACCTAAAAACATAAGATTTGAACCAGAGTACGAAAACAAACAAAACGAAACGTTTGCTTTCGTTTTGTTTTGTTCTTTGCAGTGAGTAAAACAAAAACAAAACCAAAACAATGAGAATGATTGTGCCATTTTGTTTTGTATTATTTTTGCTCGTGAGCGCAAATAGTACATTAATATAAAAGTACACAGCTGGAAAAAAAAGAGTAAGAACAATATTGAAACATTCAGAGTAAAAACGTTTGACAAACGTTTGGTAATTGATTTACTCATTATAATATTTAATCATATATATATATAACTATTGTTTCTAAGTGAAATAAAAAGAGAGGTTTTTAGGTTTTTTTGTTTTTATTAATGCTTTTTTTCACTACTATAGTAATTAAAAAAAAAAACAAATTAAATTAAATAAAAAGTAATTCAAAGAAAAAAATAAATTAAAAAAAAGACGAGGCATTGTGGATTTTACTCTTGTTATGCCACTACAAAAACCAAGCAAGAACTAAATCAATTACTCAAAACAAAACGTTTCTCTATCTGTTTTGTACTCAGATGTACGATTGTAACGGTAAATTAAATAATGCAGATGAGTGGAAAGCCAATTGTTTCGTTTTCTCTCTTTGACACTTGAAAAGTTTTTGTTTTGGTTTTGCTCATGTACAATACAATTTAAAAATTTTCAATAGTTTTGTACATTTTGCAAACGTTTGCGAAATGTTTTGTTTGTTTTCATACTCTGATTTGAACATCAAAAGATGAAACGTGTGAAAGCAGACTTACATTGACAAAGTAACGGTTAATGAATTTCTCTAGCTGGTGTAATTTGTGTTTTATTTGCTAGTACAAACTCTTGATTTTTAAAGGTAAGGATATAAAAAAATATTTTTTAAGTTGTCCAATATGCATTCTGAAATACAATTGTTTGTTTTCAAAGCAAAGCTTTCTTGCTTTTACTAATTTTGCCGATTAAAGAATGTTGTAAATCTGCAACACTATGCATTTACAGCAGAACGTGTGCTTCATATATTTTCATCATATTTTAATAATTTTTAAATACCTTTTTTAAATCCAAAGCAAATTGAAGATTATCTAGACAAGATAATTGATGATGGAAAGTTATCGGAAGATGGTTTGGACGAGTCTGATGGAGAAGTCGAAAGTTTTTATGTAAACCGCGAGGAATTCTTAGAAGATGAATTGAGTCCTTTTGAGGAAAATAATAGTAATGAGAATAATAGTGAGGATCCTCTAGCAGTTGACCCATCAAACAAAAATGAAACTCATTTAAATGATCAAATGCCGCAAGAACAATTTCCTTCAACTAGTCAAGCAAGTCGCCGGGCTTCTATGAAGGGCCTTGTTTGGAAGACAAAAAATTTTATATTGAGTTCTGAACAGACTGCTTTCCTTGGCCACAACACTTTTCACTTACCTTACACTATTTTTTCATATAATTTTAATTCTGAAATTATTCAAAGAATTATTGAAGAATCTAATCATTATTCCGTTCAAAAAAATGTAACAAACCCGTTAAATTTAAGGGAAACTGAACTACGAAAGTTCTTATTAGGATCCGAACCAATAAAAAAACTAATGAATGTAAACAGATTTGAAACAATTCGAAGATTTCTTCATTTCAATAACAATGATAAACATTTTCCCATAGGACACTCACAACATGATGGGCTCCATAAGATAAGACCCTTGATAAATCATCTAAACCAAAAATTTGCAACAGTTCCTATGGAACAAAGATTATCAATCGATGAAATGATGTGTGCCACGAAAATATCCCATTTTATGAAGCAGTATTTACCAAACAAGCCTCATCAGCGGGGGTTCAAATTATATGTTATGTGGAGTGTAAAGGGCTATGCTCATAAGTTTGAGATATACACAGGTGAAGAACATGAGCGATTCCTAGACGAACTCGATTTCGGACCAGTGGGAAATGTTGTTATCCGTCTAGCCAGAGGTGTGGCAAGACATATAAATCACATAATTTACTTTGATAACTTTTACACATCTGTACCACTAGTTACTCATCTTGCAAAACAAGGAATTTACAGCCTGGAAACTGTGCAAGCTAACAGACTTGTTAAGTCCAAACTACCTGAAAAAAAAATTTATGAAAAAATGTATTTCCCGTGGATTTTATGAAGAGCAAATGTTGAGCAAACCAATTCTGAGCTGATGATATGTTAATGAAACAATAACGATAATTTTTTTTTTTTCATTAATCATAATTTAGATTGTAGGTGTAGGAATAAATAATTAAAAACAAAACCTTTAAAACCATTTTTATTTTCAAATGCTGATTTAGCATTTTTATTATGTTGTTGTAGTTTAATGTTTAAAGATATTTACAGTTGCAAAATCTTTTTAATTAGATTTCGCTTTTTAATTGATGAATAATTATGAAAACACTTTTTAAGCTCTTAAAATACATACATATGTACATATGTTCTACTTAATACATATACTCTGTCTCATTTGTTTACATTTTTTTTACTTCTTTAAACTCCACCACACTCCCGACCAAATTTCATGATTAGTACAAGGCGAATTACTTGAATTCGCCTCGGATTAGTATCTGCATTCATCAAAACAAATTAACGAAATGCCTGTTCTTTAAAGTTACAAGGCGAATCTAGTACAATGAATTCGCCTTGTAACTTTAAAGTTCATTTATGTACTATTTCCCTTTTTTGCGACAATAATTCATACAAACAACAACACGTGCACATTGTATTGACGAAACTAACTAACAACGCTAACTGCAGCAGAGCAGAAGGAATGCTGGTGCTATATAACTAATGTAATAGGTATTATTGAATAAATGAATTTTACTAACCTTTTCACACATTTTTTTTAACTTGTATCTTTTTTATAAAATTGTAAGAAGAAATAGTTATGAATTTCTAAATTTTTGTATGAACAGAAGAATTTATTAACTCTGCTACTGCGACTGCGTAAATTCCAAAGATTTTTGCAGCGCTGTTTTGAAAACACAAACAAATTAACTGACCATTTATTGATTTGGCGTATTATGTAAAATATCTATTTAAATTAATTAATTAAACACTTATTTAACACTTTTAAATTAAATGTACCTATTACTTTTCACTTTTCTAAAAATTTTATTTAATTTAACACTTTTTAACACACGTCCGCAACTAAATTCGTCAACTAAATAAATAATAAAGAATTCTAAGTGGTCGACAGAAAGAGCATACAAAAGGAAAGAATGGAAAATAAAAACAAACAAGCAATTGGTAGAGGGTTTTTCGATTGTCTTCCAAATTTTAACTACTTCGTCGCTTTTGGTAGTTAAACCGTAGATTTTGAAGAATTTACAAAATACGCTAGCATCCAAAAATTCTAAAATTGTACTGTTTCGTCATTTTAAAAGTCCCAACCATAATGTTCTTAAGATGGCTTTAGCAAATTTTCGGTTATTTGAGGCTAACCATATTGAACTTGATTTTTTTTTTAAGTTTTAAGAAACTGTTATATGCTTAAGCAAAGTGCGAAACTGATCGCACATTCCGTACAGACTCAAATGTTTTTGTTTTTGTTGTTTTCTATGCGTAAAGAGCCTAAAGAGTTGCTCAGATAATTGTAACAGTTGTAACTTCTTCGAAACGATGTGCTGTTAAATAGTGAATATGTACCTTGTATAAAGGCAAAATGCGTTAATTATGACAGTTTATATTAAAATTGCAATGGGGAAATCAACGTTATTACATGGGGTTTTCACCTTAGATAATATAATATGTGAGAGAGCACATTTCTTAATGTTAATCTTAATCTTAAACAAGGAGAACACGTATCTTATAAGATTTCATAATCGAACAGTAAACTTATGTCGTTTTTATTCTTTTTTTTTTAGTTAAAAATAATGTTTTTTTAAGCACTTATCACCAGAGTTTAACTATTTGCACTAAAAAATTAAACAGTTTAATGAATGTGTCTTATTATTGTTTTATATGTATGTATGTCTGTGTATTTTTGACAGCTCATCTTATAATATAGTTGTTATCAAGGCGAATTAACTCCAGGTGGTGTCGAAACGGCATCTGATTTTGATAGTTCGAGCTTATTTGTTTTGATTTGTTAGTGTTTTTCTAATTATGGTTGACATTTCGAGCTAATGGCACTAACAATGCAATGCAAAAAACCCTATGTTGTTTCTGTTGTTTTTGGATTGTTGTAGTTCCGACACCACCTGTAGTTGAATTCGCCTTGGTTGTTATAAGATTTCTCATAACAACTGTCTCATAATAATTAATATTAATACATATTATAATATTAACACTATTTGAGAGTCCACACGTAAGATAATACTCTCTTCGATTGAATTTGACGTTTGCTGATATAAAAATCTTATTTTTTTCTCAGGTGGAGAGAGACCCTTTGTTCGTGAAACAATTTTGTAAAACATTTGCTAGTTATAATTTGATGAATTTTTACAAAATTAAATTGATTTTAAATTGATTAGATGTACTGCAGATTTTTTAATATGTATTTGTAAAACTTTTAGCTCATAAATTTTTTATTTTGCTCAGACTTACCTAAAGCTGAAGGTCCACACCATGCGTTCATGCGTAGATGCGTATGATACTTTTTGTGCATTCTATGCGTTTCTAAATTCAAGTTACATGTAATGCGTTTTGTGCGACAAATTGTTTTTTTTTATCAGCTGTTGTGAGAACATTTTTATTAAATAAAAACAATTTTAGCAAAAATGGAGAGTGTTATTGATATTTTAATAGAATTTATTTAAAGGGATTCAAAGAGGAGTAAGCTTTTATTATACAAATATTCGTGATTTTCCACGGTATCAATAACTTTCCAGTTTATGGCATTTGTTAAAAAAAAAATTAACACAACAAAGATGACACTCAGAACAAAGCTTTTCCATTAAAAGTTAAAAAGCACAAATTTACATATAAAATGAATACCCTAATTTCAAGAAAAAGAAACACTCCTAAATCACTCTTTTTTGGCTCCGAAATCCCTTTTTTATGACTCTTTTAAGAGGTTGATATGGTTGATTTGTGAGCAAAAAGGCTCACAATTTTCCATACAAATCGTTTAATTTAGGAGTCCTAAAACGCTCATATTTAGTACAAAATTTTTTGACGGTTTCATTGGAAAACACGCTCATATCTGAGGGTTTTAGGAGCTTTTTTCTGTGCGTTTTGCTCATAAAAAGGAGTCCTAAAAGACTCATATTGTTTACTGGGACGTGTATGCATTCTATACATTTTGGTGTGTAACTTGTCACATACAATTACGCTGATTCTACTTTTTTGTCAGATGCATAAAAAGGACTGACGCATAAACGCATGGTGTGGACCTTCAGCTTTAAAGTAGTGGGATATAAGCGAATTATACTGTATAGCTTCAGCTTATGGTACCAAATCTAGTCATTGGTACTCTCTAATGCGTTTTCGCATTTTTTTAATTTTTTTCTTTTCGCAAATCATCAATATTTATTTTATTTAATTTTTTTAACTTTTTTTTGACACATTTTAACATTTCATTACTGTCAATCTGCGCCATCTTTAATTTTTATTAGCAGTATTGTTTCATTTAAAAAAAGTTCTGCGAAAGTGATTGATTCGTCGGCCTAATGCCTAATAAATCACTAATGGTTTAAACGCTGGTTTAGTTGAACTAAACTTGAGTTTATATGTAGTTTAAACTCAAAAACTATAAATCAGTGTCCCATGTATTATATCAAATTCATATGGGTGAATTGGTAGTTGAAACGCCCAATTCTATGCGTTTAAGGATAGTTTATATGTTTAGTGATTTATGGAAACACATTTTAAACCAAAAAGAGAGTTTAACCTGCTCTGATTTTTTAGCCCTAAGGCCGCAACAATTAAAACGTATTTGTTCTATCATTTTGCCCACAACTATTTACATATATTTCTATATTATAACATTCCTCCAATCCTAAAAACCGCTCGTCCGTACACACATCCATTTTGCACATTACTGTTAAGTAAACTTCATATTTACTTCGCATGGAGTACAATCTAAAAACACAGTTGGTTAAAAATTGCATGTAGTTCATCCAATTAGCAAAACCAGTCAATAGCTTCCTGTTAACATTACAGAGCGTTTATTTATAATTCTTGTTGAACGCAGAAAAAAAGAAATTGACCAGAAGATGCAACAAAAGCTAAATAACAACACAGTATTAAAACTACTTGCAGCAAGACTTATGAAATTAAACAGTTCTTATAACTCTAGCAAACAACAACCTGCAACATTAATACATACGTACCTACTACTAAATAAAATTCAAGGTGCAACATTTATTCTACACACTTGCTAGTTGCAACACATACAACGCACCCCAAAGCACTACAGCATACAGGCGATAAAGATTTTAAGCCTAGAATTTTCGTTTAAATTGGAAAAAACGAGTCACAAGAGGGGGAAACTATTGCAAGACATGGGCGTGTATGGTATTAAGCCCAAATGTTTGCCATCCATTTTGGAAGAGAGTGGAAAATGGGGGAAAAATAAAGGCTCTGGTGTCTTGTTTAACTATTGTACGAAAAAATAATAATAATTGTGGTCAAATTGTATTAAAACAAAAGTTGCCTGCCTGCCAACTGACATGTAATACAATTATTTGTTATCTACCAACAACTTCTTACACTACAGATATACGAGTACGGATGGACGATGTGTTGTACCATGTGTTTTTAGGGATCATGTTGTAAATAGTACTCTATTAAATACTTCCACTTAACTACCAAGAGTAGATTTTACAAAAGTAATATTTTCTTTTTTTTTCGAAAAAGAAAAGAACTTTCAAGAGAAAACATATTAATGTGCTTATTTATTTAAAAGAGTAAATGAATGAAGGCCAATTTAAAGCTGAAGTAGTAAAAGACCAGTTGGAACGATAACAGTATTAAACAAATAAATGTTTAAAGAATACTGTAGAAGTGGTATTTATATCGTCGGCTTAGAGTGTAAACCTGCTAAATCCACTTTTTAAGAAAACTGAGATTTTAATGCCGTATGGTAGAGAAAGATATGCCTCGTCGACCAGCATGTAGTTTTTCTTCAATTTGAGTCCTGAAGTGTGTCAAATCAACAAAATTTTTGGTTTTCCTCTCAAGCAGCAAATAGGAAAAATAAAAAGTTTTTTGTCTCTCCTGTAAAATTTGTTAAAAGGGAGTTAGCAGGTCTACACTCTAATCCGACGATATGAAATCAATAAGTTATGAATCATTCTTAAAAAACTGACCTCACAGTATTAAAGTTTGTTCCGGCTTTAGGTGTATTTCCATAGTACGATTTTTGAGAATTGGCTCCAAATCTAACCTATGGTTAATTATTGAATACACCAAATTTAGCCGTATATACCGTAAAAAATGTGCTCCAAAAGGAGCAGGTTTTATGTATGAATTCATACCTCAAATCGCTTCAAACCTGCTGCTGATGGGATGCCTGATTTTTGTATGGGGTGTTCCCGGTTTGGAGGACTATTTTCTGCTGACAATAAGTGCTTCTTTTAACATGCAAACAAAGCGCTCCTAAAGTGCTTTTAAAGGGCTAACTATATTAACATCATAGTTGGGGGTAGTGCACTAAATATTGATTTAAATCAGCATTGCACTATCACTAAATAAAACTGCAAAGAAATTAGTTTGCACTCTTTTTTACCAGCTTTAGTGATGATTGTTATTTTTTAACTGCCATTAAAAAATTTTGAGTGATATTGCAAATTTTTTCACTATCACTGAACGCAGATTTGAATGCAAAAATCTGCACTCAAATCAAATAGTGCAAAATTTGGACATGCAATCAAAAAAGCTGCATACAAATATTGTCTTACTAAAATTTAAAAAATGTAACTTTGTATGTGCATGTTTTTCGATTTCTTTTGAGGATATACATAAGTAAAAACATTAAACAAAATGATATTTTGTCAATAACGGTATAATTATTGGCTTTAGTCATGAAAAAACAAGTTTTTAATTTAAAAATTAGTGCACCAATTTAAGTTGCACTCAAATGAGTGAAGAAAAAAAAAGTTGCAATAAGCGGATGATTGCTTTATTTTAAATCAAACTTCTTTTTTTTGAGTGCAAAATTTTTTAACATAACTATCACTCATGTTTAGTGAGGCTGCAGATTTTCAATTCATCACTCAACATCTACAAAATGATTGCAATATTTTTGCACTATCACTAAGTGTGAGTTGAAACTGCAAAATGAATGCACTACCCCCATCTATGATTAACATATTCATTAATGTTTTACTTTTACTTGTTTAAATGCCATTTTTCAATAATTTTCGCAAACAATTATATATTTTTATTTTTTCGCTTTAAAACCTTCTTTGTTGTCAGCACTAAAATAACAGCTTTTTTGTAAAGTTTATTCTTTATCATATACTGCTGTATAAGAGCTCTCTTATTGAAGCGCTCGATTATGCGTATTTTCTCTTAAGTGCTTCAAAAACCCCAATTTTTTTTAGTGGGTATTTTCCAGCCTTTGTAGTCTTATTAAACTATAACAGTCCAAATTTAACTACAAAAGTATTTTGTTACGAATTTATGCGTCCTAAAGTATTTTCAGAGAGTGGTCTTTATATGGAGCCTATAGCAAATTACGGACCGATCTTTACAAAATTTGTCAGTATGATTTTCAGTCATATAATCCAATTTGTGTAAAATTTAATAAGACTCGGTGCATTCGGTTTTTTAGGCAGGCTGTTTCACATTCGGGGTTGTTACTCTTTTTTACTCTGCTGAATCGATTGTGCTGGATTTCAGTCCCAAATTGCTCAGAAAAACTAGAAGCCATTCAATATCAGATCAGACTTATAGCACCCTAGGTTTCGATTGATTTGGCATATAAATAAGTGGTTAACATCTATAACATTCCTCCAAAAAGAGGTTTTGTCTTCGAACCTGATCTGTTAATTAAAATAGGGCTTCAGGAGTCAGCAAACGAAGACCGTTTGTTAGTTTATTTTTAACTTATGCCTGCTGAAAGTCCTTTTTTTGTTTACATATACTATCGGTTTTTAACATCAATCACAACAGGGTCTCGAGAATATTGATGATTTTTTTTCTTAAATTGAGCTGCGGAGTACAGTCGGAAATTATATTTGAGGGTAGATGGAGTAGTAACTTCGAATCTGTAGTAACTTGTGAATCTGAATACACCAAAAGTTAAAAAAAAAAAACAAAAAAAATATATATTTAGCACCTCCTAGATTTTCATTAATATACTGTAAAAGTATCATAAAGTTTAAGTTTTAACATTACAACATTTTGCTAATACTTAGTTCTGTACTGCAATATGAGACTCTTATGCCTAATAAATCACTGATGGTTTAAACGCTGGTTTAGTTGAACTAAACTTGAATTTATATGTAGTTTAAACTCATCAACCATAAATCAGTGTCCCATGTATTACATGTTGTTAAAAAAATAACATGTGGCAGCACTACGACAAATGTTGGCAAATTCATATGATTTGTACTGGTAGTTTAAACGCCCAATTTCATGCGTTTAAAGATGGTTTATATGTTTAATGATTTATAGATTTGTTGGTTTAAACACATTTTAAACCAAAAAGAGAGTTTAACTTGCTCTGATTTTTTAGCCCTTAGTCTTGTGTATGGAACGACAAATGAATAAATAAATAAATAAAATAAAGATCGGTTCAGCGGTTACGAAGATTACCTCCTGCAAACAAACAAACATTACTTCTTTGAATTTAGTATAAACGAAAAAAAAAATTTCTCTTTAAAAACGGGAAGCTCGATTTTGATTTTAGACCCATGGTTTCTTTGGCAAACCTTCTTAGAATTCGTCGTAGATAAAGATTTTGACAACCGCTTGGTGAATTATTTTTAAATGCATACAAATTGACCCACTCTAATGTAGGTACATACATATTTTTTTATTTCAAAGCCTAACAAATCTTTTTAATTTTTTGAAATTAAATAAAACTTTAAATTACATTATCGCTTTCGTATACGTACAATGAATACAACATCTCATCTTCGTTAACTTCGGAATTTATTTAAAGTTTCAGTCTGTCAAACCAAACACTTCCGAACATGTCGACTGTCAATGTTCTTTGTTGTGTACAATATTTCGTTTTTTGCTTTTGCCTGGAGTACGACTGTTTTCATTTATTGAATCAGAAGTAAAAGCAACGGTTTATTTTTGTCCAATGAAAAATTAAAAAGTGAAAGAAAAAGCAATTTTTTCATTTTGTAGTTTTTTTAACCCTGCATTTGGCATTTTTAAATTTTTTTTATAACTAGTACTATTGGTTAAGAACTAGTTTCTCACTAGTTCTTGTGTATAGAACAAATTAGCATTTGAAAATTTTTTTGTAATAAAATGCCATAAATGAAAAATTTGAAATCCAAATTGAGAAGCAGTATGAAAATACAAATGTGTACTCGAATTTTAGTTTTGTTACAAAAAATTCTATCAGTCTACCTGTACTACACCAAGTACTGGTACTCATAAGCACTAGTATTTTTGTATAAAAATTCTAACCCTGTTTGCACTAGTACCTTTTGTTCTAGTTATTGTTCTCCTGGCATTTTTGAAATTAACTCTTAATCTCCTGCAGTGTGTATTTGGGCCTTAAGAATGTGTGGAAATAGTGTATGTGAATGTAAATGATCTAAAGTAATTTTTCCCAATTGGGATCTTTTTGGCGTTCAGTTATAACAAACTATTTTAGATTTTTATATAACACACTTAGAAAAATTCATATCTCTTACACATAATCCTACACATACTTTCTAGAAATATAAAGTTAAGATATTCCAGATTCTTCTGGTTTTCCTTTTTGTGAGGGAAGGAACGAGAAAATGTAAAATGGATGGATTGCAAACGATATTAAACACCAACAGTAGATACTTGATGTTATGTTAAACTTAAACGATGGTGGTTTGTATATATTTTTTGAATAAAATTAAAATTATCCAATGTTGGGATCTTTAGGAGCATGTCTAAAAAGTAAACGAAGTCAATTAACGATTGAACAGAAAATAAGAAATTTGTTTAATTAAAGCAATTTTCCAAATTCTCTCAAACGACCCTCGTTTAAAAATTATTCTATATACATGAACATAAAATACAATACTGGATGGATGCTGTTATGAACCTACAAAAACTGAACTGAAATAACTTTACAACTGACAAGCAGGCTTTTAGCCTTTTTCTGCACCTGCAGGTGTTTCTTTCTCTACTACTGCAGGTTGCTCAGAATCATCGAAAACGAGTAGAAAACTACAAATAAGTGGTACATACGACTGTGTGTGTGTGTTTTAAAAAGAATGAGGTATTGCATCAGTAACAGATGATACGGAAAATAAATAGCAGCAATAATAACAAGAACAAAAGTAACAGCAACAGCAAACAGAAATTGCAACAACAGCTTAAAAGAGGATAACAACATTTTGTGTATGTTTACGGTCGCTGCTGCTGAAACTCTAGTCAGTAGCTTCTGCTCCCAGTTGCAGTAAGTAGTTCGTTACTTGTTGCGATTATTCTTCTTGTTGTTCGTTCATATCCAATATAAACGATTTTATTTTTTATTTCTGTTTAAGGTTGTTTTCAAGATCACAAAATTGTTCTTAGTGCTGCAGGTTTTTTAGGTTTTTTTTGTACTTCAAGCATCATTACCCCCTGGCTGTTGTTCTCAATTAAGTTGATAATTTTACATACATGTTTACTCTCACACTTGCACCATTGCCATGCATTGGTGCAGCATCATTCATTATCTTGATTGTTATTTATTGATATTTATTGTATCAAGTATCAAGTTTTTTTTTTATTAAAGTTTTGTTGTAATATAACACTTTGATTTTGGGTTTTCTTTAAAATTTTGAGCATTTTAATAACTATAAAAATAAAAGCTAAAAAAAAATACTTAAATTGTAGAAGAAATTGGATGACCATTGATAATAGTGTAAAAGTTAAGGTTTAAGAAGGTATAAAAATTCTAAAAGTTATGATTTAAGTTTTGAAAAAGTACCCTGCCGGAGAAAGCACTAGTACCTAACTAGTACCAAATTAGTACACAAATATCTAGTACTGGTCCAAACTGTAAACTTTTCTATATCATCAAATTAGCACACTGAGCCAAGTATCCAATGAAAATGTAATTTAAGCAAACGAATTACGTTTATTAAAATATTTTCGTTGACTCAACGAATTATTCGTTAATATAATGAAAATTTAGGCATTCTTTTCATTATATTAACGAATAATTCGTTGAGCCAACGAAAATATTTTAATAAACGTAATTTCGTTTGCTTAAAGTACATTTTCATTGGATTTCAGAAATCGTCTGTTCGATACCCTACAAGAAGAGAATGAGCGAGTTGTCACTTTTTTCACGTTGGTGTTAAGAAAATTATAGAATGAAATGACCGAAATCAAGTTTTCTGTCATTTTTTTCTATCATTTTCTTAACACCAACGTGAAAAAAGTGACTACTCGCTCATTCACTTCTTGTAGGGTAACTTCCTACATTTAGCTATCGTTAAGTCCTGAAAACGGGCCTTTTCCTTTTTAAGGTTTAATCTCCTTTTAAAGTTATAAAAATTAAAATAAAAAATTTGTTAAAGTTGTAAAAGTTAAGAATGCCGTCTATCGACTAAACCTCAAAGTTGTAAATTGTCCAATAAAACCCTTAAACAGTATTAAACGAAAATAAAAAAAATTTACATACAACCTTGTAATATTAAGCCAGCCCACGTGCGTAGTCAACTCATTACAAAATATCTATTTTATTATTGCGCAATATACATAAATCAAAAGATGTTTGATTCTATCTAATATATTAGCGAAACAAGAAGAACTTGGTCTGAGATCAGACAAATCGCACAGGACAGATCCCAATGGAAGAATTTCGTCACGGCCCTTTGTTCCAACCTGGAACCATAGGAATCAATATATATAATATATTGTGCCACCTACTAATATTATCACGCAGGCAATTTTAGTGTACAACATCAATTGTTGAACAACAAAATTGCAAATGTACCTTAAACTCGATTCACCCATGCGCTCCGAACAATATTATTGTCCGGACAAAATTTTTTTTATATTGAGTGTATGTAGATAGTTTTAAGTCTCTTAAATTAAATAAATAATTTAAAAAATCAAAAAAATCAGGCTGCAAAAAATACAGTTTTTATGCATTAAAAAGACTGAAACAAGATTAAGGAAAACCAAATTAAATTTACTCTAATTCGGTTTAAAAGGGTCTGGACACGTTAAGTATTTCTTATTAAGCGCTATGGTAGTATTAGTGAACATGTGTCACACCAATGATGCTGGATTAGGGTTTCTAATTTCCCGTACTTTTTCTATTCCCGGAAAACGAAATAAAAAAAAATCTTATTCCCGGGAATCCCGGGATTTTTCTATGGACGACCAAAGTTTACAACAATAGCATTATTCGTTACGGCTTAAGGCATACTACAGTGTTTTCGGAAAGTGGGCTTTATATGGGGTCAATGATGAATTTACGGGCAAATCTTTACAAAATGTTGATCCTTATGAAACTTTGACGAACCGAATTTTTCTAAAATAGCTTTATTTTTTACGGTTTTAATCGTACTAAAGTGTTTTCCGAGTGCTGCCTTTAAATGGGGCCTATGGTAAATTAGGGACCAATCTTCTCGAAATTTGGTAGTATGATTTGTAGTCGTATGAAACGAAGGTGTGCAAAATTCAATGACAATCGGTGCATTCCGTCCTCTACTTATGTCAGTATTTTAACAGAAATATAAATTTTTCAGGGTTTTTCTTCCACACTTGAGTTATTTTTTGAGTTGTTTTGCTGCTAAAGCGATGATGCGGCTTTTCAATCTCAAATTCTTTAGGATAACTAGAAATAATTTAATACTAAAATTGTTCCTTTCTGTGGAGCCTTTCGGATGCGAGCTAGACAGACGGACATGGCAAAACGACAAACTAAGTATACCCTCAATCACTACTTTTGATGGAGGGTATATAATAGGGTATTCATTCGGTTAACCGATTAATTTCTACCCTATTAACTGATCGGTTAATTTAAAATTGGCAATTTTCGATTAACGATTAAACCGGTTAATTTCAGTCGATTAACCGATTAACCGATGTTACACATTTTTTTAGTTTTTTGTAGTATTATTACATATTTTTTAGTATTTAGTATGTGTATTCCAGCAATACATTCTTAAAATACAGTACAAAAACAGAAACTAGGGATTTGGAAATACATTTTTTGCTTTGCCAGCATGAGTCAGATGATGACCTAACAATAGAAGAAACTCTCGATTGTAACACAAACTATCTTTAACAAAATTAGCCGAAATAATGGCATAATGGAAGATTTTATATGTTGAGAAAAATCCTGGAAAAGGACTGAGAAATTAGATAATCTGTATCATGATACAAAGAAACCAAGATAACGCATTCAGCTTTTAAAAACGAAATTTTTCTGGTCATCTGCGTCACATCAGCGCATAAGTACAGCTAAAATATAGAAACACAAGAAACCAAACATGTGTATAATATGCTTAAGTGACGTCATATCAAACAGTTAAATTTTGTAAACATGTGCAATGCGTAATCTTGTTTTTATCATTATTGAATCTGTATTATGGGTTGCTTTCAATTTCTCCAACATCTTCGATAATCGAAAGAATTTTTTCCGAGTCAAGTTTTATCAAAACTAAAGAGAAGAATCCTAAATCCTACACATTTAAACCAAATTATTTTTCCAAAAGATCATTTTATAAGATCTTAAACTATTGAAATAATTAATGAAAAAATCTCAGCTAATTTTTTAATAAATGCATAAAAATATTATGTATTAATTATAAAATATGTTTTTTATATTTATGAATTACTTTTTTGTTTGCTCCTTTTAGTTCAAGAATTGTTTTGTTCGTTGTATTATTGTGTTTTTTACTAATAGACTCCAATAATAAATAATTTTTGCATTTTTATTAATTGAAATTACTTAATTTATAACAAAACTTTATTAATCGGTTAACCGATGAATAAAAAAATTAACCGATTATTAACCGATTAAACCAAAACCTCGGTTAATTAATCGAGCGATTAACCGATTAAAGCGAAAGCCCGATTAAATGAATACCCTAGTATATAAGTTATAAAAGAAATAAAGAAAAAAGGAACGTTAGAAACATATTAAAAGTTGTGAAAAGTTAGAAAAACTATAAAATCAAACATATTGATATTTTAACCAGGCTTAAGTTCATTGAATTTAATTTTCATTAAATTATTTTTAAGAAGAAAAGAATTTTACAACAGAAAATAAATTAAAATTTATTAATAATTTTTCATTCTTGACTGAACTGGGAATCGAAACCAGGTTTTCACGAACAGGTAGGAACAACAGAAATAAAGAAGAACATTAAAATAGATAATCATTCAAAAACCAATTTGGATCTACCAAAGTTAAAATACCATTGGGTTTAAAGATTTATGTTTAACTATTGACTGCCAGCCGTCGTCAATGGCGGTGAGTGTTAAAAGGCAGAACCCTCTGAAGAGGTTGTGTGGTAACAATCGAAACATGTCAGTCCAACCTGTCCGTGAAAACCTGGGTTCGATTCCCAGTTCAGTCAAGAATGAAAAATTATCAATACATTTTAATTCATTTCATGTTTTAATAGTCTTTTCTTCATAAAAATAATTTAATTATATTATCTAAATTTGAATTAAAAACCAAAAACAGCTTAATAAAATAACCACAATACTAGTTAATATCAAAAATATAGTATAAAAGTTATAAAAAATATAAACTTATAAATATAAACTTTTTAAAGAAACTTCCAAAAACTTGTTAGAGGGAGTTTACACGATGTCTTTTCAGACATGTCTAACAAACACGTCTGTTTTGTTTGTAGGCGATCGGGGTAGAGAAGAAAGTGGGGTTGCCAAACAGACACGAAATGAGCTCTCATGTTTGTTTATATGAATTTTCATGTTTTCAATTTGTATGTATATGTAAATTAGACTATTAGATATGAAAACAGACATGTTTGGAAAGACATCGTGAAAAGACAAAAGATTTTTGGTAGCATGTTCAAAAGAGAATGTCAAAAACAGACATGTCTGGAAAGACACCGTGTAAATGTCCCCTTAAATTTTCACAATGTTTCTTTTTTTTTTTGTTGATTTTTTTCTGTCTTCCTTATACATTTATGTTTGTATGTATTTAATTTTTTTAAATAAAATTTTTTTATATAAATTTTCATATTATGCGAATGTGTATTCTATTTAAGTATAAAAGCTTTTGAGAATTGTAATTTGACTTACACCTAATTTTCACGATGATTTAAAGGACATGTCTTTTTTGTAGTTCTTTTTCAAAGAAACTTCAAAAAACATGTTAAATTTTCACAATGTTTCTTTTTTTGTTTGATTTTTTTCTGTTTTCCTTATATGTATGTATGTATATGTAAAGGTATTGAATTTTTTAAAATTAAATTTTTTTATTTTTCTATATTTTAATAAACAATTGTCATTTTGAAATAAAAATACAATAAAATTAAAAAACAAAATTAAGTGCAAAGAGGAATGTCAAAAGAATCACAGAAAATACGATTCATGTCTTTTTTTCTACCCTGCTTACTTCTCTCCCCCGCTCGCTATCAAACTAAAAAGGACATGTTTCAAAAATAGGGGAAAAAATCATCATGAAAATTGGGTGTTAGAATACGCATTCGAATAATATGAAAATTTATATAATAAATGCTACCCAACATGAGAAATAAATTCCCAGATTCTATTTGTTAAAATTTTTTTATTTTTCTATATTTTAATAAGCAATTGTCAGTTTGAAATAAAAATAAAACATAAATTAAAAAACAGAACTAAGTGCAAAAAGGAATGTCAAAAAAGAAACACAGAAAATACGATTCATGTCTTTTTTTCTACCCTGCTTACTTCTCTACCCCGCTCGCTATCAAACCAAAAAAGACATGATTTGAAAATAATGGAAAAAATCATCATGAAAATCGGGTGTCATAAAGTTGTTGATTTTATTATTGTTCAAACTCTGTAGGGTGCATTTAAACAAATCTAGAACAAACAATCCAATTGTAGTTGTAAGCAAATTGTACGTTAAAACATTTTCAATTTACAATTTCGAGCTTTCTAGGTTTATGGTGTCATATGGCGATTACAAAAAATAAACATAAAAAATAAATTAAACACAATTGAATACTTGCACCCGTATCTTTTACTTATTTATCCATTTAATTTATTTTTTTGCAACTAAAACTATAATTTTTTTTTTTTTTTCAATTGAGTCATACATTTGAATTTGCATTAAAATTTCGTTTCGCCATCACGACATTGTCAGCAACTTAAACGGAACAACGACTTCTTAGAAAATTTTCTTAAAAGGGAGTTCCCTTCTAAAAATATGAAACTGTGCAAAATATTGGCTGATGATGTTGATGTGCTTGTTTTAGTTCTTAATTGAGTAGCTGCACTACATTCCGCAAAAAAATTTTTTTTTTTTTTTAAATTTTATCAAGAACAGCCTCAACTAAATAAACAACATCAATGATACTACATATTATTTTTATTGGCAAATAAATGAAATAAAATTGTATTGTCAACGATCAGTTGGAAGCAAAAAATGAAAGCTAAATTGAGCACTTTATTCATTTCCAGAGCAACGCAATCATTTTTATGCGACAATTTTGACTGGTATAAAAAATTTAATAACGAGTTTGTAACGGTTACTACTTCCTCATATTCTAAGGCATATTGGAAGAACTTAAAAAGTATGTTTGGTCAAGCCAGACCATATATAACCCAACGCCACGGTATTAACAGACAAATTTTTAAGAGTATACCGTACTTTAAACCCATGGGGAATCTGGACCTGCCATTACAACATTTTGACATTTCATATTAGCTATTACAACATTTTCAAGGAAGTTATTGTATCACAAGCTTTTATATGCCTCATATTTTGAGGACCACTTATTTTTACGCTCATTAAAAAAAAAAAAATTAATGGAAAAATCTCCATCGACTTCAATTTCACGTTATTTCCATTTCCATAGCATGACCATTTATCAAATATGGACTGATTTCAACAAATTCTGGTAAGATATTTTAGGTAGGGATCAAGGCGAATTGACTAGAAGGTGGGGTCAAGTCAACATATGGTGTTTTTTTTTTGGTGGTCGACTTGTCAAAGTTTGTATACAAACTAGTTTTTCATGTAAACAAACCTATTTTTTTTACTAGCAATTTTTTTGACAACCCGACCACAGAAGCATTGTAGTTGTAGAGTTGACCTCACCTTCTAGACAATTCGCCTTGGTAGGGATGTAACTATACGCCTTTTTGCCGATACGATACCGTTACTCAAAAGGAAATATCGGCGATACCGATACGAATATAAAACTTTAATTCAAGGCAAAATTAACAAAACTGAAGTAGCGTTATTTTCTTATACAAAATTAGTGTGTACGAGATTATAACTATTTAAAATTGATATTAATAAGATTTTAAAAACAACGAATTGAATTTGAATTCATGATAAAATTGCCAAAAGTGCAAAATAGTCAAAATAGTGCCGTGCAAAATAGTCTTTCAGATGCGACAGAACTTGGCGACTTAATGATACGTATATTTTTTGGTTCTGAAACATTCTACCTCTCTGTTTATTCATATATTGTATTTTTGAAGACTGTTAATTTGCGGAATAGCGTCAGACAAATTGTAGCAGTGGCTTTTCTTATGGATTTTGTGGTCTCTTCGATGTTACCCAAAATTTATAGAAAAATGATTTTTATTCCCACAAAAATTAATAAAAATAAGCAAAAAATTTTAAAACGTACAAATAAAGGGTGTTTTTTTAAGCTAGATAGAACTTTAAATTGTAAAAAGTAACACAAAAAATTAAATTTTGATGAAATATTTTTTTTTATCGTTTCAGTATACTCTGACAAATCATCATGAATAGACTCACGCTTGAACAACGCTACGAAATTATCCAAATTTACTTTGAAAATCAGTCGTCGATTCGCGCAACTTATAGACGACTTCGTCATTTTTATGGCGTACATAATCGTCCATCTGAACAAGCCATTCGTCGAACTGTGAATAGATTTCGTACCACCCAATAAAAAATTGAGCTTCCAACGAAGCAGGTTTGTAAGGGTTAGTTATTTTTTAGTATTCTCCCTGACAAACCTGCTTCGTAGAAAGGTAATGGCGTGGCACTTGAAATGTTGTTTTTTTATATTTAAAACTTGGTTAAAGTTCGTTCACTTACTTTACTGCATCTCTGTATATCTTATTGCCTAGCGCATAAATGTGCCCTTATTTTTTAAATGTACCTTTAGTGCCTTGCAAAATTATAAAATTTTTATTGGGTGCAGGACTTATCAATGAGAGAACATTTAACTACATATTCAGGTATGTGATGAAAAACGATCGTTTTCAAAACGACAGATCCGAAGTATCGCCGATATATCGGTATCGGTATTCTTTACTTCCCTAATTTTAGGTTGCCATTAAATTTTTCTAGGTCAAATTTAATAAAAATACCAACACTAATGATTGTATTTTGAAAAACCGTTTGTATGGGGATATTTGACAATTAGACCAAATGTATCAGATCTAATAAAATTATCTCGAAATTGCGACCTGTACTTTGCGCACAATGTTTATATGGACAGACAGTCGAATGGATGGATAGCGTTACATTGACTCAGATTCACATTCGCTAAATACTAAAAAGTGGTCTAGAACGAATATTTTATTCATATATTTTTTTCATTTCACGGACATTGAAAATCTATAGGCGATCTCAGGTCTAATCAGCCTGGACCAGCTATGGTTCCAATGTTAGGTCTCCTGAAGTCTTCGTAAATTCTTGAGACTGAAAAATTTACCATAGTCCTTTTCTGGTATTCTGGTGCTACGAGAGTCAGTGGCCCCAATACTTCGCTATAGGGCTGACTATTGGTCGAAGCCCCCGAAGACATGGTTTCTTGAAAGCATATGTCTTTGTGCTTGAGATAAGTTTTGTGCATTAAACATTTTATAAGATGGTAAAGACAGGTTGTTAAGGGAAGTGCGTTGGTGGTGAACGCTGTAGTAATGGTTGAATGAAGGATCGAACACGTTGTGACCTGGATTTTGGTTTGAACGAAGGTTAAAGCACCGTTGAAACGAGCTGGGTTGGTTAGGGATGAGACTTGGAGTCGGGATAACACGACGGAAATCGATGGTGGTTGAAAGGCAGTAGTTGTGGAGCGAATGATGTATTCGTATGGGAAACAGATGAAGAGGATCAGTGAAATTGTTGATTTGATGAAGTGATGAACAGTTGAAAGGTCTGTGCGTTCCGAATACGCGGGTACCTGGACTTAAGCAGAACAAAAGTTGAGGAATTGTTGGATGCAATCTGGGTGAATGGTGTGGTCTACGAATTGATGAAAAAGACAGAGAACATCAAAATCGATGCTGGCTGGAACTCAGTAGTTGTGAAACGAAGAGGAGAAAAGGATCGCTAAAATCGTAGATTTTGTGAAGTGATGAAAAGTTGTAAGACTTTTATCCTGGTATTGGTGAGGATCCTAGTAGAGAGTAGAGTCGAAACTGTTGGACCGCACCCTGACAGTGTCGAATAGATATCGAAAAGTGGATGAAGAGTTTGAGTTACCGAAAATGCGTTGAAGTTGCCTTGGTGGAGCGAGCTGGGTGGAATGTTGGGTGAGACATGAATTTTAAAGTGAATAAAGAGTCAAGAGCCTGGATGAAGAAGAAGTTGACTATCTAATGAAATGTTTATCTCACGAAATAATGCACAGAGAGTGCAATTCTCATGGGAGCATGGCTTTGGAGATTACGTAGTGGCTGTGTTTAAACCTTAAGACACAGGAAGAGTCTTCCAGAACTACATGAGAGCTTTCACTCGTTAAAGTTCGAATTGTAAGAATGCATTTCCCTAGGTTCTGTTGCTAATCAACTGATGATGCCGACTATTCTTTTGCTGCGGAGGTGAGAAAGCTATAGCGAAAAGGGCAAGAGTATGATTTTAGCAAAATTATACACTCAAATTGCTACTTGTGTGTGTAAGTTGTGCTAACACTCTGGGGCGTTTGGTAAACGCATTGTTTGTCACACAGTGGTTAGGATTTACTATGAGGCTAGGCCAAAATATTGGTACTCATGTTTATCTGTTTCCACAATCCAGCAAAATTCAGTCGATCTGATTGTGTAAAGCGTTGGCGAAAACACCTAAGTCGATTTTTATAACAGATTAAAGTAACACATTATCAGTGTTCCTTAATCTACTATAAAAAAACGACGTAGGCGTTTACGTCAACGCCTCACCCAAAAAAGGCCGATTGTAATATCTTTAAAACGGATACTTTCACAAAGCGGCCACCCCATTTTTAAGGACACAGTTGCCTGATTTCGGCAGCGTGCCATAACTGTATAACCAAGCAGAATAGGCGCAAGAATAGTAGACTCGCTTCATATACGCATGAATAGTAGATTGGGCTTAAGTAGGCTAAAGTAAAGAAGACTAAGACCAAGCAAAATATATTTTGATCTTAAAATATTTTCTTGCAAGTAGAGTACATCAAATTCCTTTTAGCCATAACTTTTTTGTATTCAACTTCTTTGTTTATTAAGATCATTTAAATTTAACAAGAAATTTTAAATAACGAAAAGAAACATTTTTAAATTGATTCCACCACTACCAACCGATTGGCTGAGTTTGCTGCTGTGTCAGCAGTTGTATCAGGGTGGTCTGTTGCATCCTTTTGTTTTGTCAACTTGCGATAATATTTTATTTTAGTTTACTGAAGATTTGAAAAAAAAAATTTTATAAACAAAATCATCATCAAGTAGCAAAAACTTTTTTTATGGAAAACAGCAAAAAAAAAAAAAAATTAAGCATTTTAAATAAAACTATCAATAAGTGCACACGTGCATTAAATTTAATATATGGACTCTTTTAAAAGGAAGATGTTATTTCCAAAACAAAAAACTTCAAATTTTATTTAAAAATATATTTATTTATTCTGTAAAATTAAAAACATTTTATTTAAAAGTATGTATGTATGTATATTTTCCAACACAACTGCAATATTTTTTTTTCCTTATTAAATCCATTTAACTATTCATTACTTCAGCATGATTTCAATAATTTTCTGACATTATTTCGGCGCACAAGTCACTGACACCGCGCTGCGTCAATGTTTTGTATTACTTACTATTCAATTTTTGTTTTTTTGTTTATTATTTTTAGTTTTTTTTTTTTTTTGCACAATCTTTCAATTGACAATAATTTATTAAAGAGTTTCCGGTTGAAATACAATACGAGTACAATGCAAATCACACTCGAAACTATAGCAACATAAAAAATTAAGTCAAATGCACAAAAAAAAACTACATAAAAATTTATTTAAATTGATTAAATGCTAGATGGGCAACAAAGAAATAATAAATATGTAGTGTTGTTGTCGTTTTATAATTGCTTTAAAATTAACAATAACAAATAAATATATTCATTAAGGATTTAATTACATATTTATTAATTGTTTGTTATTAATAATCAGGCAAACCGGTGATATGCAATGGTATGTTTCTTCTTGTGCGAACAATGAAGGCAAAACCGATATATTTATCCGTTTTTGAGCTTTTTATGAATTTCGATATTGATGTGGAAGTGCATATTTTTGCATATTTGACCCTACGCAGCATTATAAAATTGTTACATACAAAAAATACTTTGTGAGACCTTAAAATCTCACTCACGCGTACATCTCGGATAATAATAATTATATTAAAATATTCTTTATGGAAAGTAGCTGTACAATAAGATGTTATTGTATTTGTATTATTGATAATAAATTAAATTAAAAATATGAAAGAGATATTTAAATCAATCACTTAAGGTATGTTTACATTTAACAAATATTTGACAAAATAAATTCCAAAAAATGCGTCACCACTAAATTGATCTACTTTAATTTTTCTTAAATAATTTTTCTTGATCTACTTAACTTTATTAAACAATAATGTAGTTAATAAAATGTTAAATGATGTTTGCTCTAGCAAACTAAATGTAAAATCAAACAAATATTAAATAAAAACATTGGTTACGTGTGGGACGTTAAATGTTTGTTAAATGCGATCTAAGCTTTAGTAATTCTTTAGGTGTTGATGGAATTTGCAGATACAACGCGAGTGTTCGCCGAATTGGCCAACTGAACAGGGACATCAACAAGTTCGCGAACAAATATAGACGGGAGAAATGGTTTATTCCAAGGTATATTTACACAAGGTAGACTCATTTGGGAGTGTAGACATGCTGCTCTAAAAAAGGAACCGAGTTGTTAAAATTGTCTTCATATAAAACAAAAACAATTTAACGCACACATGTACAAATTTTGGCTCATATACACGCAATTTGACTTTGGGGTTCCAACTAGGGGTAAACAGCTGACAAACATATGGGCCAACGAGTTTACCTTGTGTAAATATACCTTGGTTTATTCGTTAAAATATGTGCAACCTAACCTCCGGCGCCAGCAAGAAATGGTCGACAGTCAGAATTCTGACGAATCCGCAGAAGCGTAACGATAGAGTCTCGATTACCTTCGATGCCAACAGCATATCGGACCTCAAACGGTGCTCGAACTATTTTGCGCGTCAATTTATAGAGCACCTCGTCAGAGATAAGGCGTGAAAAAGTATCATGACGAAAGTAGACGATCTTCAAGTCATTGACACTCCATACGCTTTTTCTTCGAGCGAGATTGCACGGGCCATCAGGGCAGCTAAATCATCCAAAGCCCTTGGTCCCGACGGAATATCTAAGCTTATGCTAAAAAAAAATTTGGATAAGCCCAGAGTAGAGTACTTGACAAGCGTCTTTAATTAATCGGTAGCCATCCTTATTATACCCGAACCCTGGAAAGTGGATAGGATACTTTCCCTGCTAATGCCGGGAAAAAATGCGATTTAGTGAGATGCATATAGGCCAATCTCCCTGCTGCCACCAGTTGCCAAGATACTTGAGGCATTACGCATCCCAGAACTAACGGAACATCTCCAAATGGCGAATAATCAGCATGGATTCCTCAAGCAGTTTAGCACAACACCTGCTCTAACCGCCATCTCCGCACAACTCAGCCATGGCCTTAACCAGACCCAACCATGTGTAAGAACGGTCCTAGTGGCTCTTGACATATCAAATGCCTTTGATACGGTCAACCATGACATCCTCTTTAGAGACATTGCTCTTGGACAACACAAAGAGATGGCTTTTGAATTATTTGTGTGGAACACAGTCGTTTGTGGAGTTTAGAAAGAAGAAGCCGAAGTCTCGAATAATTAAAGATGGGGTTCCCCAGGGTGGAGTTTTATCCCCCATTCTGTTTTATTTTCACATGTCTGAACTCGCGACATCTCCCCAAGGTGTTCAAATGATATCGTACGCAGACGACTTAACTGCAATGGCGAAGGGCCACAACGTCGATGACCTTTGTAGTTTGGTGAACGGATAGCTCCTGTATCTGGCAAACTTTTGCCACACGAGAAATATGAGCATCTCTCCCACAAAATCCTTGGCAACTCTTTCCGCGACATTGACAAATTAAGTGGGGTTACAGTTAAATGTGACTGTCGAAGGCGCCACAATCAAAACAAAGAATCACCCAAAGATATTGGCAGTTACATTTGAGAGGCTGTTTGTGCCATCGGTGTATGCAACTGCAATATTCGGTAAAATGCGTGGTAGAAACAAGGTCCCCAAGTCTCTAGCCGGCAGCACTTGTCGCATAGAGAATGAAACCTTGTTGGCCACATACAAAACAATTGGCCGGTCAGTGATTAACTACGCAGCGCCTGTGCCAACCCCGTGAGTCAGCGATACTCAGTGAAAGAAACTTTATAGCTGTAAAAATGCCAACCTAAGGACCGTAACAGGCGGTGTTTAGATAACATCAGTAGAACACCTGCATGACGAAGCGAAGATGATGACGGGCAAGGAACATAATATAATATGTACTCGCAAAGCAGTTCCTTGTTGGATGTCATCGGAGGGGCATCTGAATTACTATCTTACGAAACTAGACCCTCCCCTGAGACATGTCAGAAAAAATCTTCGCCGGTATGAGAGTCAAGTCCAACAACATCTGGACTCTGTAACAGATCAAAACTGCAATGAATAACCACCGGGAGAATATTGTGGAAGGAAGTCGTCGTCGTTGCCCCCCCACTTTGCCGACGAAGAAGGTGACATATCATAATGTCCAATGTAATAATGCCCGTGGACATTATCCCAAAACTCTGAAATTAGGGATTTAAAAAAATTTGGGATTCTGATACTACCCCAAATTATTTTGTTAATCTTTCGAGCTTGAAAACAATGGAATGGAATCTATTATAACACATCAAAAAGTATCATAATGGCCATGAACCATATGACACTCCGTTCATGGACATTATGACCCTTTTTGGTGTGCCATGGACATCATACGCTTTCCATCTGTGGTGAAGGGTTTAAAAACATCAGACTCAAAAAACATGAAAAACGACGAAATAATAAAAGTAGTAACAACAAATTTTGTCAAAAACGCCACTTAAATCTAAAAGAATAAATATTAACAAAAAAACACAATTTGTTCAATGCAGACCCCCATCCTTCACAAGGTCATTACCAAATTTTCAATGTTTTCTCACAGTATAATCAAATTCATTTAAATAATTGAAGCAAAGATCATTTTAATCTTCAGTTTTAAAATACTCTCATTAAGAATTCCCCATGAGAAGACTTTTTAATCATATTCATGAAATGACATCTTGACTACTTGACAGTATAAATGATTTCGTCTGAACGGAAGCTTATCTCAACGGTATGAAAACACAGACACAGTATTAAGTTTCTAAGTTTAAACTATTTTTCCAGGAAAACTTATTAACATAATGATGAAAAAGCCAAACGAAAGAATAGAATAAACCAGAGAGGATATTAAAAACAAGTAAAACAAAAAAAAGTATGCAAAACCCACACACACAACTGGCATAAATCGTAGTAACAATGTGTCCATACTTTTCTGAATTTCTTTAAGTTTAAGAAGTTAAAAAGTTAACATTTTGTAGCACATTTCACGTTAATCTTGTTATTGCATTTAAAAACAATTAAAACACACGTAAAAATTTATTGGAAATTATAATTATTTTTTTTTTATTTTGTGTGTTTCTTTTTTTCTCGCTTTCGGTCTTGTGGCACGAAGAATTTAGCATATTGAAAATAAGTGAATTTAACAACATCAAGTACAAGAAGTTGCACGAATATTCAAATCTTATCTATCGCCCACTGATGTATGAACACAGCAGCCAACACCAAAAAACAGAATCAACGTACTTGCAACAACAATCGTTTTAAGTAGTAAATGTAAATATTACTGCTGCTGTTTCATCCACTTGGTTAAAAATTAAAATTTGCATCTTCTTCTTCTGATTCTTCGCTCTTTCGTTGTTCATACAACAAGTTGTCACAAACGAGTAAATCAATGGTGTGCGCTCACACGCATGCACGCGATGATTGTTTGCGTTCCTGCCAGTCTGCCCAGTTTGGCTGCCTGTTTTCGTAGGTTGGGAATTTGTTTGTTGGTTATTTTATGGATGCTACCAAAACAACCAACAACAACAACATTAACAGAAAAAAGAACACATTGTTAGCAACTTGCATGCAACAAATTACCCATCGCCAAGTACTACATTGTACAACTACGACTGACTACAAAGTACAAACATGTTGTTTGTAGAATAATAAACAGCCAACTGAAACGTAGACAAAAAAAAAATACAGGGAAAAACAAGGTACCAAAACAAAGTTAAAGTGTTCTTGGAAAAATAAATTTAAATACTTTCCAGTTGTTTTTTTTCTATTCTAATGAAAACGAAAGATCTTAAGATTTCCGTTTAGCTTTGTAAATGTTGTTTGGAAATTTTGATGGATTGTTTCATAATTGAATGTTTTAGAAAATACTTCCATTGCCATTGCTATATCCCGAAAACTTTCCAACACTGCCAAAGCTGTGCATTTTAATCTTGTACTAAACTATATCTTATTACGTCAAATGTCCACTCAAATTTGTGTTAATTGATTTAAACTTCTTAAAAAAAGGTAAGACGGTTCGAATCCCGGCCACGGTCAAGAATGAAAGATTATCAATAACAATTTTAACTAATTTTCATGTTGTAAAATTCCTTTCTTCATAAAAATAATTTAATGAAAATTAAATTTTATGAACTTAAGCCTAATTAAAAATATTAAAAATTTGGATTAAAAACCATAAATAGTTCAACAAAATAACCACAATATTAACAAAAGTTAAGACTTTCATCATTATGAAGCAAAAGGCACTACCCCATCGCACGGTGTACAACTTACTGAAAAGCAACCTTCATCGGAAAATACAGCTTCCGAAAAGACAATCATACTGAAGGAAAGGAAGAATTTCTCGCAAGAAAAATACCAGCGGGGGCCGCAACCAATAGTCGGACTGGTGCCTTGCACTCTCCGGGGGCTACTGACTCCCATTGCACAATAGTTAAGAACTTTGGTGAAACTTCGCACTCAAGAAATCCGAAAACTACAGGAGCTTTGTCATTTGGATGTTAATCGCATCCCAGGTTGCACAAACCTTTAGATAATCCCTACAACACCCGGGGGGATTGTGGTGGACAGTTGATTGGCCATATTTAAGATTTTAAACATTTTATTTATATTTCATTCATATCTAATAAATGTAATCAAAATAGGTCCGTTTTTATCCCTCTTAGCTAAAGAGGAATCCCGCCCTATGCTTGCCAAAAGCGTTCTCAGGAGCTTCCATTGCTGCCGTTGCACTCTTGAGGGATATAGTAGGTGCTGCTTATATTTAAAGCTTGATTAAGGCTGAAAAATGACAGATCTCCCTAGACCCCGTATATCTAGAGTTTGCTTTGGCAACCTACAGTAAATAAAAGCCCCCAGAGAGTAAGATATGTTCTGGATTGGTTTTAAAAAAAAAGATCAATTGGAGGATACAATTTTGAATAAGACTTAATCGCCTGCAGATAAACCTTAAAAATGCCGGGTTAAGGGTTGATTGTGCCCCTTTGTTCTCCTTAGGAAACATAGGTCATTATATATAAAAGTTGATATTTACCTGTTATCTTGGCTGAAGTTCGAATTGCTGGTGGATCTTCTTGCGTGCTGTTATTATTCCACAGAAGCTGGTTTTCAGTGGAGGGTAGAATTGATCCAGCTCTTAAACAAAGCTACGGGTGTTTTAGTTTAACTTACTTGAGGGCGTTTGGTAGACGAAATGATTTCGTCTGATGCTAAGACCACCGTACGGTAAGGCCAACCATGGCAGATACTAATAAAACCCACTTAGGATTGATTTACATACAAAAAAAGATAAAAAGGTTTTCGAAATAAAACTTCATATGGTATGACGAGATTTTGTCAAAAACGCGTATTAGCTTCCACAAATACCGTTTTCAGATCCGGAAATAAATAATGGCTCATGGTTCAAATTATCCTTCGAGAGTATTTCTAAGAAGTTTATCAGATTCGGTCTTTTGAGTTCACCAGTTTAATTACCTCTTCGTCCGTTTCATAAAGAATAAACTTCGCGGTGAATGTCATATGTTCATCATCCGAATTATCTTGCCATGTCATTAACCAATTCTTTATGTCCACTTTCTCAATCCCAGTAGTAATGGTGCTAACCGAAGCCGGGATTGATATTCGGTCAGTCACAATCACTCTCGCTCTATTGCCACTAGAATCTTAGGGCTTCGTCCAAGTTTGTATAGTTTTTCAGGATATGTTATCCCTTTCATCAGTGACATAAGTTCATATTACTTTTCCGATTTATTTTGGGTTTAAGGAAAGGCTAGGGAGCTAGGCTTTTGCGGTGGGAATCATACACGAGTGGTATTGGTCCTTATATAGTTTCTATCAGGGTTGTGGAGTCGGAGTTGAGGTTTTTGTACCGGAGTCGGAGTGAAGTACGCGCGGCTCAAACTCCAAAATTTCTCAGAAAAAAAATGTTCTAATATTTTCCAAGATAAAAATTCTTCGAAATTGACGATGCAATATTTAAAATATCGATTTAAATTTTTACATAATAATATTCTTGTTGTAATTAACCATTTAGAAGGTACTGCATTGAAAAAAAGAGTTTAAAGTCAAATAAGGAGCAGGATAATTTAGCATCAATGTAAGAGTAGGAGTGGGAGTTGGAGTCGGAGTCGAAGTCGGACTTGAAAAATTTCAGCGGTTGGAGTCGGAGTCAAAGACTCCACAGCCCTGGTTTCTATACAGACTACTTTTTGAAATTTCCCTTGTGTTTTTTCATGGATCCATTATCTTATGCACTCACGCAAGACCCTTTTACTTAACTAAATTTCGAAAGCCGGCCACTCATGTACAGTTTTAACTGTTTAATTCACTTGATTAAACGTTTAATTTACTTGATTTAATTTTTAATTAAAACTGATTTTATTTTTGATTAATGCTTTAATTGTTGAACAATTTTGGAGAATTTTTTTCTGTATACTGATTAGAGATATTGACAGTAATTTGTATTTTACCACTAAATTTATATGTCACTTTATATATTTATATATCACTAAACGAAATATAAAGTCAATTATTCATTTGCATTATAATTTTTAATTTGTCCTGCGAATATTCTTCTTTTTTATTTTATTCCTCTCTACCTTTTCATCCATTATCATTTTCTTTAACACCGCTTTTGTCATTTTTTACACTCGTATTGAAAACAATGTAGGCGCATTGAATGCAACCTAATAAAGTGAAAATGCTAAAAGTAGCGACATGCAAGACGTATATTTGCTACTTAAAATAATGACTAAAAACTAAACAATAACTAAAAAAAAAAAATATAAAGGCAAAAGAAGCAAAAAGAAAATATTGTTTTCAAATTAAAATTGCAAATTTTTCGAAAATAGTTTTGCCTACATTGTCTAGAGGTATCAAAGGTGTTTTTTTTTTCGACAAAATAGACTAAAGACATACGTTTTTATTTGACTTTAAAGCTAAAAGTAGCAAACTATTGCATGGCAGAAAACATTACGTGATTAACATCTTTTAAAAATAAGAAAGTTCAAAAAAATATGTAAAGAATAAGGAATATGAGTTTCTAGGAAGTTGTTAGGGTGTCCCTTAAATAGTATATAGTAAAGAAAAACTCATTATATGATCTATGTTAAGCAGGAAGCTTTTGCGGAGCTCCCTTAAAATTTCATTTTGAAATATTTACACAGCAATCGTTGCTTTTAGAAAAGGCGAAATACACTACAAAAAAGTTTTTTTAATGTACTCTTCGAAATTTCAAAGAAAATTTTCATCTCAGAAATAAATTCCCACATTTTACTTGATTACATCATTAATCGATTTGTTTTTGTTAAATTTAAAAAAAATGTTTACGAAATGTTACGAAAAATTTTTAGACATGCAAACAACACTCTGTTTTTTGTTCTTATTGTTGTTTGGCTCTAAAGTGCCCGTTAACATTAAGCTGCATCTCTTGTCGTTTCTTCCTTTCAGTTGCTTTTGCGTTTACATTGGGTAATTTTCATAGCAGAAATTTTTTATATAAGTATACAAACATGTAAATATAGTTAAATAAACAACAGATTTGCGAAAGGACTTAAATGCATTTTTCATCATGTAGAGAACAAATGAAGGAACAAAACGAATGGAAGAGTTTAAGCACTTCAGCAAAATCCAGTTTTTTCACCTAAAATTTATTATTTCGAAAGATGCTATAATTTTTGCAAATGACGGTAAATGTCCATTCTGCTTTGACATATGTAAAGTAAACAGTTAGAAGATACACGTCAATAAGAAATGAAGCGCTATTCTCCTCAAAAACAACGACGACAAGGAAGATAAAATTTCATCAATAATCAACAGGAACGACGATGCCTATTTCCATCTCTGTAAATATGTAAATAAGCAAAATTATCGCTTTAATGGCACTGCAAATCCGCGTATAACACAATAAAAGTCATTACATCCGTTAAAATTTATTGCATGGTGTCGTGTTTACTCCGAAGGCGTCATCAGGGCATATTTTTTGAAAACGGCGAGGGCCAAACGACTGCTGTAAACGGCTAGTACTACAGAGCAATACCTTAACGACTTTCTCGTACTTCAACTGAACGAATTGGGGTTAGAGAACATGTGGTTCCAAAAGGATGGAGTAACGGCGCATACTGCAGGATTCACAACCGGATCTTATCCAAGATAAGATCGCCTAATTTAACCATTCTGGACTTTTTTTCTGTGGTTTCCTGGAGTCACGAGTCTGTATCAACAATCTCGAGACTCCTAAATTTATAGAGAATATCCGTCAAGAATACGGGAACCTATCG
This sequence comes from Pollenia griseotomentosa, assembly GCA_963931875.1. Lineage (NCBI taxonomy): Eukaryota > Metazoa > Arthropoda > Insecta > Diptera > Polleniidae > Pollenia > Pollenia griseotomentosa. Next base: position 87,529,132 of record OZ007562.1, read on the forward strand.
TCGGCAGTACGATAGTGATGGAAAATGTCCTAAATCTGGACCGTATGGCCATCAAATCGGGCGGCGATATCATTTTTTCTGCTAATTGAAAAAAAAAATTTGAAATCATATAAAAGCAAAACTAAAGTTTTTCATTTATTAAAAAAATTACAGGGAAGCAACTTCGGGCGACAACTGTTGCGGTACCTTGTATACCTTTTTTAATTTCTTTCTCCTCTCCCGCCTATAAAGTAAGAGTTGCGGCACCAAAAATCACTCAATGTAAACGGGCACAAAGGAATTTCAATTAACAAATACAAAAATTTTAGAGCACAAAAAAACAAAAAAGAAATGAAGCAAAACGAAACAAAAGAAAAATGTGATCACTTCATGATTAAAATCAACGCCTTCACAAAAAAAAAAAACAAGAATTTGCTCAACTACATCATAAAACAATAATCACAGAGTGCTTAGAGAAGATGTGTTACTTAATTATTACATAGGAGAGTTATTAAAGATGTCTTCAACAGTTACGAGTAAAAAATAGTGCTATCAAAGTATCGAGTAGTAAATTTAATAAAAAAGAAATTAAAATTTATAAAAAAAAAAATATACTAGAGTGCTATATTCGTTTGTGTCGGTGAAAGTATTAACGGACATTTTCAGTTCTTTGCCGCTTCAAGTACCAAAAGTTAGTTTTTTAAGCTCTTTTTATGCTAAAAGCATATGGAGTCTCTCAAACTCCATATTGGTTTTTTTCTGTTAATTTGGATTCTTCACCCAGCACAAAATCTTCCATTTCCACATCGCCTTATGCTGCATTTTGTAATTCTTCGTCTCTAAGCCCTTCTTCTAACCAACGCTAAATTATATTAATGTTAGATGTAAATTTAACTAAAACAAAAAAAAGTTCTGTTATTAAAACAATAATTTATTAGTATTGTGGTTATTTTGTTGAACTATTTATGGTTTTTAATCCAAATTTTTAATTATGTATTCAAATTTGTATTGCTGGATTAATTATAAATTTACTTCGTGCTTTTGTGTTGCCTCTCCTTAATCCTTATAAATAAAAAGACGTTATTATATTTCCTTGATCTATATATTTCGAACTAACAGTTCATCTTCAGGATCTTCTTTATATATATAAGGATTAAGGAGAGGCAACACAAAAGCACGAAGCAAATTTTTAATATTTTTTAATTAGGCTTAAGTTCATTAAATTTAATTTTCATTAAATTATTTTTATGAAGAAAGGAATTTTACAACATGAAAATTAATTAAAATTGTTATTGATAATCGTTAATTCTTGACCGTGGCCGGGATTCGAACCGCGGCCGGCAGATTACCATGACATGTTGCGATCGCAACCACTCGATCTCCTCTGCTGACGTCAATAGTCAAACATCAATCCTTAAACCAAATTGTATTTTAACCTTTTGGTAGATCGAAATTTGCTTTTTTTTTTTTTTTTGAATGATTATCCATTTTAATTTATTTTACATGTTTTTTCTTTACTTCTGTTTTTTCGTACTTTTGTCAAGAATTGTTCTTGAAGTCCAAAGTACATTTTTTGTTTTTTTCTTTTTGTCTTTCTTTTTCTTGTTGACCTTTTTCAGCACAGCTTGAAAGACAAATGAACACATAGAGCTCGTGCCTTAGCTTTAACAATAATTAGTATTGTGGTTATTTTGTTGAACTATTTATGGTTTTTAATCCAAATTTTTAATATTTTTTAATTAGGCTTAAGTTCATTAAATTTAATTTTCATAAAATTATTTTTATGAAGAAAGATTATCAATAACAATTTTAATTAATTTTCATGTTGTAAAATTCCTTTCTTCATAAAAATAATTTAATGAAAATTAAATTTAATGAACTTAAGCCCAATTAAAAAATATTAAAACAATAATTTTGTTTTTTTTTTTGTTTTTTGCTTAAAATAATATAAATCTTCTCAATGAAATACCAGTTGAAGAGTGAGCCCGAAACACCTGCATCATCGATCACAGAGGTGATGCTATGGGTAGAGAGCAGGGATTCATATATCCAAAAAAAATTCTGCGAGGGTCTAAAAGACTCCAGATAGGTAATTAACAGTTTAAGTTGTGTGGACAAATTAAATAAAATAGCTAAAACCAACTCAAAGAAATCAAGCTGTCAAAAATAAACGTCAATTTATCAGGGGTGTGCTGGAAATCGAAACGTAAAACGCAAAAATTTTAAAAGACGTTTTTTAATAATATTTCTGTAATAAAAGAATGTTATGACAAATATTATACAAATATTTCTCTATTGAACAGAATTTGTTAACAAAAATTATAAAAAATTGTTTAAAAGTGTTTAAAAGACAACTTCCAAATTCTTGCGTTTTACGTTTTCAATTTCCAGCACACCCCTGTATGTTTTAAAATAAGCACAATACTATTAAATATTTTGGCAACTAATTTAAGTTTTTGATATTTAAGTTCATGAAGCTTAAGTTCATCAAATTTAATTTTCACTAAATTACTTTCAGTCAAGGACGGAATTTACTACATGAAATGAATTAAATTGTTTTTTGATCATTTTATTCTTGACCGAACAAGAGATTGAACTCGGTTCGAATATACATGTTTCGAGAGGTACCACATTCCCATCATCAGAATTCTTTGCCGTTCTACTATTTGCGCTACTGCGGTGCCTATACTCCATGAGCAGGGCTGCCAGAAAAATGTGTGAAAAAATCGTCAATTTCCTGAGAAAAAATTAAAAAAACGTCTTTTTCGTTTTAAAAAATCTTAAAAAAATCGGACAACTTTAAGGTTAGTTTTTTTTTAAGAATTTTTTTGTCAATTTTTATAAAAAAAAAAACAATTAAACAACAACATAGTAACTTTATACCAGTGATGTCAATTGTGGTTGTATTGCTTTACATTAGTATTAGTGAATAAAGAGACAAGTATTCTCAATAAAGATTAAAAAATACGTAAGCATCCGCCGCATCTGCACCCGTCGCTTGATAATCGACGACTAATTGTGTACAATTGTGTACTCTCGTGGACTAAATGAAAGAGCGTAAGAATGCGTGTGAAGAATGTGTGTGAATTAATTTGCACAATTGTGCAAGGCGCTGACATCCCTGCTTTATACCCAGATAGCACTGTGTACCGTGTAAGAGCTACTGAAAGTCTCATGAAGAGTGTTTTTTATCGTCGACAAGCGCATTTTTTTATCGAAGAAGATGCCTTACACGAAAGAAACTGTAACAAACTGTAAAGATGCTTACTTTAATCGTTATGAGAATATTTTGAGATGTGGGTTAAGATTATCAAACGAGTCTTTAAAAAGCATGTCAAGAGTCGTATGAGACTAATGTAGATATTATCTTACAACTCATGAAATGCCCGCCTTATAATTGTTGAAAAATTGATTTATACAGAGAGTCGCAAAAGATTCATTCGATGATGATTTACCGAAAGATAAACAAAGTCTAACATCGTTGTTTTTGTACTCTGGAAATAATCATTTAAGGATTTTCTTAAGACTTGCATGATAAACATTTCTACGTTAACTGGGTAGTGACTTATTAAATTAGCATATGGGTAATTCCAAAGTGTTATACGTGACATTCGTACGCATCAAAAATGCAATAACATTTTAAATAACAAATATTTTTAAGTTTTCTTAACCCTTAAATTAAAGCACTAAAAAAGTACTATTATAAATGCTTTAGTTAATGGGGGTGCGGTTCTAGGTCAAAGGTAATGGCAAAAAAAGTAGCGGTTCGAACGTGAAAAAATAGAAGTAGTTTTTGAGGCCATGTATAAAAAGGCGTAATTCAGCGAGACCTGGCACAATTTTTTAGTCAAACTACTTTCAGAATTTTACGTAGCAATGTAACATTTCAATGTCTTTGGTTTCATTCCAAAATCTTCTATATTTTTTTTTGTTTAAGACAAAATCTGGTTCGATACGTGACATTTCGAACGTGACATTTTTTCCATAATAATTTAATTGAATAATGATTAAAAATAAATAAAAATTTACCGTTAATCCGAATAACATATTTCTCTTCGAACTCTGCCTTAGATTACAGACCATGTAAGTAAATTTTTTGGAATAATTTTCATCAAATATCACCTCTTTTAAGGAAGATAATATTAAAGAAAACATGCAATAAAACATTCTCACAAATAAGAAATTACGTTTGCACAACTTTGCAGTCTGATTGTTTAAGTGAACAAATTTATGGGTAAATTTATAAAATAAGTAAAATCTAAATATTTCTCTATAACAATATCGTAAAATAATAAGCTTTTTATAACTGTTAAATGTTTGGTCACGGTAGTCCTTTTCACGGAAATGCCCATATGTATTTATACCGAGATCAGAATCAATAATAATATATAAGTTCGTTTTAATATAAGTTTATCATTCTGTTTGTATACTTCCAAAATATTGAAATAGTAAAAATTAAGAAAATCGGTTCATAAATGACCGAGTTATAGAAAAAAATCTATTTTTCATCCAGAGTTTGGCATAAAAGCGCCCATATGAGCTAGTGGGATCGAATTTGGTCCACATTTTTGTCTATATAAGAAGTATATTATGTTTAAAAAGAGCGGTCAATTATTTCACTTGGCCCTATACTCAAATTTAATGTTTTGATGACTTAAAGAAATGCAACTTGAAAATTTCAGCTGTCTTGTTTACAAAATTTGTTGCTACCAAAATGTGTTGCTTAATATCTTCTAAACATATAAAAACATTAAAAGTTTCCTTTTTTGGAGACTGAATAAAATCGTCACTTTATTGAAAAAAATCAGCAAATCGGCACTAATTTAAGAACAAAAAATCGTCAAAGTGACGATAAATCGTCATATCTGGCAGCCCTGACCATGAGCATGAATTTGCATAATTCGAAGATACATATCGATGGTTTTCTTCCGCAACCACGTAACTCGATGTTTTCCGATTTTTTGTTTTAACCAGAAAATTAATCAGTAAATACCGCCTTTCAATTTTGCAATTTTTTTTTTTTTGTTTGGCGGAATATCGGAATTTTTGCTAGTTCTTGGATAATAAAAGAATATATAGCAAAAAGTTTCAAATATTTGGTAAAAAAAAAGTTGTTTGTCTCTTCTGAAAGGTAGTTGTTTTGAGTTACGAGGTTGCGTAAGAAAACCATCGATATGTACGTTTAACTAAAAGATTACATGGCCCATAGAAAAATTTTTTCTAATAAAGTTAACTCTTAAGAGAAATTAAAAACATTTTTTGCTGAGAAACCCTTTAAAACACTTTTTTATTACTTTTAATTTTTGCGGGTGTCGTGCACAATTCGTGTTTGCACTTTATGGCAGCATTAAGTCACCAAAAACAAAAGAAACTTAAAGCCGAACAAAAAAGTCCTCTGTTGATTTTATGGTTTAACAGTTGACCATTGTTAAATTTATTTAACTTAATATAATTTCAATTTAAATTTTTTTTTTTTTTTCATTTTGTTTATTTTTTCCCGATTCGATCTTTATCCATATCTGTGAGCTTTCATGGCTTAAATGGATTTTTAATTCTTGGTAAATGTTTGCCGCTACAAAAAACTACCAAACGAAAAAAGCTGATGAAGAAGTTAAAGTGTTGCTCTGGCTGTTTGAATTTTTCGCGTAATTGTTTATAAAGGGTGGTTAAATTGTAAGGGACGATGTTGAATGTGAACCACACCTAAACGCCAAGTTTTTTTCCGAATTTTATTCGACATTTTTCAATTTCAGACTAACTCAATTTGAATCATGGAAAGATACACAATCGAGCTACGCGTTAAAGTTATTCAGGCTTATTATGAAAATAGGAAATCAAATCAAAATGCATATCGTGCAATTTTCGAAGAAAATCATCTTCAGTGGATTCGTCAATAAGCAGAATTGCCGCATATGGGCGAATGATAATCCAAGAGTGATTGTCGAAAAACCAATGCACCCACAAAGAGTGACTGTTTGGTGCAGTTTATGGGCTGGCGGCATCATCGGGCCGTATTTTTTCCAAAATGAGGCCGGTCAGGCAGTTACTGTGAGTGGTGTTCGCTATCGTGAGATGATAACGAACTTTTTATGGCCCGAATTGGAAGATATGGATGTGGACGATATGTGGTTTCAGCAGGACGGTGCCACTTGCCACACAGCTAACGAAACAATGGCTCTTTTGCGCAACAAATTCAATGGCCGTGTTATCTCGCGAAATGGCGATGTCAATTGGCCGCCAAGATCATGTGATTTGACACCGTTGGACTTTTTTCTTTGGGGTTATTTGAAAGAAAAGGTGTACGTCGATAAGCCAGCAACAATTCAAGAGCTAAAGGATGAGATAATTCGGCACATTAACGGCATAGAACCTCCATTATGCCTCAGGGTCATCGAAAATTTGGACCATCGGATGGAGGTGTGCCGCCGTGGTCGCGGCGCCCATTTGGCCGATATTTTGTTCCATACATAATTGAGTAGTATCAATATATCATAATAAAATAAAATTACAATAATTTCCTAAATAGTTTGTGTTTTATTCAAAATCAACATCGTGCCTTGAAATTTTAACCACCCTTTATTTCGATTGTATTTTTTTTTCGTTTTTGTAAACATTCTGTTTATGGTTAATTAAGACTTTTTTCACTCCTTCACGCGATGTCCATCCACCCTTTTCCTTCTCTACGCTTCATTTTTACGTTTGTTTTGTGTGTGTGTGTGTTTGTTGACAGAGTTTATGAAATGGAATTAAGTCACTGAAATACAAAAATCGAACAAACAAAGTCGCCCAATGAGCAGTCGTTCAATGTAATTGTGTTTGTTCGTGTAAATCCACAAGATTTGGAATGGAATTGCAGCTGCTTGAAAGCGGGTCATAAAATAACCGGTATTAATGGTTTTTTTTAATGTCTGTTTTCGGGACAGACTTTTCTGGTAGCTAAAGTGTTAAAATTATTTTAATATTTCTCAAGTTTTTTAGAGCAAATTTTTGAACATTATCGACATGAAGTGTTATTGATTTCCTGAAATATAATTGTCTAAAGCAACGGTTCCCAAACGGGGGACCGCGGAACCCTTGGGGCCATTTGCAGATTTCCAGAAGAAGAAAAAAAAAGAGGTAGTAGACAACTTGTCTGACATTAATTTGTTTACTTGGGGGTCACACGATCAATTTTTGCTTAAAATTTTGTTTCAAATTTCAATACACTTACACTTTTTCTCTAATACAGTAGACGCTCACAAATTAGAGCTTTCAGTAATTCGAACGTCCAGAAATTAGAATGAGTGTTTGCAATACATTAAACGCTTTAAAATTCGAATTTATAGTTCTAATTTCAGAGCGTTTTTTTTTTTTTTGTTATTTGAACACAAGAAATCCGCAATTTATTTTTATTCTGTTTGAACATGTAAAACTAAAAAGGGGAATTACCAAATTTTAGATGTGTTTCCTTATTTGTTGTTTTTTTGTAGCATTTATATATATTTGTGGCTAGTTTATTTGTGAAATTCGAAACATATGTACATATTTTGGAAGTCTCTATTTAAAAGTGAAAGTGTATTATTCGAAATGTCAAATAAACGTAAAAAAAAACACTTTATCATTGGAAACGAAGGTCAAAATATTAGAAACTTGACAAAGGGTTTGAAGGAAATATTAATGTTACGACATCTTCAATCAGCTATATCAAATCACATAGAACAGCCATATTAAATGCTGTTTTCAACACATATCAGGAAGCAAGCAATAAATCTTTGCACAGCGCTGAATACCCAAATATGGTAAGTCGTCTGTATGAGTGGTTTAAAGAAAAAGCTAAAAAAATATTTAGAGAGGAATATCCCTATAAAGATGAAAATGCATTCCGTGGAAGCAATGGATAGTTTTCCAAATATAGGAAACGACACGGTATTTTTAATTTTAAAAAATACATTTAATGTATTGGAGTGAATTACGTTTTGTTTTCTTGTTTTTATCAAATAAAATTGAATGAAAAAAAATTGTATTCGAAATAAAAACGTCCAGAAATTAGAATTGCCTCAAAAACAAAGCGGTTCTAATTTGCGAGCGTCTACTGTACATTCATTTACACTTTTAACATTTGATGCGAATTTGCTTTCAAATTCTCCTTCCAATTGTGTGTTTGAATCTACAGGCAAGAAAACAGCTGATTGCAATTTTATTGAGGACATTTTTATATTGTCTTTAAAAATATTTTGCTGCCATAATTCTTGATGTTATCTTGAAATCAAATTGCTTTAAAATTGCGAGCAGCCTATATCACAGCTTTTAAGTTTTGTGACTTTTGACAAGCAGTATGTGTAAAAAACTTAAAAGTAAAACTTGACCGTGTGACTGCAGCATAAGGAAACTTAAATGGCCTGTAAAGTTTTCCTTGAAAGACTTGTTGGACCGGCGAGTTTTTTAAAGAATATTTGAAGTTCATTCGATAAATTTTCTATGGAAGACTGGTTGGTTGGATCTAACTTAATTGTTTTCAATAGAAAATATTTTATTCGATGAGTTTTCTATAAAACAATTTCTTGTCGAAAATTACTAAATTACTAAAGAAACCGTTTTTGGCCGATAATCTTAAGCAACGGTTTCCAAAGTCCTAAGAGTGGCAAAGTTTAAAATAGATTTCTAAACGTATCGAAAAAAATCGTTGTATGTCTAAGCGTTAAAAAAAAAACTGTATTTATTTTTAACAAAAACTTTTCAAACATATCAAGCTACTTCAACCATATTATTGTTACTGGCAACCATGTTATGGTTAAATTAGGCCTTCATTAGGAAACCACAACCATATAATGATTACCTTCTACCAGATTATGGTTAACATGTGTACCTCAAACAATAGTGTGGTCTTTAACAACAATAACACTGTTCTCTTTTTTAAGGGCAACATTATTTGTGGTATATGTATGTAACAGTTTTATTATTACCCATAACATGATTGGAAGAAATCATAATATGGTTGTGGCTTCTTCGTGTTGGAACGATTTTGCTGTAATATTGTTGCTTGCGACAATAATCTAATTGAAGTGTGAAAATTGCTGATTAAAAATTGTTTTATTAGCGTAAAGAAATATTGAAAATTATGTTTTCTTTGCTGTTTTGAAATATTTACCCCAAAATTTGTACTGGATTTTACTGAAATGCGTTCGCGTACACATAAATTTGTAAAATTTTCATATTACTCACCTACTGGATTTTACTGGAAAAGTAAACGAACGCACATAATATTAAAGGTAATGAGAAGGATCACTCACCGTATTATGCGAATTAATAGACAATTGTTGAAAGTAATCAGAAATAATCAAAAAAAAAAAAAAAAAACGTTGAATGTAACACAAGGGAACAATTTTTGTTTTTGTTGATTAAGAACTGAATGTTGTTTTAAAGGTTATTCAGGACGCTGAATTCAAATCAGCAGTCAGTTTTTTTCATCATGACTTTTTCCGTCGTGGCCATGTTTAGCTTAAATTTTATTTTAAAATTTGTAAACCAATTTTTTTTTATTTAAAGTACCAGCTGATAGAAATGGGCTACTGTGAATTAGCCAAATCACAATAGTGCTTTTAATGGAATGTGCGCCATAATACCAAATTAAAATTCGTTCGTCGAAGTTAATAAGAGGCACCTAGATCTAGTACATATTTTGATATGAAAATACCCCGTTGTCAACATCTGTATATTGACTTCTTGACAGACGATTACGGATAGTCTGTGTTCATACGGCTCTTTTCTTATTGAAAAGATTGCTACTTTATAGGCGAGAGGGGCGAGGGGAAAAGAAACGAGTACACAAATGCCTGTACTGTCTTTACGTTTTGCTTTTTCATTCGTTGTTTAATTTTGTTATTGTTTTCAATATTAAAAAAAAGCACACATGCAAACGCACAACTACACAAAATAAAAAACATGGCGTAAACATGACATGAATAATTTGAACGCCAATTCATGTTCAAAGAAGAAAAAGGAAGAATCTTTTCAATAAGAAAAGAGCCGTATGAACTCAGACATAGCAACACAACTGAATTTGAATTGTCAGCAGCGAAATCAGACAACCCCGCTTATGTTAAAATATACAAAAAAACATGTGCGGCGTTTCCTAATTTCGCTGCTGGCAACTCAACTTCGGTTCAGTTGCCATTAGTAATCAACTCGTTTATCTGACAAGAATTGCTTTTAATTTTTTTTTTATATAAACTAATTAAATGATATGGACGTCAGAGTTAAACATGATGACAAATTCTTTCAAATATCGGCTGAAAAATTCACTCTACTATAAACATTATTATCTTTTTCTCATACCACACTTAATTTTTCATTACATTTTCCTAAGCCTGGCTTTTTAGTTGCACAATGTAGCATAAACGACTTTTTAAATTATTAAAAAATATAAAAAAAACCCTGTTACATGTCAGAAATCTTTTTACATGTTCATAATGAAGTTCATGGTCATACAGAAAATTAAAAAAAAAAAAAAAAACCAAATGGTTTAACAAACAAAAATAAATTTCTGACATCTTTTGACACATAAAATTAGCAAACTGTCAGTTTAAACTTTTGATATAAAACTTTTTACATAAATTTTGTTTAGTAAATAAACATTTTAAATTGTATTTTTTTTGTATAAATTTTACTTTTATGATTGTGACAACAGCATAAACAAACGAATGAAACCCACAATAAAAATGCATTATTAAAGTCCTTGAATTTTAAGTAGAAACAAACAACAACAAGCAGAAAAAACATGAATTTGTTAAAAGCAAACACAAAGAAAAAAAGTTATTATTGCCAAAAACTTGTCAGACTTGACATTGGCGACAAGCCGACAGCAGAACTGTAAAACAAAAGCTGACACGCAGGCGCAGCAATCAGCATCCAACCAGCCTCCACAAATTTGAGTGAGCCAAATAAAACACAGTTACTCATGCTCCGCGTTTAATGCGAATTTGTTGCACGATTCTGAGAGTGGGGTAGGATCAGTGCTGCCAAATTGGGGATTTCAATATTTATTTTTATTTAGATGGGCAATTTGAAGATACATATTTTCAAATTGTGGGTAAATTACAATTTATACTTATGTTATTTCAATGAAATTCAATTTAAAACAAAAATCCGAAATTCTGCAGCAAAATTATCTTAAGGCCGTGAAAACATTGATTCTAAATTTTTCTCAGCAGTTTCAGGGATATCTTTAAAGTTTGACCTTTTTGCCCAGTAGCATGTAGCTAAATATATTCTAAAGCAGAGTTGAGCCATTTTTAATTGAAATCGGTGCATAACTCTTGATTTTATTTACAATTTGGTGAGAGAAGATGTAAAAGAAAAAGTTCAAAATGTTATCTAACAATAAAATATTTATTGAAAAACTTAACAAAATTTTTAATCGAAATGATGGTCTTTAAACACTGACCATGCTGCCCACAATCAAAGCGAAAGCGATGAATATATCTTTGCTAATATGGAAAAGTAGCTTCCCTAAAAGAAAGGAAACCAAACTTGTCAAGTGGCAGTTCTAAGGTGGTAGAGACCGATTCTACTTCTAAAACTTTATATGAAGGGGACTTGTCACTTAAGCATGGTGATTCCCTAGGAGGGGGTTAAGTGGCACCTTATTTGTTTAAATTATTTATTAATTCACGTAACAAAAAAAATTGATTTTTATATTTCTTGTCATTTAATTTTAACGTTTACAATAATTTATCATATCATTATACAACTTGCTGTTCACAACAATGGTATTTAGACTAAAATAGTACTTAAGTACTTAGCACTTTTAAACACTTTGCGAATTGGCCAACTATTTTCGAATATTATTTGTAGTCAAACCATTTTAATACTAAATTGAATAAAACGATTTTCGAATGTATTGTTTCTTTTCAGAAATAAATAGCACATATCGCTTATTTTCTGCAACACCGTCACACCCAAAAAATATATTTACAGAAAACGACTTTAAGGTCTTAAATTTATACACAACATAATGGAGTTAAGTTTACAATATATGAACATGAAATAATAACCATTTCATAAAACAACTGATGCATTTGTGATATTAAGTGATTATTAACTTATGATATTGTTGCAGCAGTCATTCAAACCACATTTTCATAATTGTACTGTGAACGCAATTAAGAGAGAATTCTGTTGAATGTGTTTAGATTCGTACAGACGGTGGTCAGATCTTACAATGTTGTCATTTTTCTGACAATGGTGCCATTGTCAGATGCATTCATTTTACAAATCTGCCAAATGAAAATGAGCTTATAATGTTCAGATAAATGCAAGACATATTTAGGCAATTTTAATGACAACATTTTAAGATCTGACGAAGTTTTAGTAACGGGATGACCCAAGATTATTTTAAATGGGACAGTAACGCATTAAACCGCGATTTTTTAAATGCGTTTCTCGCTTAAAGGCCTTCCTAAAAGCTTCCCTCTTTCTTATATACTGAATTCGTCAACAATTAAAAAAACATGTCTTTAAGACATGTCTTAAAAATCATCGTAAAAACGTGAAATAAAATGATTTATGATATAAAAATTAAAAATAACAATTTTAATTAATTTAGAATTTAGAAAGAACAAGCCTTTGGGGCACTGCAAAAAGTATGGAAATCACCCCAAATTTAGCTGAGAACCAAACTCCACCTCTTTTCATCTAACGTGCATTCCGTCCTGTTGTTTGCCTGTGAATCCTGAAACACCACAGCTAGCGACTTGCAATCCTTGCAGGTAATCAATAATCGCTCGTTACGAAATCTAATCAAGATATTTTGGCCAAATGTAATCCCAAACACTTGAAGGAGACAAATCGAGAGTGAAAAAAACTAAGTTGGAAAGTTCTGGGCCGAAGTGAGGCAGATATCGAAGGATAGATTACAATTGAAGAACTTTGCTGTGGCCCTTTGTTCCATCCTAGACTTCAGGAATCTTAGGAATTAATATAAAAAAACAAACTATGTTTACGACGGTATAGTAAATGGGGCGTGTTTTTAGTAATTTACGGCGTTACGTCCTACGTTTTTACGACGTACGACCCAGTTGGATTAGATTACATTTTAGATTAGATTACAATAAAAATCTGTTCACTCTTTTTTCAAGATTTCATTTTCCAAAAATTGATTTTTTATGCAAAAAAAAACAAGAACATAGAACAGGATAAAAATCTGTGACCGCTATTATTCATTTATTTTTACATTTAAATTTCAATCATTAAAATGTAAAAAGTTTTACTTTAAAAATAAAAAGTGGATAAACTTAATTTCACATTCATAATTAATAACTTATGTGCTGTTTCCAAGTGAGTTTTTTGATTGCTTTTTATCTAAATGTTACTACACTATCAATCGCCTGTCTTTTGGAAACAGCATATTAATATACAGTAATCAAAAATGTGGGCCCAAAATTAGGGATTTAAATTTTGAAGCAAAAAAAAATTTCTGGCAACACTTGTTGGCATGAGGAATGAACGGAATAGTGAAATAAAAAAAAATTTATTAAAAGCGAAAACAGCTGCAGAAAAGGCGCTGATTGCATATAAAATTTAAACAGCGAATTCTACACCACCGCCAACATCATTATCACCTTTATCATGATTATTAAGATTTGTCATGATCATCATTATTGTCATCATGGCACAAACCTTCTACAAAGAGCAATCACGATTCCAAAGGAAACACACTTACAGTCGTACAACAAAACCATCCAGCCAGCGAATGAATTCATTTTAAAATAAAAAGGAAGTTTTCGCCAAGACAATAATCATGAACAGAACAATAATATTCGACTGCAGTACAATGGAGTAAGGTACGAGTACCCATATGATCAAAAAAAATAAAAATAAATAAATAATACAACAAGGCAGACGGACAGAAAAAAAACTTTAAAATTTATTTACAAGTTTATTATGCAAACATTTACAGAGGTGGGTTTACAAGTAGCACAGATACTTCATTAGGATTTTTTAGGTCATCTTAGCACAACTTTTAAAAATTAGATCAACAAAATATAAAATCCGCCAAGGTAATTATAGTCAAAAGGAATCAAAAACACCCTGGTCCGAGCTTTTAAAATTTTAAAATTATTCTTAACTTTCAAGATTTCTGATAACGCTGTAATATAAATTTGTCATTAAAAAAATCATTTATTTAAAGGCGGTGCAACATGCTGCGCCATTCTCATCAAATTGTTTCATCTTTCCTGGACTAAGTGAAACACTATCAGACATATTTTAGAAGATATCGATCATACGAAGAAGATGCATTAAAGGGTTCTCCATAGTCAAACAAGACCACCCAAATTTAAGCTGCATAAGCCTGTAAATTTAACACAAGTGCGGTAGAAGCCTCTTTTTATTGAATGCGCAGCACCCCTTTTAGATCCAGATAATAAAGTGTGATTAAGTAAACCATATGGTTCGATTATATGTTTATGGACTATACTATCGTTTAAATCATTGTACCTCGCTATAACGAAGATCCGAATGGTTAGGTTGTCAATGAATTTAGCGATCGGATGTAACATCGGTCGTCCGCGAGAGATTACTTTTCGCCAAAAATATATGCAAAAATGATGGCCTTCGTCAGAGGACCTTCTTCCCTAAACTATGCTGTCCACGTCTACATTAGTCAAAGCTGTATGGAGAATTACAATTTCTTTTGAAAGCAAGAAACCGATTGTATCCCGTTATCCTAAGCGTTTAAAAATAGTAAAAAATTAGACACATTGGTGTACGCGCTTCTATAACACTGGTTTACAGCCAAAAAATACCAAGAACGCCACATGCCTAGATAAGTTAATTGGGACCTCCTGAACACGAAAAAAGCTGTAATTTTTTTTTTAATGACCGTTTTTTAGATAACGGTACTTTTGTGTTTTTCGGTGTATGGTCCCACTCAAACCCTTGTGAAGCCCAACCGAAAAGTCCGATCGAGATAAGTGGCATATCGTTGGAAAGGTTTTTTTTAATACGTTAAAACTGATGATTAAAAAAACACGGAATTTGATATGGGATGAAAATATTGCCGTTCCACAAAATCCTTAATAAAAACTTTATTTTTCAAATTACGCTTTAAATGTTGGTAATTAAATAAACTATTTGGTAAAAAAATAAAACATTCCAGATTTTTACTATAACGTAGAAAAAAACGAAATAAAAATGAAAAGTTTTGAAAAAAACGTAAAAAATAGGCAAATTTTGACCTTTGAGGTACCATAACTAAGCCATTTCTTATCAGATAAAAATTCTTAGCATATCGACGAAAAAGGCATTTAGGAGGTCCCAATTAACTTATCTAGGCAAGTGGCGTTCTTGGTATTTTTCCAAATTAAAAATTTGTAAAGCAGCGTAATCAGTGATAAAAACAACGTTGCCAGAAATATTAACAAAGGATCCTATGCTAACGACAGTCAATGCTGCAAATTAACTTATATTGTATGTTTATTTTACAATAAACGCCAAAAATTTGTTTTGCTTTTTTTCCCAATATTTATTTGTTGAACCTTCATATTATTACATACAGTGATGCCAACAGTAGAGAATTTCCCATTTTTGTAATGAATTTTTCGGAAAATGTCAAGCCTAGGAAAAATCGACATTTACATATTTTATTTTATGGAAAATGTAGGGAATTTTTAAAATATTATCTCATTTTTAATATATGAATTGTCTAAAAAATACGTAAATATTCGTCTTATTTTCATTTCAAAATTAAAATTGCGTTCGCATTTGCGAACTAGTTTCTTATGTTTGCTATTTTCGTTCGCACTCACATTGGCTAAAATATACGCGAATATTAAAATAGAATATTTTATGACTGAAGTTTCTACATATTCTATAGAAATTAATTTGTAAGAAAAACAATCACAACAAACCAATTTATATTTCTTTAAAGTATTAAAAATGGATAAAAACGCTTTTATAAAGTTATCAGAAGATTATTTTAATCATTTTAATGATGAAATTGTGAAAATTTATGACTTATTTAAGGAAAAAAATAACAACATTAAGCAGAAATCGTGGCCGGTTGTACACGATCATGTTGGCGATTCTACATTTGAGATATCTTCAGTGGATTCTATGTGATTTATGAAGTGATGAATGTATATGAATGTATGGGTAATCATCTCGATTTTGAAGTGATTAGAGCGTAATCACGTTCGAACTGCTTAAACGCGTTTAAGAAGCCAAATGTGAACATAGCATAAGGGAAATAAAACAAAACAATTTCGAATATTAAAAAAATTTGTAATCATAACTTTTAAGGATAAGGAAGGATACATTTAAAAAAAAATAAAATTATATATTAGTTCAGGGGAACTAAAGAAAATATTTTTTTTTTAATTTTAAAGAGCCTTCCCTTTTATTTGGTAGCAAGCTTGCTAAAAATGATTAGATACTTATATTTAAAAAAAAAACTATTTAAATATGTATGTATTCTTTAAATATATTTAGCTCTTTAAAAAGGACAAGAGATTATGAAATGAAAAATTAAATACGAAGTTTGACTATGTGTTGTCTCTAGATTAAAGGATAAGCAAAGGATAAAGAATGTTTCCGCCAAAAACAAAACATTTAAATTTGTCACACAGTCTTATTTTTGAAATTGAATTTTTATATGTGCGTGTATGGCATTTTCATATTTTTTTTGGTTTTTTACTTGTTAATAAAAGCTTTTACATATTATAATATTTACAAAATTTTAACAAATATGTTTTTGTTTGCCTGTTGCTAAAAACAATAAATTTTAACGTAGGGAAAAGTATAAAGAATTTTTTTTTTTTTTTTTTTTTTGCTGTAGGGAAAAATGTGAATTTTTTAGGCACGTATAGATTTTTTGAATAGTCTCCTGGCATCACTGATTACAAGGGCCCGGACTTTTATGCAGTTAAAATCGCGTTTTATGCGCATAAAAATGCACTAAAAATAGAAATAAATGCGCTAAAAAAAATCATAAAAATAACAAGAAAAAACAAAAATAGCATGAAGAACGTAAAAAATTAGTCTCATAAAAGTAATTAAGGCACACTAACGACAAAGGTAGAAGTTAAAAGAAAGTAAAACACAAATATATAAAGAAACAGTAAGACAATTATGTAAATTAAGTCACTTGTAAGGGCCCAACTATAATATGCATAAGCTAGCTTGAGCAACTGTGCAACTGTGTTAATCATAAGTGTCAAACCATATTGAACATAAGAAAACTTTTTGTTGTTAAATTTTTTGAAACTGTCATTTGCTTAAGCAAAGTGCGAAACTGATCGCAATTACATACGAATCAAATGTTTTTTGATTTTGTTTTTTAAAATGACTTTAGACGCTAAAGTTTAGAGATATATTTTAAAATAAAAGTTTTCTGCCTGTTTTTCAAAACAATATAAAACGGAAGTGATAGGTGCATGATTGATTAAATGCTGATAGTTTCTTTGTGTTAAATTCATTTTCACTACGCTGTTTTCCAAAACAATTTAAATTAAATATGCAAGCAGCTAATGATTTTAAACAATAAATTTAAATCCTAAATTTTTGTTTAAACTTTATCAAGCTTGCTACCAATTTGTTAACTTAAGTTACCGTCCACAAAATACATCTTATTTATGGTAAAATCAAATAACTCAAATTCACCATTGTTGAATCCTTTTACCACATCTTTGAATTGGCAAAAGTTTTCAGCATAATACATAATTGCTTTTAACCACGTCCCCCATCTGATTGTTATAGGCTGTAGAGGAAGACATTAATTCGGCAACACGCCAAGGTGCTTTACGAAATATTTTTCCCATTAGAAATCAATAAATAAATGTCATCGAAGTTCTCTTTTATCTCTTCTGCGGAAGGGTGCATGTCAAAATAAAGCAATTAAAACAAGTTTTTTCAAAATATGTAACAAAAATATGCAATATCAGCAATATATGCAAAAATATGCATTCAAACCAAAATATGCAAAAATATGCACTAACAAATCGATGCCATTTTACTGCAAATTTCTTGATTCGCAAAGATATTTTGAATATGGTAATCTCCGACTGACGAGAAAAAATATGCATTTGCATAAAAATCCGCTGATTACATGTGAACTAACAAAATTTAATCAAATCTTACTCTAATAGATACTTTATTTTATGTCCTGCCAGTGCCGGACGAAAAAATTTCCCCATCTCGGTTTCTGTGTTTAGCGCTCTTCTAATTGGATTAGTTTCAAAATTTATCATTATGAAATCGCTTATAAATCTTGCATCCACAAAATGTGTGTCCTGCAGTATCTTAAAAATATTTTGAGTTAGTGGATTTGGGTGCAGGGGTGGCTGCGAATATTTCAAGAAGTCTTTTTTCCATAAATGAATACCGTAGAACCCGATAGGCTTTAAGATAAAGTTGTAAAGTTTGCAATCGAGACTTAGGACAGAATTGCTTTTAGTTTCATTTGAGTTAATTTTTCCTCTTTATCGCGTTTCGACGTTAAGCGCCGATCAAGATGTATACCGAGATATTTTACATGCAAATGTAGAGGCATTATTTATATATTGATTTAAAAAGTGAATGCTTTATGTATAAATTTTTTCTCATTAACCTTTATCTTCCATTGTTTTAACCATATTTGCAAATGAAATCTATGTCTGGTTGTTTGTTGGCATGTCCGAAGGTTGCTTCTTTTTAGGACTCCCGCGTAAATTGGCTGAGGAGAGCTAAAAAATCTCCTTCATTATTGATAAATTTTCGACCGACTAAGTAACATAAAAAAGCTTGTAAGTGTTTATGGGTAAATTTAGCTTCAATTTTTGTATAAAGCCTTCATGCCAGATCTTATCAAAAGCTTAAGAATCTTGGCCACTCGACTGTTGTATCGTTTGATTTATTATGGGGCAAATACGCGGCCAAATATTCGTCGTTCGTCCCAGTTGTGTTCCTAGCATAAAGTTCAAAGAAGCATTTAATTTCATTAAGTGATCCACATGGTTTGAACTTAAGATCTAAAATTGTCTATATTTCACAAATTTACCTAGATAACATTTTAGTGCATTTCACAATTTATTTTAAGACACTGCTATTTTTGCGAACACTTTTATGCAACCAAAACCTACCGAGATTTGTCAGTTACAAATAAAATTAAAAAGTAAAATAAAAAAAGAAAATAAGTAAAAACTCCAACAAAAAAAGAACTTCATCAAAATGTGCATGGAACTTATAACTCGATTTATGTTAAACATATAGAAATAAAAAGTGTCTGAATGTCTGTCGGACTAACCACCGATTGCTTGCTAAGCAGACTACTTCCCTAGCAGGCGAACTGGAGGCCTGCATGCCGCCAGGTTCTCTGTCGAACTGTTGGGTTAACTATATTGTGGTGTGTTTGTTTTAACTACAGGCATTATATCACTTTATCTGTAAACTGTCACTCCTACACAACACACCTTTATTTAATGTGTTTCGAGTTGTATGCAATTGTGCATACGGCAGTATTGATCCATGTTTGTAGCCCTGCGTTTGTATGTGTGTGTGTGTGCTAAGTACAATTTTAGTATGTATTTTATTGATGTTGAAATTTTCGGATGGATGTCTCTTTGAAGGTACGAAGTCATACATGCATGTAAGTGCTATTTGAGCACACTTTTATTTGTTTGATTATTTTTGTTGTTGTTATTTCGTTACGACATTGATGTTTTTTTTACCTTGACAACAAAGTGATAATTCTGTTTTTATTTTAGAAAAAATCAGGACATTAAAGCGATTAAATTGTGACACTGTGTACGACATCATTAAAAACTAAAAGATGGAATGAACAATGTAGATAATGGTTAAAGAATTATAAAGCCACAGGGAAAATATGTACTTTAAATTAAAATTTGCTTAAAAATCAATAAAGAAACGTATTTTCATAAACATAGGCCTTACCTTGTTAATTCAAGAACGGCTTAATCATTACTACTGCTTGTTGAAATTTTGTATCTTATAGATACCTCTGAAATCTTAAGGAACTTCAACAAACTTTATTTACTTGTCTCTCATTTCCACTCACTGGAATTTTATCTTAGTTCCAGTCTCTCTCTCTCTCTCTCTCTCTATTGCTCTTTTTATTTTACTTTAATTTTACTCTCTATTTCCAGTAGCAAAAAGTATCTTTTAAAAACCAACTGCAATTTTCCAATTAGATTATTGTGTTAAATTGTCGTTCTCTCTTTTTTCACAATCTTTCGAATTTTCGCTCTTCCTCTCTTTTTCTACTTACATTTATTTTTCCCCAATCGTTGTTGTTTAGTTCATGTCATGCTGTGCAACTTCGTGTATATTTTGCACTAATTTCTCTCAATATTCTTTTACGGCACGACTTTGTATTTTTTTTTTTGTTCAAAAGTCTTCTTTTTTCATCTTTTCTTTCTTTCGTTTGGTTAATTTTTTTTCTTTGCTGCAAATCCGGTTTAGCATGCGCCTGGTTGTTGCTTCTAGGAGTTAGATTTAAGGTTAATATCATTGAAGGTTTATCTAAAAGTTCAAAACTCATACCCTACATTAGCTGAAGGTTTAAAAAAAAAATTGTTTTTGGCGGGGTTTTCGGTTAAAATTGTGTTTAATGGGAAGTTGTTGCTTCAGCAATTAGATTAGAAATTAATTATCTTGAAGGTGTTTTTTCTTTGGTAAAAATGATCCATTAAATACCGATAGCAATATAAATTAACTCATCTAAATTAGGTCTATTAATAAACATTACTTAAGTGTCATATTACGTATACAAATTACGAGAAGCTTTTAGATCCCACCTTAAGATGATTCTCTAAAAAAAATTTCCAACATAACTGATTTCAAGATCAGCGTATAACCAATTAATTTCTATCCTTTTGGGCTGAAGCCATTTTAAATCTTTTTGCCGAATGCTAAACTTAATAAACTATTCGGCAGATCATTTTCGATCCTCTGGGGCTGAAGCCATTTTTGATATTTTTGCCGAATGATAAACTTACCAGACTCTTCGGCATATCATTAAAAAGACTTTAAGGTATTCCAACACTGCTAGGATATCCTACAACACAATCTTACTCTAACTGCCAAAAATGTCCACCCTAAATAATGATTTTAGTACGACGAGGAAAATATAAACCGAATATTTTTATTATTTCTCCCAAGCCCCATACGAATATCTTCTTGAACCAAGATCCATATAATTCTATTATTTTCTCTAATATTCATACAAATCGTTACTTTAATATATAAAAGCCCTAACTAACATTTTCCTTACTTTACAGGAGAAGGAAAAAACTTAATAAAAATTATAGTCTTGTAGTTGTGATTTTTGTTAAACGCAATTTTTTTATTAAATTGCTTAGAGAATTAAATAAAAAACAGCATTTTAAGAAAATCGCGACTACAAGACTATAATTTTTATTAAGTTGTTTCCTTCTCCTGTTAAGTAAGGAAAACGTTAGTTAGGGCTTTTATATATTAAAGTAACGAAATACACATTGTAAATAATCCAAATCGATCTTTTATTTTCCCAAAGTCCCAAAAAATATACTATTGGAATAAGATCTTATTCCATATTAAGGTTTTGAAACCTTAGACAATCTGAAAGTAACTGCAGTTAAAGCTCCCTTTAATAGCAAAACCGTACGTCTGCCAAACTTTGAAGGGACCTTGCCTATACTTGTAACCGATACATAATTGTAAGTTCCTAGGAGCAACAGTATTGCAGTTGAGAAATAAGTGAGTCAGGGATGTGTGCTATCATCCCTTTCTGTAGAACTGCGTCCTTGATGAAGCGTTGTCCAATACTTTAACGCGTGGGGACTACAAGGTCGACTGGAGTACCTAAAGTAGACTATGCAGATAACATTTGCCTGTTGTGTGACTCATTCTCCGAAACGCAAGTAAAGCTATTTGCTTTGAAAATAAATATGTATTAGCAAAACCAAATCACTGTGGATCAATTGTTATTGTAATCCTCGGCCAGAATAAAGATGATGTAACTTCGTTTTGATACCTTGGCAGCCTCATCGCCGAATTAGGCGGGTCAGCGGCTGACATATCCAATAGTATCAACAGAGCAAGAAATACGTTAATACGAGTCTGGTCCTGATCAGAAAATGAGGCAACTGTCGATTTATAATTCCAGTGTAAAAACCACTCTGCTATATGCACAGAAAAAATTAAAAACCAACTTTAATTAACATATTAGTTAGAAATTTGTACTATTAATTAAATTCCGTACTAAATTTCCGCCTGCAAGCAAATTGATCATATCAATTAACATATTTGTAAGTTTGCGATTTTCTTGCTGTTCAGTTTCAATCAATAGGTTTAATTGATCAAGCACTACTTGATTCAATTCAATAATTTAAGTGAAAATTTTTTCTGTGTGGCTGTGAAACAAGGAGCATGGCACCACGTGACACACAGATATTGTGTTTTTTTACCAATAAATGCCTGCAGATAATCCTACGCATTTTCTGGCCAAGGATAGTGTCAAATACCGAGCTATGGAGAAGAGCAAAACAACAGCCATTAGAAACCGATATGGAACTGAATTGGGCACACTCTAACGAAACCAGCAAAATATATACCGCTAGGAAGGCCATTGAGTGGAAACCGCTAGGAAGTATATGGGTGGGGAGACCCGCTCATACCTCGAAACGCCAAATAATGAGAGAATTAGCTGACGTTTGATCGTAATGAAGTTAAGCACCCCGTTAATTATCAGATTTGTTGGAAAAATCTTGTCATGTCCTTATGCTTTCTGAAGGAGTGAAAGAAATAACTATATATAACAATATAAGAGATAGAATTTGCTGCATAATAAGAATTTAACCAGAGTCTCGGAAATGATTTTAGAATTTTAATACAAAAGTGTAAAATAAAATCCCACTAACAACTTTCAACCAGTTTTTTCCATCTCCTAAAACACTGTTAATCAATATGCATTGTTTTCAAAAAAAAAAAAAAAATTTGCGTACAGAAACTTTTAACAAAAGAACACCAACAAAACAATTCAGACTTTACTACCTGTCTGCTGAATTTTATTTAGTTTCATTTCATATTTTCTTTTCGTTAAAGGTTTTATGTTTAGTAGGCCTTGGCCAAATATGCTCCCAATATGAGATTTCATCTACAATTTCCAAAATAATCATGAGAGCCCTTTCAACGTTTTGGCATTCATTATTTTTATGCATTCTTACGTTTAACAATTGTTTTTTAAAATTATGGCTGGTTTTACTTTCAAAACTTTCAAATTATAATATTTTTTTTTCTTACTTAATTTGGGCAACGTTTATCTGCTAAGTTGAATGGAAAAACAATCTTTGTTGAATTATTATTATTCTTTATCCAAAATGAGCAAATTTATAAAGCAGGGCCCTAAGTGCTTTATACTCTGCCATTTGTAATTGATTTTTATTTGATCCAGCATTATTTCAGTTAAATTTTGTAAAAAAAAAAAAAATATTTGCAGAAGATATTTCGTTTATTTCAATCTTCCATAATTGAAGTGTTTCTCTTTATGGTGGTTTTTTTTTTTTAAATAAAAAATCTTTATCATTTAAGGAATCTTTATGGTTTGTGTTCCTTGTTTTTTTAAAGTTCTGTAGTTTTTTTCTTTCTTAATCTGTTATTTGATCTGTTTTAATAAATAAACAAAAAATTTGCAATAATTTTTTTCGTTTCATATATTTTATTGTTTTAGTTTTTCTTTTATGTTGTCACTTTAGTATAACAATTCCATTTTTATAAAAATCTTTTTATGCGGGGGCATTTTTAAAAGGAAAGTCAGGGTTCGGACAATAATTTTATAGAATTATTCCTACACTGTATAAAATTCCAAATAACAAAGTCTTGTAATAAAGCTAGCGAGTCTTTTATTTAAGCAAGGGTGTCTTATACCTAACGTAACCATACGTCCCGGTTTCACCGGGACAGTCCCGTTTTGCGGCTTTTCGTCCCGGTGTCCCCGAAGATAGCTTTGGGACGCGAAATTGTCCCGATTTCCTTCTCCCATTTTCCCTATGTAAATTCAATTGTAAAAATGGGGAAAGGGAAAAAACTCCCGGGGAGTTTGTATTCATAATTGGGCTGATTAATTTTTTTTTTTTTTAAATTAATTTTACTGTATGGTTTTTTTCCAAGGGGAGCAATAGTTTGACTTTTTTCATAAATAAAAATACTAATGCGAAAATGACAGTAAATTTGTGTCATGATACGATTTGACATTTATTATGACAACAATCTTATAGACTCGCAGAAACAACGTCTACATCAAAGCAAATTCACAACATATGGTTTTTTTCGGTGGTCGGCTTGTTAAAGTTTGTATACAAACAACAGTTTTTTATATAGACAAACCTTTTTTTTACGAGTAATATTTTGACAATTGGACCACAAAAGCAGAGTTGTTAAGTCTTAAAAATAAAGTGTAGAGCAGTAAACAAAACAATTTTAAAAATTATTACTATAAAAAAAGCTGAAACAAGGCGCTCGAGTAAGCGACGGCAAATGGGCTACCTGTAGATAACGAATGTATTTTTGTAAAAATATATTATTAATTTTTTTATATGTTGAAAGGGGTTTAAAAATGTACCAGCCATTAAAAAATTACTTTTTGAGCATTGAAAAATGTCCCCAAATATTGAACTTTTTTGAACTGTGGCTAAATTTTTTAAACGCTCAGTCAGCCAGATTTCATCAAGCAGTAGCGAAGGTGGAAGGTCAGGCGTCATCAGCAATTAAAGTTTCAAAAGAATTTGGCTCAGAGGGAGGGTAATTAGTTTCTTCCATTTTCAGTCCGTAGTTTGATTGCAAAATTTAAAGATAGTGGCACTGATATCAACGAAGAGTTTGTTAAAAGTTCGGCAAGAGAATTTTATAAAACAAGTCGTGAATATTTGGAACAATGGACCTGGTTTTTCAGTAAAGAGTTGGAGATTTTTTTTTGGAAAGAGTTAAAGAACTTGCCTTATGGGAAGGCGTGCAAAAATCTTTGGATACATTGATTGAAAAGAAATATATTGATAGCAGCAAAGACACAAAATTATTTGACGAATTTTTACTAATTTCTAACTACATCACGTCACAAAAAGTAACCGAATGAAATAACGTAAATGCTTCGACGGATGCTCGTTGGGTGGAAGTATTCAAACACTTTTGCATCAAAAACCTTAAACATGAACACTTCTGTTTTTTTTGTCTTCGGGGTACAAATGCACCAGTAGAAGAGGTATTTTCTTTAATGAACAAATTGTGGACGTCTGAAAAAACCCAGTTACAGGTTCCGGTTTCTATGGGGATGTTGATAGTTAAGGTGAATATTAAGAAAACGTAACAAGAACTTTATTCTTATTTAAAATCATGTCCAGCTGTATTAAAAAAAATTTGTTTCACTGACAAGTATAAAAATAATTAATCACTTAAATATGTATGTGTGTTTTATAAGTTTTAAAATTTTTAACAAATATTATTTAAAAAAAAAATAAAAAAAGTGCTAAGAAATGTGTTTTTTTCTACTATGAATCACAGAGCACACAGAGGCGTCACGAGACAGAAGATATTGTGTTATTTTCTGTCTTTTTCTTCGAAAGCTGCCCTTTTTGGCTTTTTTGTTTTGATTACGCAATTCGTGTTGAAAGCAGCGGCCTGTTTTTACACACTGCCACTTCACTACCAAAAAACGTTTTCTTTCTCTTTCTTCGAAAGCTGCCATTGCAAATGATTTATGCATTTTTCATACGTCACTTTTTTCATCTCTGTATGCTTTGTGCTATGAATTTACTAACTGACGTAAAAAAACGGCGTCCCGGTTATTATGAAAATATGATATGATAAAAACACGAATAATATTCACGAACAGAAACAATTCAATCCTTGTTCTGCAAATGTGGGAACATACTTGGTAATCAATTCATAATTATTTTGTCTGATATAATTACCTTCTCGATTCCAATGAATGCATTATTATTCTTTCGAAAATAATACATTATTTGTTTAATTATCTATGTAAGCAATTCCACATTTTCCCGCTGGGATTATAATTAAACTAGCGAGTCTTTTACCACAGAGCACACAGAGGCGTCACGAGACAGAAAATCTTGTGTTTTTCTGTCTTTTTTTGCCATTTTTACATTTTTGTTTTGATCACGCAATATGTGTTGATAGTAACGGCCTGTTTTAACACATTTCCACTGTACTACCAAAAAACGTTTTCTTTCTCTTTCTTCGAAAGCTGTCCTCGCAAATGACTTGGGCAGTTGTCATACGTCACTTTTTACATCTCTGTATAGTCTGTGCTTATACTGAGATAAGCCAGTCTTATACTAAAGTCTAGAGATTCCTTTATATGTTTTAAATGTTAGTTAAACGAGTCACTTTTGCGCTCGCGTTTTAAAAACAGGCAGTATATTTGATATGAATTTGTCTGTTGCATTCAACAATTTTTTGTTTCTAATTAACCAGATTTTGACTGTCGTGCTTAATTCCCAATTTCTTTTTAAAATGTTCTTTTTAAAAAAATTCATGACACTAAAAGTACTGTCTAAGCTACAACATTTAATTAAGCGATTGTTATTAATTGCCTTTTTATAATTGCGAACCTCGATCCATAACTTATACGTTATTTCAGTATTTTCCATTCTCACGTTTTAAAATATTTAAGACAATTTTCACAACTCGATTTTGCCAGAAAACAAAAAATGGAACATACCGAACCGAACCTAAACTTAAAACGGGCAAGTTAAACTAAAACTAGCGAGATGAGTCCATTAATGTTTCTAAAATAGGAAAAAATGTTTTTGCAACGCCCCAAAATTCAGCGCTTTTTTTATATATTTTTTGCATATAGTACATGTGACGTTAAACCAGGTTGCTCACATTATAAATGAAAAATATTTGTACCAGTCACGCCCTAGAATAAAAAGTTTATCACTTAAGTTTTTAGGACTTAAAAGAAATTGTTTTTACCACGCGCCAAAATACAGCACTTTTTGTTTTTATATATATAAATGGCATACGTGACGCCCATATTTTACTGTCGGCTTAAATAGTCACCAAAGCAACAGTGGCTGTACTGTTAAGAAATATATCCGATATGTTGGGATCGGACTTTAAAATTGCGGCGCTATATACATACATACAAAAATCAAAAAACGCTGTATTTTGGGGCGTGACAATGAAATGTTTTCCAATTTAAGAAACTTTATTGCCATATCTTTGACTCTAGGGGGTGACTGGCACAACTATTTTTCGACCCACCGTAATATACATAAATATGTACTACCGAGTCGTCTATTAAAACAATCAGATCTATTGAAGCGTTAATTTGTTTTAAATCTCGAACCCTGAACACATGTCATATACCTTTATGACAACACCATCTATCTCTCTTGCCCAATGTCGTTGACAATGCAACAGGAGATTTTATATACAATATTTTTTTTTTTTTTTTTTTTTTTTTAAAATTGTTCTAAAATAAAGTGGAAATAAAGGACTGCTGCGCATCAGCTTATCTGTTGTTGTTCGCCTTATGCGCAATCATATTGTTATTGTCGCCATTGTCGTCGTTTAACATTAAAATCATATTGCGGCAGCAACTTTTTTTCTCTTTTCTTTTTATGCATATTTACCTTTAAGCAACTTACATACGTGAATTTATGTTTTGTCCCTTCATATCTTGCTTTATGTTGGTGGTTACTACAGATACTGACTTCAACAGAAAAATATGGGCAAATTTAATGTACCAACATTTTTACGCTCGTATCTTGGGCAACCAACATTTACATTGTGTGTGGAAACATCGTCATCATCATCCTTTTGTTTTGTGCTTTTGTGTAAAAAGAGTTTTTTGTGTTTGGTAGCAAGTATATGTACAGATGGATGGATGTGTTACATTTTGGATTCCTTTTATATTTGTGCTCTCTTTACTGTCATATTTCATGTTTGTCCGGATGGATACCATCTACGCAATCAGCCTACAGAGCCACTTTTTTCTACTTCTTGGGCTTATTGCCGTTGTCGAACGCCAAACAACAATAAAAATAACTTTAATACGACACCAACATTGAGTTTTTTGGTATGAATTTAATGTTAAGTAAAAGTAACAAACATTAGCAGTTTGAGAAAGGAGTGGATTCTTTAGGGAATAACATTCCAAGGGGAATAAGCAACAATGTTGGCCTTGTGTTGAAAAAATTAATTTTAATTTGAAGAAAGGATTTCGCCAGGAAAACTAATTTCACTTAATATAGAAACATTCCGCAAGATTTTTAAAACATCTAAGAATCATTTAATTGTACTTTTCCAAATTAGTCTAAATACTGTTATTAGAAAAGCGAGTTCGCTTACGGGTGAATGTGTCATTTATTGGATGTATAACTCCTCCAAAATGCAGTAGTCACAACATATGGCAAATCTTTTTTAAATGGTTGGTGGGATGTTACTTATAGGGCATTTAACTTGGAACATCTGTCATTTATTCTTACAAAATAGTTTAAACAACAAAGTGTTTTTTTCCTACTTTTTTCCCTTATCACCAAAAAAAAAAAACAAAACTGCAACACATCGGTTGCTCATCTGAATATCCATCCATTGAGTGCTTGAGATGGTTTGGCGGTTTGTTTTGACACCAAAAAAAACAAAACAAAATTTACCATAATAATTTGTATTTTTATATACAGTAATATTTAAAATGTATTACTCTACAAAAATTCAGACCTACTAAATGATATAAAACTGTCCTTAATGTACCGTAATGCAATTTGTAGCACCGTGTAAGTGGAACCCCCATAGGACGCCAATGTTAAATATCGTATATCTTAAGAACTGTAATGTTTAAAAATGGTAGGAGTCACTCTAATGGTAAACTACACCTTTGAAAATAAAGGGCGTAGGCTAAGGGGGAGCAATACCCCCGATAGAATGCATATATTAAATATCGCGTAACTTAAGAACTATTATAGCGAAGGGGTTCAATCGTGGTTAAAGCCATTATGGTTAACTATAAATGGGCGGGATAGACGAAAATATAAAATACCGCATATCTGAAGACAAAAGTCTTCAATCTTTGTAGGACCCACTCTTATCATAAACTACACCATTAAAAACAAAAATTAAGGGGATAGGGGCAAGGGGCAAGGGGAGCAATAAATTTTCACAACAGCATCCTGTGAGACTACTTCTTTTGTCGATAGGTCAAATTTATAACCATAGAGTACTATACAGAGGTTAAAAAAGTGACATGTGAAAAAGGCCCAAATCAGTTACGAGGGCAGCTTTCGAAGAATCGTACAGAAAGTGTTTTTTGGTAGTGAAGTGGCAATGTGTAAAAACAAGCCGCTAAAATCAACACATATAGCGTGATCAAACAAACAAACGTTTTGTTTTGTGCAAAAACAAATTTATTTAGTAATATTGTTTTGTTTAATAACTTACTTACTTTAATATTATTTACTCGTATTGTGATAAACTTAAAAGAAAATTTTTACAACAGTTTTGCAAATAAATCTTAACTAAATAAATTTGTGTTCATTGTATTACGTCATAAAAGATGGTGCAAACAGGGCAGCCTTTGAAAAAACAGACAAAAAAAAGGGCAATATATTCCGTCTTGTGACCCCTCTGTATAGTACTCTGTGTTTATAACTTAGTCAAGCGACAGATTCATCAACGCACAGCCGAAAACGGCTGAAATAAGAGACATGAAATTTGGACAGTGTATAAGTCTCCCAACGAATAGATGCACTGAAAAGAAATTTTTGGAAATGTAAATATTTAAATGGTAACAAGGGGTAGCATCGGTGGTCGCACATCTTCTGAAAATATTTATAGAAAATAAAAAGCTAAACTATGATTGGAAGTACGAACAAAATAAGCGGATATGTGTGGTACTTTGTAGTTAATTTCAATGAAAGTTGAAATACAATACGTATGTATGTAAATAACTAAATTAAATAATAATTGTGATTTTTTTTAGTTTAAAGCATTGTTCACAATAAGAGAAACAATTTCGTTTTTTCTTCTATCTTTTTTCATCCCAAAGTATTTCATATACATATTTTCCTTTCATTTTAGAACAAAAATGTAACTAAAATTTTTTAAAAATGTAACTAAAGTTGAGTCTACTTTTACTAAAAATAAAAGTGTTGAATGAAAATGTTAACAATAATGGCAATAAATAAAAGAAATACATAAAGAAGATCTTTTGCTGCACATCAACATATAAATATGTAGAAGATATTTGCGATGATATAATTTTTTGGAACATTCGGAAGAACCGTGGTATTTTACACTACACTGTATGAACAGTCACACAGATAATAGAACGCACGCCTTAACAATTCCTTTACTTCCCAAAAATTAGAGATATTTAAAATAATAAATAAATCAAACATTTGTAAATGAAAGCACATATTTATTTAATTATTTAAATTTAAGACTATTGTTTTGTCCGCATATGC
Source organism: Pollenia griseotomentosa (assembly GCA_963931875.1). NCBI lineage: Eukaryota > Metazoa > Arthropoda > Insecta > Diptera > Polleniidae > Pollenia > Pollenia griseotomentosa. Next base: position 87,559,545 of record OZ007562.1, read on the forward strand.
GAAGTCGAGTCGCTTTTATCTGTTTATTTCCCCAATTAATGTTTGTTTTTTCTTGGTACGCGGCTATGTAATCCGCTTTTTCGCAGAACACTTCGCACTGTTTCTGTATGAACATTAATATTGTGGTAATTTTCCAAAGTGTTTCGAATTTGAACGGCTGTTATTTTGGGAATTTCACTAACAACACTTTTTATAAATTGCTCAACTCGTAAGGAAATTTTGGGTGGACTTCCAGTTTTTGGCTTGCATAATATAAATTGAGACTCAGACAAGTGCTTTATTACAGTCTGTATTGCAGACTTGACACGTCCAACAATTTTAAAATTTGAACTAAAGGAATTCCCATCGTTCCTTTTTTTTTAAAAAAATATATGCACGCATTTCATTGCAAATGTCCTTTGTTTTCTTATCTATTTTAACAAAACAGTTATATTTTTTTTCTAAAATTACCACAGTCCTTAAGAATTTGCTTGCAAGTTTAGCTTGGGCCACTTTCCGTAAATAATTTTTCCTTTAAATCTTCTTATTTTAAAAAGGACAGTTTTCTATTTGGCATCGTACGTATAATTATCTGTGCTTTCAGATTAACTTAAAAGTGTAAAAGTATAATTAGCGGAAATTGACCCAAAATTTTTGTAGATTGATTTTGACAGTGTGTCGATGCCTTGCAAATGCCAAAAAATACATATCAGAAGTCCAGAGTTATTCCTAAGCTCCAATTTTAGAGGGAGTACGTACTATGCCATGAACAACGGTACGCGACATGATGTGATCGGACTTTAAATGGCAGCGCTATATTTAAAAAACTAAATGGGCTGCATATGGAGGCGTGGCTATAAAATTTAACCGTTTTAGAAACATCATTGACATAACTTTCATTCAAGGGGGTGACTGGCACAAACCTTTTTTTGTAAGGATGTCGACCCGCTCTAATGTACATACATATGTTCATATTTTTGAGCGTATGTAGTTTCATTGTTTCTAGAATTTTTTGAACCTGTAAATACATATTTATGCAATTATAAGTGAACCATTATAGAATATTTTACAATAATATTAGCTTATTAAGTTTCCTTTTTTTAAATATCGCAGTTATTTTCCATTTTGTGGTGATTTGTTTTTTAAACGAATGCCTTTTACTTATCGTCTACTTTTCACTTTTGTTTTCATTTATTACGAAGATGTTCATTTTATAAGAACCAAAAATATGTAGAAAAAAAATAAAGCTTTTTTTGTCACTCACATGAAATTTTTTTAATTTTATGAAAACTTAAATCTGATTTCGTTCGTTTTTTTTACGAACGAACAAATATTTTCATTTTCGAAAAACAGGCTGTTAGTTTTGAATGTAAGTTTTAACAAAATGTTTTAAAAATAATAATAAATACATAATTTTGTTGTGAGAAAAATTTGCAAACGGTGCCTTAACCCATTACAGCATAAAGTTTGTTAACAGACTTTTTTTGGTTTTTATAACATATAACGAATATGTGGGATCATATAAAAGAAATAGTTGTAAAACAAGTTTTGATTTTTTTATAACTCAGATTTTACAAGCCGTCCGATATATCGGACGCTATGCACAGCGCACCAATGTACATATATAAATAAAAAAAAATTGTTTAAATCAAAACGGTTTTATTTGTGTTCAAAATATGTTTACATATGAGCAAAATTCATAATGGCATATTTTATGCTGCAGAACCTATTACATGGTATCCCATAAAACATTAAGAATAAGGCCAACATCACATTTCATACATTTAAACTTCGATTTTCCACCATATTTATTAGCACAGCGACGTTCTGTGCTTATGGGAACAATCCAATGGTCTTTGCCATCATACTGTGTTGTGGATAAGGGCTTGGCTGGTTTTTGTCCTTGTCGTGGTGGAGTTCCATATTTAACAAGTAGACTTTGAGCTACATATCTTCTAAATGCAAACAAGGATTCTGAACCTTTATACAACCGACACATCTAAAAAATACGCCAAAATTTGCCACCACCATTTTTTTACACGCATTCTTGTGCGAAGATTCGCAACAGCTTGATCGCATTTATCAAATCCGCCCATATGTTTGTTATAGCTGGCAATAAAGGAGCATATAGACGACATGTTTTTGTCATCTGACATGTCAAATTTTCAAGTCACATGTAATTGTGCATATCTGTCAAAATCGCTGTTTTACATAAGCTTTATAATATTCGGTCACAAACGAACATGTAATTTGCTTCTGACCTTGTCTCTGTTTTTTTCGCATTGTTATTGCAGAAACAAAAGTAGTGCTGGGTTTCAAAATAGCTTGCTGCCGCCATGAAAAGTTTTATTTGCGCCGTAAAATAGTTTAGCCATCTTAACATTTTTTTCTTTTAATTCAAAGATACCAATTTAGGATTTTATAATAAAACGATTTTTATATATATATTCACGTAAATTCTATTCAATGGTAAGATGATCAAACATATCTCGGTATTGTAAAAAATTAACTTCAGCCGGCTAATGATTCCGTCAATAGTGGACGCCGCTGCCGGTTTCTTCCCGGCATAGCTTTCTGATGTCAGATGGTTTGTCAGAAGAAAATAGAGCACACTCTAATTGAAATTTTAACAGATGACTTTGCGTCTGACTTTTACAGAAGCAAAGTTAAAAAGGTAACACACGACATGTATGTATTTTGCAGTGGGAAATTTGACATGTCAGATGACAGAAACTGTAACAACGTTGTTGTCCTTCCATCGACATACAAAAACTTCTTCGGATGATCTGCAATCATACATGCCGCGTTTTTCTCGTTTGAATTGATTGACGTCGAATAGAGGACAGTTTTCAACTCAGTTCGCCCTTACTGTTCCAGTTTCACAATAACCTAATTCTTTGAGTCGCCTCATCAATGTTAATGATGTAAAGCAGTTGTCAAAGTATATTTTTTTTACTCCACTTTGATTTGGTAAATCTGCGCGATCTATCAGACTCAAAACTACATCTCCGCCTAAACCAAAGTCCTTTTTTTCTGTACTTTTTGCAGTATTAATACTAAAAGCCACCATGTATCCAGTACTTGAACATAAAACCCAATTCTGAAAGCCAAATCTTATCGGCTTTCCTCTGATAAATTGTTTTGCATAATGCTTTCCATAGTACGGGATCATGCTCTCATCAATGCTATAATTTAGTGTTTTCTGAAAGATTCGCCCAAACTATCTAGCAATGGACGCAATATATACAATCTATCTGATGAAGTCGATAACAATGTGTTGTCATTTAGATGAAAATTTTGCAATATCGCTTCAAATCTATTACATCTGATGCTTTCCGCTAAAATTTTTGGGACGTCGTTATTTTTTGAAAAATATAATCTTTTATATGCAGAGCTGCCGTTTTTGGTTATTTCTAACCAAAATTGGTTATATTTTTTTTCAATGTGGAGATGTGAATATTTTTTTCATTTTGGTTACTTTTTTCTAAAACAATAATAATTACAAACGAATATGTTTTTCTTAATACAATTATTTACGAGCTCGATTAATTTGTACTGTGTACTACGATTTTTTCATTATTTGTTACCAATGAACGGAAGTTTTTTATAATCCCTTTCAAAACAGCAACCAAATAATTTTTTTAAGATTTTTGCTAAGATAATATTGCCATTTGTGATTTTTATATTAAAAACGCCATGATCTAAAATCGTAAACAAATGAAGTTTTAATCAATGGAGATTTTCAATTATTTTTTTTTTAATGAGCGTAGTGTTTCTTGATTTTAAGAGAAGTAAAGATAATTAGTACTTGAAGTAGGAAGTGCATAAGATCATCCGGAATCGATTTTAGAAAATTACTGAAGAATTACACAAAAGTCGTTTTAGTGTTTTTAAAAACTTGAAAATAAGTTCAAGGTTCTGAATTTAGGTTATTTCCAAAAGTATATTTATATTACAAAATATTTGATATATTAGAGCAATTTTGAAACATTTTTTATAATAAGAATCATAAATTTGAAATAAAATTTACACAAAAGAGAAAAAAGTTTTTATAATATCTTAGATATATGTAAATTAGAAAATATTTACATAAAATACATTTCGCATATCGCCAATCGTTTAAAATTTCGCCAAAATAATCGCCAAACATAAATTTCCATCGCCAAAGGATTAAGACATCGCCACATTTGACAGTCCTACCAATAACAACTAAAAAGCGGAAAACTATTATCCATTTTTGTTAATTATAACTGGCATATTAAAAAATACAGTTGAACTTCTATAACTCGAACTTCATTATCCCGAAAAAAAAGTTCGACTTACAGAAACTTCAAGTTAAAGAATTTTGTAATAAATGTACAACAAAAAATTAAAATATGTACATATTTAAAGATTTCATTTAATGAAATATTATGTGATTTGATAAGTGTTTACATACAAAATTTGAAAAACTTAGAATTATTGAATTTAGATTTATCAAATTTTATCTAACTAAAGATAAATGTCAACAAAATAACCCCAATACTAATTATTGTTAAAGCTAAGGCACGAGCTCTATGTGTTCATTTGTCCTTCAAGTTGTGCTAAAAAAGGTCAACAAGAAAAAGAAAGACAAAAATGAAAAAACAAAAAATGTACTTTGGACTTGAAGAAAAATTCTTGACAAAAGTACGAAAAAACAGAAGTAATGGAGAACATGTAAAATCAATTAAAATAGATAATCATTCAAAAAAGCAAACTTCGATCTACCAAAGGTTAAAATACAATTTGGTTTAAGGATTGATGTTTGACTATTGACGTCAGCAGTCGTCGATGGCTGCGAGTGTAAAACGGCAAATCCATCTGAGGAGATCGAGTGGTTGCGATCGAAACATGTCATGGTAACCTGCCGGCCGCGGTTCGAGCCCCGGCTACGGTCAAGAATGAAAGATTATCTATAACAATTTTAATTAATTTTCATGTTGTAAAATTCCTTTCTTCATAAAAATAATTTTATGAAAATTAAATTTAATGAACTTAAGCCTAATTAAAAATATTAAAAATTTGGAAGATAAATGTCATATTTTAAATAAAACAAAACTTGAAGATGGCAACAAATTTTTGGAAAAAAATTCGTGCAAGTACTTTAATTTGAGTTATAGAAAATTTCAAGATAAAGAAGTTCAAGAGTTCAAGTCATGTGAATTGGCCTGTCTACCGCAATTGCCAAGAGATTCCCTTCGACTTAAAGAATTTTCGACTAACAGAAGTTCGACTTATAAAAGTTCAACTGTATTTAATTTATTTTTTTTATATATTCCTCTTACTCCCACTGGAGCATAGGGCGCCAAAAAATTAAAATTTTTTACGAAAACAATCTCAAATAAATAAAAACTTTTAATTAATTTTCACGTTATTTTTTTAATATGTAAAGGAATTGCATTTCTTGTTTTGTTTTCTTGATTTGTAATTATTGTTTTACTATAAAGTGCAAATAACCTTAATTAATAAAAAGCATTTTAAATTTGGTTATATTTTTTACATTTGGTAACTTTTTCAAAAATTTTTTTAAAAATTGTATTCGTTGTGGCAGCACTGTTTATATGCTAGTTTAGCGTAGCCAGTTAATAAAATTCCTCCTAAACTACGTATATTTCATCTTCAGTTACCATCAAAAGTCTATTTTTTTGGCCAGCGTACAGATTAGTTTGATCAACCATATTTTTTTTTTTTTTGATCCTTGCGAAAAAAAAAGTTGGAAATAGTCCAATAATTCTTGACAACTTTTACTTTGCTGCGAAGTGTTTGAAGCGAACATTGGCCAAAACTGCGAGAAATATGCGAATAGACATGAAGCAGCAATTTTCCATATTGACAGCCCTCAACCACATGTTGCTGGACCAATTTAAAACTATTTAGAAAATAGTAGTTGGGAAGTTTTACCTCAACCGCCTTGTAGTCCAGACCTTGTGCCGTCCGACCACAATTCAACTCTTTAACTGAACCGGGGTATCTGAAATAGTTTTAATTTGTGTTTGGTCCCCAAAAATTAACAGTTCATTCATATCGAGTCATTACCGCAATAAAAGCCTAATCGTCATCAATTTTCGTTGTTTTAATAAATGACTTGATCATCTCCTTAAATGTCATGGTCACATAAGGTATCGTTGCGATTTTATAGCAAAAACAATTTTATCTTAAGCGACAACCTTCATACAAAATGTTTATGAAATAAAATAAAAAAAACCTGCTGAATAATTTTGTTTTTGTCGCTTAAGCTTTTTTTGCGGTAATGACTCGATATGTTGCCAAAAGGATAGGATTAACCTTAAATTCTGCAGTTAGAAATCGGTTTTGATGAAAAAATTTATCCATTTCGAAGAATTCATGATTTTATCAGTTGCTTGCATTCCTTTAAGTCCCTGATTTTAAACCTCCCTACATTTAAACGTTAATATGGTAATGGGATTGTATCGTGTACTCGTAGGAAGAAAGAAGCTTTAAACAAGTATGGAAAGTAGTAGAAGTAAGTAACAAAGGACCAAGTAAATTCCAAGTGTAAAAATGTACACACATTCATGAATCGATATTAAAATAAGCTTCATAATGTAGAAAAATAACAAACACACTTGCACAACGTATTCAAAATAATGTGTTATGTGCTCGTTTTAAGGCCTCTGGTATTGTAATTTTTCTATATTCAGGTTGGTTGCTCGATAGACGACGGACAGCAGTCGATTGTGGTTCTTTGGTGGTGACTTAATATGAACTTTAGGTCTTACAGGAAGATGCCATAAATACATTATACTCCCTTTATACCTTTGTCGCTATAGTACATTCAATTTTTTTTTATAGACAATATCGATGAAATTTCATAAATCGATTGTTTTTCATTTTGCAACGCTTGCAATGTTTCAATGTTTGCGCTTCATGTTTCTTCCCTTTTTCCATGTTCTTTGTGTTTTATATTTTATAATTCATGTTTGTTTGTTGGAGACCTAAAATTTTCAACTTAGTCGCAAGTGAGTATGAAAATGTATGAGATTTTTTATTTAATGTTCAGTGAAGCATTCAGTTGTTATGTTTTACTTGATGGCACAACAAAACAATGCAGCTAACAACAATAACCATAATAGTACTAATATTTGAAGGAAAACAAAAAACTACAACAAAATGAGCACAAAGTATAAGTGTGCTATGAGGCATGTGCTGCAGTCAGCAGATGCTGACGCCTTCGTTTCATTACTGTATGTATGTAGCAAACACTCTCATACTTTTGTGCAACAACGTAAATTTTAAATTTGAATTGATATTTATAGATTTAAAATTATAATTTTTTAACAAATAGGCTATTTTGCCAAAGAGTCATCATAAATGTCCATGTTCCTTATAAATTTTTTAAAGGATATGAAAATTAGCTTAACTTTGTATAAAGTATTTTAAAGTAATGTTTTAAAGAATGTCCTACATCGAATATTAAAGCATACATTTATTATATATATACAAAGGGTTGATGAACTGACGAAAGTGTCGGCAGTCAAACGAACTTTCTCATACATTTATTGATAAAGTAATATTTTTTTGTGTAATATATTTTTCGATCCACTATTACCATTGGCAAAGAGTTCTGTTGATGAGAATGTGGTTTCGAGAACCAGTAAATTCGACCTGAGTTCAATTACTTTTTCAGTCAATAAAAAAATTATGAAAAATTTTTAATTGATTTTATGTTGTAAATTCCTTCCTTCACTAAAATAAATTTAATGAAAATTAAATTTAGTGAACTAATAAAGCCTAATTAAAATATCAAAAACTTTAATTATTTTACAAAGTTTCACGTTTCACTCACCTTTTGACATTTATGATCAGTACACTCTGGCAAATCATCATGAATAGATGCAGGCTTGAACAACTTTACCGAATTACATATCGTCAGCTCAGAATTGGTTTGGCGCATATTATGGTAATTTAACCATAATATGCGCCAAACCAATTCTGAGCTGACAATATGTTAATTTACTTTGAAAATTAGTCATTGATGTATAATTTTGCAATCTTATGCTCAGCAATGAGCCTCAATGTTGCTTAAAGGGTTCGTTTAAAAACAAGACTTCCGCATATGGAGTGATAATAATCCACAACAGACTGCCTGTATGATCAGACTGCATTACAAAATGTGCCAGACGGCGATCGCAACCATCGATTTATTAAAATCAAAATTTTCCGTTATGTTAATTTGAAAAATGGAGTTGGAATCCATGTCAGTTGGAATCCATCGTGCGATTTAGCCCACGATTATTCTATACGTGAAGTCACTGGCTTATACGGATAAACCAGCAGCAAAATTGGACGTCCAGTACCACGTTCTGTAACTTTGGTGAGAACAAAATATTCCAACGTTTCTCGAAAAGTGAGAAAAAATGTGCCTTGATTCATGTCCAAAACTACCACAGAGATTACGTCGTTACGTTATAAATGTCATAATATTCAACTCGAAGCCGATATGAGAACGCCAATCACACAAATCGTTGACGGCGAAAATAATTTAAAAATTTTCAACGACGTCGGTGAAAATACAACCTACGGCTATACCAAATAAGGTAAAGTGCGACTTTAATGTTTGTTGTTTACAAAAAAGCTTTGAAAACATTCGTTTATTTCTCAAAAATTTTTAAAGCAAAAAAATTAAACAATGAAAAAATCAGTCAAGAACAAAATAGTTACCTCTTCCGTGTTATTTTTAATTGCATTTTTAATATATTTTTTAGTGTTAAAATTTGTTCTCCACCCGTTTTTATTCGTGAGTTTATTTGACAGTTTAAAGCAGTTTTAACATTTTACAGACACACATTTTCTGTAAACTGGCGAGTAATTTCCTTACGTGACAGAAAAGTTTCTCGATGCGGTAGTTACTGAACATGGGCACAGAATATTTGTGGTTAAGAAGACCGTGGGCCCAAATGACCAAAATCATTTTTAAATGTAAATTTTTGTATTGAACTTTCGAATAAAAAATTTTTTTTTATAAAATTGATTTTTTTGGATTTAAAAAAAAATTGGATTGTTTGCGCCCGGTTTCGAAACGGGGACCTTGTGCGTGTGAAGCACACGTAATAACCACTTCACTACGAAAACTTTTAGATGTTAAATTTTTTTTTGTTCTTTAAGAAACTTTTTATACCCTTCTCCGAAGGCAAAAGGGTATATATAACTTTGTCATTCCGTTTGTAATTTCTACAATATTGATCCTACACCCTATAATATATCCGTTGTTGTTGTATTTTTATTACTTTTTTCTGTATATCTGGAGAACGGCAAAAGCCAAAGTTTCCAAATTAGGTACAAGTATTTAGGTTATCAATACACACCCTTCCATAAAATGTGGGGCGGGATTGGAGAAGTGGGCATGGTACTTTCAGTACAAAAAATATCAAAAATTTTATAAAAACCTGAACTTTTAGACTGTCATATGGCCTAGGGATTCGACTTGTATATCAAAAGATATGTCTCAAAATTTCGCAAAAATCGGTTCAGATACGAAAAAGTTATGGCCAAAACTATTTTTTTTATACATATGCTTTATTGGGAACCGTAGATCCTCCCGAGCACAATTTTTATACTTCAAAATAATGGAATTCTTTAACACATCGGTATATAAATCTGTCAAATCGGTTAAAAAAAGGGCAAGTTATGAGTAAAATACTTATAAAATGGCCTAATAAACATCAAAATTTGTATAAAAACCTACATTTTAGGGCTGTCATATGACCTATGCGAAGTTCAAATCCGGTTGTCCGTCTCTTTTTCCCCCCTTTGTATTTGTTTACATATACTAGCATAATGCTCAATATGAGTTTCGTTATCACTCTTCTTTATTATTTAATCTATTTAACGAAATAATTTTAACAAATAGAAACTGGGAATTTTTGTTTCATTTTGCTACTTAAAAACTCGCCAAAAAGGATAAATCTACGGTATGACAACACTGCCTATACTAAAAGAAAACAAACAAACACACATACATTTTACAAACTATTTTGGTGAATACAACCACTTATTAAGGTTAACAACTCAAATAATATGATTTGTAATTTTTGTATTATGGTTTACAACTTTGCTATTTTGTGGTGAACAAAAACATCAAAAATAATTACAACTCAACTATGTTGAGTTGAGTTGTGAACCGTAATCGGGCCATATTTCATTTTAATGATATTAAAACAGCGTTCCTTCCTAGTTTAGTTGTCTAGGGGGTTTGTTAAGGTTAGAAACTGTGAGTCCCTTGATTCGAATCTTGGTTTTTCAAAAAGAAAATTAAATCTAAAAACGATTTTAAAAAAACATTTACCAGTTTTCGCTTTTTAAATTTAATTTAAAATGAATAATATTCTCTCACTTTGACTTAAGTCAATTCCAATGACTTTGACTTAATGACAAACTGTCATTAAATTGATGCTAATGTGCCCTTTCTCCGATGTTACTGCGTCATCGCACTGAGGACATGTTCGTCATTTCTGTGATGCCGATGTGTCATCCCATTGATGACATAATTTCATTTTGACCCTGATGACACTTTGGCCAAGTGATGTTAAGGTTGACATCACAATGATGACAAGTGTCATGGGGTCAAAAACGAAGACACTTGTCTTAGTACTGATGTCAAAATACATCAGCGTTATGACGCCTTTTCTATCATTGTAGTATTGTATATGTAAAAATTATTTAGTTTTTGTCTAGTTGCTCGGTTTTCTGCTCGCACAATGGTAAAGGGTATATAAGCTTCGGCACAGCCGAATATAGCACTCTTATTTGTTTTATATTAAGGTCGAATTTATCAAACAGCTAACATTATAGATAAAGTAAGTAATAGATGGAATAACAATTTGATATTGCACATATTTCACGGAACGATAGCACTTTAATGTAGACTTAATACAAGTCTCAAATATTTAAAAACTATAATTTTCGTATAAGAACCCAATTACAAATCTAAATGGAATTTTTCATTACAATCATTTTTGCCAAATGAGTGTTTAGCTAAAAAAATTTTAAATTTTTTTTTAAACTTATCGAAAAAAAACTTTGCATAAATCTTAAAGTTTACTCAAAAAAATTCACAAAAAGTTTTGACGTGTGTTTATTTTTTTTTCTACAAAAGCACAATTGTTTGACTTCAGTTTGTCGATTTGGTAGACATAGTAGTAAATTAATAAAAAGTAAGTAAATTTTTAATTTAATACAGTCGTTTTAAAGTTCATAGAAATGTAAATTATTTCTCTGAATAGAATATTTAACGAATAGATTAATTGCCATTGTAGTAGTTACGTTTACTTGGCTTCCATACAATATTAAATCCAATTTTATTGTAAGTACAATCATTAAAATTGTTTAGCTGAAATAAGAAAAAAAATTAATTTTTACAAATAACAGATTTGATAAACAATTTTATCTTAAAAATATTAAAAAAAAAAATAATCTTACATAAACAAAAGAATTTTTTTTATTTTTTTACATCCTGCAGATCATGACTTTTAGAAATAATTATTGTTTAATTAAAAAACAAAATAATAATTTATAACTTGTAACGAATATTTTTTTATGTCGATCATACACAAACATCAAGCAAATCACAAACAATGAACAAACGCAACTAACACACATGCTTTTTAAATTATCAAAAAACGTCTACTTTATGAGGAGCACAGAAGATAGACTTTTTTAAAACCGTACATATGATACCCTACACCACAGTATTTAAAAACAAACTTTTCGAGAGTGTACTCTTTTAAGAACGCATGGGCAATTATGGACCCTGTAAAACAATAATTTTTTATGGGGTTAAGATTCTTTTTTTTCTTAATATTTATTTATTTAATCTTCATTTATTAAATATGAACTAAAAATAATTAATCAAATCTTTTTCTAATAATAAAGTATATTTCATATCCTGCCAGTACCGGAATAAAATTTTCGCCATCACGGTTTCTGTTCATACTCACAGAAAAAAATCAGTGTAACACCGTCGAAAACAAGGTTTATTTTACCATTTTCGGAAGTGATTCTGCTTCATAGTTACTTCATGTTAATTTAACTTGATTTTACAATAACTTGCGAACAACATTTTTTTCTTTCAAAATAACTATAATTCATGTTAATTTAACATTGCAGTAAAGTTAGAGCACAATGTCATTTCCATATGTTAAAATAACAATCCGAATCACGTTGAATGAAATTTATTTCAAGTTGAAACATTGTGAATTTCATGTAGAATCAAATTGGTTTGAGTGTGATATAACAGTGAGAAGAAGCAAAAACCCTGTAACACATAAATAAGATTTCTGTATGACGTGCTAAACATGTTACACATGTTTCACTTATTTTGTTTTCCCCTTTGTTAACAGAAGCATCAGCAGAATGGCCCGATATGGTTTTCGTCATCATTCTACTTTGAACACTGGATGTTCTATTTAACTCAATAATTTTAACTAAAAGAATACGGGAATTTTCTTCTTTTTATAACCTATTTTAAACATGAAAATAAAAACGTAAGTTTTTCTTTTTATGGTGTTGTTTTTTTTTTTGTATACAAAACAAGTAAATCAGGTTTTAATGGTTTCAATATTGTACAATGTTATTGTAAAATTTTTCATTTAAAAATAATTTAAGACAACGGTAATTTTAAATAGAGTCCATACTTTTGCAAAAATTTACTATGATTTTTTATCATCATTGCGCCATGTTAATTTAACATTGATATGTTTTTCTGTGTGTATATGCAGGTGTTTATCGCTCTTCTGATTTGGGTGAGTGCTGCCGTGCCTCTTCTCCTTAAGCGAGTGCGGCCACCATAATTTTAATATTTCGAGCTAGTGGATTTGGGTGCAGTTCAAGCCATTTTAAATATTTTACTGCATATATCGTAATCATAGTTTTTACTAATTGCCCATTAAGATTCCTGTGGATATTTGAGTTTTTAACATACGTGGGGGCGGCAGTGAAAAGAAGTTGATTTTGGGTTAAAATTCATGTAAAAGTTTTTCTGCCGAATATCTTAAAATCTTCCTCTATATAAGATTTTTTGCTTTTAAGTAATTTTTGAAAGGGGGTTTATATGAGACATATGGTTAATGTTGTCATAATAAAAGTTATTGTCAATACCAACATTAATAAGAAAGTTATAGCATTAAAAGCCATTTCGGGAGTAGTATTTGAATAGGAACTATCGTCAAAATCGAGCCGATTCCAATCAAATCTGGTTGGATAATTTAGATTGCCATTAATAAGTTAAGCCTTATGGTCACAAAGACTCTATTCTGAAAAGAAGCATGTATGGGAGATACGTGAAATTATGGACCGATCCTCACCATTTCCAATAGGCTTGGTTCTTGGTGCAAATGTCATCAAAATATCTCCAAATTTTCAACGTGTTCTTTGCGCACAAGGTTAAAATGGACAGGTTAAAATGGACACCCAGCCAGCCGGACGGACGGACTGACAGACATCGATAGATCGATTAAAAAAGTAATTCTAAGACCATCGGTATACTAAAAGGTGTTCTATGGACCAATATTTTCAGTTTTTACAAACATCAGCACAAACGCATAAAACCCGCTCCACAATTGCGGTTTAAGTATAAAATATGAACTGATCCATACAAGTCTCATGAACGTGACTTAAATACCCCAACATTAGATAAAAAAAATGGTCTGCATAAAGACCCTACGACCCCCTACGATTCGAGATTAAAACGGAATATGTTAAAATCTACGTATTATATTAAAAATTGACTTCATAGCCGTCATTGATTGAAGATAAAAATTAAGTTTTTAAATCCTTCGATTTACGATGAAAATGGACTCCATAAGGACCATCGATTTTTTAATAGAATAACCTCTCAATCCCCTACGATTAACGATTAAAATGGAATGCGTTAATATCTATGGGTTATAATAAAAATAATAATAAAAAAAATATAACCCAATCGAGTTTAGATATAACTGAACTGTACAAGGATATACGATTGAAGATAAAACTGGAACACATTAAGATTAAAACTCATTGTTGAAAATCTGTGTTGAAGAACTGTTTTAAGTCCCCTGATTGCAGATTTAAAGGAACTGTAAAAAAACGAATATCGAGGAGCTTATTAAACTGTAAAATTACTCAGATTAAGCGTGCCAATTAAATTTTAAATTGACCACACGATTAAAGATTAAAATTAACTTTTTTAAGAGGCAATAGACTTTAGAAGTTTAAATTAACTGTATAGAGAAGAGTCAACGGAACATCTTCTATATCATTGCCTGGCATTTGGAGACCTTAGACTCAAACTGTTTGGTCAAAGAACCCTTTGGGGCAAAATGTGTCTCTTTGACATTGATTTGAATAGGATTCACTTATTCATTGAATCAACTAGAGTGGATGTATAAAAATTTCGGCAACCAGGTAACATAGGACCTCTGGGAGAAGTAAAACTGGGTAACATAACACAAAAGCAGTGCTTGATAGCGGCTGCCAATAAAACGTTACCTTCGATTAAAGAAAAAAATTAAATTATTAACCCCCACTATTGAAAATTAAAAATGACTGAATAAAGTAACACGATTGACGATTAAAATAAACTAATAAAGACCCTCTTATAAACAATTTAAAGACCCAAAGTTAAAATGGGCTGAAAGGGTTAGAGATTAAAATAGACTTTCATTGAAGCTTAAAAAATATATTCTGCTTTGAAACCTAATGATTTAAATGGAGTATATTAAGATTCGTGATTAAAGATTAAATCAATTCACAAAGTTTTGTTTGTGTCATATTTTTTGTATTTTCTTTATTTTATGAATGTCACATTCAAAAAATTATAGGATATACAACCCATATGACACAATAGGACACTTTGGGATTGATTGATTATATATCAAGAATTGTGCTATTGAAATTCAGAAAGATCGGTCAACAACTGGCTGAGATATGAGCAAAAAGCCACCTTAGCCTAAAATATTTTCAAACAAATCTTAATTGTTTGAAGACCCTACATGAATTTTATGGTTTAACTTTAGCATTAACTAAATCAGTAGATAATTGGTAACATTAATGGACTAAATTATTTTATTTTTACATAAACTCAGTTTAGTAGAACTTTAGTAGTAAATATTACCGCTAACGGTTATAAATAGCCGAGTTGTAGACAAATAACTCTCTGTTTCCTTTCGAAATAAAATAATTGTCATAAAAGCACCAACATCAAGCAAGCTCTGAGGATAAAATTTGGCCTAACATCTTTTCTTGTACACGCAGAAAAAGGACTTGGATAAAAAACATGTTACAGTCCCAGCAATGGCCATAAATAAACTATTATTATATTATTATGCCACAATAAGTTGTAAAGAGGGTATACTAAGCTTGTCATGCCGTGTGAAACTTTTTTATTATTCATCTCAGACCCCTTGAGTAATTCTAAGTCGATTTAGCCATGTCTGTCCGTCTGTTGAAAACACGCTCACTTTCGAAAAACTCAAAAGAAATAAACAAACTTGGTGTCAAATTGCTTGTAGTTACCCTAAGCAGTTTTAGATGGAAATCCAGCAAAATCGGTTCAGTAGAATCAAAGCTATGAATCAAAATGTGGCACCACCACTTTAAAAAATTGATAATTTTGTTGCAAAAAATTTCATGAAGATCAGTCCATAATTTACCCTAGGCCACATATAAACCCAACTCCCGGAAAACAGTTAAGCACGCCTAAAACCGTAATTAATAATGCTATCAGAATAAAATTGAATACTTCAAAGTTTTATAGGACTAGAAATAGCACTAAAAAATTTCGTGATGATCGTTCCATAATAAAGCTTACTTCGGGAAATTAATTAAATACGCCTAAAATCGTAGCAGATATATTGATTGTGGTAAAATTTTCTTCCAACTTAGTTTCATATGGGAAGAAAAAAATGCATGCAATTTTGTAATATACGGCCCATAATTTACCTTAGATCCCATATTTAGCAGCCTTCTGAAATTCACTATAAACGTTAAAACTAATTTCACCACTGTATTGAAATTAATGTTTTTTTCTGCGGAATTTTGGGATGATTGGTTCATAACTTACCATGGCTCCAATGTTAATCCCCCTCCTGAAAATAATTTAAGTTCGGCTTAAACTGTTACGAATCAATATATTTTACTAAAGATTGTCGGTCAATAATTTAAAATAGGCCTAAGCCGCAACCAATTTTAAAGCTGATGTCTGTTTTTATAAAGATAAATTAATAATAAATAGACATCATATAGATATCACTCCTAAAATATTCGAACTGTCAGTGGAGGGACTCAAGATTCGGCACAGCCGAATATAGCACTCTAACTTGTTGTTTTTAATATTACTATTGCTACGATTTAAAATAAATTTGCTTGTATTTAACCAAGCAATTTTTAACTCGCTTGAAACTTCAAATATGATTGGATGTTACAATATAATGTTTAAAGAAAATTAAGCTACAACCATACGAATTATAAGATAAAAGATAGGCTTAATAACATGCAAATATAAGTGCACTAAACTAAATTATGGAAAATTTTGGCCATATTATGCTTAATATTGACCACAATTTTTTTGTTGGTTTGTTTTGACCATATTATGGTTTATTTGGGGCAAATAATATTTAATTATTACCATATTTTCGTTATATTCAACCAAAATATGGTAACCTGCCAGTGATGCCAATAGTGGTGAATTTTCCCTTTTTGTAGTGATGTTTCGGAAAATTTCAAGTGTAGGGAAAAATGACAGATATTCTATTTTAAGGCAAATGTAGGGAATTTTTAAAATATGATCTCATTTTCAATGTGTTGTGTACGTAAAGTACACGAAATATTTTTTTCAAGAGATTGATCAAATAGCTATCGAAGCTGCTTGGGACAAATTTTGCTAACACCAATAGGTATTAAGTTACATGGATGAGAAAGAACACCTGTATGTACCAAATCGGAAGACATCGATTTAAAAATTGGTTCACTTGACATGAAATCTCTATATTTATTTTCCTGCTTGTTCTTGTTGTTAATAAATGCTAATTTTTAATATTCTTTAATTAGGCTCGAGTTCATCAAATTTAATTTTCATTAAATTATTTTCACTGAGGGAAGGAATTTTACAACCTGGAATTTTTATTAAAATTTATTGATAACTTTTCTTGGCTGAGCTTGGATTTGAACCCGGGTTGATCTTTACATGTTTCAAGAAACACCACTTTCTATCGTCAGAAGATCTTTGTGTTCTACCCGCTGCACCACTGCGGTGCCCGTTAGCCAACAGTCATACATCAATCTTTAACCAGTAGTACTGGTGGTTCGAAATTTGCTGTTATTCTCACTTAAATTTCAAATTACATGTTGCCTCCTTTTTCCTCTGTTTTTTCGTATTCTTTCTGTCAAGACTTTGTCTCGAAAACCTGAATACATTTGTTTTTTTTTTTTTTTTTTTTTTTTTTTTTTTTTTTTGTCCACTTTCGTCGACATTTTGATTTGTACAAATTAAAGTACAAATGTAAACATTAGAGCTTGTGCTATAGCTATTTCTAAGAACAATTTTGATTTTTAGTTGAACTGTTAATTTTAAATTTTTAATATTCTTTAATTAGGCTCGAGTTCATCAAATTTAATTTTCATTAAATTATTTTCACTGAGGGAAGGAATTTTACAACTTCGAATTTTTATTAAAATTTATTGATCATTTTTCTTGGCTGAGCTGGGATTTGAACCCAGGTTGATCTTTACATGTTTCAAGAATGCTTTTATAATAATATTTAAAAAATGATAACAAAAAAATATTTGTTTACCTGTTGCTGAAACCAAAAAATCGAGCCCTTATAGTAAAAATGATGTAACCAACAAAAATAAAATTTTACAGGAGAAGGTTTTTTTAAATACCTTTGCTTCAAGTCTAGGGTTTCGTTTGAAATTGCTTTTGCTCTTATTTCGTAACGGTACTTCTTAGAGATATGAGATTTTTAGAGAAGATGCAAATGATCAAAATTTATCGATTTTCATCAAAAAACAAAAATCTTAAATGTTGTTGGTTACATAATTTTCGCTATTAGGGCTCGCAATGTTAAACGTAGGGAAAAGTGTAGAGAAATTTTTTTTGGTTGTAGAGATAAAAGGGATTTTTTAGACACGTAGGGATTTTTTGGAATTTCTCCTGGCATTACTGTAAACTGCAAACATTACCATTTATAAAGTCCAGCCATATTATATATTACGGGAAATATATTTTGTATGTTCTTAAAGCACTTATCCGTAACCAGTGAACACAATATTAAAATAAAAAGGAACGAATTGTGATAGGTGAAAACAAGACGTATCGTTTAACTGGTGATATTGTGTTTAAAGTATAATTAATCCAGAGGATTTTCTCAGGTTCTTATACTTTATTCGAAGGGGATTTATCATATTAACATGGTTCACTCGGGACAATATCTGCGACAGACATTTTTTAAATCGTCATTAAATGTTTCCATTTAGGTTATTTCAATGAAATAGGCGCCAATAAGCCCCCTCCTAGGACATCGCCATGTTAAAGTGGCAAGTCCCCTTCATATAAAGTTTAAGAAATAGAGCTGGTCCCTCCCCTTTTCGAACTGTCACATGACAAGTGTTGTGTTAATTCCCTTTCTCCTAGCGCTATTCCACCAATTCTATTTAAATATCAATTTATGTTTAAAATTCTTTTTTCATGTCAAATAAAACTAAAATTGTATGAAAATCTGTATTTAAATATGAATTGATATTTAAATAGAATTGGTGAAATAGGCCCATAGAATATGGTTACCTCCAACCATATTTTTTCTGCGTGTACAAAAAGTAAAGGGTGTTTTTTTAAGCTAGATAGAACTTTAAATTGTAAAAAGTAACACAAAAAATTAAATTTTGATGAAATATTTTTTTATCGTTTCAGTATACTCTGACAAATCGTCATGAATAGACTCACGCTTGAACAACGCTACGAAATTATCCAAATTTACTTTGAAAATCAGTCGTCGATTCGCGCAACTTATAGACGACTTCGTCATTTTTATGGCGTACATAATCGTCCATCTGAACAAGCCATTCGTCGAACTGTGGATAGATTTCGTACCACATACTCTCTAGAGGATGCAATAACACCAACACGTCGAAGGAATGTGCGTACTGAAGAGAATATCGCCGCTGTAAACGAAAGTGTGGAAGAAGATCCAAATTTATCGATTCGTCGTCGGTCGCAGGAATTGGGGCTCTGTCCGTCCACTACGTGGAAAATTTTGCGCAAAGATCTCGGCCTACACCCGTATAAGATCCAGCTGGTGCAGGAATTGAAGCCACGAGACCATTATATGCGTCGTTCTTTCGCCGATTGGGCTCTAGAGCAGTTGGCAACTGACCCGTTGTTTTATCGCAAAATTGTGTTCAGCGATGAGGCGCATTTTTGGCTTAACGGGTTTGTTAATAAGCAAAATTGCCGCATATGGAGTGAGACCAATCCACAAGAGACCCTACAGACTCCATTACATCCAGAAAAATGCACCGTTTGGTGCGGTTTTCACGCTGGTGGCATCATCGGACCTTATTTCTTAAAAAATGAGGCCGGAGCTCGCGATACGGGCAATGGAGATCGTTACCGCACCATGATCAATGATTTTTTGTTTGAAAATATGGATGACATTGATCCGGAGGAGATGTGGTTTCAACAGGATGGCGCTACGTGCCATACGGCGAACGCAACCATCGACTTATTGAAATCAAAATTTGGCGATAAGTTGATTTCGAGAAATGGACCTGTCAATTGGCCTCCAAGGTCGTGCGATTTGACACCTCTCGATTATTTCCTGTGGGGCTACGTGAAGTCACTGGTTTATGCTGATAAACCAGCAACAATTGACGCCTTGGAGGCCAGCATTGTTCGTGTTATTCGTGACATACGGCCAGCAGTGCTCGAAAAAGTGGCCCAAAATTGGAAGTCCAGAATGCGCTTCGTCAAGAACAGCCGCGGTGCCCATATGCCCGAAATCATTTTCAAATGTTAATGTCACGTATTGATCTTTCGAATAAAAAAAAAACTTTGATTACAATTTAATTTTTTGTGTTATTTTTTACAATTTCAAGTTCTATCGGGCTTAAAAAAACACCCTTTATTTACCGTACAGAAAATTAACAATATCAGTCCATTATATCCAGGGCTGGGCAGTATTTGAAATACATGTATTTGAAATACGTATTTAAAATACAAATACGTATTTTGTATTTATATTTTAAATACATAACGTGCAAGTATTTTGTATTTTAAATACATGTCCAGCAAGTATTTTGTATTTTAAATACATACAATAAAAAGAAGTAGTTTGTACTTTATATTTTAAATACATACAATAAATAGAAGTAGTTTGTATTTTAAATACATACAATAAATAGAAGTAACTAGTATTTTGTATTTTAAATACATGACCAGCAAGTATTTTGTATTTTGTATTTTAAATACCGCAAATCATGTATTTTGCCCAACACTGATTATATCACAGGGTCTCATACACACGTTTTTCCAAAAATGTTTAATTCTATTAAAAATGGTCTATTCTACTATGGTGAAGGGTATCTAAGATTCGGCAAAGCGGAATATAGTTCTATTACTTTTTCTTCATTTGTATTTTTAATTAAAATCATTATTGGGCAAAACATCCACACCTTTTAATGAAAAAAATATAATTTTCAAAAAGCAAAAGAAAACAAGAGAATTTTGTATTGTCGAAATCCAACTGTGAACAACTGACAAACAATGATCAATGAATAAATTGTTAACAGATCCAAAAAAAAAAATTTATAAAAAACAACAAACAAATAAAGTAACTAATTTGTTGTAACACAACAAGTTCAACAAACCAACATTTATCTGCACAAAACAAAATCATTGTTGATGCTACAAAAATTCATGGTATTTTAAAAGATTGTTCATGCTGTTTTTAATAGAAAATTAAAAATCAAAAATCTTCTAATTTTCTGCCTCATCATCATAATTTCAACACTCTAAACGAAAATTTACTGACTGAAAATCAATGACCAACAACTTCTGAGAAGATCTGTAGTATGAAGAGGTTGGTGTTTGGCTCGTTGATTGGTTAGTCATCAAAGCCCAGAAATTATTAATCTGCAAACTGAAATCGATAACAAAGATTAGAAACAATAGAAAAGGAGAGAGAGAAGGTACACAAGGGAAAAAATATACTGAAATGTCTTGAAATCTGCAGCTTACAGTTAAAGACAATTAGTAACATTTTTTTTTAAACAAATTTTTGATTATTTCGTTATTTAAAAAGTCTCCAAGGGGGTCTTTGATTAACCTTATTAGCCAAAGTATTCAAAATAAAAAATTGTATTAATAGCAACAACTTGAATAAATAATAAGTTTTAGAAGGGAATTTTTTCTTTTTGCTTTAAAATCACTTTAATTTTTCAATTTATTTTAAATTTAAAATAAAACCCAGAGAATTGGAAAGTTTATTTGTGTTTAATTTATCAATAGAATTATGATTAAATTGTGTGATTGTTGTTGTTGTTTTATTATTCATTTTAGAACGATTAGGAATTAAAAAAAAAACAAGTTTTAGTTTTTAAACAATTGTTTTTAATTAAACTAAACTGGTATAAAGAACAAAAACATTTTAAAGTGAATAAATGCAGTTTAACGGAACAGACAGCAACCAGCACCCAGTACAATCACCAGTTTCTGATGGCTGTTTTGTTACAATAACAGCTCGGTTTGGTGTCGGGTGTGTCAGTGTCTTAACAAAAAAAAAAAAAAATATACAAAAAAACTGCCGCAATTAAAATGTAACAAGTATGATTTTTTTAAACTTAATAAAGCCAGGGTACAGTCATAAATATTTTTTGCAACAAAAAAGCAACATGAAATTTAAGTGTATCAAGGTTGATTGGGTAACACTCTACGAGTAATGAAATAAAATGCACATATCGAAGTTTTTACTAGGTCTGGGTTCACACTAGAAAAGTTTTCTTTCTGAGTTGATTGGTAAGACTTTGAAAATATTCATAAACATTTGCAAGTCGGACAGACATATCAAAAAATTCTGTCACTCAATTTCACCTTTATGTCACACTATCATACTTAATGGCAGGCTTGCCAGAAGAATTCAAATTAAAAGTGCTAAATCGAGAATAAGAGTGCTAAATTGTTCTACAGTGAAAAACAAAAGTGCTAGTTTTGCAACATTAAAGGTATTTACGTCAAAAGTTGCACCCTTGCGAAAAAGCAAAAGTGCAAAAACATAACAACAACCACATAGAAAATTTTTTCGCACAAGCGATGCAAAATTGTCAGGGTCTGACTAAGTGCAAGATTATCAGAGTAAAAGATATTGAAAAAAATGCTTAAAAAGTACTCATGAAATCAACTCTACACTAAACAACAACGCAGAAATACCATTTTGACGTAAATTTTTTTCTTTGAATTGAAAAATATTATAAATTGTAAACAGTTAAAAAGAAAAAGCGTCAAAAAAAAGAAATAAGCAGAAATATTAAAAATACTGGAATACTTATCTGAAATTTTTTTTTAGTAGATAAGTTATTAATTCGACTTGTAAATTAATAGAATTATTAATTTTGTGTAATTTTCAAGAAACTTACGATTAAATATTATTAAAAAAATGTTTTGAAATAATCGCAAGTGCATGCATCTTTGAATATTGTCAAATAGAAGGTGCGTTGTTTAAAAAATGGTTTCTGAAATGCTGAAAATTTAAATTGCAAGCAAAATGGGTTGCTTGCGTCAAAAAATGGTTTCGGAAATGCTGAAAATTTAAATTGCAAGCAAAATGGGTTGCTTACGTCAAAAAAGTGCAAATATGCTATTTTGCACAGTTGCAAGGCTAAAAAAAATTTTCATTTGAAATTTTTTTTACGTATTCATTTTGTTTAATTTTTGTGTTCGTTTGTACAAAAAATGCAAAAGTGGGAAAAATTTTCAAGTTCTTTTGTGAATAAGTTGATGAAAAACATGCAAAACATGTTGCATATTTTACCCTTACTTTAATTAAGGGGGTGTATACTGCCCTGTTATACAACTTTGGTACTTATTACTTTGTTTGTAGAACCAATGTTTTTTTTTCTTTGTCATAATTCAAAATATAAAAATATTTACATATTAAAATAAAAAAAAATCTATGTATATAATATACAGTATATTAAAATGTCAACATTTGTTTCCGACCCGTAATAGTGTGCAGAAACCGCTCAAATAGCCTCATGAAGTACACTAGTGATATAAGTGTAATAATTGAAAATAAAATCAGCTAATTTTGTTCTATTGAAGTTGCACAAAACGTAACATTTCGAATGATTATAGGTATCATTATCAGAAAATAAATCGCCATAAAATAAAGTTGTTACAATTGTTTAAAATTTCAATTATGTCATTTACATCTTCCTCATATAACAACTCGTTTTGGTACTTTTCAGATGAACCGATGTTTTTACAATATCGTCCGATATGTTTAAAGTGTGGCAACAAACGTTGTCTAATTTTGCACCTTATCTTATGCGTATAACTGAACCAAACAGTTCTTTTTTCATTCTAGGAACATTCTACGCGCTGTTCTATACAAATATGGCGGTTTAATAAAATTCTTTAATTTGGCACCTGCATCACGTAGGATGCTCCTAGATGGGTCAAATGTATGACCAACCCCACTTTATTATTATTTTTTGCGGAATTTCGGTTTTTTAGTAATTTTATTAATCTAAACCGTTTTTGAGTTTCGCTTATTTATGTTGGGCAGCCACCTCCATTTTTGAAATAACGGTATATCTCGAAAACAAGAGCTAACCTTAAAAAAAAGGTTAGCACCACTGGATTCAGCGTGCCTGAATTAGGTTAAAACGCTAAGTGCCCGGCTTATGTACAGTGTACTTATTGCTCAAAATTACAATATTAAAATTCTTTTTTAAGATTATTTTTTAAAGGTTGCAAAAGAAAAAAAAATCATATCTTAAAAAGAAAACAAACACCTTCTTCAAAGTTTCAGGATTTTTAAAGAACGGTTTGATGTATTATTCCAAAAAAATCACCCAAATAAAAAATCGATTTTTGACTTAGTCCGTTTTTAAAATTTAATATTTTGCAGTTACTACATTTTTTCAATATATGGTTTGTAGCCCTAAGTATTCTCTTTAAAATCACACGAAAGTCATCTTCGTATGTAAACTAGTTTTCGAGATATTAAAGAAATAAGCTCAACAATTTCGGCTAATTCGGCGAAATAATGACATTTTCAATATGACATAACTTTTGAAAAAAATTTTTAAATTTGTTTTTGTTCATATGTGTTCCTAGTAGGATAAAAGGAACTTTCTCACCAAATTTCATCAAAATCGCAAGGGGTCGTGTCCCACTCTTGGTCGATTTGACATGGAATTACCCATATGCCTAATATGTATGGACTTTTCTTGATACGCTTAAAGAATTGATACTTTACTTGAATTGATTATGTGAGTTTTAAGTAGTATTGAGATCTAAAAAAAAGTGCTAAACATGCTAAATAATTATAAAAATGTGCTAAACTAGCACTTAGCACTTTTTTCGAAATTCTTAGTGCTAATTCAGAAAAAAATATGCTTAATCTAGCACTAAAACTGTCAAGCCTGTCTAATGGGCAGACACAATTTTTTTTTTACACATCGTACAACTGAATAGCATAAAATGCAGTTTTTACTGAAACAAAACACATTTTAGGCAAATTGCCTCTCTGACTATTCTTGTACATACGCACTATTTCGATGAGCAGAAATCTTTTTCTGAGTTCCAACAAAGTCGCTTGCAAAACAACTAGGATTTTTTAAATGAATTCTACAATACAACCGTCTAAAACTCTACAATGCAATCTGTCCCATTGTGCCCTTTCCCACCAGGGAACTCTTAGGAGGTGTTAAAGCATCTTGAGGAGTCAGAGCTCTTGGTTTTACTTCCACTGCGGAAAATAACAGATGCATGCAACCTGGGATGCAAAAAAAATACGAATATCAGGGTTCTTTGGGATGTTTGATTTCAATTAGATTTGAAGTAACACCATAATACTTTCTGCTGTGGTGCCACGGAAGTCAGTGGCCCGCCGGTACTTCGGTATCGGGCTGACTATAGGATGTGGATTCCGGAAAGATGATTTTAACATACGAGAGATGCTTTTGAACGAGGGTTACATTGGATGAGATAGTCAAAAGAGGAGATGAAGGATGAGAAGGTGATAAGTTGATGGAAGAAGTCAAGACGATGGCAGAAGAAGATGATGATGATGAGGGATATCAGTGAAGTTTATATGCTGTGGGAAAATGATTGATAAATAATATGCCGGACCAACAGCACCATGTATCATTAAAATTATGAAGGGCGTATGCGTACAACTACACCGAAAAGAACCATATATGAATAAAGACTCGCACGGTTCATGTATGATGTATGAAGAGTTAAAGATTTGGTGAATCTTGTATGAAGACTCCGCGGAATCCAATGATTGAAAAATGTTGTGTGAAAATCATTTAGATGATGAAAAAGAGGTGATGAAGGTTGATGATGATGAGTTGGAAGATAAACTATTCTCTGATGGTGTGCATAAGTCAAGGCCATGTGCTCGTGTAAAGAGGTTATTTTATGGTGGAGTTCCTTGGAATTTTGTGGTGGCTGCGGTTTATACCTAAAATCGCAGGGAGGGCGACGTCTGAAAGGCTGATTTGGTAAAATTGGCCGTAAATCTAGTCATAATTACTTTTTTAAGCAACTGTGATACTGATTTACTTGAGCACCTGCACTATGGCCTAATCTTCATGGTGGATCACAATCACAATGGTGATTTATACATACATGCATTTATGAAGTGTTGTTTAGGAGCCGAAGCTATCTAACCTCCACTCCTTATCTGATTTAAGGCAGTTTGCGTACTGATAGCAGCAGAACTTTTGAATGATTTAAACATCGCAGCAGGTGTTCACTCTACATGGGCTCCCCTACGAACAGTGGCAACCCGTTTTTACCCGCGATGTGGGTATAACCTCAGTCACTTCGTGCTCTCCGAAAGTATGCCTTCAAAGAGTCCTCGGGATTCAGGAAGCATTTCTTGAAAAGCATACTAACGGAGATCTCACCAATAGTCTGATTGGTTTGCTAGGCCAGAGCTACTAACTCCCGAGGCACCATTAATCAAGTACTGAGCTAAACCTCTCTTTGGAATCATTAGACCCTAAAGAGCCCTGTCATTTCGGGTGTTTGTCGCATCCTAAGTATGCGTATACCTTATACGAAGAACTCAATGAAATTACGACTGTTAAACGGAAAAGATAGATTTTCCGATATCTTTCTCCTGCTGCTCTATGCTACGTAAACTGTTACCAGTTACTTTTTTTAACAAAAAGGTGTTCTGCTAGCTTTGACATCGACCGAGTTATTTTAGGAACAGATGTGTCCACGATTAATGTGGGCAACTGCCTAGTCGCTTTTCCACAATGTGTAGAAAATCAGCCCATAGTGCTGACTTTTGAAGATCTCTTTTTCTAAATTTTGAGTATAAGCCATAGCCCCAACGTGGTTCCCAAAGGAGTCTCAACCAATAACTAGTACAGGTCAACAGTCGCTGGGGCTTCCTGGTTCTCGTGGTAGCGGATCTCTGGTCGTCTGCAATCAACCCCAAGAACACTAAATAAAATTGGATCATGATGTCCCTAAACCATTTAAAAAAGCCCTAGAAGTTTAAATATGACTCGAATATAACATCTGCATAAGATTTGTTTGATATTGAAAATAATTGATATATTAGACTGAAGACAGTTCAAGGATAAAGCAAAAGCTGCAAATTATCAAGTGAAATTTAATTTTTATTTTCCTTCCATTTTTGCTCATTAAGAATCACAAACAAAGTTTTCCTCCAGTTGCAATTGCCGTACGGCTGACAAAAGTCTCTCAGTATTTCTAAAAACTTTAAATCGTGCAAACTTTTATTAATCAATAGAAGTTTTTAATTTATATTTGTACTTTATGCATTAATATTTTACTAAAACCCACAAATAAGGGGCCCCAACTGAATGAAGGCTTATTGAATAAACACTACCAACAATACTTTGTTACATTAATCTGAAAACATTTATTTAAATTTTTGCATCTGCACCAACTTGATTAAAATTATACCTGGTAGCAATTTATAAACTTGATTTGTTATTGAACAACAGCAAAAAAAAAGCAGCCCCACCAAACCGAAAAATTTATAAATAAAAGTCGGTCTTAAGTAATGCAAGTATGACTGACTACAAGTTAAAGGCTTCTTGTTTAAATGCAACAAAAAAAAAACTAAAACATTTTATTAAACTCTATAACTAAAACCAAGTCACCGCATAAAAAATAAATAACATGCATATAATCTGGGTATCTGTATCTGTTTTATTGTTTTTTTTTTCTTTTTCATTCGTAAAATAAAGAAATAGTAACGAGTATTTTTAGTTGTACACCTGGGTGCTGCGTCATGATCTCCTCCTTGCAGTTTTATTTATACAACTTTAGTTCAGTTCTCTAGTAATTGTGTCTTTCATTTGGTTACTGACTAGGCTGGAACTTGGAGCATTTTTTTATAGTTTATAGTTTTTCAAACAGTTTTTACCATTATTGTTATTTGAAAACCAAGTGTTAGTATCTACGAATAAGTATTGCAGCAATACGCGTGCTTAATCATTAAACTATGGATCGATTAAAACCGGCCTTAAACTCGTATCCATACAGCTGCTTAAACTTTTCTGTTCAAATCAGTCAGTTTTTTCAGCATCATAAGACCAAAGCGTGAACAACAACTACAACTGCAGCAAAAAAGGGTACCAAAATACGCCCAAATGCAAACATTTTTAAATTAACTATTTTTAATTTTTGGATAGTTGGTGTGGTTTGTAACACCTACACTCGGAAAATTTTAATATTTAGTTCATATAGAAAATCTTTATATAATTTATTTCGATTTTTTTCAAATTTTTTAATGACCAAAAAAAGTAGCTAAACAGTAGATTAAATAATTATAGCAACACTTAAGAAAATTACATTTAATTTGTAATAAAGTGACAAATTTAGGGAGCTGATTAAGCAATAAGGCTTAGTGTTGCCAGAAAATCTTTTTAAGATTTCATTGAGGCTAGTTTACACTATCTCACAAGTCTTACATATTCCGTAATACTTTGTGAGATAGAAATCTAATGAGTTTTGTTGCGACTGTCAAAAAATCTTATTTAACATAACAGGTTTCTTTGTAAATGCCACTGATGAATTTCTTAAAGAACTTGCTCGTATATACAATAAAATGTTTGAGGATAGAATTATAGATGAATCGGTTATAAAAGGGATGTGTAAATGAACCAGCAAATTATCGGGGTATATCGTTTATGAACTCTATCGCAAAAATATTTATAGGAATCATTAACGATTCACTTGTAGCATGGATTGACGATAGAAAGATTATGAATGAATACCAAGCAGGATTTCGAAGGAAATACTCTACAGCAAACAACATATACAATTTAGCTTCAATTGTTAATATTAAATTGGATGAAGGAAATAAAGTATATGCTTTCTTCGTAGATTTCAAGGCAGCTTTTGACAAAGTTCCCAGAAAATCTATGATCTACAAATTGTACACAATTGGAATATCCTATAAATTCGTTAAAATTATAGAAGAAATATATGAGAACACACAATCGGCGGTCTGGACAGGAATTGAGTTGTCTGAATACTTTGACACAACATCTGGCGTCAAACAGGGCTGTTTGTTATCACCGATTTTATTTGCTCTCTATATAAATGATTTATATGAATATTTAGAAGGTGGACTTGAAGGAATCAACATCCGAATGTTATTATACGCAGACGATATGGTTATATTGGCCGATGATAAGAAAACGATGGAAAATATGATACGGAAGCTCGAAATATATTGTGATCTATGGAATTTAGAAGTGAACATACAAAAATCAAAGATGATGGTATTTAGGAATTGGGGGAAGACTAAGTGTGCAGGAAAAGTGGCTATTCAGAGGAGAAGAAATATATATAGTAGCAGAATACAACTATCTTGGAGTCATCCTAGCTCCTTAAATGTAATTTTTTAAACATTTGCAAAATAGAAACGCGCAGGCTAAGAGTGCAATAAATGTAACATGGCAAAACTTTTTTAAAAAGAATGATATAACATTAGAAATGAAATGGAAACTCTTTATGGCAGTATGCAGATCCGTTTAAGCATATTTAGCACAGGTCTGGGGCTACGGCTTTTTCGAAGAAGTAGGTAAGTTACATATATTCTTTCTAAAAAGAGTGTTAAAACTCCCTATAAACACACCAAATTATGCAGTAGAGCTTGAAACTGGCTTGAACCAAAACGTTGTTTAGCTATACAGATGATAGGTTACCACACCTCTTAACAAAAATAATTCTTGGAAAAAATATATTTTAGGCAAAATGCCTTAACGATTTGGCAAAAAAAAAACTTAACACACAATGGGCAGATATAAATACTACGGAACCAGAATGGAACTTCCGAATTGTGTGCAATTTCTATTTCAATAGATGTTGCTTGCCTAACAGCATCGGAGGTTATATAGCTCCAGCGCCAGAACAGGGGACGCACGTATAATTCCTCAGCTACAACACAAGAAAAAGATAATACTTTATTTACTTAGACAATAAAATATACAAATACTAAAGGGTGGTCCAGCCAAAACGCACAATGTTAATTGTATATAACACAAAAAGTTTTCAGAGAATTATTTCAGGCCCTAATTGTGTAAAACGCAACCTAACGCCAAAAATTACATTGAAAGCAACAAAAAAGTTAAAAATATTTTGTAATTTTGTTGTTGCTTTCTAAAATTTTTTCAAAATATACAGCGTTTAAAATTCAAAAATTCAATACACATTTTTGTAGAAAGCAACAACAAAACTACAAAATATTTCTGACTTTGTAGTTGCTTCCAATGTGATTGTTAGCGTTGCGTTTTACACAATTATGGGCCTAATATTTTTTATTATTATAGAAGGATCAATGACAATTATGTGTGAAACAAAATATCGACCAAATATCGGATAGGCATACCTCTATCCCATGGTCCATATTTTTAATGACTCTGATACATAATTAAGGTTCAATGTCGTTAATGTGCCGAATTATCTTATCCTTTAGCTCTTGAATTATTCTTGGGTTATTGACGTACACTTTTTCTTTTAAATATCCCCAAAGAAAGAAGACCAACGGTGTCAAATCACATGATGGTAGCGGCAAATTATCATCGCCACGGCGTGATAACACGGCCATTGAATTTTTCGCACAAAATATCCTGCTGGAACCACATATCTTCCAGGTCCATATCCTCAATTTCTGGCCACAAGAAGTCCGTTATCATCTCGCGATAACGATAACAACATTTTCGGTAACTGCTTGGCCGACTTAATTATCGAAGAAGTACGGTCCGATGACGCCTCCAAACCATAAAGCTGAAGGTCCACACCATGCGTTTATGCGTCTGTCCTTTTTATGCATTTGACAAAAAAGTTGAATCAGTGCAATTGCATATGACAAGTTACACACCAAAATGCATAGAATGCATAGACGTATGAACGCATCAAAGTATGTTTACTTTCTACTTTTGTATCCGTCGCATGTGTGGTGAATAAAAGTCAACTGTTATTGATGGCCATGGATGACAAGTCATATTTTATTTTCAATGTTATCGATAAATATGTTTGTGTGGTGGATTACTTTTTACTATTTTTTTGCATTAAAAAAGGTTTTTAATAAAAGAAAATGTTTTCGTAATAAAGATTGCATAAACTTTAAAGAAGAAAAAACATTAAAATGAATTTTTAGCACAATTTTACCACGAACAAAATTTGCCATTCTAGTTATCGATTACTTTTATGTTCTGAGTGTCATCTTTGTTGTGTTAATTTTTTTTTAACAAATGCCATAAACTGGAAAGTTATTTATACCGTGGAAAATCACGAATATTTGTATAATAAAAGCTTTCTCCTCTTTGAATTCTTTTAAAGAAATTCGATTAAAATATCAATAACACTCCATTTTTGCCAAAATTGTTTTTATTTAATAAAAATGTTCTCACAACAGCTGATAAAAAAAACAATATGGTGCATAAAACGCATTGCATGTTACTTGCATTTAGAAACGCATCAAATGCACAAAAAGTATCATACGCATCTACGCATGAACGCATGGTGTGGACCTTCAGCTTAAGCCGCACCAAACAGTCGCTCTTTGTGGATGCATCGACTTTTTAACAATCACTCGTGGGTTCTCATTTGCCCAAATGCGGAAATTCTGCTTGTTAACGAATCCACTGAGGTGAAAGTGTGCCACGAAATGTATTTTGATTTGAACGCCCATTTTCGCAAAAGGCTTCAACAATCTTAACGCGCTGCTCACGTATGTACCTCTCCATGGTTGAATTTGTCAAACACTCAAACAAAGAAATGTCAAATTTAGTTGGGAAAAAAACTTGACGTCAAGGCGTGACTCATAATTAACATCGTGCATTATGATTGGACCACCCTTTATATACCAATAGTATAAACAAAACTCATGTCAAAATTACCCAGCAGAAAAATTGGGTTTTTAGGCACTTAAGAGAAAAAGCGCATGTTAAAAGAAGCTCTTATTGTCAGCAGAAGATAGTCCTCCAAACCGGAAACACCCCATACAAAAATCAGGCATCCCATCAACAGGTTAGAAGCGATTTGAGGTATGAATTCATACATAAAACCTGCTCCTTTTGGAGCACATTTTTTACTCTATAAGCAGTAAGAAAAAAAACAAAACCATTAATATGAGTTGTCATTATTGTAGACAAGACTTTCGCCAAAACGATAGAATAAGACTAGGCACAACTATTCAAAAAGATGGTCCTTGATACTCTAGACAAGTTTATTTTCAAGTGTATATAAAAGGCTATAGTTAAAAGGATAGACCCCTATAACCCTGCCTTGTTAAGAATTTTCTCATGACTTAAGACAAGGCTATGTACAAATCTAGAGAGAAGACGATGTCCCTGATACTATGTATTTGACTTACTATAAATAGTTTTGACTTTTTATATTTTACCATTTAACTCACAGATTTTTCTCTCAGTGGTACTGTGTGGCAAATAAAGTGTTTTTAATGTTTTACATTTTTAGCAGACACATTTTTCAAAGAAAATCTTTCAAATTTCAAATTAAAACTATTGCGCAGACAATCTTGTGTCTGGGGTCAAAATGTAGTAGCCCCTTTATTTACACTGTGTAGTTCGTGTAAATTTTTGTTTTTAACATTTCTATGCCATGTTGGTTTTATTTTTTTATGAGATCTAAAAAAAAAAAATATTTGAAAGTAAAGTAAACAAAATCCAATATTATAAAAATGCATAATGAAATTTTTACATAAAAGTGGTGTTCTTAAATAATTGCAAATGGTCTTGCAACATAGCAAGTGCAAAATGTCGTTGCGTTTTTATTTCACATCAACAACAAAATACACAGATTTACACTTGCTACAACATTGCTTTTTTGCTAGCCTTAAAAAACCAAACAAAAACAGAGGTTTGATTTCAAATTGAAAATGATTTGAAATAAAATCTTTTCTTAAACGACAAACGTTTGATAGTGACTTGAAAATAATGGCATTTTCAATAAAAAAGGGAAATTAATTTAAAATTGAGGAATGGATTTATTTTGAACTTGCTTTCAAACGTTATTATTACATGTGTCTGCTAAACATTCGGCACCATAGCTAATAGACGAAATAGTGTCCTTTTCGCCGTAAGTTCATAGAAAAACGAAATACTAGCAACGCGGTCGTACATTATACTTATATTTTCTTCACTTTCCGTATTTTGTTGTTGAATGATTAACCATCATAGAGGCGTTAAAGAGAAAATAAAAAAAATATTAAGAATAAAATATTTATTGAAAACTTAACAAAGTTTTTAATCGAAACCGATGAATATATTGACACACTATCTCTATGTGAACTTATATTATTTAAGTATGTGCTAGTAACATCGACTAAATCATTTCAATTTGAAAACTGAAAAAACATATGATTAAATTTTGTAATAAGCATTTGTTTAATTAAAACTTTTTGCATATTTCAGCAAGGCTTTAGAAAACGTTAGTCGTAGTAGTAGTAGTAGTAGAAAAAACTGGACGTAATAGGTATCAAAAGTAACTTCCTGAGCTTGATCAAATCATATTTGTTGTGTAAAAAATGTATTTACCTCTACTGTTATAGAACCATCAGCGATACCGTTTGGTTACATTTTTCGTAACTTTTGGAGACCCGAAGTAACAAATATAATATTGTTATATTTGGCCATGGCACAGAACAAAATAATATTTAAAAAAAAGGACTTGATTCAATAATAGCAATAAGAACTACCCGTCTCTGAAAGCAGTTTTGAATTTTCAAACTCAATTACTTTTTGCCAGGCGAATTCACTTTTCAGGTGGCGCCGAAAACACAGCTGAGCTACTTTTTTTTCTTACTTAGAGAGAGAAATGTCAAAAGTTGCATATATTCTTGACGTATCGACCAACTAGAGCAACAACAAAAATACAATGTTGTTTTTTATGGTTGTAGTATTGCCGCTACCAGATAATGAATTCGCATTGCTTTTTACCAAAAGAAAAAATTTATCAGGGGCCTAATTCTGGCAGTCGTGATCGAGTATTTTCTAGATTCGAAAGCAATTGGGAAACTCAAATTAATGATATACAATACTGAAAAATTAATTCCGACTCGTTCAGTATTGACTGATATAATTAGATATTAAATTGCTTTCGAATCGAGAAAATACTCGATCACGACTGCCAGAATCTGGCCCCAGGACTCTTAGCTCAAACGTTGCTTTTAGATATTAAACTAGTATGTAGTTCCGGATGAAATTTATATGGGTGTTTATTTCAATTTCAAAACTAGGTTTTTATTGCATTAGAAATAAGGCACCAAATTAAAGGGGGTTATTTCATGCCGCCACGCTTATATTTTGTAATAAGCATTTGTGTTAATTAAACTTATTAAAATATATTGGTTTGTGTTTTTCGTGTGCATATTTTTTTAGCTATTTTTGAGAATATTTTTCAAATTTTAAAATTTTTTGTGCATAGTTACTAAAACCTGCCCTGCTCGTGAGTATTGGGAAAAGTTTATAATCTTGGAAACACTGCGAAAGAACCATTGTTCAAAAATTTTAAAAAGCAAAATGTTTATTAATTTTTTTACCTCAATTTTTCAATGCGAGACTGAACACGATTTTTGACACTTTTATCTATATTTATTCTAAGTTATGGTTTTGTTCAATAAATGATTTTGTTGTCTTGTTGTTATCACTGAAATATCGTATAAAAGTATTGAGTTAATATAAATCGCATTCAATTAAGGAATATTTCAAAATGTTACTCTTGACGAAATGCGTAACCTTTTTGAACGAAAGCCATAACTATTTTATTCTTTCCATGGCAACACTGAGTACAACAGACCTTTAATCCGTTTTTGTGAAACATAATAGAGTGCCTCGGTAGGCTAGCTGGTAGCGAGCTAGTCTATCAGCGCCGAGGTTGCGGGTTCGATTCCCGCCAGAGACTCTGGTTTCTTTCCTGCAGACAAGCATAGAGCTTCGCGGGATTAGCTTAGGAAATTTAAAAAAAAAAACGAGACACCCTGTAACAAAATTAAAATCTGTTAAAACAAAATAAGTGAACAGCTTGTTAACATTTTTAACTTTAAGTTAATTTTTACAAGAAAAGCCCTACAAAATCTCACCACAAAATATTTGTTTATCACCATTTAAATGAATTTTATCTAATTTTCGGTATTCAAGTGCATTCAGAGAATATTTTAGTCGAAAACATATTAAACAAAATTCACATAATTTTAACAGGTGTAAAATGATCTCATCAATAACAACTTCAAAATTAGTTTATATATAAAAAAAAAACAATAATATCAATTCACAACATACCACAAATGTTTTTATTTTATTATTAATTAACCCACTAAAAATATTCCCATAAAAAGAAAAAACGATGAAGATCTATCGATCGATTGTTGTTGTTGCTGCTTTTAGTGATCTTTAAACAAATAATAAAAAAAAATAACAATAAAATTATTTAAGAGTGTTTTTAAACTACTTAAAACTTCAACCCAAAATCTGACTACTGTTGTGCGGTGCCGCTAAGAGGAATGACAATTCTAGGAAATTTCTTTAGTGTTTATTGGATGATTAAAGAATGAATTACGTGGAAATAATGTAGGAATTACACTGACAGAAACGAAAAAAAAAAATTTAATTCGTAAACAAAAACTAAATTTTAGTCCCTTAAAAAAAGAGGGTCGGTCTGATTCTGGCCTTGCAATGTGACCATACACAGAAAAAATTCTCCAAAATTTTTCACCAATTAAAGCATTAATCAAAAACATAATCAGTTTTAATTAAAAATTTAATCAAGTGAATTAAACTTTTAATCAAGTGAATTAAACGTTTAATTAATACTATTAACTGGTTTAATTGATACTATTAATTTGTTTACTGGTGCAAATTTAATTAATTTTTTAATTAATACATATCACACATTTTTTAATTGAAATCAATTTTTATTTTTTTCTGTGTACAGACAACTACTCTACTTCTTCCCTCAAAAAATTCCTTAAGTGTTAATAAAATGAATTCACTGCTATTAACAACAAATTTAAAATAACAATTAAATTTGTTAATATATCGAGCAAACAATGCCATAAAACTCTTAACAAATAAAAATGTTTACAAAAGAGAATGTTAAAAAAAAAAAAAATAAAAACTTTAAAACTGAACTGAAATGTGTATTCAATGGATTTTTTATTAGACATAAGTTTTGTTGTTGTTGTTGCTGTTGCATTGTTTAAATCAAGTGCGAGTATAAACATTTGTTGAACCAATTAACGCTTATTTTATAGCCCTTTAAAATTTTTATATTGTAGTTGTTATTTTTTTCTTGTTCTTTTCAAAAAAGTAATTGTTTAACACAATATTTCTACAACAATAAGCCACACAGAAATAAAAAAATACTTCATCAGTCAGCCAGTCACTCGCTTACGAAATTTAAACAAAAAGTCCTTTTCTATTTGATTTGTATTCACTGAAATACTTTATTGTTTATTTACTTGAAAATTTATTCAACTCTTATTTTGAATGGAAAAATTGTTGCGAGCTATTGGAATGTGTTTGGTTGGTAGCCCTTCTACTTGTACTTAAACTTTAACATAAATCTTTTTGGAAATTAACTTTAACAAATATTTATCAATATTACTTGGTTTTGAAAACATAAATGTTGTAAAGTAAATAAAGAAAATCCACCGACATTTTGGCAAACAGACGTAACTACGTACCAACATTGACATCTTAAAGATGCGCATCGGATGTGTTTCGGCGAAGAGGTCTGTCTGTCTGTCCTTCTGGCTGACGTTGAGTTGAGTGTAGAATTGACACAACATCGAATTGTTATTGATCTTAACACTTGACTTGAAATAATTTCAATGTTGTTGTCTTACAAAAATAATATATGATTTTGTTGCTTCTACAAGATGAGGTGACCATGTTGGAGATATTTTTTTAATCAAATCGTTTATATGGAGAAAAATTCGTGTGAAACATTAGCACTTATTAATACAAATACATATATATCTAAATCATGGTCCTTCGAGAAGTTATCTGCTTTGTTCACACATTGGTTTTTAAGCGCGTTTTCGCATCTCGAACGTGATAAAGCTCTAATCACATCAAAATACAGATGATTATTCATTCATTTAAGTGATTTATTAATCATTTCAAATTGACATGATTAAAACTAAACCGTTTCATTAATCACATAGAATTCTCTGAACATACCTCAAACTGAGTTGCATCATACTCAGGATCGACCACAATGTGTACTACTGACCACAATTTCTTTAATACATTTTTAAATTAGGTCACATATTTTTAATTAAAATAAATAATCGTTGTTTCTTTACTTTCACAAATATTTGACTTAATTACGGATGTTTTTTTACAAATATGTTCGACTTAATTGCGAGCCTTTATCTACAAAAGTATTTGACCTTATTCGTGAGCCTCTATTTACAAAAACATACTACTAAATTCGACTAAGTCGACTTAATCGTGAGCCCTTTATGTGTACATAAAAATAAAAAGGAATTTGTATGTTCCATATAGACTCATTACCTACTGAACCGATTTTCTGAAAGTTTCACAGAAATTTCATGATTATCCGGCGCTTAACACAAGCTTTAAAGTTGGCGTGGCACCTCCCATACAAACAATATCAGCCATGTCACAGAGTACAATTCCGTTCGGAAACGGAATTCATTTCGTATTTTGGTGCTTCACAAAATGACGAAAACAATTATGTTTTCTTCGGTTCCGAACGGAATTGCACTCTGTGACATGGCTGTATATTTTAATTGCCTTCTATCTGGAGAACAGTAAAATTTTTAAATTTGAAACAAAAAAACTTGGTTATCAGTAAACACCATCTTCCAAAAAGTGGGCTGGATTAGCGAAGTAGTCCCATACAAACAAAATATAATTTTATATATGTCTGGAGATCGGTAACAGTAAAAGTTTTTCAATTTGGACTAAATAGTTTGGGTTAAGAGCGGTCTGGATTGGATAGGTAGGCGTGGCATCTCGTATGTTAAGACAATATAGTTTTCTGTATATCTGGAGAAAGGTAACAGGAACAGTTATCCCATTTAGTGCAAATATCACAATTATCAATACACAACATCTGGCAAAAAGAAGGCTTAATTAGAAAAGTGGGCGTGCCACTTCCCATACAAAGAACAGTTACAGTTAAAATTTTTAAATGTAAAACAAAAAACTTGGTTATCAATACAAACCTCTACCAAAAAGTGGGCTGGATTGGCGAAGTGGGCGGGACACCACCTCCCATACAAAGAAAATATAATCTTATATATATATGGAGAACGGCTACAGTACAAGTTTGTGAATTTGGAACAAATAGTTTGGGTTAAGACCGGTCTGAATTGGAAAGGTGGGCGTGGTATCTCCCATATAAAGACAATATAGTTTCCTGTATATCTGGAGAAAGGTAACAGGAACAGTTTCCACATTTAGTACAAATATCATTATTGTCAATACAAAACATCTGTCAAAAAGTGGGCTTGTTTTGAGAAGTGATAGTGCCACCTCACATTCAAAGACAATATAGATTTCTTTATATCTGGGGAAGAGTAACAGTAAAAGTATTAACATTTTGTACAGAAAGCTTGGATATTGGAAAAGTGAACTTGCCACATTCCGTAGAAAGATACTATAAATTTCTTTATATAAGAAGAACGGTTACATCAAAAGTTTTTAAATCTATAACAAACAGTTTTGTTTTCTAGGCAATACGTCTGCCAAAAAGTGAGCTGGATTAAGCCTGGTACTCTGTTTAACATTTCACGGGAAATGCTGTCAAAACGCATATGAAAAAAACTTGTACGGAATATCTATGAAATAATGTTGATAGAGTTGTACTCTGTTTATTTTTCATTTACAACTGCGAAATAATGTAAGCTGCACTTACTTCACGTGGAATTTTAAGCAAAGCTAAAAAGAATGAACTGATTATTAAATAAGAAATAAAAAATTAAGATAACACAACCGGTAACATTTTTTTATGTATATGTATTTACTTTCTTTTTTATTAAAATTTTTATTAAAAAAAATTATTTTTAGTAAAATAATGGCTATCCATTTTGCGGTTTCAAAAGTAAACGTAAATAAAACACATATGCACTTTTTTTCATGATATTTCTTTTTTATTATAAAGTTTGAACGTTGACATTATGTGTGAAACACTATATAATTTAAATGACCACCACGCGAAGTGTTGCAAGCATTGATTCTTTTGAGGTAATTTTGGACCACTTTTTGACACATATTGGGCGATATCTCAGCCATAACTTGATGAATGTTGGTTCTTAAGTGTTCAAGAGTAAAAGGTTTATCTGCATAAACACGGTCTTTCGCGTAGCCGCACAAAAAAAAGTCTAATGGTGTCAAATCGCATGATCTTGGTGGCCAGTTTATGTCGCCACGACGAGAAATTTCACGGCCAGGAAATGTCTCTTGCAATAAACCATATTCGCTCGAGTTGTGTTGCATGTGGCACCGTCTTGTTGAAACCACTTATTCTCCAAGTCGTATTCTTCAATAGCAGGCAAAAAAAATCGGTTATCATACGACCATACAGTCCTAATTCCTGAGAACGACGAAGAATCGACACATTCGGGTCTTCGGCAACACTTACACTTACAGCAGCGATATTTTCAGCGGAACGAGCGAAACGATGATGCACTGGCCTTACAATATCTGTAACCGCTGCAGTCTCTTCAAATTTCTTCACAATTTTGCCAATTGCTTGCGTAGTTGGACGATTATGTAAACCCTAATATCCTCTTAAAGCACGATGTGGCTGTGCAAGAATCGCCATTTTTCTAGTATGCTTGCAACACTTCGCGAGGTGGTCATTTAAATGATATAGTGTTTCACTCATAATGTCAACGTTCAAACTTTTTAATAAAAAGGAAATATCATGAAAAAAAATATTTTATATGTGTTTTATTTACGTTTACTTTTGAAACCGGCAAAATGGATAACCCGTGGGGTTTGTTTACATACGCAAAACAATGTCGCATACTTTGCAGGAACAAAAACGTCAAATTGTACAAACTCGCATGATAGGTAACATTGATACATGTCAAAATGTTCGTGTGAAATAATTAATGTTGCTCATCATTTTTCACAAATTTAAACAGAGTACTAGGCTTTGGAGAAGCGGCCATGTCACTTTTAATGTAAACACAATATAGATTTCTGCTTATCTGGACAACAGTAAACGAACCTATATTTGGTACGAATTGCTTCGTTATCAATAAACGAGATCTGTTTTTAACATATTTTAATATTTTTTTTAATGGGGTAAGCGAAGAGCACCGGGTTAAGCTAGTATATTGAAGCAAATGGCGAGAACTTTTTGTTTTTTGCTGTATTCTTTGACTTAATCGTGGATCTAAAGGGTGTTTTAAATGCCCAATAGAACTTGCGAAAGAGCTAGCGGTCAAACGAAATGTCACTTTTTGGCATTTGTGATTAGTATACTCTTAATTGATTAACGTTGAATATCGTTACCAAATTATTTCCTTTAAAAAGCAGTCATCGATTTGCGCAACTTTTAGACGACTTTGTGGCGCACGGCTCATTTTTGGTTTAACGGGGTTTTAATAAACAAAATTGCCGCATGTGGAGTGAGACGAATAATCAGCAGACCCATTTCATCCATAAAAATGCACCGTATGGTGCGGTTTACACGCTGGTGGCATCAGCAGACATTATATTTTTAAAATGAAAAAAAAAATGGTTGTCTAGAAAGCGCATTGACATGAACAGCAGAGGTGTCCATATGCCCAAACCCATTTTTAAATGTTCATCTATTTATCTTTCGTAAAAAATTTTTGGTTAAAATTTAATTTTTTGTGTTATTTTTAACAATATCAAGTTTTATGGAGCTTAAAGAAACTCCAATTTTATTTACAAATATATTAAGCATAATCGTGAGACTTTGTTTACATAAATATTCCAGCAAGTCGTAATTCTCTATTTACAGAATTATTGAACCTAATCTTGAAGGTTTATGTACGAAAAATAATCGACTAAAGTCTGAGTTTTAAATTACAGAAATATTTAACTGACTCGTCGCACTAAAGGCTAGTTTACTCTGTCACGCAAGTCTTATGCATTCCATAATACTTTGTGAGATAGAAATCTAATGAGTTTTGTTCTGACTGTCAAAAAATCTAATTTAATATTACAGTTTGTGTTCACATCATCGCAAATGTACATGCTTTTGCTAAAATGCAGCCCTGATCAAATGAAAAGTATTGTTTTGAAAAATTTCAAACAATGATTTTTGGTATTTTTTAAATAACTTTATTTTCAATTAATACCAGTTTTATGTTATGTTATGTTATGTTTTTTCGCACACTTATGGTCACCTTTTATTGCAAATAATAATTTTCCGGAGTGGCAACAACATCATTCACTCAAACAGAAATAACATAAATGTATACAAGCAACTGGCAACATCTTATCACATGCTGTCGAAGATAAACTTAAAAGCAATGAAATGAAATCAGAAGCAAAATTCCATACATGACAATACACCACAATACGGATGCGCACCTCCAACTAACAGGCACAATCTATAGAGACACTTTATTACGTTAAATATATCAGGCACATTTAAAAATGTACAATCTGCGTTCCATTATATGGACATCGGCAAAACAAACCCTTTGGGCTTAACACACACACACACACATCCAGGCACAAACGTTAAAATCTCAACAAAACTTTTGACATTCATTTTTTAACCAGAAGCTTAAAAACATCATGAGCACATCTTAACAAAATTGCGCCATCGTAAAAAACCAAAATCACGCTCATAAAAACTGAACTGTTCATTTATTTATTCGATACACAGTTTTGTTAACTTGCTCTTCCAGCTTGTTGGCATCCGAATCATAAAGTTTTAAATGAAAATTACAATTTTTGTTTTCGCATTTAAACGAAATGTTGTGTAATAAATAAGTTTTACACTGCCCATTATGGTGGAGTAACATCATGTACTTGTTTCGGCAAATGGTCAGTTAAACTGGGAGGGGGAGACATTCATGAAAGTATGCCGATCGTTTTGTTTAGCAGGCTGTTGGTGTAACAATAACGACTCCTTGTTAGTTTGGTCGTAGGACCAATTAATGTAAAATTTCCCTTTTCAATATGTACAATAATGATAGGTAGTTTTTTTAGTTTGTAGTTTTATACTGGTTTAGTGCTACAAATTGATTTCTGGGACTGATAAAAGATAGTGGTCGAATAGTAGGAAATTTATGAAATTGACAATAAATCGTTTTACATGGCTAAAAAAAATATTAAAAGTAGAAATAAAGTAAATGGACTGGGAAGAAGATATTCAGCCTTATTACGGTTGTCGTTGTCGTAAACGACTAAGGCTGGGTTTTTGAGATCTCAGTTAAACTAGGTACAGTTAATCTGAAAACAGATTTGTGCCGTCATTGCCAAGTTTTTATACAAAATGTTGACGGAACAGCCTAGTTTTGCCTTAAATGATGGTCTT
This sequence comes from Pollenia griseotomentosa, assembly GCA_963931875.1. Classification (NCBI taxonomy): domain Eukaryota; kingdom Metazoa; phylum Arthropoda; class Insecta; order Diptera; family Polleniidae; genus Pollenia; species Pollenia griseotomentosa. Next base: position 87,601,786 of record OZ007562.1, read on the forward strand.
TAATAAAATGATAAAAAAAAATTAATTTTTTGCCGGAAAAATACGAGTTTCAGCCTTCGTTAAACTTAGTTTAAGCTTCATCCACTTCTCAAAAATCCGGCCTAAGTCGTTTTTTGTGGTAGATTAAAGAACATAGGTTGTAAGTTACTTTATTCTATTACAAAAGACAACATAGTCGTTTACGACAACGACAACCGTAATAAAGCTGATTATATAAAGTCACCGGTCGTTTAGTTTACCAAACCGTTCGTGAAACAATATCGTCTCTATGTTAGTTTGATCCTACAACCATCTATACTCCTTGTGGAAACGTTACAGGACACCTGAACTATAATGTGGGTATCGTTTGGCGAGGAAAGACGCCATAATTGTTCTGCGATTCTATCTTTTTACATAAACAAATTTATAACCATATAAATGATAACAACCTGTTAACTGATCTTTGATCTGGATTAAGATCTCAAGGAAGTTGTACTTTAGCTATAATCGATGTGATAGAGGAGTTTCGTAGTCGATTATTTTTTTCGATTAATCGAACAATTTTAGACGATTAATTGTTCGAATAACTTAAAATTGCTAATTTCGATTCAAGGATTAATCGAAGAGTTTATACCGATTAATCGAATAATAATTATATATGCTATTTCTGTTAAATTCTGTTAATAATTTTTTTTAAAGTTTTAAGTCGAATAAACAAACAAAACGTATGTGTCCGTTCGAATTGAAAAAAAACAGTCATGTTTAGTGAGTAATTTAGATTATATTTTTGTTACATTTTTTCAACACAATTTAATAATTAATTTCACAAAAGAAAAAACGACAAAGGTATATGAACTCAAAGATTTATTTTAATTTATCGGGTATGTTCTAGAAATCGAAATGAAATGAAATTGAAGTGGAACGATAATTTCAATTCAATTACTATTTACAAAATTACCGTAGTTTTTCGTGAAATATTTTTATGAACTTTCACTACATGGTCGTTTTTAAAATTTTCTCGATTTTAAATCAACTTCATTTCGATTTCTAAAACACGCCCATATTTTTTAACAAATTAGTTCATGTGTTTCTCTCTTTAGAATGAGTTTGGTTTAAAAATATTGTAAGAAGAATAAATCTTATATGTAATGCTAAATATAACAGGTGTCCAAAAATAAATTAACGTAAATGTTCTTCAACCTCTTCACAAATTTACCAATTACACTGTGACTATAGCATAGTACTTGAAGTACCTGCTCCACCAACAAGTGGACCAACGGTGGTCCAATGAATAAATATTTTAAACAAGATACTTCGATCGATTCTCTAGAGGAAATACTTTGCAGATGCATAGCAGAGCATGGAATGTCCGTGAAAAGTTTAAAAAAATCCAAAGTTATATCGACTCTTTTAAAATCTAAGTTCCCGAAAGTGAACAACAATTTAGAGCTACATTGCCAAGTTTTATTTAAAAAAGAATGTTTATTTACACAAGTTTTAATTTTTTCTAAAATGATCGAAAAAAATATCGTAATTTATAAAATTTCTGGATTTAGAATTATTCGATTAATCGACTTATTTTAAAAGTTTATTCTTCTAACCGAATAAGTTAAAAAGGCCAAATATCGATTAATTGTTTAATCGAACAAAAATAAAACCTGATTAATTGAACACCCTAGTAGTTACCTCGATGACAAAAAACTATCGTTAATGGTATTATTGTACGTACCACTCCAAGGCTTTGATACAGTGTACCATTTATCTTATGCATGAAATTGTTAAAGTGATTTAAATTTTCTACGTTTTTTGTTTAACTGGTGTCGTCATACCTCTCAAGTAGACGCTAATTAGTTACAAATTGCGAATCTATATCGCAGCATTTACAAATAAGTAGAGAAGGTTCACAGTAATCCATCCTTAAAAAGTACCAAAAGTGTAGACTAGATATACTTAAATGTACTAGTGATTCTCTGGTTCCAATGTCTTCATATGATACCAATAGTAAATAACATTTTTTGCAATATAACAATTCACTAGTACTGGTGGATGTGTCAATAGTGAATCAGTAGGGATTCACTAAAGACATTTCTTGCAGGGTGCGTATACTCTACTTGCAAGAAAGTACTTTCATGTGTCAAACCCCTCGTTAGTAGTCAAGAGTCAATTTATATTACATTACAAGAATTAAATCTTAAAAAAAATATTTACATGGGCTGAGGCTAACGGTTTGCGTCTTAATCGTAATTAATAAAAATGCATATTAATATATAACAGAGCTTTTCAAATAGATTTTGAGATAAATAGATTTCGTGGGTGTTCGATAGGGTATTCATTTAATCGACCTTTTGCTTTAATCGGTTAATCGCTCGATTAATTAACCGAGGTTTTGGTTTAATCGGTCAATAATCGGTTAATTTTGTTTTTGATCGGTTAACCGATTAATCAAGTTTGTTTTATAAATTAAGTAATTTCAATATATAAAAATGCATTAATTGTTTATTATTTGGAGTTTATTAGTAAAAAAAAAGAATAACATACCAAACATTAAAACTCTTGAACTAAAACGAGCAAACAAAAAAACAATTCATAAATATGTAATATGCATTTTTCAAATAATACATAATTGGGGGATTCACAAGGTGTGCTATCAAGTCATATCGTCATAATGTCCTAAATAATATTTTAAAATTTCTTAAAATAAATATTGTTGTGTTTCAAACAAAATAAAAATTTTAATGCTGTGCTCATTGATTCGTCATAACTGCACAGTAGAAATATAAATTATAAGCGGTAGCCCACAACAGTCATATCGTCGGCTTAATATGCAAACCTGCTAACTTCCTTCAAACACATTTTACAGGAGAGACAAAAAACTTTTTATATTTTCTATTTGCAGCTTCAAGACTTAAATAGAAGAAGAACTACATACTGGTCGACGAGGCGTATCTTTCCCTACCACACGGCATCAAAATCTCAATTTACATAAAAAGTGGAGCTAACCGGTTTGCATAGTAATCCTACGATATATATTTCTAGTAATTATTTAAAGACATAAGGCTTTACTACCTTATGACTACCTTGTGAATCCCCCAAATATGTATTTATAAAAAAATAGACTGAGATAATTTTATTATTTATGTATTTCAATATTCAAAGGAGATCTTATAAAAAAATCTTTTAAAAAAGTAATTTGGCGTAAATGTTTAGGAGTTAAGCGACTATTTTCTTTTGTTTTGACAAAGCTTGACTTAGAAAAAATTCTTTCACTTATCGTAGATGAATATCTAATTTTTCAGTCCTTTTTAAGGATTTCTCTAAACATATAAAATATTCCATTATGGCCTTAGAATCCTGTTTTAATTTTTAAAAATGTTTAACACTTCTAATTGTTTCGGTTAATTTTGTTAAAACAATTGTTTCTTCTCATATTGACGACAATGTCGTCGACGGCAGTTTGGCCAACAGGGAAATAACTAAACACGTACATACATATAAAAAGTACGTGAAACAAGAAAAGGGTGTTGGCAATCAAACATTTAACCCATTTTTCGCCACATTCCTGTTGATTGAACATTGAAATCGGTCGGCGAAAAATGGGTTGAAATGAAGATCACTGAACACCTTTGTTTGTAAGAAAAAATATTTTCTAAACACATACCTTTTGTATCAGACGAAACAAATAATTAAAAATACAAAAAAAAAAATATGTTATAATACTACAAAAAATTAAAAATCTTATTACATCGGTTAATCGGTTAATCGACTGAAATTAACCGGTTTAATCGTTAATCGAAAAAAGCCAATTTGAATTTAACCGATCAGTTAATCGGTTAGAAATTAATCGGTTAACCGGTTGACGGTTAACCGAATGAATACCCTAGTGTTCGAAAATCGACATTTTTGATTCCGAAAGAAGATTAACTTAACTTTAAACAAAACTTTTACTTGACCAAATCACATTACACAGGATTCTCGTAAAGATTTGTATGGGCTACTCAGCACTTTACACCTCTGTAAAAACGAATAATGCTTGCAAAAATATATCTATTCCCAACACTTTTGTACTTGTCTAAGAATTTTTACTGATTTTAACACAAACGATATGAGATATGAGAAAGCTGATCGAAACGTCCAACAATATAATCCGTTACATTTTCTCTTTAAACGATTTCTTCATATATCGCAAAATTTTTCAATGTGTAGTTTTCATACTACCAACAATTCAAAAACTTAATAATATTTTATAAAATTATTATTATAAGAAGAAAGCTAAATATCTTTATGAACTAATTATACCCACCCATTACATGTAACGTTACTTGTCACTATGAGAATTTATTTAACGAAAACTGATTTGTTTTACGTGTTGTATTCATTTGTTGAGCACGCAAACTTTAAAAAAAAGTTTAAAAAAACCTTAAAACAAAAACAACATCAAAGAGCTTGAAGAAAGTGCTACCAGTCAAAAACTCATGATCTGACCAATGATTCAAGTTAAAAAGTGTTGCAAATTTTAGTGAGCCTGAAAAGAGGAATAATTTAAATTATTTTTTTTTACGTTAACATTTCACAAACAAGAATAAGTAACCAAAAATTGTACATAATTATAAATACGTAGGTACTTTCTTAGCAATTTTAATGTTCATCCAATCAACGTTAAATATTATGGCGAAAATGAAGAAAACAAAGTAAAAAAAATATAACGAAAATATGGAACAATGTAAAATTTTTTTTTGGTTTTGTTATTAACTTCATCGACATACATAATTAATATCGGCACTTTGTAATGAAAGTCTTTTGTATTTAATGATTGGCACAACGTACTTGTAATAGTACTTTAATGCTAATAAGTAAAAATAAGTTTAATAGCAAACAACTTTTTATTTCATATTAATTTATAATAAATAATTACAAGGTTAAAAAGCATAATGATGGTGCCGAAGATGACAATGCCCAAAGACAAGTGAAAAGAGAATGCAAATAATAATGAAAGAAATCAATGTCTTTCAATTTGTAATTGAAATTATTAGCAATTAAAGTTTAGAAGACAAATGGAAGAAACGTTTGTACTTTCTAGAAGAGGATTATTAAGACTCATTATTTGAGTTCATTAAAAAGCTTAACAATAAGCCACCAAAGACGAAAATGACACCATTGTTAAGCCATATGCGATATGATGAGACCAGGCTTTAAATGGCAACGCTTTATAGACCCTATAAAGTATACATATTTTTTTTGGAACCTAAGAAAATAGAAGCTCAAATCACGACATCCGTCTGTCCGTCCGTGCGTCCGTTGAAATGTGTTTTCCAAAGACCCCAAATATGATGAGGACTCGGTAGTTATATGTTTATGTCGCATAAATTTCGAAATTGTTTGCTATTGAAATTAAGCTTGATCGGTCTACAAATGGCTGAGATATGAGCAAAAAACAACGAATGATTCTAATTTTACCCATTAATACCTTATTGTTGTTTATTAATTTTGTTGTGTATATCTGGAGACGGGCAAAAGCCAAGTTTCAAAATAAGGTACAAGCATCTAGGTTATCACTACACAGCATCCGACAAAATATTTTCAATATTGGAGATGTGGGCATGGTACTTCCCATACAAAGATTTCTATACATCTGAAGAACGGCAACACAACATACAAAAATATTTAGGCAAGTGTAAAAAAGTGGGCGTGTCATCTTCTGTACAAAGACATTATAGATTTCTGTGTATCTGGCGAATGGCAAGAGCCAAAGTTTCCCAAGTAGGTACAAGGTTCAAGGTACAAGCAACTTAGTTACCAACACATAACACCTGAAAATGTAGGTAAAGTTGAAGAAGTCTGCGTGGCATTTATATACCCTCTTATTCATAATAAATATTTCAGTTTTATTAAAGGTTTATATAACATATTTTCATATAAAATTCGTCCTGTAAACCTGTTATAAGAATGAAATATTGTTTATGAATAAGGCCTATAATCTTTTGTTATGATTTAGCATAGCCGAATATATTTAACGAAAAAAAAACGTTACCAACAGGCAAACTTTAATAAAATTTCTTTTAATTGCAATACAAATTTATTTTGATTAAAATAATACATCTTACAAAAAACAGTTTTTTGCTGTGTCTCGCAGTATAATTAGTTTTATTTTATTATATAAGGACCATGTTAAATCTCACTAACTACTAACAAAAGTCATGCTTATTTCAGCAAATATTTAATAAAAGTGACCGTAGCTTTACTTGTTTTAAATAAAGTACCTAATTTGGTAATAAATCGTTCTAATTTGACAACCATGAAACCTTTCACGACATCGTCTTTTACTTTAATCATCATCATCAATATTATGAAAGACCGATTTTCCAGGATCCCAGTCAACGAAAACCAAAAATATCGCTTTCCTTATTGACTCTGTTGCTGTGTTAAAGTTAAAAACGTTGCTTAATATCACTTTGCGATATTCGGACATTTAGATGTTCAAAATGCATTAAAAGGGCCCAAAAATCAACAATATAATATAATATATAAGTTCAGAAAATATCATTGGAGCCTATTTTTTCGAAAACTATAAACAAGTTACAGTTTAGGGCTAGAGTTAGAGAACAATCCATCTATTCCGTGCTTATTCAATGACTAACTGACACTAAATTACAAATATTTACCCTTCAAAATCCCATACTGGAACATACAAACGTTATTAAAGACACAAACCATTTCTAAGGGAAACGCCCTCTGTTGAAAATCTGAATTTTTTTTAAGTTGTGTGCACATCCAATATTAGCCTTTATACCGATGGATTTTAGAAATCAAAAATATTACTCAAGAACCAACTAAAATAAAATACCCTGTACGCTGCTTCAAATTAACAAAGTGCAATAATTAATGCAAATATTTCTTTCTTGAAAAAAAAAAACAAATCAAACACAAGAAAATAAATGAAAAAAAATAAATGAAGCTCATTTGATTAAACATTAAATTTCCATTACGCCCTACAATTTTGCATTTATTATCTGTGTTTTTTTTATGTTGTTCATTCATGCTGTAAAACAAAACAACGGCAGCAACATACAACACAAGGGCAGCTTCATGCAGCAACGTGGAAAAACATCAACGAAGAAAAGAAAAAATGTCTTAATTACCTTGAAAAACAATCCTAATCCAAACTGTGAACATTGTTGAGCTGAGTCGGAACTTTTGTGTTTAGTTTTGTGTTTTTTTTTTCTTCTTTTTTAAATATTTTTTAGCAGTGTTTTGCATTAAAAGAAGAGCAGGCTGACGACAGAAAGCTCCAACCAACATCATACAGCTTTATGCTGCCACCATCGTCAGACACTGCAGTTGTTGCAGCAGCAGCAAATGTTTTTTATTTATGTAAGTCAATTTTTTTATTTAGTTCTTATTTTTTATCCGTTTTTGTGTCAATTAAAATGCTGAACATGCCCACCAGCAGTGCTGGGATAACAACAAATTCTTCGGCAGCACGATATCAATACTGCCACTCAACTTGCTTCTTTTGCACTTGCAGAAATGTTATTGTTGTTGTTGTTTCTTCTTATGCTGTTGATGATTTGTGTAGCTTTTATAGCTTTTTTTGCTGAATACCTGCCTGTCTGTCTGTCCATCCGTCTGTGTGTAGTGCAGGAATAAAGTAGATTAAGTATTACCAAAGTGATTGGGTTAATTCATAGTTGGCAAATGCATAAAATTACGTGATTTTCTTTGATATTTGTCTATGTGTATGTTGATGTGTTTTTTGTTGTACAACTCTGTGTTACGCTTGATGCTGTCCCTTGAACGTCTGTTGAATGTTTATAAACCACTTGTTTGTCTATTGAGGTTGTTGGGTGATTATTTAAGTAAAAAAAACTAGAAAAAATATTTTTAGATATATCCTTTTTTTATATTTTCAGAATAATTTAAGGCTAATAAAGTTGATAGGCTGATTTCTGTGGCCTTATGCGAAAACTAGTTAACTCCACTTTTTGAGATACATAACACCAAAAATAGAAAGCGTGTTTCATTTTCTCATTTAAAAGTTATTTGAAAAATAAAAAATACTAATTTTTATGTCAAAACTAGATAACTCTATGCATTTCTTTAAAAATAAAGGTAACTCCATAGTGTCTTAAAAAACAGAAAAATTAGAAGTTTAAAACGACGTTGTTACGAACAAATTCGGGTCACAAGCTCTTTGGGTCATAAAGTTGAACCTCAAAATTGCAACCCCCGAGAATTTAAAAAATATTTTTTTATGCATATTATATCTTTTCTGAAGTTCTTGATTCATAGAATACTACGGCCGAACACCCGAAATCTTTCCGAGCAATAGTTTTTCTATCTCCGCAGGGCTTCCAGTTAATCAGGGCACGTCAGGCCTCTTTGGACAATAAAATGCCGACACCATTCGACTTTGGTTGGTGCTCTGGCTTGCCAGAGTACAGGGGTTTTATATTCGCCTGTTCTGGTTTCGCACAGTCCTAGGAGTAGCAGAGTGTATTTTGTGAATTCTCTTGACACTTGGGCCAGTTTTTAAGGATCAAGAAGTGTGCGCACGTTCCAAGTTCCGATTCTCGTTGTCCTTTTCATGCTAAATGTCGCCATCGTAAGGATCTCTTGGTTTCTATTATTTGTTGTGGTTTCTGTAATCGCTGGTGTTTAGGATTGGTGGCTGGCCCTTTGTTCCTTATAGGAACCACAAGACATAAAAATAAATAATAATAATAGTTTTTCACCCATATAGATCTACCGTACCCTGTGTGGTGCAGTAATTTTAACAAGTCTTTTTTGTGTTGTTTATACGTAAAAAATAATAAAAATTATTTTTATCCAGTTTTTTTCTTAGAATAAATTTTATGAATCTGGGAAAAAAACAAACTTAAAATTTAAACATAGAGTTACCTAGTTTTTCCATACGCCCACAGAAATTACGAAATTTCTTTAATTTTGAATTAAACTAAGCGCATGAATAATAACATAAATTCATATTAAATAGTTAGCAAAATATGTTTAAAACTTTAAATGTGTTTTTCTCGTGTTTTCAAAAAATGGAGTTATCTAGTTTTTCCATATGACCACAGAGATATATTTAAGTAAGAGGTAAGTCATAGGACTCAAATCAGTGCTTAATGGTAAATGAGATGAAACCTCTCAAGACATGTGTAATTTGTAGCAATGAAACAGCTCACATATGCAAAACTAACGTTAGAGTATCCCGGCTTTAACATTACACCTTAAAAGTTTATTTCAATGCTTTTAAACAATTGTATCGGTTGTACTTCTTGCCATTAGTCTAAAGGTTCTTCTAGCATTTGGTATGTTTGTTCACCGAGTTATAATGATTCTAATTCAACATCATTAAACTTTTATGGCCCAATAGAACAAACAGTGATACCATTAAAATTAAGCAGTTCCTGAGTGAATAGATTTAATTGAATATGTACAACAAAACACTAAGCATAAATTTTGTTTAGCGGTCCGCAACAAGAGCAAATGATTTCGCAAAGCAATTAACTCAGAATCATTTTTTGAGTCGAAGTTGCAATTTCTAAGCTAATTTAAGAAAATTTTATACGTACACAGAAAAAAATATCTCAAGAAAATTTTTAACAAGACAGTTTGTTAAAACTAAAATTTTAGGTCAACAAACTTTTTGTTTGATTCAAAGTAAAAATTTATCAATTTTACACTTTGCAAAATAGCACTCAATAAAACATATTTAATAATGAAATAATTAAATATTTCTTCATATTTAATAAAAAAAATATTTGAATTAAAGTAAAGACAGTATTTTAACAATTCTTGTCCATTTTTAAATAGCTCATAATTCTCATTTGTTTTACAGTTTTATTTGAATAATATATTTAGTTTTGCCAAAGTCTTTGGAAAAGGTTTCCTGATGATCTGGCCTAAGCAACCAGTGAAATGCGCATATGAACTTACCTATCCCCTCATAATAAATTTAAGTGTTTTTTAAAAATATAAAATTTATGACATCATCATTAATAAATAAAAAAATAACGATTCGATTAACATTTTGTTTGATTTATTCAACATTTTCAACAATTTATTTTAACAAATCAAGTAAACATTTTGTTGAAAAAAATTATTTTGGGCAACAACTTTTTTTATTGACTCAATAAACTTGGTTGTTGACTAAAAATTTAACAATTATGCATACAAACTTTTTTATCAATACCGCAAAACTCGTCATCGAAGAAAATTCAAAAACTTTTGTAATCAAATATGCGATTTTCGTATTCAAATATGAAAATTATTTTTTTCTGTGCGCCTGTTCCTGGCAATCTGTTTTCGCACAGTCCTAGGAGTAGCAGAGTGTATTTTGTGAATTCTCTTGACACTTGGGCCAGTTTTTAAGGATCAAGAAGTGTGCGCACGTTCCAAGTTCCGATTCTCGTTGTCCTTTTCATGCTAAATGTCGCCATCGTAAGGATCTCTTGGTTTCTATTATTTGTTGTGGTTTCTGTAATCGCTGGTGTTTAGGATTGGTGGCTGGCCCTTTGTTGCTTATAGGAACCACAAGACATAAAAATAAATAATAATAATAGTTTTTCACCCATGTAGATCTTCCGTACCCTATGTGGTGCAGTAACTTTAAAAAGTCTTTTTTATGTTGTTAATACGTAAAAAATAATAAAAATTATTTTTATCCAGTTTTTTTCTTAGAATAAATTTTATGAATCTGGGAAAAAAACAAACTTAATTTAAACATAGAGTTACCTAGTTTTTCCATACGCCCACAGAAATTACAAAATTTCTTTAATTTTGAATTAAACTAAGCGCATGCATAATAACATAAATTCATATTAAATAGTTAGCGAAATATGTTTAAAACTTTAAATGTGTTTTTCTTGTGTTTTCAAAAAATGGAGTTATCTAGTTTTTCCATATGACCACAGAGATATATTTAAGTAAGAGGTAAGTCATAGGACTCAAATCAGTGCTTAATGGTAAATGAGATGAAACCTCTCAAGACATGTGTAATTTGTAGCAATGAAACAGCTCACATATGCAAAACTAACGTTAGAGTATCCCGGCTTTAGCATTACACCTTAAAAGTTAATTTCAATGCTTTTAAACAATTGTATCGGTTGTACTTCTCGCCATTAGTCTAAAGGTTCTTCTAGCATTTGGTATGTTTGTTCACCGAGTTATAATGATTTTAATTCAACATCATTAAACTTTTATGGCCCAATAGAACAAACAGTGAGTGAATAGATTTAATTGAATATGTACAACAAAACACTAAGCATAAATTTTGTTTAGCGGTCCGCAACAAGAGCAAATGATTTCGCAAAGCAATTAACTCAGAATCATTTTTTGAGTCGAAGTTGCAATTTCTAAGCTAATTTAAGAACATTTTATACGTAGGGACGAAGCATATTAAATTTGATGAAAATCGTTGCATGATTTCACCTTGACCCCAAACAAATTATCGCACTGAATTATAATATAAAGTTTGTGATTAAGGCACATATCACCATTTTTAAAATAATTTTGGATCTTAGTTTTTCCTGCCCAAGGACGGACCATATATACGAAGGTGTAAATTACTTCAAAATTTCACCTAGACCAATAAAAATTATCCCCTGAAAAATGTTTCTCAAATATTCGAGGAGTTACAAAACCTAACACGAGTAACCCTCGGGGGAATAGTCTGGTGGGTACTGGCTGACTCCTGTCACTGGCTAGGGGTATCACAAAGGGACCGCTTTAAGGACCCAAGTGAGTCGTCGTCGTGACGGCTGCCCATTTTTACCTAACCTAACCCTTATATAAAGATCAAGGATTTCACAAAAGTTCGTTTGCGAAGCTCTTATGTTAAGCCAATTTTCAAAATTTCCTTAAACCAGAATAAATTTTTGGAAAATGATTTGGCATGTGCACCTGTAATGTAAACTCTACTATATTCTCTGACCATAGCTCCCATTCGCGAAAATTCGCACTTGAAAAATCCAAGAGTCCATACTGGCCCCAGTCAATATCATGCTTTTGCAAATCTTATAAACGATTGAAGTCTTTTCTTAAAAAGCGACTATGACTTTTGTTGAAAAGACATAAATTTCATGATTGAAATTTAGTCTTGATTAAATTTTAAAATTTTCTTCAGTTTTTATGCTTAAAAATTTTTCCTGTCGATATAGAAACAAATTGACAAATACTCATATGACGAATTACCAATAAATATTTCATTTACGCTTAAATAAACGTACTAGAATTTAAAACGAAAGAATTACAAATAAACCTGATCTACACTTATAAGAAATAGCGCACTCTCTACCAATGACAGTAAAAATTACAACCAATTTGGGTTGTTACCTACGAAGTGGCAACACTGTTTCAAATACTCATATGGCGAATTACCAATAAATATTTAATTTACGCGTAAATAAACGTATAAGAATTTAAAACGAAAGAATTACAAATAAACCTGATCTACACTTATAAGAAATAGCGCACTCTCTACCAACGACAGTAAAAATTACAACCAATTTGTGTTGTTACCTACGAAGTGGCAACACTGTTTCAAATGGAAAGTCACACCCTCTACTACTAGTAGTAGTATACTAGTATAGTAGTTTGTCATTCTGTGTGAAACTGTTTTTGATATTCACCTTAGAATGCATAAAGTATACATATGTACATTTTCTGGGTCCTTGAGTAATTCTAAGTCGGCTTAGCCATGTCCGTCTGTTAAAAACACGCTCACTTTCGAAAAACTCAAAAGAAAAGAACAATATTAGAGTCAAATTGTTTTGATTTATTCTAAGCAGTTTTGGAAATCCAGCAAAATTGATTCAGTAGGATAATAGTTATGAATCCAAAGGTGGAACAAAGAACCTAAAAAAATTATCATTTTGTTACAAAATCTAACGTAAATGGTTACGGAACTCACAGATTGATATAAGATTTTGCACAGTTTTGTTTTATCATACTACCAAATTTCGTGGAGATCGGTCCATCATTTACCATACGTCCCATATAAAGCCTTCTCTCGGAAAACAATTTAGAAAGCCTTAAGCCGTAACGAATAATGTTTTTGTAGCAAAATTGGGTCTGAATTAGTTTTATGAGACTAGAAAATACACTTTCAAATTTCGTGACGAGCGGTCCATAATTAATCATACGCCTTTTATAAAGCATACTCTTCGAAAACACTTTAGTACGCCTAAAACCGTAACAAATAAGTGCCTACGATTTTTAAATTTTAATAATTTTAAATTCGCTTTTGTGTTTGCATTGTGCAATTTTTATCGCAGAAACTTTTACTGTGACACCGAACTTAAATAGAGTTTTCGTCAAATAACATAAAAATGAGAGAACGAATAAGCGAACAAAACGAATTGAAAAGTTTACTCTCGCCCATAAACTAAAAATCGCAGCGACAAGAATCGCACAATGTAAACGGGTACTAATTGTAGTAGAATTTGGTATGTCAAAAATTGATACAAATTTAAATCGCTGCACAGAATTTTGTGCAGATCAGTCCGTAACTTACCATTGGCCCCATATAAAGCCCACTTTCAGTCCTAATAAATTATAGAACCCATATAGAGCCCACTCCTGAGATATTCTAACTATCGGTGGAGGCTATCAATAGCACTCTAACTTATTTTTCATTACTTTTTTTAATACTTGGGCTATTCACAAGGTGTGCTATCAAGTCATATCGTCATAATGTCCTAAATAATATTTTACAATTGTTTAAAAAAAATATTGTTGTGTTTGAAACAAAATAAAAATTTTAATGCTGTGTTCATTATTTCGTCGTTACTGTACATTAGAAATTTAAATTATAAGCGCTTGCCCACAGCAGTAATATATATTTCTAGTAATTTTTTTAAGACATATGACTTTACAATTTTATGACTACCTTGTGAATAACCCAACTATCTAAAAAATCAATAAAATAGAAGTAATTGTCATTTTCAGAGAATAAAAACTCTTAGTTTTAAGTCTGTGCCTAAAACTTCCTTGTAAAAAAACACAATTTTTGTAAGTTTGACTTAAAGTAATTTAAAGGCTCGGTTATGGATGGACTTCAGTTGCAGTAACTGAAATAAAAATTAGTAATATGGCAACTTTGTTCAGTTACCAAGAAGTTATCAAAAATACGATTATGAACGATTGACAGAGTGCCTCGGTAGGCTAGCTGGTAGCGAGCTAGACTATCAGCGCCGAGGTCGCGGGTTCGATTCCCGCCAGAGACTCTGGTTTCTTTCCTGCAGACAAGCATAGAGCTTCGCGGGATTAGCTTAGGAAATTAAAAAAAAAAAAAAAAAAAAAAAAAAACAACTGAAAATAATGTAAACAAAGCCTCAAAATATAAGAAATATTAGTGATAAAAAAAAACTCTTAAGTGCTTCAGCGGAATTATTTTCGATGAAGAAAAGGAAGTAAAAAATGTTGAATCTATTAGACGGTAGTTAAGAGACAATTCAAATCCTTTAGAATTACCGCCTCTACTGTGAGTACACTTTGTGTTCCAGTCTGTTCTTGCAGGACATTTAACATTTTTTCTTCCGCCGTAATTGGTGTCCTGGGTTGCTGCATATCTTTCTTTGGCGTTTTGGTTTGTTCTCTTTGTTCCGGCTGTTTGGTTTGGCTTCTTTCTGGGTTTCACCTTCTATTACGGCATCCTCCAGCTCCTGAGCAAATTCGTTAAGGATCGTGCCAAAAGTATTACCATCAGGTTAATGGTGACGTCGAGATGCAACACAGCAGACGCAGCCTGCTCCAATTAAGACAAGCTGACTTCTTGGCATAAGCCATCTCATACAAATTTCGTTTGATTTGCTCAATTTTCTTTTTCAATTTTGCCTTAACATGTACTCATACTCTTTGCCAATCGCCAACCGCTAGTAAACGCTTGTTTTTAACTCATTAAAAGGGCGGACTCCACGAGCATTTTTTGGTTTAGGTTCCATTTCTTTAATTAATATATCAAAATGCTGTCTAGTTATTAGTTTGACCATTTTTATACCCTCCACCACAATTAGTTGTGAAGAGGGCATACTAAGTTTGTCATTCCGTGTGAAACTTTTTTATTATTCATCTCAGACCCCATAAAGTATATATATTCTGGCTGCTTGAGTAATTCTAAGTCGATTTAGCCATGTCCGTCTGTCTGTCCGTCTGTTGAAAACACGCTCACTTTCGAAAAACTCAAAAGAAATAAACAAAAGGTGTCAAATTGCTTGTAGTTATCCTAAGCAGTTTGGGATTGAATTTCAGCAAAATCGGTTCAGTAGGACCAGAGCTATGAATCAAAATGTGGAACCACCACCTTCAAAAACTTGATAATTTTGTTACAAAAACTAACATAAATGATGCAAAAATGCACGGAATGACATAAGATTTTGCACAAGTCCGTTTTATTCGACTAGAAATGACACTGTAAAATTTCGCGAAGGTCGGTCCATAATTTACCCTAAGCCCCATATAAACACTACTCCCGGAAAACAGTTTAGTACGCCTAAAACCGTAAAAAATAATGCAATCATAACAAATTTTGGCTCGTCACAATTTTATAGAACTATAAATGATACTGTGAAATTTCGTGAAGATCGGTACATAATTTACCCTAGGCCCCATATATGCCCTACTCCCGGAAAACAGTTTAGTCTCCTAAAACCATAATTAATAACAAATCGTCACAGTTTAAGATAATAATAATAAAAAAACATCTTACAGATATTAAAGCATAAAATTTATATTTCAAAAACACAGAAAAAAATAAAAATTGATTTCAATTAAAAAATTTGTGATATTAATTAAAAAATAATTAAACTAAAAGTATCAATTAAACCAGTTAATAGTATTAATTAAACGTTTAATTTACTTGATTAAAAGTTTAATTCACTTGATTGAATTTTTAATTAAAACTGATTATGTTTTTGATTAATGCTTTAATTGGTGAAAAATTTTAGAGAATTTTTTCTGTGAATGCAGAGAAAATAAAAAAATTATATTGTACTTACTTTTTAATTTTCATCCTAACCCCCCCTTTTGTTTGTTTGCCAGTAGTATTGCAATATGGCAACTGAAATCAATAGCTATTAGTTGCCATTTGCCATCCGTAATAACATTTAGGCAACTGGCAACGAAACTATAGTTCGGCTGTCATCCATAATAGTGCCATTAATATTTCAAAAAAATATAAATTTTCTTGATAAAAATGTGTATTTTATTAAAATTTGTTCACTACGTTATAGGGAAAAACAATTTTTTCTTTACAGCATAGATGTTTTTTTAATAAGTTTTTGGCAACACTGTTAGCCATATACATTTTGATCTTATACCAATTAAAAATAAATCAAATTTTTTTTTTTCCTCTTACAACCAAATAATCTTTTTATTATATCTCTTTGCTAAATTTGTTAACACCCATTTAAAAAAATCTAAAATTAAAGTTTCCGCTGCACTTTCAAATTGGACAAAGCAAAACTTTCAACAAATGTCCAACACCGTATGTAGTTAATTATGACACCAATCTAATCAATTATTTAGCGCCTGAGGATTCGTCTTTTCTTTTCTACAATTTCCCCGTTAACCCAGAACGGTGAACAGGAAACAAAACAAGAAAAAGAGACAAAGCAAATCTACCACCAAAAAACAAACATGAATAAAAGGAACACAAAGTATTTAATGAAAAATAGCATTTTTTTGGTGAAAACAAGCGTAGACACCTAAAAGTGCAAATTGTTATGCTACAGAACAACTGCAACCACAACAGCAACTACATCGTCAACAACAAACGACCACAACAGCAATAAGAACAACTGAAACATCAATAACAGTCAAGATTTAACATGCAGTCGCTGCAACAAAAATTAGCAACATGCACCACAAAGCACAGGATACTTTTCCAGACCTTTACCCTCCCTCCACAAAATAGAGTGAAATAAGTAAATTCTCAGGTTGTGTGAGTTCTTTTTGTCTTTGACTCGATTTTTTTGATAGTTGCTTGGTTAAAATTAATTGCTCTTATGTAGTAGCGTTTGCTCGGAACGTAAATGGTAGTGGTTAGTTTTTAAGACCAGTGGATTTTTTTTTTCTTTCAAAGAAAATTAGAAAATAATCTATGAAGTATTTTTATTTTAAGTCATGCAATTATGAAGTACACGTAAAAAATATTTAGAAAAAAACTATTCTAAAACAGATCTGAAGGTCAAAAATTAGACTTTTGTGAGTTTGTTAAAAAACAATTTCAAAAGCCCTATACTTGCCTCGCGTCCCTATGCTCCTCACAGGAGTAAAATGATCAAATATATATTTTTCATGACTCAATAAAACTAATAATTCCTTTATTAGTAGAAACTTTTACAGTATAATGTTTCTATCCGGGATAGTGCAAAAGCATGTTTTTACTCTTTTCTTTTATTTTCTTGGAGTTTCGATTTCTCTTATCTCAAAATTTAGGGGTATAACTGTTCCAGCAACGACAGGTTAATAAATTTTTCAAATGTATAGCAATCAGATTCCCTTTTTCAACATTCACACAGAAAAAAATATCTCAAGAAAATTTTTAACAACACACTTTGTTAAAAATAAAATTTTTGCCAAAGTCTTTGGAAAAGGTTTCCTGATGATCTGGCATAAGCAAACAGTGAAATGCGCATAGGAACTTACTTATCCCCGCATAATAAATTTTAGTGTTTTTATAAAAATATAAAAATTGAAAATTTATAACATCATCATTAATAAATAAAAAAATAAAGATTCGATTAACATTTTGTTTGATTTATTCAACATTTTCAACAATTTATTTTAACAAATCAAGTAAACATTTTGTTGAAAAAAATTATTTTGGGCAACAACTTTTTTTATTGACTCAATAAACTTGGTTGTTGACTAAAAATTTAACAATTATACATACAAACTTTTTTATCACTACCGCAAAAATCGTCATCGCAAAAAAAATTCAAAAATTTTTGTAATCAAATATGCGATTTTCGTATTCAAATACGAAAATTATTTTTTTCTGTGCAGCCTTACTTATTACGGTTGTCGTTGTCGTATACGCCAAGTCGTTTGTTATAGTAGATTAAAGAACGCAGGTTGTGTTTTACTTTAATCTATAGCCTGGTACTCTGTTCAACATTTCACGTGAAATGCTGTCAAAATGCATATGAAAAAAACTTGTGCGGAATATCTACGAAATAATGTTGATGGAGTTGTACTCTGTTTATTTTGTGAAAAAGTTCCGAAATGTTTCTGGCAACATTTTTTTTACAACTGCGAAATAATGTAAGCTGCCTTTATTTCACGTGGAATTTTAAGCAAAAGCAAAAAATATGAACTTCATATTAAAAAAGAAATAAAAAATTAAAATAACACAATCGGTAACAGTTTTTTATCCATATTTACTTTTTTTTATTAAAAAAAAATAATTTTAGTAAAATACATGTGGCGTTTGTTTACATACACGAAACAATGTAGCATACTTTGAAGGAATAAAAACGTCAAATTGTACAAACTCGCAAGATTGGTAACATTGATAAATGCCAAAATTTTCGTGTGGAATAATCAATGTTGCTTAACATTTTTCACAAATTTGAACAGAGTACTAGGCTTATTACAAAAAACGACACAGGCGTTTACGGCAACAACAACCGTAATAAGTAAGGCTGAATGTTGAAAAAGGGAATCTGTTTGCTCAAACGTTTAATTGATATTATTAATTTAATTACTAGTGCAAATCAATATTAACAATTAAACGTTTAATACACCTGATTTCACGTTTAATTCACTTGATTACACGTTTATTTCACTTGATTAAATTTTTAATTTAAACTGATTTTATTTTTGATTAATGCTTTTACTGGTGCAAAATTTTTTTCTGTGTGGCTTAATTGTCGTTTACTTTTATTTTACACCTATCAAAGTATTTTTGAACTATCTGAAAAGTATTCTGCATTCTCTTTATTACAGCGTTTGAAACTTTGCCACAGCAAATAAAGGCACTGTCGTCGGCATAGAAGGCCGCGTTAAAATTATTTTTGATCGAAATATCAGATGTATAAATTGAATATAGCGTTAGAGATAATACTGAACCTTGAGGTAACCCAGCTGGTATTACTCTTTCGTTAGATAAATTACTGTCAATGTACACATTAAAAGTTCGAGTAACTAAAAAACTATAAATTAACTTCTGCAGATAAATGGGGAATCCGAAGTTGCTTAGTTTAAAAACTAAACCGTCGCACATCGGCCAAAAATCTGTAACTTTTTAACCGATAGAGACAATTTTGCAATTTTTTTTGCTGGAGAGAAGACTTCTCCATGTTGTTAAAATAGTTGTTGAGAAATTTAAGGTCAAAGTTGAACTTTTGATGTTTTTTAGCATTTATTAAGAAAATGCTTTTGATTGAGATTGAGAATTATGGAATTTTTCTTTAAAAGCGGGATGTTTTTTAATTACGCTGTTTTAAGAACATTTTAATCTAAAGGGTCCGCCAAATAACTTTTTTTTTTTTGAAAATGCTATAAAAAAACTACTGAATATTTTCTCAAATTTCTTTTGTTATTTGAAAGTACAATCCTTCCGGTTAATAATGGAAAATAATTTCATTCAAATGGCTGCCTCGGCTGGCCATGCAGTAGCCTACACTAGCGGTCCAATTTTTAAGCACATTATCGATTGTGTGCAGCTGTATTTTACCAATGGCTTCACGAATATTGTCCTTTAAAGCGTCAATTGTCTCTGGCTTGTCGGCGTAACACTTATCTTTAACGGCACCCCACAAATAATAGTCCGACGGTGTCAAATCGCAGCTCCGAGGTGGCCAAACGACATCAGCTCTGCGGCTGATAATGCGATATTCAAAAACAGTGCGCAAAGCATCGTGTGTAGCTTTGGCTGAGTGGCACGTAGCGCCGTCCTGTTGAAACCAAATGTTGCCAATATCTTCCTCTTCAATTTTTGTGAACAAAAATTCGTTCAACATGGCCCGATAACGATCGCCATTGACTGTAACGGCCACTCCTTGGACCAAAATCCGCACCAAACAGTGACTCGTTTTGGGTGCATCGGCTTTTCAATGTATGCGTGCGGGTTTTCTGTGTCCCAAATGCGACAATTTTGCTTGTTTAAATACCCGCCAAGATCAAAATGAGCATCATCTGAAAAGATGATTTTTTTTGGCAAAATCGGCATCTTCTGTAAATCGATTGCAGGCCCACTTAGCGAAGCGAAAACGCATTGGATGGTCAGTTGGCTTTAACTCCTGAACCAATTGGACTTTGTATGGCGTCATACCAAGGTCTTTGTGCAAAATTCGTCTCAATGATGTCTCCGAAATGTTCAATTGTTGAGAACGGCGCTTCACGCACACCTTGTGCCACAGCAGCAATATTCTCGGGTGTACGCACTGTTTTTGGCTTTTCACGTTTTGGTTTATCGATGAGGATGCCAGTTTCTTTCACTTTTTGCACAAGATAACGAACATACGGAGCTGACGGTGCTTCTCTTCTTCCAAAATCCGTACGCAATTTTCGCACACATTCTGCAACATTACCATGATTTTCAAAGTAATGTCGCAATATTTCCCAGCGTTTACACAACCATATTCGTTCAGCGGAAGGATAAAACTAATTATCTGTCAAATCAGACATGAGCTAAGTGTTACCATTCACGAAATATGCACTAGTTGAAAAAAAAAACGTTAGATGGCGGACCCGTTACATAACTGCCAAAAATCTTTATTCATATCAGATTGATAGTATGTCAAACCCTAAAATTACAATTGTTTTACTCATGTTGAAAGCCCTTTCATACGTTTACAATATGTAAATAATTGGGGGATTCACAAGGTGTGCTATTAAGTCATATCGCCATACTGTCCTAAATAATATTTTACAATTGTTTAAAAAAAATACTGTTGTGTTTTAAACAAAAAAAAATTTTAATGCTGTGTTCATTGACTCGTCATAACTGTACAGTAAAAATCAAAGTTATAAGCGGTTGCAAATTTTTTGTATGTCAGCTTAAGTCTAATTTTTTGCAATAAATACATATACATATTCTTGGCGAATTTTTTAAAAACTTAAATATCCGAGGCTACCAATTTAAGCGGACCACAAGTCACCCTCACGATCCTCTATGGACCCGTGTTCTTTAAAATAAATGCAAAAGCTGCCCGGCTTTGACAGTTTCAAGAATTGCATCAGTTGCAGAACTATTTTTTAAAACAAAACGTTCGTAAGCCATTGTGTTGTTATATTTCATTCAAATAAAAAGACTATAAAAAATTTTGCGAGTGATTTCATTAAAATGAAAAAAGTGTTCAACAGACAGTTCCAAACAGTTGCAGAAGTATATATGGGGTTAAAGAGAACACTTTCAGCTTTCTAATGTAACCAAAGTCTCTTTAACCCCTTTTGACCCTAACAAGTTCTATTCTTCAGAATTTTTGATTTAACTAAAATATATAACCTGGCGAAACTTTTAATAATACACGCACCATTTCTTAAAAACCATAATCCTACTAATATAACAAAAAAAAATCGACCCATTATTGATAACAGTTTGCGAGAAACCATAATTTAGTTCTGATCAAATTTACAAACATTTAATTTTTTCTAAAACAACATAAAGTATTTGTTTCCAGCAGCGTGCCACACCCACAATTACCAATATTCAATTGGACTTCAAAGTATTGCAATTCGTCACTTCTCAAGTATTTCCTGTGGGGCTACGTAAAGTCTCTTATGTATGCTGAAAAATTAAGATAAAGTAGGTATTCTAATAACGTTTACTACCAGATTATAAATCGGAGGTAAACGACGAAAAGGTATTCTAAGATTCTGAAGTATGTATATTTTTGCCACAATATAAAAATACAGCACACAATAATACGAGTATAAAGCTGCCCACACACGAGTGATTTATGCGTGTGATATGTTCCATTTCTCCGCGCACGACGAACAAATCACAATAACCTTAAACGACAAAAAGAAAACATGAATTGTGAAGCAGTTGACTTTCACTTTTGATAATTTATTTGTGTATACAACAAAAAAATAAATTAAAAAAATAAGCAAATGGACGAATGATTGGCTTTTAAGAAGAAGTTGGCCTTCAAGTGTAAGTTTATTTAAAAATTTGGAGATTAGATCTCCGCAATATATAAAATTTGACGTTTCGTAAATGCACTTTCACATCGAACAAATCACAAGAAATTGAAAATTTTTAATTACATACTTATGATTTGTGTGTGCAGCTTTACCTGGTTTTAGTTGCTCATTGTGTGATGCGTTTCCAAAGACGGTTTAAAATATCTTAATCAATATCTTTTATGATTTTTTTTTTTATTTAAAATCAAACAAATGCATTCACCAATAATAATTTTTCAGTGGCAATAAGGAAAAAGTGAATATGGGCATTTCCAGCGAAGTCTTCTTTTTCTAACGTAACGCCAGCCACCAAATAAGCTTGTATTTTGGGCCCATGTTGTTTAAATGTTATCCCTTTTGTTACTTAATGTACAGCTAGTTGTACTTTACAGCAAAATATAAAAAAGTAAATTATACATATAAAATTTTTGAGAAACAATTTCAATTACTTGCTGGCGTTACGTAACAAAAAGTAGACTTTTCGCTGGAAAAGCCCATATATTTTCAGTTTTGTAGGAGAGCAGTTTTAAACTTTTAAAGTGATTTTTCAAAATTGACTCCTATTCTAATAGAATCATCACTTCTCTGCGGCTATAGTTGTTATTCCTTAATAAATGTCACATATCGGAAGTAAACTTAAGTTGTTATTCCAAATCCTATTGGACATTAGAAAACGATAAGCAAATAGTAACTTTGCTAGAACTTCCTAAAAAATCATACAAAATAATTGAAACTTTCCCCATGTTTACTTTTGGACGTGAAGATCTTAAGAGTGTTATTAACTCAAATTTGGCTTAAGTCAACTTAAGCACTGCTTACTTTTTGCCACAGATTTATTAGCATAAATACATAATTGTCATAATAAAAAACTCCCCCAAAGTTTATCCACAATTTCTTTCAGTCTATTAGGGTTTGTCTTACAATTACTGTGTTATTATTTAATTTTTTTTTCTTCCAGTTTTATAGATGTCGAAATTTTGTTGCGTGACTCAAAAGTCGTATTGCAAATAACTTAAAATGGTATACAATTTTTTTTCTTGAACAAAAAAATTCCGGCTGCATAAATTATTCTACATCGATTTTAATTTTGTCTACATTTAAAACACAAACGGACGAAATGAATTAAATTTAAAAAAAACAGACACAATCTAAGACAACACTTCATTAATTTCAGCAGCCAAACTAAAAAAAAAAAATATTAAGAAACAAATTGTTTTTTAGGTTCAAAAACAAATTCAAAACTCCTACAACATGCCATAATTTAAAATAAACAAGTAAGAAAGTCGATCGTATAATACCCTACACAACAATATTAAAAAACAAGTTTTCGAGAGTGTACCCTATTTGGGACCCATGGACAATCATGGACCCCGCAGAACAATATAATGTAATTGAGGTTAAGATTCATGTACAAGTTCTTTGTGCCCAATATTCAGATATCTATCTATATCTTTAAGATTCGTTAGCATTTAAGTAATTTGAGGAAGTGGGTTTTTATGGGACCAGCACAATATTTTGTCATGACATAGTAGCTATCGTAAAAGTTATTGTCGCCATTAAATGATATTTCCAGGATTAGTATTTGTAAAGAAGCTATGGTCAAGTATGGACCAATTCCAGTAAAATTTGGTAATATGATTTAGATTGCAATAAAATAAGTTTGGGCCGAATTTAATCTAAATTAACTACTAACATAATACGATGGTGCATGGGCACAAAGACGCTATTCCAGAAAGAAGCCTTTGCAGGGGCTATGTGAAAAAACGGACCGATTCTTAGTATTTTTTAATGCGCTTGATCCTTGTGACAAATATAACCTATGCACTAATTATCCAACTATCTCCAAAAATGAGACCTGTACTTTGCGCACAAGGTTTACATAGACTGACGGGCGGACATCGTTATATTTATTGGACCAATATTTTAAGGTGTGACAAGCATCAGCACAAATGCATAATACCCTCTCCACTTTTGTTGTGTGAGTATAAAACCCAACCAGCCAACCGACCTCAAACACTGTGTTTAGACAGTGAATTGGGGAAAAAAAAGTAAAATCAAATTATTTTCATCAATAGAAGAGACAGGCAGGGCACACATTTTTTTTATTTTTTTTAATGTTTGAAGGAATGAAGCTCAAAGTGTGAGTAGATCGTTTAATGGTCGTCTGTCTTTCTTAATTGATAAATGGAAAAAGAAATTCTTAAATTCGAAGTTAAAGGAATTTAGAAATTGCGTGCACGAAACAAGTTTGTAAATTAAAAGTTCATTTTAAAATGGTTAAAATAAAATAATTTTAACGTTTGCTATTAGGACCAGGAAAGAGGACATTGTTTTATAAAAAGGACAGAAGATTCATGCTAGTTTTACAAAAAAAAAAATGGTCACTCGTCTAAATTTAAAACACACAAAAATCGAAATTAAAGCCAAACGAAATCGCAAATCCCACAAAATCGGTATAAATCCTTGAGGGCTACTCTCTATTGCGATACGAAAGAAAATTGTAGCAACTCTAGCGATTGGTACTCTATAATACGTTTGCGCAGATCTCTTTCGCATCTTTTAATTTTTTTCATTTCGTAAATCATCACTTTATTTTATTTAAATTTTCCCAATTTCAAATATTTTTACACACTTTAGCATTTTATTACTGTAAATCCGCGCCATCTTTAATTTTTATTGCCACTATTGCTTCATTTTCAGAAAATTTTGCGAAAGTGATAGAGAGTACCAAGTTGGCATTTAGCTTTCGCATCGAAATGTTTTTCGCATCGCAATAGAGGTTAGACCCCCTCAACAAAAAAAAAGAAATTTAAATTAAAAAAAAGAAAACATTGGAATTAAAAACAAAATTTCTATGTCTGGATTCACACTATGAAAGTTTTCTTTCAGAATATCTTAGTTTATTGGTGAGGGAGGAAGAGTACATACATGCTGTTATTTTCTCCCCTCTTACCAATAAACTTACACTTTTTGAAAGAAAAATTTCATAGTGTAAACCCAGACTATATTAGGGATAAATTCTTGTTTAAAATGTTAAAATCGCTAATTCGACAAAAAATCGTTTTTCCGTGAAAAATATTAAGACTTCAAAAAATTAAAAGAAAAAAATAGCCTAACAAAAACGTTCAATGAAAAAAATCGCTAAAATGAAAATAATATTTTTATATGAATCACTTCTTTAAAATAAAATAAAAAAACGCTTAAAATTTATTTAATTTTTTTTTAATAAGCGATTTTGCTCAACTATGTAAAAAATACCCAAAAACAGAAAATTTGACTTATATCTGAAACCAGGACATTCTTGAAAAATCAATAAGTTATGGCATTTGATATCGAACGGAAATACAAAACAACTTAATTGGGTATTTCGATCGACCTCGAATGCCCCTGTAAACGTAAAAACTACCAAATGAAAAAATCGCTTATAAAAAAGAAATCACAAAACGGGACATATCATAATGTCATTATCACCCATTTTTTAAATAATATATAGGTTACAAACGGTAAAAATCAAAGAAAAATCGCTTATTTCTCAAAAACGCAAACATTATACAAAAAAATTCAATTTGTGCTAAGGGAATCCAAAAAATTCATAATATTATAATTTTATCAAAAAAAAAGTAGCGGTGTTTTGCTTAAACAAAATTCTTTAAAAATTTGAAAACAAAGATGTCACTTTAACAAAATCGAAATCACTAAACAAATTAAGCAAGAAAGAAAGTATAATCGGTCAAGCCCGATCATATGATACCCACAGTATTTAAAAACAAAGTTTCAGGAGTTTATGGCTATAAGAATAGGGAAATATCCATGTTTTAAATTTCATTAAAATCGGTACGATAGTTTCTGAGAGGCAAAAATTTCTCCCCATGTGGTCCTATTTTTTAAAAAATGCATCGCTTATGAGTCCATTAAAATATGGATCTATCCATGTTTTGAATTTCATTAAAACTGGTGTGATAGTGGGCACAAAGACCCTATTCCGGAAAGCAGCTTGTTTGGGGGCTTTATGAAGTTATGGACCCATTCGCCCTTTAGTATTGGTCCTTGTGCTAATGAGAACATATGTACCAAGTTTTATCAATATGTGGTATGGGTATAAAAATTTCTAAAAATTTTTTTTTATGAAATTAAATAAAAAACGTCAAACGTAGCTAAAATCTTTAATTTCAGAAGAAATTTAAGATTTAAAAATTGTAAAAATTAAAAACTTTATTTTATCAAAATATCCAGATTTTCCAAAAACGAGAGGAAATAATATTTGGTTAATAAAAAATTTTGCAAAAATAACAACTTAAAAATAACTAAGCTCTAAAAAGAAAGAACTTCGATAAAATTGAAAATAAATTCGACTTAAGTAAAAAGAAAATACGCTAAATTTAAAAAATAAGCAACAAAATCGTTAAAATCAACGACAAATCTCTTAAATTTGGGAAAAAAAAAATTGTCCTTAAAGAATCAAAATAAACGCTAGAATGAACAATAAACTTCCAATGATTAAAAGATTCCTAAAATTGTATAATAAGTCATTACAGCGAGCCCTTACCGCAAAAAAAATCTTAAGCGACAAAAAAAAACTATTTTACAGGAGAAGATTTTCTTTATTTTATTTCATAAAAATTTTGTATGAATGTTGTCGCTTAAGCTAAAATTGTTTTTGCTATAAACTCGTAACGGTGCCTTACGTGACCATGACATTTAAGGAGATGATGCAAGTGTTGCCAATAAAGTCATTTATTAAAAAAAACGAAAATTGAAAATGATTTAGATCTTTTCTATAACTGTAACGAGCTTAAGCAGTTATAGAAAAGATCTAAATTAAGGAATCTTGAGAGGGAATAAAGTATTTATAAAAAAACCAATTAACCGCAGAAATAAGAAACCAAAAAAAAAAAAACAATACAAATTTAAAAGTTTAAAAAATAAGAGCTAAAATTAAATACATATATCAAAGTAGTAGTACTTCATTCGGAAAAACGTTAAATTGAAAAAATCGCTCAAAATCTGTTAAATAGATAAACATTTAAAATCAAAAAAAAACAAAAACATTAAATGCCTAAAAAAACGCTAAATCAAAACAAAAACTAAAAACACAAAAATCAGCTAAAATATGTGAAATAATAAATTTATATTTGTATTTTATAAAAAACTAGCGGACCCGGCGAACTTCGCCTCGCCCTAATTTTAATTTTTTCATTTGGAAAGCCATTAAGGAATAATTTCACACAAAATTTCATACAAAAACTCGATTTTGAAATTGCGGTAACTTTAGAAAACTATATCAAAATATCGCTTAATTGAAAAAACGCCAATTAAAAATAATAGAAAAATTTAACTTATTAAAAATATCCTAAAACTATTAAAAGAAAACATTTAAATCAAATATCGCTTACTTGGAAGAAATCGCCAATTAAAATGTCGAATTAAAAAATAGCATCAGTTTATTGCAAATATTTTTCTTCACCCATTCAAATCATTCAACTAAAATTGTTGCACTAAATTTCAAATCAAAAACTAGTTTTTTCATAATTAAAGCCAATAATTATACCGTTATTGACAAAATTTAATTTTGTTTAATGTTCTTTGAAATCAAAAACCATGCGCACACAAAGTTACATTCTTTAAAATTTAGTGAGACAATATTTGTATGCAGCTTTTTTGATTGCAAGTCCAAATGTTGCACTATTTGAATTGAGTGCAGATTTTTGCATTCAATCAGCGTTTAGTGATATGTAGTGAAAAAATTTGCAATATCACTAAATTTTTTAGTGGTAGTTAAAAAAATAACAGTCATCACTAAAGCTGGTAAAAAAGAGTGCAAACTAATTTTTTTGCAGTTTTATTTAGAAATAGTGCACTGCTGATTTAAATCAATATTTAGTGCATAAAAATAAATCTCAAAAACTTAAAACAAATCAGATTTGTTAAAAAAACATTACAATAAGGATAACGAAAAAAAAAACAATTCTGAAAAAAAATCAATGTCAATAAAAAAAATATTAAATTTAAA
This sequence comes from Pollenia griseotomentosa, assembly GCA_963931875.1. Classification (NCBI taxonomy): domain Eukaryota; kingdom Metazoa; phylum Arthropoda; class Insecta; order Diptera; family Polleniidae; genus Pollenia; species Pollenia griseotomentosa. The sequence continues at coordinate 87,629,906 of OZ007562.1, forward strand.
AGTGTTTGAATGAATAAAACCATGGGGTTCGATTCCCGCCAGAGATCTGTTTTACTACAACGGACTGAAGGTCTACATTACTATTATTGTTCGGATAATTAAGTTAGAATATAAATTATAATTGTAATTGTAACTCTAAAAAAATAATAATAAATAAAAAAGGCTTCTCAATCAGAATAAAATGCTTAAACCCATAGTATAATAAGTACCAGTTATGTTCTTTAGGGAGAGTTTTCATTATTAACCCATGTAATGTCAAATTAATTTATTTGATTTTTGACGCTTGTTTTTAAAGTTGAGAACAACATTTCTAATGACTATACCTTCTACCATGGCAAGGCGAATTTACACCAGGTGAACTTATTTTGCTACGTAAGCAACAGCTGATAACTAACCTTGTGTCAAAATGGTAAACCGTTCTAGTGGTTCTGGGGAATCTTTACTAAATTCTATTATTTTCGCTTAAAATTATGAAATTTAAAACTCTTTTAAGTTATTACATTTCAAAACACACAATTTAAAATTGAAAACAAAATGAAATATTTGCTTAAATTTTTGACACAACGTTAAAATATTTTACAGTGTTGTAAAACGTTTTCAAAATAAGACCACTTTGTATGAAAGCGCCTTGTACCATTGCTTAAACCTATTTCTAACTATAAAACATGTTCATAAAAAATCTTCTAATTGAAAACTTTTTAAAACTGAGCACTCAGAATCTGAATATGATAAGGCACCATAGATTTCCCTCCTCTGCCTAGACTTTAATAAATAATTAATTGCAATATTCAAAATTGATTTTAAAAACATTTAACATGCAAAGTCAAAAACTACAACAAAAAAAAAACACAATATTTTCTCCATTCAACAGAAATAATTACAACATTCAAACGATAAAAGGATGGCATCCATCAAAATTTATTGGTCTAATTTCTACACACACAACAGCAACAACTAAAAAGCCCAAGGCTTTCAATCAAATACGCAACATATTTTAAAAATAACCAAAAAATTAAAAAAAGAGCTAAATCTAAAAAAATTTTACACACTTGTTGGGAATTTTGATCAGTCGGAGATTCACTGAAGTTGACGGTGACGACGTTACGACGTGGCACCTTTTAACAATTCCAACCAAAATATTGCTGCCAATCGTTAAACTCCAACAAAGAAATCAACGTCAATAAGAGATGATTTTTTTTGTCCAAAAAGGAGATGAAAAAAAGAAGAAAAATTAAATGAAATTTATACCCCAAAGAAGATGCTTAAATGTTCGTATCCTGCTGATCGCCAACTCAAACATAATTGTTGATTAATGATGCTGGTGGTTCTCGTTTGATTGTGTTTCTTCCTTCTGCTGGGTTTTCTTCTAGATGACAATGTTCCAAAAAAAAAAACAAACAAAAAAAGTTTAAATTATTGTTTGGTCACAATAAAGATTTAGTAGGGAGTCTCCATCAAAACATTAATGGTAATTAATGCAAGTTTAAAGGAGGCAAACTAAAAAAAATATACAATGCAGTTAAATGTAAAGAAAAGTAACAAATTATGCGTTCATACGCATTTTAATTTGGTAACTTTTGAGTCAATGCACTATGGTTCAGGTAAAGATGTTTTTAGATCGAAAACGAAAAATAATGCACTTAAATCCAACCAAAAGTATGGCAGCCTTAATTGTTCCAATTGGAAGTAAATCAGGCAACGCCGCTTATCTTAAAATATATAAAAAAAAAATTTTTATTTAAACATGAGCGGCGTTGCTTGATTTCGCTGCTACCAACTGAACTGAAGTTGAGTTGCCACGCGTAATGGACCCATTAATTTTAGCGATTAGTGAAAATCATAATTTATCAAATTGATTTTTCAATAAAACTATTGATTTTTTTTGTTTCTCGACTTTATGTTTAAGCGATCCGTTCCGATTCCGAGCGATTTAACCTTTTTTCAAAAACTTACATAAATGACGACAGAATGCATGGATTGATATAAGATTTTGCTCGAATTCTTTTAACATACAAACAAGGGACTAATTCTGGCAGTCGATTTGAAAGCAATTTTATTTCAAAATTTTTCGGTCGATACTGAAATAATTTCTTTAGTGTTATGAAAACTCAAAATGCTTTACAGCACTAAAAAAATTATTTCGATTCGTTCAGTATCGACTGAAAGAATTAGAAAGAAAATTGCTTTTGAATCGAAAAAGTATTCGATCGCGACTGCCAGAATTAGACCCTAGGTTATTATGCCTAAAACCGTAAGGAATACCGCAATTGTAACAAAATTTGTTCCGTCAAAGTTTGGTAAGTTTCGTAAATATCGGTCCCTAATTTACCATACACCCTAAATAAAGACCACACAAAAAACCCACTATAGAACGCCTAAAACAGTAACGAATAATGCTACTGTAATAAAATTTTGTCTGTCAGAGTTTCATAATACTAAAACACACATATTTTGTATTTAACTTAGCAATTTTTTTTGATTTTCAACGATTTTAGCTTAGATTTGCTTTAAAATTTGAAATTTTTTTTAAATATTTGATTCGGTTAAATTTTTTTTTAATTTGCACGATTTTTTTTAATTTAACGTTTTTTTATTATTTAAAATTTTTTTTTTTTTTAAATCGTGACTAATTTTATAATTTTCTTTTTAAATTCATAAAATGCTTTTACTTAAAAGTTTCTACAAATCCCATAGTGCACAGTTGTACTTGCTGTTCCTTGTGCCCCTGGATGCACCCCATTTTTAACCAGTTCTGAAAGTGTCTTTAGCAACAAATTACCTTTGGAGAATTACAAACAACTATAACAAATGAAAAGGGTTCTCTCAAAAGGCCGCTCAAGACTTTTTTTGTTTCATAATATATTTTTTTCCACTTCATCTTACAGAGCCACCATAAAGATGACCATGTTGACAACTATACCACATTCATTACCAATTGCCAGTACATTTCGTTGCAATTCATTTGGGTTGATTCGGTTTGGTTTGTTTGGTAACAGCCATAAAACTTTTGCGTTTATGGCATATCAAGTTCAAACACACATGCGAGTCACAAATAAATTTCAGCAACAACTCAGCAGCAACATTAAAGGTATGTTGCCGTCAATTTGTGCGAATTTACAATGTTTTTCATAGGTTTCTTTTTGTTGTTGTTGCAGCGATGACTGCCAAGCTATCTTCCTTCCTACATACCTTCCTTTTCCTTTTCTTAACTTGTCTTCCTTTTTTTTAAATATGGTCTGTCATCGTTTTTACAATATTGTTGAGGTTTTTTTATGGGTTTTTTGGTTCATTATTTTTCAGTTTTCTTTTCGATGATATTTTACCACAATCCATACGTGGCGGTGGTTGATGACATTCAGTTCCTTTGCTGCATTTGCAATTAACTTTCCATAATTCATTGGATTGGTCTAGTACCAGACAATTGCAATTGTGGTTGTTTGTTGGTTTGTTGGTCTTCTTTTTATTGCTGCTCAAGAATTTCGAAATGGTTGTGTATGAAAGGAAAAAAAGCGTAGGAGAGCCTTATTTTTACAATGTAAATATATCATTAATTAGGTCCGCCGCATAATAAGCTTGACTAATGCAATTTTAAAACGGTTGCTACAAAATAACATTTCAATGCTTGTAAATTAACCCATTAGGGACTTAAATTCCGTTTAAAGAAAAACGATTAAAAGTCAATTGTGAACTGTAGAGGTACTTCAAAAAAAAATGGTAAAACAAAATTTGTTTCCTACAAAAAATATATTTCGAGTCATAACTGCCGTCATAACCAAAAACCAAGCTTAAGCGACAAAAACAAAATTTTACAGAAGATTTTTTTTATTTTATTTCATATAAATTTTGTATGAAGATTGTCGCTTACGATAAAATTGTTTTCGATTTAAAATCGTAACGGTACCTTATGTGACCATGACATTTCAGGAGATGATGCAAGTGTTGCCAATAACGAAAATTGAAAATTATGTCGCTTAAGCTTTTTTTGCGGTAATGCCTCGATTTATATTTTAGACTCTTACTAACAGTTAGATTCTGTAAACCTGACATTTTAAGGTCCACCTATAACTTCTTAACTCTATTTTTCGAATTAAATAAATTTAGTAGTAGTATTGTTAGTGAAAATTATGGAAAACGTTTTATAAATGGCCCAAATAGAGGTGCAAATTTTCACCGAGTCCCCCACTCCCACATAGAAATGGCAATTCAAAATAGGAGATAAGCACCTGCATAAATTAAGCTAAGGTGATAAAATTTTGTTCAGACACTATTAATATTTATAATGTATCTGATAATAAGCCAAATCGCTTAAACAGTTTAGCTTACTGCCTGATTTTAGAACGCAAGCGAAAAAGTGACTCGTTTATCTAATATTTTAAAACAAAAATGTTTTTGTTTTAAATGTTAGTTATATGAGTCTAAAAACAGGCAGTAACACTCATAAAAGTTTGCTTGCAAAAAAAGAGCGGCCACTTGAGACAAGCAAAAGTAAAATAACAACAAATCGGCACTTTTTGTGTTTTTAATATGATTGGAATAAAACTGATTTTTCAAAATCCATATTTTAGACCACAAATCGATTGAGATTGCTAACCAAAACATGCTGGAACCAAAGTCGAATAGGTTCATAAAGCCTATAGTACACGGAATGTAAAAAGCCACATGCGCATGTTGTTCTGACGTAATTTTGACGTCATTACAAAGCCACAATAGCAAGTTCGTGTTGTGTGATGACGACAAAATTACGTCAGAACCCCATGCGCATGTGACTTTTTACATTTCGTGTACTATAGGCTTAAGTGATTTAAAAATCTTAAATATCTTTTTGCCCCCGAAAATATGGAAACGAAACGAAACTTACATACAGTTTAACATAAAAAAGTAATACCTACTACGAAATTGTATGAGTAACGAAAAGGTGGCGCAACCCTATTCGTTAGGGTTAGGTTTATGCAATAACAAAAATATCAGGTATTTTAGTTTGAATCTTTTTAAAAAGCAATTTCCACTAATAACAAAGTTAATTGCAATGTCTACTACAAGGCGAATTCATACAAGGTGGTCTTGGCTTGCTATGTAATCATCAGCTGAAAACTAACCTTGTGTCAAAAGTATATGCTGTTACTTTTGTTGACATTTATATTTACATGTTTGTATGTTAGTGCACAGCTAATTTGTTTACTGCAGTGTTGTATTATTTTGACACAACGTTGAAGTAGTTTACAGTGTTGTATCCGTTTTCAAAATAAGACCACATTGTAAGAATTCGCCTTGGTCTACTACATACTGTCTTTCGGATCAGTGTATCGCAGTGGTACTAACGATCAAGGAAGCTGTGTACTGGCTCTGACTTTCTAAATATGTATGTACAAATGTATATTCAATTTTTTAATTTGGTAATAGTTTCAGCAAAATACGTTCGATATATCGATATTTTTGAAATAAATAATATCGATACTCTTAAAAAATATCTATATATATATGTATATTGATATATTTATTGAATTTGCCCATCCCTAATTTACTATAGACATTTAACATGTGCGTGTCATTGGAAATCTTCTACTGACGTTGGTACTATTGACTAGGTAGCTCTTTTGGGACCATATGTAGACATTGCTACCAGAGAATCACTATTACATTTTAGAAAATCTAGTATACACTTTTGATACTTTTTTAAAGTAGATGTCGAAATGAAAATTGTTTTTTTTAACATTAAATTATTTTATTGAAAAAAAATTTAAGATACGAATTCATAACAAATTTTTCTTCTTATTAAAGACAAATATAAAAGTGTAGATACTTCGTCACCAAAATAATAGACAAAACCAAGGTATATTTACACAAGGTAAACTCGTTGGCCCATATGCTTGTCAGCTGTTTACCCTTAGTTGGAACCCAAACGTCAAATTTCGTGTATATGAGCCAACATTTGTACATGTGTGCGTTAAATTGTTTTTGTTTTATATGAAGACAATTTTGACAACTCGGTTCCTTTTATAGAGCAGCATGTCTACACTCCCAAGAGAGTCTACCTTGTGTAAATATACCTTGGACAAAACTGGTGACTTGGAGACACTTGCACCCAGGTTTCCTTGAGGGATAGCTTCTGATATTCAGAGCTCATTCTTGTAAATTTTACAAATGTAGCTTTGGTTAATTTGTGTTAATCTGGCACTAAATAGAATGATTTTTTTAAATAGTATTTTTAATAGAAATTTTCTATGCGTACGTTCACTACTAGTGGTATGAAGGTATACTAAATTTGACGTTCCGTGTTAAACTTTTTTATATTCATCTCAGACTATATGAATAAAGTATGAAAAAAAATTCAAAATTGAATTTTTGATTGATTTTTGTTCGATTTATTAAACTACATGTTCACAAGAAATTTTTGATCCCTGCGATCAAAAATGGCGACTTTATTAAAGAAACTCCAACTTCAATTACACCTTGTTGTTATTGATATTGTAAAGTTTTTTGCTTCTCCTGTAAACTTATAAAAGTGTTGTTAGGTTATTTTGTATTTTAGGTGACGATATATGTTCTGGGTCCTTGAGTTTTTATAAGTCGATTTAGTCATGCCCGTATGTCTTTCCGTCTGTTGAAATCACGCTCACTTTCGACCGACTCAAAAGAAAAGAACAATATTGGTGGCAAATTGTTTTTATTTATCATAAGCTGTTTAGGGTTAAAATCCAGCCAAATCAGTTTAGTAGGATAAAAGTTATAAGTCCAAATGTGAAACAACCACCCTAAAAAATTGATCATTTTATTACAAAGACTAACAAAAATGTTGGCGAAATGAAATGCTGGGACTAATATAAAATTTCACACAAGAAATCACTAAAAGCGCATAATACTTTTGTATATTATGATCGCTTCATAATTTTTCACAGGTCCCATACAAAGTCCACTTTTGGAAATTATTATATCATTATTTTCGCAAAATTTGCAATTTTTTCGGTTTTTATAAAGATTGGTTAATAACTTATACATACACTGCACGTCATCAGGTTAGCGCCTACCCTATATAGAGCCTATTCCTGAAATATTCTAACTACCGGTGGATGATATCAAAGATTCAGCACTGCCGAATATAGTACTCTAACTTGTTTCCTCGAGGCTGGTGGCGGAGTGCCGTGGAAAGCTACAGGAGCTGGGGAAAAGGGGCAGATTGACGCTCTGCTGGGTGCCAGGGCACTCAGGGATCCTGGGTAACAAAATGGCTGATGAGCTGGCCAGGGCTGGTTCTAACGCGCGGATGATAGGTCCCGAGCCCTTCTGTGGACTAAGTTGGGCAGGGGTCCAGTCCGTCATGGAGGACTGGGCTCTGGACGAACATAGGGGATACTGGGTATCGCTTCCGGGTATGCGTCAGGCAAGGAGATTTATCTCTCCCGGGAATGTAATGAGGACGAATGGTCTCGGCAGACGGGATCTGCGACTGCTGGTCTATTTGACTGGTCACCACACGATCAAATACCACCTTTATCGGATGGGCCTGGCTGAGGATCAAGAATGCAGACTATGTCTAGACGGGGACGAGACGACGGAGCATGTACTGTGTGACTGCCCGGCGCTGGCATGGGCCAGGAGGAGGCACTTGGAGCATGGTATAATGTGTGCGTCCCGAATCGGTACTGTATCGGCAAAGGCCCTGGTTGGGTTCCTATGGGAAGCGGAGGGACTTTTGGCCAGCTAAGGGGAGTGGGTACAATAGAGCTGACCTGGTCGCGGTACCTGTCACTGTAGGGACGGGGAGGTTTCCCCTCTATCGTGGGATAAAAAAAAAAAAACTTGTTTTAAGTGAAATTAATAAAGAAGTTATAAAAAAAGTATAAAGATATTATGGGAGTGGAAATAGACATACAAATAAATACACACGAAAAGATAACAATAATTCTCTTTACAGATACAGACCTGGGGGATCTTTATTACGTTTTGCAAAAAATTTGATTCGTATTTACGTAAGTATATAACTATCATCACCTAAAAGAGAAAACAAGGTATCATCAAAAAAATTTAAATTGTTTTTTTATTGACTTTGATGTTCACTACATATGTGTACACAATTTTAAACTTCTAATGTAAAAAATTACCAAATTGTGACAAAGATTCAAAGATCATTAAGTGTTCGATTTTCTTGAACAAAACGACGTATCATGACTTTTGCTAATGAAAAACATAAAATTTAATTTTTTTTCTTTATGAACACTGTAGGCTTTGATTTTTTTTAATCGTTTATGTTTTATTTATTGTTATCTTAGATTAAGTGGGATATGTGACAAAATTAAAAGGTAATTACCAGATGGGAAACCAAAAATATGCTCTAAAAAACGCGTTTAATGCGCATTAAATATGCAGTAAAAATTGGAAAATATGCCCTGAAAATGTTAAAAATATGCCCTAAAAAATCAAAGGGTGGTATTATTGATTTCGTTCCGCAAGTGCGGAAAGCAATTTTTGTGCGGCAGCCAAATTTGTAATTATTCATGTCGTTTGTGCGCTATCCTTCCGTTGTTGCGGTATCATCTCTACCATTGCGGTATTGCCATATTATTGAAACCGCAATATAGATATTTTTCGCCACTTTGCTTACGTTAAAATTTTACAACGAGAAGCAAATGGAAGGAATAAAAATGTAAGAAATATTAAAAAAAAATTTAGTTTTATTTAAAAAAATTTATGGTTATTTATTATTTGTTATATTATTTGTATATTTTACAGAAATTAATTTAATAAAAAAATTATTGCTCACAAAAATTTCAACTGGCTTAAAATGTTCTTTTTACCAACAGCTGACACAATAGCTCTGTTTTTTTACTCTATTTTGGAATCCCTCCGGATCCCAATTTGCACGAAACGCGTTCCCAACAATTGTACAATGAAACAAACAACAGGGCTTTTTATTGTTGTTATGTGATACAAACTATCAAACAGCAAAGGGGATGATAAGAGACAAAAAAGACAAAAGATAAAGTCAAAAAACCTGGGGCCAGATTCTGGCAGTCGTGATCGAGTAATTTCTCAATTCGAAAGCAATTTAATATCTAATTTTTTCAGTCTATACTGAACGTTATTGTAAAGCATTCATTTGAGTTTCACAATACTGAAAAAATAATTTCGATTCGTTCAGTATTGACTAAAATAAAATTGCTTTCGAATCGGGAAAGTACTCGATCACGAGTGCCAGAATTAGGCCCCTTTTTACTTGTTTACTATACAACATTTGACAGTTCGCATCGCAAAACAAGCAAATAAAAAATAAACAGCTGGCTTTCGGAGACTACCTGCTATAAATATACCTTGCGCGTTCCCGTACTTTAAATTTGTGCAAATGAGAGCGGGTTTAAGAGAATAAAATTCTTCTTCTTCTTGCATGATTGTGTAAATTGTCGAACACCTGTAAATCATAAACAAAACAAAAAAAGCAAAGATTAAAAGTTCATGATCCAAATTCTGGAAAAAGTGTTGTGGAATAAAATAATGTACTTAAATATATAGTTTTGTACTGAAATATTAGGTATACAAAATGTTAGATATTGTAAAAGTGTTTGTTTTGTTTTATTTTTGTTAAAAGTAGTTTATTTCTACAGCCAACATAACATTTTTCAAAAGTGGCGCAAATTTTTTTTGTGTTTTAAAGACTGTCAAAACACTGAATTTTTATTTTGTGCTTTAAATTGTGTTTTTTCTGTTCTCGTACTTTTGTGTAATTTTGTCTCTTTATGAGAGGAATTTATGCTTGCTCTCATTTGCACGAACTTTACCCAAAAAGTAAAGAAACAGAGCTAATATCAACTCAGAAATGATTAAAACAGGGATGGTAAAAATTTATTGCGGAAAGCTTATATCGCAGGAATGAATAATTGCAATTTGCATATCGATCGATATTTATTTCCGCCGAATTTTCCTTTCCGTGCGGAATCAATAATACCACCCAAAAATTGCTCATTTGAAACAAAATATTCAACAATTTAATAACAACATTTAAAAAAACCGTATTAACGCTTAAGCCCATATTAGGTTAAAATTCATATAAGAGATGTTTGCGCCAAATATTATCTAGATATTAACATCCATATGGGTTTTTGTCTTAAAGGGATTTAAGGTACGGTCGCAAAATTGTTAGCAAATGTTAACATTTAAAAGGACGTTAAAGCTATTTAAGGATGGGAGCTTTGGGCAAATTTGAAGTGAAATATTTTTGGGGCGAGTTTAATTTAAATATGTACCATCATAATTAGATGGCTTACGGACCCAATGAGTCTAATATGGAAAGAAGTTTTTATGGGGAACATATGAAACTATAGACTGATTCTCACCATTTACATAGACTTTGTCCATATTTGACCAAATTATCTACAAAATTGAAATTTGTACTTTACGCACTAGGTTAAAAGGGACAGACAACCAGCCAGACAATCAGAAAGTTTTATGCTTTTTTCAGCAATTTTAACTAGCTTGAGTAAAATATCATGATTCGTGACAGTTTAAGCCGAACTTAAATGATAGAGTTGTCAACCGATTAAGAATAATTCGATTAATCGATCAGGAATAATCAAACTCTTGTTTGAATAATTTTAACATGGTGTTTTTCGAATAACGAATAAATTGATTTATTAATGTCGATTAATCGAACAATTTTTTTATTTAAAAATAAGTTAAATAAAAGCTTCGAATTTGATTTATTCTTATACGTTTTTAGTGATTTTATAAAGGGTGGTCAAACCAAAACGCACGATGTTAATTGTAAATAAAACTAAAAGTTTTCTGAAAATGATCTCAATATTTTTTATTATTATATAAAGATCTATGACAAGTTTGTGTGAAACAAAATTTCGGCCAAATGCTTGCTACGGCTTCGGTGGCACTTTTGCTCGGTACCTCTATGCGATGGTTCATATTTTCAATGACTGAGACATAATTAAGGTTAAATATCGAATTATCTTATCCTTTAGCTCTTGAATTGTTCTTGGCTTATTCACGTACATTTTTCTTTTAGCGCGGCCATTAAATTTCTCGCACAAAAGTGGCTGTGTGGCAAGGAACCACATATCTTCCATGTCCATATCCTCTATTTCTGCCCACAAGAAGTTCGGGTATGTTCGTAAATGAATTACTGCCATCAGTTTTTTCAAATGTTTATACATATATATCAGTGAAGAAGATGTGGACTAACAAATTGTCAAATACTTCACAAAAATAATTTTCACACAATAAAAAAAATTATAATTATTTTTTATCGGAACGTGACCTCCGTTATCATCTCGCGATAGCGAAATCCATTCACGGTAACTGGTCGGCCGACCTCATTTTCGAGAAAGTACGGCCCGAGGACGCCGCCAGCCCATAAACCCCACCAAACAGTCTCTCTTTGTGGATGCATCGGCTTTTCAACAATCTCTGGTGAATTCTCATTTGCCCAAATGCGGCAATTCTGCTTGTTAACGAATACACTGAGGTGAAAGTGTGTGTCACGAAGTGCACGAAATACATTTTGATTTGATGGCCCATCTTCGTAAATGGCTTCAATAATCTTAACACGCTGCTCAGTTATGCACCTTTCTATAACTGAATTTTTCAAACACTGAAACAAAGAAATGTCAAATTAAGTTGGACAAAAAACTTGACGTTAAGGTGCGACTCACAATTAACAACGTGCATTATGTAGACTACCCTTTAATAAATGTAGGAAAGTTAAAAAATATTGTAGCCATAGCCCTGATCAGGGCTGCCAGATAAATTTGTGAGGAAATCGTCAATTTCCTGATAAAAAATAAAAAAATCGTCTTTTACGTTTCGAAAAATCTTCAGAAAAATCAGACAACTTAAAATTTATTTTTTTTTTTTTTACAATTTTTGTATGATTTTTATAAAAAAAAAAATATTTAAACAAAAACATACATAATCATTTCATACCCAGCCAGTGATGCCAGGAGAAATTTCAAAAAATCCCTACGTGTCTAATAAAAAAATCACTTATTTCCCTACAGCCAAAAACTTCGTATTTAATTTTTCATTTCCTCATCTTTTGTCCTTTTTAAAGAGCTGGATTAATGAAGAATGTTACATTAGCCCCCCGTTAATGAAATGTTTCATAAAATCGATAAAAAATTTGTTTAATGACAGAAATTCATTAAACTACTGATTAAATTTGGTAATTTTTATGACCATATATATGTTTATGTTTATTTATTTCAGCAATTTTAATGTGCATTTTGAGTTGTTGTGAATTTTATTTTTGTTTTTTCCTATTTCAAATCATCAAGTTATATTAATTTTATTTCGTTTATATATATTTCTGTTACATCATGTTATGTTTGTATGGTATTTAATTCATTTTCCAGCCGGGACGACCTTCATCTTGCTTCTTTACATTTTGCTGGCTTGTACTACTACGTAAATTTTGTGTATTTAAATTAACAGTTAAAGAAAAAAGAATGTGAGAATTGTTTGCTCTTGTTTTTTTTTCTCGTTGTATGTTTTTGAACCTATTTCTAACATTTAGCTAAGTTCAGTGTTTCGTTATCGCTATGAATTTTTTCATTGATGTTATGAAACATTGAAATTTACAATATTGTTTCATATATTTTCATGTCTATTGCATAAAATGGAATTAAAAATACGTTTTTACAGCGGTTATAGGAAGCAAATATTTTTAGTTATAAGTATTTTGAAGTTAGAGAACTTTATCTTGTTTTATTTGATTTAGTGACATTTTTCATGGAAAATATTAAGCTACACTTTTTTTTTTATTAATTGAAAAATATTTGAATACATTAACTAATAGTTCATTTTAATCTTAAAAAACCTTTTGAAATAATGTAAAACAATTAGTTAAATTTTTCTTTTGAAAGAGATATTAAGTTGTCATTAATTTAATGAAAAATTTTACCACATTACGAAACTCAATTTCGTAGTGGTAAAGAAATTGCTACATTATTTCTGTAAAATTTCATTCCCGTAATGAATTTTTTCATTGGATTAAAGAAAAAAATTTAATGAAATTGATTCATTAGATTTATGAAGCATAGTTCTTTTAGTGTACGGTTTTAGGCGTATTTAATTAATTTGTCAGAGTGGGCTTTATATAGGGCCTATAGTAAATTATAGACCGATCTTCACGAAATTTGACAGTGTGACTTCTAGTCCTATAAAACTGTGACGTACCAAATTTTATCATGATAGCATTATTAATTACGGTTTAAGGCGTACTTAACTGTTTTCCGGGAGTAGGGTTTATATGGGGCCTAGGGTAAATTATGGACCGATCTGCACGGAATTTCACGGTGTCGTTTCTAGTCCTATAAAACTGTGAGGTACAAAATTGTATTATGATATCATTGTTTATTACGGTAAAAGGCGTACTTAACGGTTTTCCGAGAGTAGGGTTTATAAGGAGCCTAGGGTAAATTATGGGCCGATCTTCATGAAATTCAACAGTGTAATTTCCAGTCGAATAAAACGAATTTCTGCAAAATCTTATATCAGACAATATTTTATGATGACGTCCCTCATTCGATTTATGTCATTTTTTGCCTCATTGATGCCATTTGTAATAATATTGATGTCACAATTCTGATGTTAGAGCATCATTAATATGAAGATGCATTTTTCTATGAGTGTAGCAATTTTAAAATTACTTTCACAAAACTGAAATTGTTTCCTAAGAAAGTTATTCATTTCTTAAAGTATTTGATAAACATAAAACTTTTTTATCTTTATTGACATAAATTTAAAAATGAACATAAAGCTTGCCCTTGAGTGGTTTCTGAAACAAACAACCATCAATCACTATTGTAAATTTCGTTAGAAATGTTCTACTATTTTTTAGAAAAATTAAAAATAACTTTTTTGTCAAGGATATATTATATGTATATTTGTTCTTGAATAACTATTCGTCATCATTCTCTCGTTCTACAGTGCATTCTGCTTCCGTTATAGGCCTTTGAAAAATATGCTCATACAACTCTTAATATCCATCCAAGTAGGGTTTTAGAGCTTGTAAATCTTTTATTGTTTAACATTTATTGGGACCTGCAACATTCACAAAAAAATAACAACAGTCAAGCGCAGTCACTTAACTTCCTTCCGCACTACATAAGGTTTTCTCGGCTTTGCTACACCATCACATGGGGAAATAGTTTTTATTTTTTGCACTAAACGATGTATTTACCCTTACAAATAAGTAATCGACCAATAACTAAATTTAAGATTGTTGGTTGCTTGAGTAGAGTAATAATAACTTCTGTTTTATGATCCTATTTTTGTTTGTTTTTTAAGCGCAAGTGAAATGACGTCATTTTCTTAACTTTATCAGTCTTTATAGAAGTAAAGATAAGATCTAGTTAGACGTTATCTGGAAAACATACGCTTATATAAGTATGTATGTCACGTTGCATTTAGTAATACTGGTAATTGACCATATTGAATGTTATATTTAGTGATAAGGATAATGCTTAATGTGTGGCGTAAAATAAATTATAATAAATGAAAAATTAATGTGCATTAACTACAACTTTGAATAAATTACATTTGTTTTTTTACAATAAAATTTCAAGGCTGGGGTTGTTTGTTTGTGTCTCATTATATCTGGTCTTGTATTCTCTAACTCCGCGTCTACACTCAAAGAAAATGTGTCTTATAAGAGCGTTAATAAAACATAAACAGTCGTGTAAAAACATTTAATAATTTAAAGACTCTTTAATTTATACTTTTTTAATTATCCCACAGTAAAAGAATTTTGAAAAAAATTTTTAAAGATCTTTAATATATTTAATCATCTTAAATTACTAAGCTAAACAAGAACTGAACTGGAATTTAACTCGTACCTGAACCTAAACTAGAGGCTGAATGAGATCTGAACTATAAAGGAACCAAAACTGCACTAGAATTAAATGAAAACTGAACTAAAACTACATCTAAAGTTTGAACATATCTGCAAAAATGCTCACGATATTTAATCTCCAAAATAATATATTTAATTCCTCCCCACTGTGCGTAGTGCAAAACATTATTAAATGTCTCACAAAGCGTTTATTATTACTTATCAATGTTCTCTTTATATTTCTAATCATTTAAACTTAAATTATGTGTGTTCATTTCAAAATTAACAGCGAATTTTATTCGCATAATAATTTTAAACTTCAAAGAGTAAAGATGTGACGACCTACATACATATTTTTTCCAAAAACAAAGAAAAATTCTTGTCATTAAGACATATATGTCGAAAATAGTTAATAAATAAAATTATAAGAAAAAGTAAAAGAACCTAAATACATACATATCTATTTAAACACTAAAAAAAATACTTTTTTTTAAATATTGGAAATTATTATTACATATCATATCATGAATGGTAAAAATATCTAATTAAGGACTTCAATAATTTTCTTGTTTTGTTCAGTGTAAAAATATGATCTGTTAAAATTTTCTGTCTACTTTTTTAGTGAAAACTCGTACAATATTATGGCACATGGTATTTTGGGGATTTGTCATTAACTATATGTTTTGTGTCAATCTTAATATAACCATTGTTGATATGATCGTTATTAAGACCAAACAAGACCAACAACAACAAATTGCACTATCGGAAATATCAGAAATTTCAAAAAGATTGATTGAAGGCAATACAACGACAATTCAACCAGAAGTAAGTTCATTTTATAAAACAAATAAGGACAAATTTTAAGAAAATTTAAAACATTTTCCAATATTTTTCATACGAAATTGTTTAAACGTTAATTGTAGTTTTTTTTATTTTATAAAATAATTTCCTAAATTTACAATGCATATAAAGCATGATGAAATAAACAGGTGGCATCACTACGCCAGATGACGATTTTTTGCTCTTGCATTGTTTGTCCAATCTTATGTCATAGTTTTGTTTTTGTTTACAAAAAGTCCACGTTTTGTGTTGTGATTTGTTTTGACGTAAGCTAGGACTAATTTTCCATTTTTGTTGTAATGTTGTATTTGTTTCCGTAGCGATGCCACCTACGTTATTTCACCATGATATAAAGTGCCGGTTCACACACGTCAAGTTTGACTCGTCAAGTCTTGAGCTTTTAGGATGGAGGGGAAAGGAAATGGCATTTGTGTGTGAACCAGCAAAAAGGGCTTATTTTGAAAAAAGGGTTTATGTGTTTTTCCTATTCGATTATAAATAACCACCCAAACATCCTCTAAAAAGATTTAAGCTATTTTTCAATTAGTTCTCTTTTCACATTTAATATATTTTTTTTAACTTTAAAGTAGTTTTTCTCAAAATAATTTTTTTGTGGCATATGATGTTTCAACAACAGTACACTTATAAAATTATTACAGTAACTGATTGTGGGTTATTAAATTCGTTTTCCGTACTGTTAAAATTTAATAAACATATAGTTGTTTTACGAATAATTTTGTTTTTTAACATTTATGTTTGTTATTCAAAAAACTAACTACCAAAAAATAATGTTTTTCCGTATTTATTTTGTTATGTAGTTTGATTTTTGTCGGTTAAAATATTTTTTTTAAAAGTAAAAACTATTCAGTTTTAAGGAATATGCAGTTTAATAAATAAAAAATTTAAAAATGAATGTAAAAATCATTTGTTTTAAATGAAATGGTAATGATCCGTTTTTGAATGAATTTTAAGTTGTTTAAAATGAATTTTCGTTTGAATTTAACTACATAATATTTTGAGTGTAAATCAAAAAACAGATTTTGGTGACAATTTTTTTTTTATTGTTCTGAAAATCACATTTTATTAATTCTATGCATATAATTTTGTAATTTCAAAACGTTCAGCTACGTAACCAACTATTTGAAATCACGTTATTATTTTTGCGACTATTGTATGATGACCGTTACAATAAATTACTTAAATAAACGGCAGTGTTTTACCAGTACACACTGTCAAATGTAAACTAGTGATGCAACGATACGCCTTTTTGCCGATACGATACCTATACCGATACTCAAAAGTAAATATCGGAGATACCGATACGAATATAAAATTTAAATTTAAGGTACAATTATATGGTATTTTGACAAAACATCTTAAGTCGCGACCAGATAGCAAAATAGTTTTAAAAAAATTCGTTGAAAAAATAATTTTTACTAAATAACACTGTGCAACAAAAGAAACCAGCCTCAATAGTTGCAATGCGAAATGAAACTAGACTACTGGATGAACGAATCTGTCAAATGGTTTTGAAAAGATAAATCGGGTTTCCGAAATTTTGGCCCTTAAAGTTTTTGAATTTTTTGAAAAAGCGTTTGGAATAACTCAAAAAAAATTATACTAAATGTACTTCTGAACTTTTTTTTCTTAGAAATTATTAACCCTCTAACTCTCATTTTAAGGGGTCATTTTGTCCTTTTTCCCAGTATAGTATACAAAAGTATACTAAAACACGGCACTTTAGAGGGTTAGAATGTACTACGAATATTTTCTGCATCAAATTTCACTAGGGGTCCTCAAAGACCAAAAGTTCGTGCAATATATGTAAAATGCTTAATAATGGAAAATTTAAAAGTAGCATATATTTTTATTTTTCACAAAAGAAGTGTTAATTGAGTCAAAACAGTGTAAAGTATTCCTGAGCTAAATGGTATATTAGGATTTATACCAAAAAAAATCTTATGGCATTTTTTTTTTTTTAGAATTTATTAACCCTCTAACTCTCATTTTAAGGGGTCATTTTGTCTTTTTCCCACTATATTATACAAAAGTATACTAAAACACGGCACTTTAGAGGGTTAAAATGTTCTACGAATATTTTCTGCATCAAATTTCACTAGGGGTCCTCAAAGACCAAAAGTTCGTGCAATATATGTAAAATGCTTAATAATGGAAAATTTAAAAGTAGCATATATTTTTATTTTTCACAAAAGAACTGTTAATTGAGTCAAAACAGTGTAAAGTATTCCTGAGCTAAATGGTATATTAGGATTTATACAAAAAAAAGTCTTATGGCATTTTTTTTAGAAAAATTAACCCTATATTTAATTTTATTTTAGTACATTTAGTACGCATAATACTTTCTACAAATGTTTTGCGAAACAAGCTATTTTTTCCGTAAAAAATATTAAAAAACTCCATGAACTCTCTCAGAGCACACTTAAATGTGTCAATGCTCTAAGCGCAGCCTGCTGTCAACGTAGATTGTCACCACAGACCCCCTACGATGTGATCCAGTATCACCTCCGTCGCCTTCCAGATCGCTAGGATCTCAGCCTGGAAGACACTGCACTCTTCTGAGATTCTGAATGACCTTTTCACGGCAGTGTCAGCAATATAAGCATCGGCCCCAGTGCCAGCGTCCATCTTGGACCCGTCCGTAAATACTGCCTACCCCTCAAACAGCCCGTTGGATCCACGTCAAACTTCTCGTTTTGAGAACTACACTGGTGGCGTTACATCGAAGTCTAAGGTCATAGTCCTATGATCTGAATGAAATTCCCTCAAGAATAATGCCATGATCAAGCAAAAAAATGGTATAAAAGCAGTCAAAAAAGTTGCAAATTGCTACTTTAGTAACGCTGATTGCAACAAATACTTTGGTTTTTTTTCCCCCCTTAGCTAAACCTGCGAAGCTCTACGCTTGTCTGCAGGAATAAAACCAGAGTCTCTTGCGGGAATCGAACCCGCAACGCCGGCGCTGATAGACTAGCTCACTTCCAGCTAGCCTACCGGGGCACTTAGCAACATTCATCAGCCATCCTGTGCAATAGCCAGTGATGCAAAATATTCACCACTAACAATGGCTCAATCTATATCTATATATAAAAAAAGTTTGTGCCGTATATGTGCTCCTTAAACTCAAGAACCGCTGGACCGGTTCACACCTAAGTTGGACAATAAATTATTTTAGTCGGGAGCCTAGTTTCTCTTAATTTTAATCTCGATAGGTGGCGCTGTTGTCGTGATATTGAAGTTGTTTTTATTTATGGTACGATTTGGCTGAAGTTCACAAAATATATTTATTAAAAATTGCGGAATAAAAGTTAAAAAAGATTTTTTTTTTCAAAAAACGTATCAATATTAATAAAAAAAAACAAACTTATTTATCAGACTGACATTGCACACACACAGAAAACAAGTTGGTTGGAAAACGGTTGCAGTAATAAAATATTGATCAAGTAATATAATATATTATTGCAACTATTGAAAATGTGTAACTCTAACTGATTTTTAATACTAATAACTATTAAATCGTTATTCTAACAGAAATATGATTCTTTCAATTCTTTTATTAGTTATGACAATTAATTTCATTTAATACTAAAAATTAGTACGAATAGTGTCTATCACAACCAAATTAAATGCAGTGCAATACTGAATATTGGTCATTACAATCAATAATTTGCTTTTGTCAATAAATTTTATAATATAAATGTTTATATATTTATTGCAGCTAATTATCGATTGTTAATATAGTTTCAATTCGAATACAACAAATGAAAATATAATTATTTGGTATTCACAACCAAAAACAAAAACTATACGTCCCAATTGTTTATTTTGAGTACTAAACTAATTATAAACGGAAATTTCTGTCAAAAGTAAAAAACAAATTTGTAAGACATTTACTGGAGAACATGGAAATTGCTTTGCCATAAACAAACGTACAGAAAAATGAAATGTCAGAACAATTACAACTCATTTTACAACAGATTGCTAAGCAATCTATATCCGGTCTATACGTCGCAAATTTAATTGAGCAATCAAATTTGACGTTTCCGCACTAAATATTGCTACGTGGAGACCCGGGGTAAGGACTATAATAAACTTATTAGGGTGAACATAAGGTGGCCATACGTACTCTTTTTAAGAGGACAATCATCTATTTTAACTGACTGTCATCTATAAAATGAAATTTTGAATAGTTTTAATTTTACTTATTAATAATGGCGATTTCTTTTCTGAGAAAAAAATGTTTCGATATATACATGTAACATATTCTAGATTAGATGATTTTATTTACAACTATTACACTTTTATCATAAATGTACTTCGTTAGCGATTTTAAAAACTGTTTGAGCAGTTGCTGCTCACTATTACGGTTTGGAAACATATATTGATATCACTTATAGCTTGGAAAAAATTAAAACGATAATAAAATACATAGAATTTTTATCATTTAATTACACAGTGCAACACGAAAAAAATAACCATATACGGACAACTCTACGTGATAAAAGACAAAAAAAAAGACCGGTGTCTCCCAGTTTTGCCCAAAGTCACGATTTTGTTTTCCTTTTTCTCCCTGTTCAGGTCCATAGGTAGCAAACCGTTAAAAATTCAAGAAAACAATCAACTACAAAAATGTACCTAAGATCTCAGTAAACAACTTTTTAGAATATATAAACTTACTAGGAATGAATCTTAGCACCGTTTAGGTAGCCGCAAAAGTGAAAAATTGCCCGAAATTCGATTTTTGTACCTTTTCCCCCTGAAGCTACCTATACGGTGTTAAGAATCATTCATAGGAAGTTTATATATTCTAAAAAGTTGTTTACTGAGATCTTAGGTAAATTTTTGTAATGGAATCTTAGGTGCATTTTTGTAATGGATTGTTTCCTTGAATTTTTAACGGTTTGCTACCTACGGACCTGAACAGGGGAAAAAAGGTAAAAAAAAAAAAATATATGTTCACAATTTTTGTTCTTTATGGCAAGAGCTACAGCTTTGTCTCAGAGGGTAAATCAAAATTCCGAACGGTTTGCAAGATATGAGTCGGAGAAAATGATCATTTTTTTGCAAAAATGACACCGAGGCCCCAAATCTTTGGGGTCCCATACAAAAAAAGTTTATTACTTTGGGCAAAACTGGGAGACACGGGTCTTTTTTAATCTTTTATCACGTAGTGGTGTTCGTTTATGGTTATAGATAGCGTAGTATCCCAAAGTTGACGTAAAGAAAAAACAAATGAAATTAAAAAATTTTCGGAACATTTTTCACTTTTGCGGATACCTAAACGGTGTTAAGCATCATTCGTAGGAAGTTCATATGCTCTAGAAAATTGTTTATTGAGATCTTAGGTACATTTTTGTATCGATTGTTTCCTTGAATTTTAAACGGTTTGCAAACTCGACCTGGACAGGGGGAAAAAGGTAAAAAAATCGAATTTTTTAAAGTTTGTTGCGATTTTGATCTTGAAGATGAAGTTTTTTTGATTTTATATGTTCACAATTTTTGTTCTTTATGGCAAGAGCTACAACTTTGTCTCAGAGGGTAAATCAAAACTTCGAACGGTATGCAAGATATGAGCCTGAGAAAATGATAACTTTTTTGCAAAAATGACTCCGAGGCCCCAAATCTTTGGGGGCCCATAAAAAAAGTGCATGACTTTGTGCAAAACTGGGAGACACCGGTCTTTTATCACGTAAAGTTTTTTTTTTTTTTCAATATTTATTTATTGAATCTTCATATATTTAATATGAACTAACAATAATTAAGCAAAACGTAAAGTTGTCCGTATATGTTTATTTTTCCATGACTTAAACAATTACACACAGTGTTATATAACAATCAGTTTTTTTTTTTAGTTTTAAACAATCTTTTTACAAAATTAAAAGCGGCATAACCTATGACAAACAAAATTAAAGCTTGGTTGTGAAAACAAAGTAGTAAGTACCAAAAATGTAAAACAGGGCAGTATGAACACCTTAAGTAAAAGTACGGTTTAAATATGCAACATGTTTTGCATGTTTTTCATGAACATATTAACAAAAGAACTCGAAAACGTTTCCCATTTATTTTATGGTCTATCGGACTGTGCTATGCCAATTTTGATATTTTGAAAAATTGTTAAAAAGTAATCTCCCTAGTGTAGATGTTTTGTTTTTGTAAAAATTGTTTGCTGGGTTTTTGTTTTTTTTTCGTATACACTTTCGATCAGATGATTATAACCACTTAAATTTTTGAATTAAGTAGGTAATATCTTTTAAATTTTTTGTAAAAAGACAAAATTGTTATACCATTGAATAGAACATTTTCTTTCTCTTACTTGTTTTGAATACTTTACTACATAAACACTATTAGCGTTTGTGTTTTCAATATATGTATCTACCGAACACAACACTAAAGAACAGTATATAATGTTTATTTTTGAACACTGTTATAACTGCTCTAAATGAACTTTTAAGATGTCCAAACTTAAATGATGTGCATATGGGCATTTCCGTCAAAAGGTCCACCGTGACCGAAAACTTAAAAGTTATTAAAAGCTGATTATTTTACGGTATTGTTATAGAGAAATATTTAGATCTTACAAATTTTATAAATTTACCCGTAAATTTGTTCACTTAAATGAACAGTCAGACTGCAAAGTTGTGCAAACGTAATTTCTTATTTGTGAGAATGTTTTATTGCATGTTTTCTTTAATATTATCTTCCTTAAAAGAGATGATATTTGATGAAAATTATTCCAAAAAAATTTTCTTACATGGTCCGTAATCTGAGGAATAGTTCGAAGAGAAATATGTAATTCGGATTAACGGTAAATTTTTATTTTTTTTAAATCATTATTCAGTTAAATTATTATGGAAAAAATGTCACGTTCGAAATGTCACGTATCGAACCAGATTTTGGCTTAAACAAAAAAAAAATATAGAAGATTTTGGAATCAAACCAAAGACATTTAAATCTTACATTGCTACGTAAAATTCTGAAAGTGGTTTGACTAAAAAATTGTGCCAGGTTTCGCTGAATCACCCCTTTTCATACATGGCCACAAAAACTACTTCTATTTTTTTCACGTTCGAACCGCTACTTCTTTTGCCATTATCTTTGACCTAAAATCGCGCCCCCCATAAACTTTAGCATTTATAATAGTGCTTTCTTTGTGCTATAATTTAAGGGTTAAAAGAACGTAAAAGTATTTGTTGTTTAAAATGTTATTGCATTTTTGATGCGTACGACTGTCACGTTCAACACTTTGGAATTACCCATATCGCTAATTTTCTGCAACGTCGTGCTCTAACAGCTTAGTAAATATAACGTCACATTCTCTTCAAAAAAGGATATAAATATTAATTGTATACCCAATAAAAAGAACAACACTAAAATTTTAACTTTTGAGTTATGAAGAAGTTGCAGGAAATGAACGATATGTATGTAAGTATAGTTGTATAACGAAAAAAAAAACTTATTTACGTTTCTTTTAGACAAATCGTGAAACTATAAAGTTTGAATGGAGTGAATACCAGCAAGGTTTATTATTGGGCTCATTTTTCTGGCTTCATTGGTTAACACAATTACCGGGAGGTATTTGGGCAAAAAAATATGGAACCAAATTGGTGTTTGGTTTATCTAATGTTGTGTGCTGTTGGATATGTTTTTTTATACCGGTGGCAGCATACACCAATTACAAAGTACTTATTGCACTAAGAATCTTACAAGGAGCAATAGCGGCAAGATGATTTTACGAAACTCTAAAACATTTAATTTCAAACAAAAAATAAACATTTTTAGGGTTTAACTTGGCCTGCCATGCACGTTATGATTGCCAAATGGATACCGCCGAACGAGCGTAGTAAATTTGTAACCGCCTATTTTGGTAGCTCAATTGGTGTTGCCATTTCATATCCTTTTTTTGCTTACGTTATGCACTACAGGTCATGGGAATGGGTTTATCACATTTGTGGCGTTGTCGGTACTATATGGTGGCTAGCATGGTTATCTTTGGTGTATGATAGCCCAACAGAACATCCTCGTATTTCGAAATCTGAATTACAATATATAGAAAAGGCTTTGGGTACAAGTATTGAACAGAGTAAGCAAAAATACTGTACACCTTGGAAAGCTATATTTACCTCGAGGCCGGTATGGATGAATGTTGTAGGGCAATGGGGTGGTGTTTGGGGTCTTTTAACACTGATGACGCAGTCGCCGACATATTTTAAAGTTATTCATAACTGGGATATAAGAGCGGTAAAATTTGTAAAAAAAAAGTTATAATAAAAGCTTTTAAATGGATTTTTTTTTATTTATTTTCAGACTGGCATATTGTCTGGGTTACCTCATATACTTCGAATGATTTTCGCCTACTCGTTTTCCTTATATGCAGATTATTTATTAAGAACAAATAAAATGGAACGTACACATTTAAGAAAATTTGCCACTTTTATATGTAAGTTTTAAGTGTTTAAACTACAAGTACATACAAGTCGCGACCTTAGGACAACAAGGTTCTATTTTACATGTTTTTAAGGTGCTAATAGAACCTTGTTTGTCTAAGGTCGCAAAGTATCTTTGAGGTATGAACAATTCAAATTTTTTCTTTAACTTCCAGGTGCCATTGTTATGGGTCTGGCTGTTTTAGCTTTAGCATATTTTGGCCGTGATCCAATATGGGCGGTTGTGTTTGTATCTCTAGCTACCATGTTTCAAGGAGCCGGTTCTTCTGGACCCCTGTCGTCTATGATCGATATAGCTCCCAACTATGCTGGCATAATTTTTGGTATATGTGGCACTATAGGCATTTTGCCTGGTTTCATATCGGCCTATCTAGTTGGGATTTTGACGTTAGACAATGTAAGATATTAACACTTCAACAACACTAAAACAACAATTTATTTTCAAATCTTCAAATTTTAGCAAACTATCGAAGCTTGGACCAATATTTTTCTCATTTGTGCTTCTATGCTAATTGGCAGTGGTGTACTTTATGTTCTCTTTGCTGATTCGTCAATACAGGAATGGAATTATTATTCCCAACAAAATTACACAAAGGAGTTACGATTACTACAAAAAATTGAGCTTAATAAAGCAAATAGCATCGATACTTAAAAAGAAAATATTTCAAGCAAAAGGCTGTGCCCAAAAATATGTTAAAAACAACATTAATGAACAACTTATTCACCCTTACCTTGGTTGGCGAATTTTAAATACACTTGCGACTGCTTGGCATAGCTGTTCATTGTAAATTATTTTCTTCTAAATTTTTACAATTTGAAACTGTTTTAAAAAAATAAAAATATGTTAAATTTATTACTTATTTAAATTAAATATAAATCAGCTTGAAATTATTTAAGATAATGTCTTACAGATTTTTTTTCTTCTCTTGGAAGTTAAATTCACTATTATTTCCATTTATTTTATTCAAATTAATATTATAAAAATATGTGCAAATCAATAGAGAAGCACACAAATTTGTTTGAAAAAAATTTAATTTAAAAGAAACAAATAAAATACATTTGTATAAAACTTGTTAAATAAAATAAATTCAGATTTTGTAAGATATTAATTTAAAATTAAAAAAAAGCCTTAATATTTAAATTCAACAAAAATTTTTTGAATTACTCATAATCTGTTCTTCGATATTCGAATTTTTTTTTTTTTATTCTAAAATTAAAAAAAGCCTTAACAACTTTTGTAAGAAACGATTTTGGTAGTGTGTAAATGTAATTACCTTTTATATAATAAGTAAGAGTGGTATATTCGGCTATTTTATTTCAATTTCAGTCGAATTGGTTTCTAGCACCAAGTAACATACAGTTGCTTCGAGCGATTCAACCTCAAAACAACCTCACAAATTGCACTTTATCATAATTTAAGGAATATAATATTGCTTTTAGTTTATGGCCAGTTTTTTGAGAAAAGAGCCTTGTGTTAGTTTAGTAACTAGTAACTGTATAATATCGTAAAATTTTTTAAATTTTCAAATACAAAATCGTCTATTTTTTACGTTTGTTTTTTAAAATGGAGCTGCACTTTTTTAACCCAGTATTTTATTACATTTTCTTCCTCATTTTTCAAGGAAAAATTTAAAAAAATTAATAAACATTTTTGTATTAAATATTTTTTGGTTTGAGTATTTTTGTTTTCTACCAATTTTGTTGAATAAAAATTCTAAAACTACAGTGGTTGCGATCGAAACATGTCATGGTAACCTGCCGGCCGCGGTTCGAATCCCGGCCACGGTCAAGAATGAAAGATTATCAATAACAATTTTAATTAATTTTCATGTTGTAAAATTCCTTTCTTCATAAAAATAATTTAATGAAAATTAAATTTAATGAACTTAAGCCTAATTAAAAATATTTAAAAAAAAAAAAAATTTGGATTAAAAACCATAAATAGTTCAACAAAATAACCACAATACTAATTACTACAAATCAAATTTTTTTATTAACAAGGTTTCGTTTAAATGTGCTAAATTCCCATTTCATACTATTGATAAACTGAAATTTATTGTTGCTGGGATAAGCTATTTTTTAAAGTAAATTTTATTTAAAAATATCTAAATATCAGGAGTGTCATAGAAACCAATTTTATTGGAATTGGACTTGAAACCGACAAAAAAAATTTTATATTGCATGTAATTTCTTAAAAAGTTTAAGTGAGCTAAAGCAAGGATTTTATCGGCCATATAAATAGAGAGTAGCCCCTTGAAAAAATATCAAGCAGACTTCATTAGCATGACAGCTATTTTAAGTTATCCCTATCGGAAGTTCTATACGTCTAAAAAAAACTCCCTATACTTTATGGGGTCTTCGACGAATACTAAAAAGATTCACTCGAAATTACAAACTTATGGGTCGATTACGGATAGCAACATAACTGAAGTTGAGTTAAAATATACTAATTTTTTTTTATTTTATATTTTAACATGAGCGGCGTTGCCTGATTTCGCTGCTGGCAACTCAAATTTAGTTCAGACTTCATCCGTAATCGACCCAATAGTATAACCTCTACAGAAGAGCGTATATAAAACCTGGATAAAAAAAACAAAAACGATTTCATTCAACTTAACTTTGTAAACATATTGCACACAATAATTAGTATTGTGGTTATGTTGTTGAACTGTTTATGGTTTTTAATCCAAATTTTGACATTTTAATTAGGCTAAAGTTCATCAAATTTAATTTTTATTAAATTATTCTTATGAAGAAAGGAATTTTACAACATTTTAAAAATATTAAAATACCAATATTATTATTTGTTGGAAAATAACAATTTTATTGTATAAAAATTTTAAAACAGTCTTCATATACATACTAAGAGAAATTATAGCTAAAATTGTTTATTCCCACGGTAAACGGCCCAAAGGACATGATTTCCAATCATGAGTTTCATCGTCTGTTAAAAAAAAAAACAAAATAATTTTTATTTTACAATACTTTTGTTAAGAAAAAAAATAAGAACGTACAAAATCATTATATGTATGTACTGAGAATATATTAACCCCTAGCGTTAATAAAATGTCCATCGAATTTGGTTCCCTTTTCCCTAAAAAATTTATGGAAAAAAGCAAAACTTTGAGGGAAAACACTGCTCACTTTCACAAAATGCGTGGTTGAGATCAAAGTATAACATCAAGATATAACACTGGGTTTTTGAGATCTCAATTAAACTAGGTTTAGTAAATCTGAAACCACATTTGTGCCGCCATTACCAAGTTTGTATACAAAATTTTGACGGAACAGGTTAGTTTTCCTTAAAATATTGGTCTTAAATGAAATAAAAAAAAATATCTAATTTCGCCGGAAAATCCGAGTTTAAGACAACGTTAAACTGAGTTTAAACTTAATCCACATCTCAAAAACTCGGCCTAATGAGCATTCATAAGGTATATGCTTCCTAAAGAGTTATTCTGGCTGTAAACTTTTGTTATTGAATTTTGACATTTAGGGTAGAAGTTTTTGTGCACATGATCGTCTAACGCGTGAATCAGAATAAAAATTAACTTGTATTTTTTTTATTTATTTATTATTGAACCAGGTACCTCTACTTTAAGTTTCCTATCTTATTATAATCTCTGTTTACATACGTTTCTAACTATAAATGTTGACACTATTTTAATATTTACCTGGCATTAAAGTCCATATACCATATTGTACTTTAGCAACCTCATTATTTTCTTCCTCAATATCCATTTCAATATTATCGGTATCATTTAATGTATTTAATAGATCTATATCTGTATAGATTTTTTCAGCATTACTCAACGTACCTTTAGCAGAATTTTCTGTAAATTCTGTTTCAGTATTAGCTTCAAATATACAATCGATCAATCTGGTCAAAGTGTTAATTTCATTTTTATTAAGCTCTGGTACAACTAGAGGTAATAAACTGTAGAAATAGTATAGAAAAAAAGGTAGATTAAGAGGAAACTCTCATAAGAAGTTAATTTTATTTTAGCACCTTTTCAAAATGGGTGCTGTATATGCATTAACAGCCTCTAAACGATCTTCGATGAAATTACGTTCAAACACCCAAACCCAAGGTCTACGGAAATGATCGCCAAATATTAAAGTTCTTTTCATATCAATTCCACTGTAAATGAGCAATTCTCTGGTACCTTCAGATATTTGGGTTAAATCCGAATTCTTGAAGGGGGCCTCTTTAATGGTGGTGTCCTGTAAAAAGTTATTAATTAAAAAGTGTAAGTTTTTATTAACTTAATACATATAGTAAGTACAACATATGCTCAACTCCCTCTTCCACATTATTTTCCTCGCATATCCTACAAGGTCGGACGCATTAACCCCTAAGTTTAATAACATCTTGCCGATCAGACAGTCGTCCACTATCGGTATCTAATAATTAGTATTGTCTGCAATCCATTTATTAATGTCCCAAAAAAGAAACTTAACATAAATATCTGCTTGGTGCTCGTTTGTTGGCTGTTATATAATCGGCTATATTACAATGACTCGATAACCAGCATGACTTTTCTCACTCTCAACATGCTAACACTGTTCTCATGTATTACAATATCTTTTCAAACTATCTTAGATTCTTTAATACTATATAATTTTTCTTATTTATAGATATACATATATGATTCATTTAATATGAATATAATTGTAATAATTATTGCCTGCAGCAAATAAAAATTTAAATTTGAAACGGAGGTTGATCTCTCACCAAATCGATCCACTAAGAATGTTTAGGCGGTAAAAAATGGTAAAAACGCGTAAATCTCCTAAACTTAAAGAGATGCAAAAAATAAAATACTTAAAGTTGTTCCTTAAAAAAAATAAGCAGGCAGGTTTCTCGTTGGTTTTTAAAATTCTGTACTTTTGGGAAGTAAACGGGTATAACCTGCATTTTGGAGCTGTCACCCCAATTCTTTTTTTAACCAATAAACATAAAAATAAAAATTATATCACATTCGTAACTTATGTATAAAAATACAAATAATAATTTGTTACTTTCTAGAAATTCGAACTTTTAAGGGTGAAAATCGTACCTATTTAAATATTTTGAAATTGAAATTTTTGATACTTCGATGAGAAGAAAAAAGTACCAAAAAGGAAATATATGGGATATTAAAATTTTTTCTTTTACTTTTTCGTTCTTAATGTGGTACTTTTTAGTTTTCTATAATATTGAACTTAGAAGCATAGAACATACATTATTACTTATTTCAAAAAGGGCACAGGTAAAAAATACAAAGCTTTCTAGAGACACTGAATATCTCTTAAACCATTTGACTTTTTGAAACCGACTTTTTTTCCTAATATTGTTAGCCTCTGTTTATGTTATAATAGCAAAACAAAAATTTATTTTAAGTAATATGTAAAGGAAAAAAAGGTCATTACACTTTTCGGAGATGAACCCTTTTCGAAATTTTTTTTTTTTTGAATTTTTGTGGGTTTTAGTAGCAAAATGATATCTTTAGTGTATGCACTTTATTGAAACACGCACATATTCAACTCCAAAATTTAAATAAAAGTAAACAACATATTTAAAGAAAACTTTTTCTTATAAAGGAACAATAAGAACATTTTAGTACATTTTTATCTGATTGCTAGCATTTAACCCGCTACTTCGTTAGCGTCTACTTTTCCTTCGTGGACTTTTTTTATGCCAAAGTTTTTTCTAGGTTTTAACTTGTTTAAATTCTAGCATTTTACCCGCTACTTTGTAATCGGGCCTTTTCTTTCTTGAACATATTTATATGGCAAAGTTTATGTTCCTAGGTTTTAACAAAAAAGTTCCAACATTTTTCATCTCATAGGTCTATATTCACACAGGACTTTGCACCTATAATTTTGTGTTGCCAAGTTCAATAAAATAGAAAATTCAAAAGGTACCACTCGTAGAACACAAAAGCAAATGAAAGAAAGTTAATTTCCCGTATTATTCTTTTTGATACTTTTTTCATCCCATTTATGTATCACAGTAACTTAAAAATTTTATATTATATAGATAGATGGAGAAAAATGATGTGAAAAAAGTAACAAAAAAGGTAACAAAAAGTAACAAATCTGTTTTGTATTTTTTAGATAAGCTACGAATGTGATATAACGTTTTATTTGCCCTTTTACACCCGAAAAAGGCCATACTTAAAAAAAGTACCAGACACCTGTTCGTTTATTTTTTTTTGAACAATAATAAATATTAAATTTTTTGTATCTCTTTCAGTTTAGGAGATATGAGCTAATTTTTCTAATGAACAACCATAAGTGTTAATGTTTTTTAACTCTTTTAGTTAAGGAGGTATGAGGTTAGTAGGATCGATTTGGCGAGAGGCCAGCCTTCGGTCCAAATGTCAACCTTTTAGCTTCATACGTTTAGGCTCTGCGATGAAAGATAAATAGATGGAGAAAAAATCTTTTGAAAAAAGTAACAAACATAGGTACAATTTTCACCACTTAAACGTTCGAATTACGAAAAAGTACCAAATATGCATTTGTATTTTTTAGATAAGTTACAAATGTTTTATAATTTTTATTTCTATGCGTATTGGTTTAAAAGCTAGATAGTAGACAAAAAAGTTCCAAAATACAGGTTTTACCCGTTTACCCGACACCTATTTGCTTTTTTTATTTAATGCACAAAAATAAATATTAAATTAAAAAAAAGTACCAGGTTAATTAAAAAAGTAGCAGTTAGATAACGAAAAAGTACCAAAAATCCCTGTTACAGGTTCTCATTCACTTAGGAACTTGCATGTTTAATTTTATGTTTATAGATCCAATAAATACGGAAATTAAAAGGTACCAGTTAACGAACAAAATAGCACCAAAACCCCTCTAACAGATTCTCATTCACCAGTTAAAGAACACAAAAGTACCAAAAATTTCCCTCTTATAGATTCTTATCCACTCAGGGCATTGCATCTCGAATTTTATGTATCTAAGTCTAATAGTAACGGATATTCAAAAAGTACAAGTTTAAGAACTAAAAAGTACCAATAAGCGCTTTTAGAGATTCTCATTCACTTAGGACCTTGCAGGTTTGATTTTATGTTCATAAGACCAATATTAGCGAAAATTTAAAAAAAGTACCAGTTAAAAAACGAAAAAGTAGCAAAAAGATCCCTCTAGCGGATTGTCATTCACTCAGGACCTTGCAAGTTTAATTTTATGTTCTAGGTCCAATACTAACGGAAATTCAAAAAGTACCAGTTAAAGAACAAAAAGTACCAAAAAGATCCCTCATAGATTCTTATTCACTCAGGAATTTTATATTTCTAGGTCCAATAATAACAGAAATTCAAAAAGTACCAGTTAAAGAACAAAAAGTGCCAAAAAGCCCTGTTACAAATTTTCATTCACTCAGGATCTTGCATGTTTAATTTTATCTTTCTAGGTCCAACACCAACGGAAATTAAAAATGTACCAGTCGATGAATACAAAATTACCAAAAAGTTCCCTCTTATAGACTCCCATCCACCCAGGATGTTTTAAGGTCCAACATTAACGATAATTAAAAAAATACCAGTTGTAGAACCAAAGCTAAAGTTAAATATCAAATTTCCCCTTTTGGTACTTTTTTCCCCCCATTAATCTATAAAAAATTTCAGTTTTATAGAGGTAGCCCATAATTTAGTACGAATATATCAATGAATGGAGAAAAATGTTTTGTTTTTCACCCCTTATATGTTCGAATTTCAAAAAAGTACCATATTAATATTCGTATTTTTTTGATAAGTTTCGAATGTGGTATAAACTTTGTTTCTATGTTTATTGGTTCAAAAGATAGATGGGGTGTCAAAAAAGTATTAAAATTCTGGTTTTACCCGTTTACTCCCTAATAGGGCCGAATTTCAAAAAAGTACCAGACACCTGTCCGCTTATTTTTCTAAAGAACAACGATAAGTATTCCACTTTTTTTGTATCTCTTTTAGGTTTGGAGATATCAGGTTACCGAATTTTCCATTTTTTACGCCCTAAACATTCGAATTTCCAAAAATCCCGTCTTAGTGGATCGATTTTGGGAGTGACCAATCTCTGGTCCAAAATTCAAGTGTTTAGCTTCATGCGTTTAGGCTGTGCGATGATGAATCAGTGAGTCAGTCAGTCAGTAACGTAACAATTTATATATAGATTAATAGCTCTTGTTTTCGAGATATACCGTTATTTTGAAAATGTAGGAGGTTGCACATCATATATTCACGTAACTCAAAAACGGTTTAGGATATGGAAATTACTAAAAAAAAACCGAAATTTCGCAATAAATAATTAAGTGGGGTTGGTCATACATTAAACCCATCTAGGAGCATCCTACGCGCTGCGCTGTACCATTCAAATATGGCGGTTTAATAAAATTCTCCTATATGGGACAAATGTATGACCAACCCCACTTAATTATTTATTGAGGTTTGAGGTATTATATAAAACAAATCAGCCAAATAATGTTTGTAGCCCCAAGTATTCTCTTTAAAATGACATCAAAATCATCTTCGTATGTAAAGTAGTTTTCAAGATATTGAAGAAATAAGCTGAACACATTTCGCTAATTCGGCGAAAATTATGACATTTTGAATATGACATAACTTTTGACATAAAAAATTTTTTAATTTGTTTTTGTTATATATGTTCCTAATAGGATAAAAGGAACCTTCTCACCAAATTTTATTAAAATCGAAAGGGATCGTGTCCCACTTTTGGTCGTTATGACATGGAATTACCCAAATATTAAATATTCTAAATAAATATAAAGATGAGCCCGTTTAGAAATACATTTTAAAAAGCCACCTGTTTTTCACCGCTATGGAAGGGGTATATAACCTTTCATTCTCACAGTATGTATATCGGTCTATATATGTACCTCAAAAAAAAAACAAAAAAACTCAATGTGTGTGAAGATAAATACGTATTTAACTAGCGGAGACATCCACCACAATTTCTTAACAGCAACTATTTGCAGTTAACATTGTACTTAACAGTGCTACTGAAATAGAATAAAGTGTATTTATGACGATTTTTAGTTTAATGGAACCGGTTGCACATAAGAATATAGATCTTTATAGGATTCTGGTAGTGGGATATCTGAAATAATTTTGGAATTTCAGAAATTCAGATTTGAAAAATTTCGTTTTTTACGAAAATTTCTGGGGAGGATTAGTGACCATTTTGGAAAAATATGGAATGTTACTAGCAACACACTATATGGAAATGGTGCTCCAAGGGGTCCTCTTTAGTTCCCTATTAGTGGTATATCTGGAATAATTATGGAAATTCAGAAAATTGAATTTTAAAAAAGTGCTATTTTGAAAAATGTTAAAAGAGGACTTTATGGACATTGGCCAATTTGGAGAAATGGTGATAGTTACTAATATTACACCACATAGGAATGGGGGAGAAGAGAGTCCTAAAGAGGATTCTGGTAGTGGGATATCTGAAATAATTTTGGAATTTCAGAAATTCAGATTTGAAAAATTTTGTTTTTTACGAAAATTTCTGGGGAGGATTAGTGACCATTTTGGAAAAATATGGAATGTTACTAGCAACACACTATATGGAAATGGTGCTCCAAGGGGTCCTCTTTAGTTCCCTATTAGTGGTATATCTGGAATAATTATGGAAATTCAGAAAATTGAATTTTAAAAAAGTGCTATTTTGAAAAATGTTAAAAGAGGACTTTATGGACATTGGCCAATTTGGAGAAATGGTGATAGTTACTAATATTACACCACATATGAATGGGGGAGAAGAGAGTCCTAAAGAGGATTCTGGTAGTGGGATATCTGAAATAATTTTGGAATTTCAGAAATTCAGATTTGAAAAATTTTGTTTTTTACGAAAATTTCTGGGGAGGATTAGTGACCATTTTGGAAAAATATGGAATGTTACTAGCAACACACTATATGGAAATGGTGCTCCAAGGCGTCCTCTTTAGTTCCCTATTAGTGGTATATCTGGAATAATTATGGAAATTCAGAAAATTGAATTTTAAAAAAGTGCTATTTTGAAAAATGTTAAAAGAGGACTTTATGGACATTGGCCAATTTGGAGAAATGGTGATAGTTACTAATATTACACCATATAGGAATGGGGGAGAAGAGAGTCCTAAAGAGGATTCTGGTAGTGGGATATCTGAAATAATTTTGGAATTTCAGAAATTCAGATTTGAAAAATTTCGTTTTTTACGAAAATTTCTGGGGAGGATTAGTGACCATTTTGGAAAAATATGGAATGTTACTAGCAACACACTATATGGAAATGGTGCTCCAAGGGGTCCTCTTTAGTTCCCTATTAGTGGTATATCTGGAATAATTATGGAAATTCAGAAAATTGAATTTTAAAAAAGTGCTATTTTGAAAAATGTTAAAAGAGGACTTTATGGACATTGGCCAATTTGGAGAAATGGTGATAGTTACTAATATTACACCACATAGGAATGGGGGAGAAGAGAGTCCTAAAGAGGATTCTGGTAGTGGGATATCTGAAATAATTTTGGAATTTCAGAAATTCAGATTTGAAAAATTTTGTTTTTTACGAAAATTTCTGGGGAGGATTAGTGACCATTTTGGAAAAATATGGAATGTTACTAGCAACACACTATATGGAAATGGTGCTCCAAGGGGTCCTCTTTAGTTCCCTATTAGTGGTATATCTGGAATAATTATGGAAATTCAGAAAATTGAATTTTAAAAAAGTGCTATTTTGAAAAATGTTAAAAGAGGACTTTATGGACATTGGCCAATTTGGAGAAATGGTGATAGTTACTAATATTACACCACATAGGAATGGGGGAGAAGAGAGTCCTAAAGAGGATTCTGGTAGTGGGATATCTGAAATAATTTTGGAATTTCAGAAATTCAGATTTGAAAAATTTCGTTTTTTACGAAAATTTCTGGGGAGGATTAGTGACCATTTTGGAAAAATATGGAATGTTACTAGCAACACACTATATGGAAATGGTGCTCCAAGGGATCCTCTTTAGTTCCCTATTAGTGGTATATCTGGAATAATTATGGAAATTCAGAAAATTTAATTTTAAAAAAGTGCTATTTTGAAAAATGTTAAAAGAGGACTTTATGGACATTGGCCAATTTGGAGAAATGGTGATAGTTACTAATATTACACCACATAGGAATGGGGGAGAAGAGAGTCCTTAAGAGGATTCTGGTAGTGGGATATCTGAAATAATTTTGGAATTTCAGAAATTCAGATTTGAAAAATTTCGTTTTTTACGAAAATTTCTGGGGAGGATTAGTGACCATTTTGGAAAAATATGGAATGTTACTAGCAACACACTATATGGAAATGGTGCTCCAACGAAATTTTTCAAATCTGAATTTCTGAAATTCCAAAATTATTTCAGATATCCCACTACCAGAATCCTCTTTAGGACTCTCTTCTCCCCCATTCCTATGTGGTGTAATATTAGTAACTATCACCATTTCTCCAAATTGGCCAATGTCCATAAAGTCCTCTTTTAACATTTTTCAAAATAGCACTTTTTTAAAATTCAATTTTCTGAATTTCCATAATTATTCCAGATATACCACTAATAGGGAACTAAAGAGGACCCCTTGGAGCACCATTTCCATATAGTGTGTTGCTAGTAACATTCCATATTTTTCCAAAATGGTCACTAATCCTCCCCAGAAATTTTCGTAAAAAACAAAATTTTTCAAATCTGAATTTCTGAAATTCCAAAATTATTTCAGATATCCCACTACCAGAATCCTCTTTAGGACTCTCTTCTCCCCCATTCCTATGTGGTGTAATATTAGTAACTATCACCATTTCTCCAAATTGGCCAATGTCCATAAAGTCCTCTTTTAACATTTTTCAAAATAGCACTTTTTTAAAATTCAATTTTCTGAATTTCCATAATTATTCCAGATATACCACTAATAGGGAACTAAAGAGGACCCCTTGGAGCACCATTTCCATATAGTGTGTTGCTAGTAACATTCCATATTTTTCCAAAATGGTCACTAATCCTCCCCAGAAATTTTCGTAAAAAACAAAATTTTTCAAATCTGAATTTCTGAAATTCCAAAATTATTTCAGATATCCCACTACCAGAATCCTCTTTAGGACTCTCTTCTCCCCCATTCCTATGTGGTGTAATATTAGTAACTATCACCATTTCTCCAAATTGGCCAATGTCCATAAAGTCCTCTTTTAACATTTTTCAAAATAGCACTTTTTTAAAATTCAATTTTCTGAATTTCCATAATTATTCCAGATATACCACTAATAGGGAACTAAAGAGGACCCCTTGGAGCACCATTTCCATATAGTGTGTTGCTAGTAACATTCCATATTTTTCCAAAATGGTCACTAATCCTCCCCAGAAATTTTCGTAAAAAACGAAATTTTTCAAATCTGAATTTCTGAAATTCCAAAATTATTTCAGATATCCCACTACCAGAATCCTATAAAGATCTATATTCTTATGTGCAACCGGTTCCATTAAACTAAAAATCGTCATAAATACACTTTATTCTATTTTAGTAGCACTGTTAAGTACAATGTTAACTGCAAATAGTTGCTGTTAAGAAATTGTGGTGGATGTCTCCGCTAGTTAAATACGTATTTATCTTCACACACATAAAAACTCAACTTCCAAAAATTTTTGCCTAAGCCCTTTTCGAAACAAATGATTTAATTATAGGTGCTGGGACCTGAGCAAATAAGAACTTATTAAATGAAAAATGTTGGTAATTTTTTGTTAAAACCTGGAAACATAAACTTTGCATATAAATATTTATGCCCGCCAAAGAAAGGAATACGCTAACGAAGTAGCGGGTTAAATGCCATAAATTGTATCACTTTATATTTTCTTATCCAAATCTAATTTTCTAATTTAAAATTCTTCAACTTACCGCATCCAATTCAGCTTTATACATCTTCTTGCACTGCCTAAACGCTTGGAACCCCTTTGCGATTTCAACAGCCCAAAAACTGGCACCAGCTCGTTTGTCTAACCCAGCTATAGGATTTTCTGTAATTTCTATTAAAGACAAAAACAAATCCTCGACAAAACCATAAACGGCCAACATGCGAAACAGTGTTTGTGTGACACTTATTAGAGAAACAAAATCTTTATCGACTAAATGAGACTCGTTTAGGGTAAAGAAATACGTCATTTTTAAAAAAGCTTCCACACAAATTTCCGTCATATCCTTTATAGCCACATCCCGTTTAACTAAAGCACAAAGTTCTTGAACAACAACATCGAAGGTCTCTTGGAGTGAAGTTAATTTATTGTTCATATAGAATTCCTTAAGAGCGTTAAAACGCTTGCCATGCACAGTACGTTTAAGAGATTTAAGATTTGTGGCACCTTTCATAAGGCCCTCTAAAGCAGAATCATAGATCACAAACAACTCAGAAACATTAACATCAAATTCGGTTTTATCTTTGCGTCTTATATGGGCCGCATCCACATCACACATTGTGTTACGCTGGGATGCCCAATAATAGTCATGCAACCATGAGACACAATATTCCGCTGTATTACGTAACACTTGGAGGGGTGGTAAAACTTGTCCATGGGCGCAAATATGTCTTAAATCAACAACAAATGATTGCAATCCCAATTCCTTGGCGGTTTGATACATAGTGCGCATATTGTGCGATTGCATTATGGATGACATGAAGTTAAAGAAACGTGTAAAGGCATTTGAGTATAATATTTGTAATTCATTGTCGTTAAACTTATTTTGGTTAGAATCTTTTAGCTGTACATCTATTATCACACTAGTAGCTAATACTGCAGCTGGACATAAAGTGCTACGCCTTAGTTTCCATATTTGTATTTCGTTTAAGGCTTTAAGACGTGTCTCTGAGGAATGTTGGACACCAAATAGCCATTCATATACTTTACTAAATTCGGAACTAAAAATTGATAAATTATTGATTAATATTGATTTTCGAACAATTCTAGTTTACCCAAGTTTTCCAAATAAAAGTTTTTTAGGGGAAGAACAAAAAAATATTAGTTTGCGAGTTATGGGACTTCCAAATTTCGAAAAATATTTATTCTTAACTCAATTTACTTAAGTGTTGATAATATGGGGATCATAGATTGGCTTATCCAATATTCTAGATGACATCAAAATATCTAAAAAAAAAATTAGCCCTTTGTGCAGCAGTTCACGTAAACTTGGCGTTTTAATAATGGCCGTTAGTATTATTTTTATAAAAACCACAGTGCAACAAAATTCGGGTCATCGCCGCACACTTGCAACGCGAAATGAAAGTAGACTACTAGTAGATAAAAACTGCCAAAGGGTTTTGAAAAGTTTTCTCGGGTTGCCGAAATAGGGGCCCCTAAAATTTCTGAATTTTTTGAAAGGTCGTTTGGTATAAGTCAAAAAAAATATACTAAATGTACTTCTGAGCTAAAAAATACTTTCAGATGTCTTCAGTAGAATCGTATGGCGATTCTTTTCTTAGAATTTATTAACACTCTAACTCTCATTTTAAGGGGTCATTTTTGTCCTTTTTCCCAAATCGTACACAAAAGTATACTAAAACGGCACTTTTAAGGTTAAAATATTCTACGAATATTTTCTGCATCAAATTTCGCAGGGGTCTTCTAAGACCACATTTCGTGTGATGTATTAAAAACGGATCTTCGAAATTTCGGGCATTGACATTTTAGAACTTCTTAAAAATGCGTTTTGTACAAGTCAAAAAAATATACTAAATGTACTTCTGAGCTAAAAGACTGTTTCAAGTGTCTTCAGTAGAATTGTATGGCGATTCTTTTCTTAGAACATATTAACCCTCATTTTTATGGGTAATTTGTTAACTTCCACACAAATATATACTAAAACGGCCTTAGAGGATTGAAATGTTCTACGAATATTTTCTGCATCAAATTTTACTAGGGGTCTTCCCAGACCAAAAAATCGTGCAATGTATATACAACGGATTTTCGAAATTCCGGGCCTTGAAATTTTTGAATTTTTTGAATACCTACTCTCGAATAACTACTTTACATACGAAGATGATTTTTATGTCATTTTAAAGAGAATACTTGGGGCTACAAAGAAAAAAATGTTTGGTAAATGTTCCTTATAAGATGAAAGGAACCTTCTCACCAAATTTCATTCAAATCGAAAGGGTTCAGATCCCACTCTTGGTCGATTTGACATGTGTTTTAATGGATTAATTTTTCTTACATATAATTTCAAATTTTTATTTATTTAGCTTTGAATGGGTTAAGAGAATTGTCAAATATGAAAGGACATTTCTAAAACAAATGGACAATATTAAAGATATAAACAAAAAAAAACAAAAACTTATTGGTGTCAGCCAAAAAATTGTTTTTATTTCGAATTCACAGCAAAAAGAATTCTCGGTGGTAAAAAAAAAGTCAATATTTCTATCTTGGGTAAACTAGATTGAAGCCTTGATTTTTTTTTACATGCAAATTGTATTTATTTACTTACGCATTCTTCCATGGTCCCACAACTGTACGACGTTTAAATCTTTCATTAAAAGTTTTATTTTCTTGTGTAAAATCTGAACAAAATAGTTCATCGAAGTCATCTCCATCATGTTCATTATTAACTGCATGCATTTTATTATTTATTCTTTTTTTTTTAATTTCTTAAATCTAACAAAACAAAACACTTTGAGCACGTGCAGTCGTCGCAATGTTGTTTATTAACATATTGCTCTGTGATTAACATGACAGCGGCCAATAAAGTTAAAATGTAAACAATAACAGCTGTTAAAAGCAGTGTTGCCAGTGAAATTTCGAGAGATACATTTTAGGTTCCAAAAACTTTTTCCCAAAAAGATAAATTTTGAAAAAAATTTGAAAACCCATTTTTAACGTTTAACATTTATTAACATATTTTTATTTCAAATTTTTTTTATTATACATTGTATATTTTAACATGAGCGGCGTTGCATGATTTCGCTGCTGGCCACTCAATTTCAGCTCAGTTGCCATCCGTAATCGACCCATTAGTCTTTTGTCCAAGAATTTTCTTCCATTTTTCTAAGTTTCTTTTAGAATATAAAATGGATTTTCTTTTACCGTCTTCTCGATGTTTTTTTTTATTTTCTGCCATTTTCTCAATCATAGCAGCAAACATTGCGCTGAGATTCATATAGATTGGTACTGCACGGGTTCTTTTTCCTTAAATGTTGCGTCGTTAGAAATAATCGATTAATCTTCTCTGCAATTCCGATTTATTTCCTGACTTCAGCAGGCCTAACTTGGTTTTATTAAATTTTTTTTTTTATTTTTTTTTTTATTTAAATATTTATTAATTTATTTCTGCAATTTCACTTCTGACACTCGTTACGGTTTATTCCTTTTAAAATAAAATTTTGAGTTCTTTAAGTTGCAAATTAAAATAAATACACGTATTCGGCTTCACACACTTTATTGTAATTAATTATAAAGTTCACAAAATTTATCCACTATTGTTACAGTCATATCTAAACAAGAGCGGAAGGAAGAACGTTTTCTTCCGCTTAGCTTTTACGCTAAAATGCAATACCTATATAAGAGCGTCAACGTTGTGTCACGAACATTAGTGCTAATGTTCTTGTTTAATAAAACTTTCTTATTAAACGTTCTGTCAAAATCGGATTTTTCAATTGCCAAGCGGAGGCTTATTTTTTGTGATCTTATTCTAAAACTTTCCAAAAAGTTATTAGTATTAAAATTAATATATGTTCTATATATATGTATGTTTCCTTAAAAAAAACTAAAGTAATTATGCTTTAAGGATTAAATTTTGTATGGATTTTTATTAACCGCTATTATGTGCAATCTGTTTTCGTTTTGTTTAAAAAAATATAAATTAATATCTTATTATTACATTTTAAAATAATATATTATATATTTTTCTAAATATAGCCTATAAAAAATGTACTAAATGTGTTTTAAAAGATTTCTTGAAGATTTTAAAATCTAGACGCAGATTTTGAAGATTTTTTATGAAAATATCACTGTTTTTTGCTGATTAAACCTCGATTATTCTTAGCGGCAAACTATAATTCATTAATCTGAGAATAAATTTAATTGAGTACTAATTTTGTTTGCCGTTTTTAAGAGGTAGTTTAAATCTCGCAGCGTTGCCATACTGAATAACAACAAATAGCAACAACAAATTTAAAAATGCGACTTTTTATCAATCTACATTTTATACAGTAGAAGAATTTTCGCCCTTTTAATTCTTATAAAAAGAAAATTAATTCTTCTAATTATTTTATTTAGGTTTTTATATGTTTTAGAAACACTAAAGTCCTCATCTTTACTAGAATAATCCATTTTTCTGTTTTCTAAAAAAAAAATTAACAGCGGCTTTTGTTATACATGTGTATGTGTTGACATTTGATAATAAAGTTAAAACCACCAACAATGGCCGCTTATACTGGCAAATAAAATAAATTAATCCTCATCTTAAAAACTAAAAACACAGATTAGAGATGACTAAATCTCTAATCTTCATGTTTAAAACCCTAAAAGTTTTATCAACACTGCTTAGGTTGCATTTTCTAGAGGATTCTTAAATCTCCATGTTCTAATCAGTGTAGCAACGACCAAAACCAAAAATTTGTAACCAAAATGTAAAAATAAGGGTACCAAACGCAACATTTATGTATTTAAAACACTATTTCATTTGCACTTCAGTTAATAAAATATATATAAAGGGGCCCACATGGTGGAATAAGCAGGTGGCATCGTTACTGCAACAAATACAACATTACAACAAAAATGGAAATTACATCACCGCGGTGCACCGTTTACGTCAAAAAATACATTTAAGAAAAATCACAGCGTGTCACTGAACGTGATGAAATAAATTAATTTTTAGCCAATTTTTATTTAAATATGATCAATATCTTATTTATTTTAATTAAAAATAATGTAAGAATGAGATAAACCCACTGTTTATTGTTGATGTGTTTTGTTTAAACTTTGATATTGTTACAAGTAGAACTGTTGCTATAAGTCTTATACGCTTAACAGTTTTATTTGGTTTAATATCTTTAGTTTTTCCAAAATCTTTATGGATGAAGTTTCCTGATGATCTGGCCTAAGCAACCAGTGAAATGCGCATAGGAATAGCTTATCCCATCAACAATAAATTTCAAGTGTTTTTATCAATAATAAAAACTGGGAATTAAGCACGAATAACAAAATCTTTTGAAATTAAAATTTTGTATTCCCAAAAATTGAAATTACTTTTTGATAATAATCAAAAACTTTAATAAAATACAATAATCACAGCACAAAACGTGGACTTTTTGTAAACATAAACAAAACTTTGACATAAACCTAGACAAACAATGCAAGAGCAAAAAATCGTCATCTGGCGTAGTGCTGCCACCTGTTTATTTCACCATGGGGGCCCATAGACACATACTGCTGACAGCTACTGCCGATGAACCCTTCGTATACGTGTGTGATTGATATCTTACTACACACCTATCAATCATCGTTTTAAAATAAATTTCATTTCGTGAAATTCAAGAAAAATCCTATTTTCTTCACACGTTTTTTCTCAAAAACTATTTTAAATTTGTTTTAATTTAAATTGAAAAGAAAAATGTATCAAATAATTAATTTATTTATTTTATTGTTGATTTGAACAACTGTCAGCAGTATGAGTTCATTTTAAAATCAAACCTATTTTGATTTTACATACTGCATTGTCTGTGTGACGCATACATAAATAAAAATTTCAAATTAACAAACACATGCTGATTGCATGAGCATGAGCAGTATCCCAGCGGTAAAAAGAAGGAGAAGGGAGGCCTTCTAGAAGGCCTGTCATTTCTTTCTATTATTTTCTTAACACCAACGTGAAAAAAGTGACTACTCGCTCATTTACTTCTTGTAGGGTAGACAATGGGTACAAAATTGTGCAAAACCAATAGACAACAAGCTGATATAAATTCACATTGTTTTAAAAATTTACTGTTTAAAAAACTGTAAAAAAAATTATGTACATATGTTGTACAAAATTAAAGTTAAAAATCTTTACTTCTAAAAATAAAATATCTTAATTTGAGAAAAATAATCTTCAAATCTTATTTTGTTCAAAAAATCTTCAAAAATAAGATAAAAAATTGAAAAAAGTAGCCAAAATGGAAAAAAGTACCCAAGTACACATTAAGAAAAAAAGTAACCAATTTTGGTTAAAAGTAACCAAAACGGCAACGCTAATTCTAATTATAATAAAATAACTTTGATACATCTAAATCTAAAGCAATGGTGGGCGCTTCATAGCACAATTGTGCTGAGAGATTTCACACGTATTCTTAGCCTCTTTAGTTTTGTTTTTGATGAGACACATTTTCTTATATTTTTTGTATTTTTTTTCAAGAGTATTTACCCAGCAAACACACGTGTTTTTTTAAACAAGTTCATTTTGAATGAGACAGCAACGAATGCACATGAAGCGGATTCTTACATATTTTGAACCTTTGTTTTACATAAATGAATATGGTTTTTAATTTTTTGAACTATTAAAAAAATGTTTTATTTTACTTCAAATGCGTAAAATATTAAATAAAGAAATATAATGCACCATTATATTTCAAACGCTTGGCTTTGTGTTTGGTGGGTAATTCTGCCATCTCACTAATACTAATAAACATCAATACAAGCACAGTTTTAATTGTGCCCACTTCTGATCTAAAGTCTACATTTAGGGGTCACAAATACTTTTTTCATTTACTAGTGGTGTTGTAACTCAGTGGAGTTCAAATAGATACAATTCTGCATAATTAATGTTAAACTAATACGACATTAAAGTTTACCTTACAAGACA
This sequence comes from Pollenia griseotomentosa, assembly GCA_963931875.1. NCBI lineage: Eukaryota > Metazoa > Arthropoda > Insecta > Diptera > Polleniidae > Pollenia > Pollenia griseotomentosa. Next base: position 87,673,849 of record OZ007562.1, read on the forward strand.
ACTTAAAATTAAGACTTTTAATAATTCTTAAATGAATTTAATTTCTTAATAGCGGAGTTCAGTATTAGGCTTGCAAAAGAGCAAATGCAAAATATCGTTGCAATTTAATAAAATTTAGCGGAAACTCTGTGTATTCTTGAGTTATAAAACACTATCAGCATAGATTACAACAATCAGTTTGTTTTTTGACTTGTTTTAATTTAATTGTTTGTGTTGTGTGTGAGCAAAAATAAAATAAAATCTATATAGATCTATCCACCGAAAAGTCTACTTTTTCTCACGTTACGACACCAAGCAATTAGTCTTATATTTTAGAACCATGTTGTTTAGATTTGTCCTCTCATTCACTAAAGCTAGTTGTAGGTTGGTGTCGTAACGTGACAAAAAGTAGAGTTTTCTGTGGAAGTACCCATATACAAAATAAAATTCTCGTGTCACGCTGTTTGTAATTACAATCCTCCGAAACGGATTGACCGATTTTTATGAAATTTTGTAAGTGTATTTGTTAAGTATGATAATAGGTCGTAAGGTATGTTTCATATCGCTAGAGGGCGTAAAATAGTCCAAGAAGGGTAAAAGCTACCCCTCCAAATATCTTGTTAACTAATCAACCGATTTTCTTGAAATTTGGCACGCAGACACTGTAAATCTAAAAGGAAATGGGGCGTGAAGTAGGGCAATAAGGGTTAAAGCACACCCTCCCTATATCTTCTCAATTGATCAACCGATTTTCTTGAAATTTGACAGGCAAATAGTGCAGCATCTGGAAGGGACTATAGCCTATAACCTTTATTATTTAGGGCGTGAAATAGGGCAAGAGGGGTAAAAGCTCCCCCTCCCTATATCTTCTTAATTACTCAACCGGTATTTTTAAATTTGCCATGCAGATACTGCAACATCTGAAATAAATAATTATACGACAAAAAAAAATTATTGAATAGTCCTTCACCAAAGTATTCATTGAGTGCCTTTCCTCCGTTAGCGTCAGTTTAAAAAAGTGACGAATAAAGTACAGCAGATTTATAAAAAAAATTTTTATTTTAAAGATTTTAGATTTTTAGAGGTTTAAAAAATTGTCTGTATTTATAATCATATTTTTGTGTAATATGTACAGCGGTTTCGCTAAATTAAACGATTGTTTATAAAATTAACCTATTGTTTATATGTATGTAGTATATTTTTTTATTTTATTAAAAACAAGTAAGAGTGCTATATTCGGCTATGCCGAATCTTATATACCCTGCACCATGGTTTCGAAAGAACAGAAGTTTATATATTTATCTATATATATATACATGTATATTTATTTTATATATATCAATGTTTTATTTAATTATTTGCACATGTTTGCGTGGTATTAAATACTTATATTAAAAGTTTAATTAATATATAGCAAGTTTAGTTTTCAGTATTTGGTCATAACTCGGCCATTTTGTAACCGATTTGACACAATTTTACACCGACATCTTAAAAAATAAAATTACCATTTACTTTGGTGATAAAACTTGGAGTCGAGAAGTTCTATGGTTCCCGAAAATAGGTATTTAAAAAAAAACTATATTTTTGACATTACTTTTTTACCGATTTTCCGAGTTTTTCAGCAAATATGTTCTAAAGATTTCCGATATTTTGATATCTTAAACATATGAATAGGTCATATTACAGCTCTAAAATTTTAGTTTTTATAAAAATTTAATGTTTTTTAGTCCTTTTTTTGAGTATTTTGCTCATAACTTAACCATTTTTAACCTATTTGACAGATTTATATACCAACGTGCTTAAGAATAATATTACCATTAAATTGGGTTATAGGTATATATGTTTATATACGTACATATATGTACATACATATATTTAAACAAACTTAATTATAAAAAAAAAATAATAAATAAAAACAAACTTAATTATAAAAAAGAGTAATTTTTGGGATTTCAGTATTTTGATTATAACTCAGCCATTTTTTAACCGATTTGACACATTTATATACCGACGTGTTTAAGAATAAATTTACCAGTTAGTTGGGTTATAAAGCTTGGACTCGGGAAGACCTATGGTTCCCGAAAGTGGAGATTTAAAAAAAAATTTTGGTCATAACTTTTTGTATCTGAGCCGATTTTCCCGAAATTTTCAGAAAATATTTTTTACTAAAGATTTCCGATCTTTTGATATATAAGGGATAACCATAGGTCATATGACAGTCGAAAAAATCAGATTTTTATACAATTTTTGATATTTTTTGTACGGGAGGTACTACGCCCACTTCTCCAATCCCATCCCATGCTGTGTACTGATAACCTTAAAGTGTGTACCTAATTTGGAAACTTTGGCTCTTGCCGTTCTCCAGATATACAGAAAAAAATATTAAAAATACAACAAGGGATTTTTGGAAAAAATTAGAGGTAGTCGTGGTTTTTTGCTCATATCTCAGCCGATTTTGGAACGATCTGGCTGAATTTCAATAGTAAGAAATAGTGGACTATATGTGACATAAATGTAAAACAACCTAGCCGCTATCATGTCTGGAGTATCCGGAAAACACATATGAAACGTAAGACGGACAGACGGACATCGTTAAATAAACTTCTCTCCTCATAAGGACCCAGAATATATATACTTTATAGGGTCTAAGATCAATATTATAGAAATTACAAACGGAATGACAAACTTATATATACCCTTTTCCACCTTATCTTTACGCGATTTCAAAGAAATTTCACAATGCCTTTATACAAAATTAAAGATTTTTTTGATATTGATTTTGTTGTTTTTTTTTTTTAATTATCCATTTTGAATTTTTCGGTTGCAATTTCACTCATACATATTCGTTTTGTTATTATTTTCTATACCGTGGAAAATCTTTTAATAAACATCTTAAAGGATTTTAGTAATTATTAAGAAATACATTTTTGGGCCTGTTCTGTAAATCACGTGATTTCAAATCACGTGCTTTTAATATCACAAGTTTGTTTTTGTGTTTCTTGGTGTGATTTCGGCAATTTCAAATCACACCAAAATACACAAAAACGGAACACCAAAACATCACACCGTTGATTTTAAAAGACACATGTGATTTGAGCTTAAGTGATTTTCAGAACAGGCCTGATTAACATTATTTTAGAAAATACTTAATTACAAATTAAACAAAAAAATATAAATATATTTGACTTACCACCATTTAACACTCCAATTACTGCATTTCTGTTTTGTTTCGGACTTTGACTATTAAACACAACTTCATCACTAGCCCATGGTTCATTTGGGCTTGTTGCAAATAAATCATAGTCTTGAACAAATGGCATTTTTACAACATTATCCACGTTCTTTAAAACAGTAGGCTTGATATTCATTATTTTATCCAAAATCTTGCGTAAGTATTCTAGTCGCAAATTTAAAATTAAAGCCAAGGCTTGTATGTGATAATTGTTAAGACGATAGGCAACCCTTTCCACATCTAGAATGCTTTTTATATCTTTGGTTTGAAAAAGTTCACAAAGCGATTCTGGTAAGGAAGGCGAACTAGATGACGAGTGGAGTAGTTCAGATGAAGCGGTATTATCTGGTGTAATTACAGAAGTAGGTTGTGGATCCAAAGTGCATGAATGTACTGATTCAGGCGGCAGTTGATATTTGAAATGTGGCGGATAGACATCGGGTAGAATAGATTTTTTTAATAACTCTGGTGTAGATTCTGCTGGTGTTAGTGGCATTTGCGCAATATTAAGTTTACTTGAGCTAATGTTTTCGGCGGACAACTTATCCAAATAATTTCTAGAATTTTGTATTTTGTCCAGAAATTGTGATCTATCAAAAGACTTTAAATAGTTTTTGCTTAAAGAGTTTTTGTTCCTTGCTTGCATTGTTGTTTTAAGTTCTTCAATTGATTGTTGGTTATTTTGAAGGATATGACAATCATCTTTAGTGAAACTTGGCAATTGGTTTCCAAATTTATTCATTTTACTTTCATCTCGGTCGAATTTAGAACCCGAAAGATTAATAGAATTTCTACTAGATTTTTTCACCGAGGCATTTTTCAGATTTGTCTCTACTAAAGATTTTTGGGATATTACTTCTGTTTTAAACCTTTTTATTTCATTTACACAATTACTTGTCTCATTTTTATTGTTGGAAATGTTTTTATTAAAAATGTTATAGTTATTGGTGTTACCCGTTGTGTATCGGTTTCTTCTGCGAGACCTTGTGTTATATGAGTTTAAATAGATATCTGTACTAGTACTTAATGTATCACCTTTAACTACATCTATAATTTTTGCTTTACCGCTCTTGGTTTTATTTGAAGTTTTACTTAATACCTTTTCTTTAATATTTGCAGTAGATGGTTCTACATAGATATGGTGACATTTAAAAGGTTCAGATTTAATATGTTGCTGGGGTTCAAGTGGTAAATCGTGTACTTGTGTATTATTTTTGGAGAAAATATCAACTGAAGGACTTTTTATTTTACTGGAAACAGATTGAGTCTCTTTTAAAGATTTCGAAAAGGTTTGTTTAAACACAACCCTTTTATTTTTAAAAGGTTCTGATTCTTTCAACCCGTTTGTTTTAGTATCTAAATCTGAACTTTTTTCATGTAAAGGTTTACAAGTTTTTGGGGCACTTGTTGACTTGTTGAATGTCGTTCTATTTTTTGTTTTATTAAAACTTTTTATATGGTCGATCGTATATCTAGATTGAATTTGTAATTCATTTATTTCAATATTTCCACTTGAAACTTTTTGCATTTTATTTAAAGATTTCCCAATTTGTCTTTCGTTTAAGTTTGTTACATTTGTTCCAGCATCAACCTTTGTAGAATTTGAATTCTGAATTTGGCAAAGTTTATTGGCATTCGATGTTTTTCTTAATACCCTTTTAACATTTAATAGTTTGTTTTGATTTTGTAAAACATTTGTTTCTTTATCTTCTCTAGATAGTTTAATTCTTTTAGATGAAACTGATAAAGAATCTTCATTACTATTGTTAGTTCTAATAAGAGACTTTGTTTCATTAGAAGAATTAAATATTAATTGTTTATATAAATGATCTGTGCTTTCTTCAGAATGGATAATATCTCTCTGAGAATCTGCGGTTTTAGTTAACCCCTTATCGATTTTTTTTCTGTGGGTATGTTTTGTATTTTTAGGTATAATAAAAGATTTTTTTTGCCGGCCTCTTTTTTTTCTACGCGATATGTCGTCCATGTTTTTACATTCTGTTAAAAGATAGAGACGATTATAAAACTTTTAATAAATAATACTGACTGCCTGTTTTTAGAACACAAGCGCAAAACTCATTCGTTTAACTTACATTTAAGACAAAATTTTAAAATTGTATTTTAATTTTAAACGTACGTTAAGAGTTGTTCACTCTTGTTCTAAAAAAAGGGAGTTACTTTTAATACATCTTTTTCCTAAGAATCATTTTCTAAAACTATAGTTCTTAAAGAACTCCTATTAAAAACCTTTTCTACCAAATAACGGACACAAAAATTTCCATTTCAGAATAAAATTCATTTAAACCGTTTACATATGTATATGTTTTTAAGTTATTAACCATTATTTACTTGCCTTGAAATACCTACATAGTGGATATTCAGATTTTGCAATAGCTTATCCAAGAGCTTTGAGTGACTCAAAACTAGCAACACAAATCCTATTTTTCGATGACCGCAAAATTAAGTGGTCAAAAAGTAAGAAATTTTAATCGCGGAATTGTACCCGCATCCATGTCAGTAAAATTTATCTTTAATTTTCAACGACAAACAAATTTAAAGCCCAGTCAAAACTTTTAAGAACTCTAATTTAAAGTAGCGCTTAAAAATATAACGCTCGAGAGCTAGAGTCAGTTTGCATTCCTATCGACAGATAACAATTTGTTCTTTATTAACAAAATTATTCTTCCCAATACAAAAAATTAGCACCCCAATTATGAATAAAAACTCCCCGGAAATTATCTCCATTCTTCCATTTTTCTATGTAAATTCAATTGTAAAAATGGAAAAAGGGAAAAAACTCCTGGGGAATTTGTATACATTATTGGGCTGCAGAAGTCCTCGTGTTCTGCCTCAATAACTCTAATGTAAATTTAAAGTTACAAATTCGTCAAAATTCGATTAAAAAACAATAGCTAAAACTTAAAGAAACCATAAAATCTAAAATAATTACAACTTTTTACGGAAAATCCTTTGAATGATTTATATGCGCAATAAACTTTTTGGAATCATTGATTTATTGATTTCTCCGATTAGTTAATTAGAAAACAAAGAATTCAAACTTTTTATGTACTACGTAGTGCTTTGTATATTCAAATTTGTTACCTTTATCATTATTAAAATTGCAACTCCACAAGTCAACAGCTGCATCATTTATATGTTTTAGTCCCTGAGGCGTTTCTGTCGTCAACACTTTAGATTTCTTTGACAAATCTAAAGGTACGCCATTTAAATCTTTATTTCCCCAACTCAAATGATCCTTTAAAGAAATATCACAAGTTGGATGAAAATTTATTAATTGATCATCTCTTAAGTCGTGGATTGTAAAAATGTCTATAGTTAATTTATTTTCCTTTAAATCTTGACTTTCACAACTCAATTTGTTTCCTATTTTAATTGTTTTCCCAATTTTTGTGATGTGCATATTTTCCCAAGAAACATTATTTAACATTTTATGCTTTTGAGATAGGCGCTGAGATCGTCGAACTGGCCAATTTTTGCTAGACTTTTCTCCGGCAGGTTCTGTGTTGTTTTTATACAAAAATTTTGTTATTTTCACATTTTCATTTTATTTATGTTTTTTATATTTACCATTAAGTAATTTTTCGACTTCTGAACAGTATGTCGCATCACTATCATATTTTGAACACATATTTAAAAATTTTTAAGAAAAAACTGCAACTTTTACTAGGCATTTTCGTATTAAAATGTTTAAGTAACTGTAAATATTGTTGTATTGCTGGCATATTTCCGATAGCGTTTAATCGATGTTGATAACGGCTATAATTTATAAGAGATCAGGATCTAAAAACACTTTATTCGAATGACAAAACCCGTTAAAAGAAATTGTTATAATTAAAATTTGTAGTAAAATTATTGTCAATATTTTCGAATAAACGGACATTCCTGGGTTTTAAGCCAGTAAATCGATTTGAAATAAGTTTTTAAGGGCTCTGGAGACTTTCAAATAAACCCGTCAATCAGTGCATATGTGTTAGTGTCGTTTATTTGAGGCTTTTTTGGAGACGTACAAATAAACCCGTCAACCAACATTTGTAATTTTGATTTCATAGGGTTCGTTTCAAATAAGTATTTATATTTTTTTTTCTTCCGTACATGACATCATACGCAAAGCAAATAAAATTTTTTTTGTCAATCACAACTGGAGACTATCAAATAATCAACCATCAAATAAAAAAATAAAAACTTTTTGATTTTCATCAAGCATTGCCGACAACGCGTATGTGTACCCGAAAAAGAACGACTGCACGCACACAACTATGTGATTAGGTGCGTTTGAGTACTTCTACAGTAAAATGCAGTAAATGAGAAAATTGTAAAATTTGCTCTCACAAAAAGCTGTTGTCCAAAAAAGTACGCGAACGCAAATTTTGTAAAAATTCGTAAAATAAAGGCAACAGCTGATGACAAATAGTTGAAAAATGTTAACACTTTTGACTACTTAACTCGTTTTCTTATCGGTACTCGATTAAATACTTTTTATAACACAAATATTTTTGGAAAATACAAACAAATTATTTTATGTAATCTTTCATATTTGTTTGTTTTTTATTTTATTTGATGTTACTAATTTGTGGCGGGTTAATTTATTCAAAAAAACATGAATAGTTTTTTGCTATTGATTACTTAAGTACCCAAGTACTTAGCACTTTTACAACTCTAAAAACTTAACATAACAAAAAAAGTTTCAAATGTTGGTATTTAGCCCAGTAAATGATTCACAAACAAGTTTAATTAACAATTATTTATTTACATTTTGTTTTTATTTAATTTTTATTTCAACTTTACGTTTATTTAACAATTTTTTCACAATTTATAAGCATTTTGCTTGTTACTTTTGTTTGTTTACCTTTTCAAACATATGTTTTTTTGTTTTACAAAATTTTACTGCAAAAATTTCTGCAGTAAAAATTTGTAAATACTCAGAGAAGAACTGTCACTTTTCGCTCTCAATTTGTGTTCTCATTTACTGCATTTTGTGTACTCGAACGCAATTTCGTAAAATGCAGTAAAGTTCAGTAAAAAATAGTAAAAACTTTTGTGTTCTCGAACGCAGCTATTGATGTATTTATTTGATAGTCTCCCGGGCGTTTTACTTATAAAATCACAATTAAAAACAAGTAAAAGGTATGTATTCGGCTGTGCCGAATCTTATATACCCTTCACCATTTTGCATGCAGAGTACAGAGCAACTAGACAAAAACCAAATAATTTTTACATATACATAGTATGTATGTATATATTTACAATACTAAAAACTTCATTATACATTAAATTTAAAAAGCGAAAACTGGTAAATATTTTTTTTAAATCGTTTTTGAACACAAAAATTAAAAAAAAAAATTGTTTTTGAAAAACCAAGATTCGAACACAGTTTCTAACCTTAACAAACCCCCTAGACAACATAACTATTAAGGAACGTTGTTTGAATATCATTAAAATTAAATACATATGGCCAAAACAGTTCACAACTCAACTCATTTGACATCACATCGTTAAATCAACTTCTCTCCTCATAAGGACCCAAAATATATATATGTACTTTATAGGGTATAAGAACAATATTGTAGAAATTACAAACGGAATGACAAACTTATATGTACCCTTTTTCACCTGTGGTGAAGGGTATAAATAAGAACAAAGAGTCGTTTAAGCCCGAACATTTAATACCCTACACCACAGAATTTAAAAACAAATTTTCGAGAGTGTACCATATTTGGGACCCATCTCATAACAAAGTTGTGTTATGAGGTTAAGATTCATGTAAAAGTTCAATAATACATAGAAGCATTTCATTACGCACCCTACGAAATTATGATTTTTGCAAGTTTTTTTTTCTCAAACTACATACAGTGGTTTCCCGATTTAACGAACTCTCGATTTAGCGAATTCGGGATTTAACGAATAGGCAAAAATTTTACCTTAGGTACTGTGTATAGCGAATTAAAATCCAATTTGGTACTCGATGTTACGAACAAATAAAAATAATATACAAAAAATTCGTAAAACTTATTTAAATACATAGATGGAGTAGTCAGGCAAACAGTTGTAGTCTTGACGAAGATGAAGAAATTAATACACGATAAGAAAACGATGTACCTGCTGACGAAGGGGTAAAAATTAAACAGAGATGGAATTAAAAAGCTTTGATGTATGTATCCAGTGGGGACAGAAAAATAATATCGATATATCCAAGACATATTTTTTAATGCTTTTTTGCCATTTCCGTTAAAAAATTCAAGTGTTTATAAATCACAAACAACAAATTCTTGCAATGATTTCCGCACTTTAGTCTTTAGGCTTCTTTGATCCGTTTTTAAAAACAAGTTTCACGTTTTAATCACAAATTTCACAAAATTATAATATTTTTTTAAATTTATTTTCTATTGACGCTTCTTACAAATTGGCATTAATTGTTTAAAATTACACATAAATTAAATAGGGTCTTCATGAAACGAGTCTCGCAAGTTTGCCCATTTGCACAAATGGCATTTTTAAGCGATATCATGCAAATCCTTATTAATTTTACGTGAGCTTCAAGAAAAAGCAATTGAAAAAAGTTTAAAATCTCAAAAACAAACGTCAATTAAAAGTTTCTTTAAATAAATTTGTACTTTTTTTAATTTTTTTTTTTTTATAAATATTTGTTTTCATTAATTTTATTTTATAAAATTCATTTACTTGTAATACGATATGATATGAATTGTTCTTTTATTTTGTTGTTACATGAATAAATAGTTTTTTTAGTACTGGATATAACGAATTTTTCAAGTTAATGAACAGGGCTGACAATCAATTGTTCGTTAAATCGGGAAACCACTGTATTATTATTTGCAGTTATTGCCGTTAAAATAACGAGAAACGCTATTTATATGATTCATAGCTCATCACATTTGCGAGAAAATGGCACATTTGTCCTTTTTTCTCTTTCAGGCGCTATTCAGAGTAGCGATGGACATTGAAAAAAAACATCGATGTTTTTTTCGATGCAATGCATCACATATCGATGTTATATCGATATTTGGCAAAATACATCGATGTTTACCATACATAGATTGTTTTTAACACATATTGAAAGGAAATTTACATGTTTCAAAATTAAACTCTTTCTAAAGCTTTCTAAAGTTAAAATTCTTGCTATTGCTTTTTCCCTTCATTGACAATATTTCCACTTTTCCAGTTAATAAAAATACACGCGATTTTAATTTTCTGACAATGTCTAAAAACAGATTTGTCAGTTCTTGCCATGCAATTAACTGACAACCGTGTAAACTGATCATTTTTGTTTGCAGATGAATTTATTGTCGGACAGTTCAAGGCGAATTAACTACAGGTGGTGTCGAAACGGCATCTGATTTTGACAGTTCGAACTTATTTGTTTTGATTTATTAGTGTTTAGTATTGTTAGAATGGTTAACATTTCGAGCTATAAGCACTAAAGCTTCGTACAGACGGTGGTAATACTTACAATGTTGTCATTAAAATTGCCTAAAAATGTCTTGCAACTGTGTGAACATTGTAAACTCATTTTCATTTGGCAGGTGTGTAAAATTAATGCATCTGACAATAGCACCATTGTCAGAAAAAGGACAAAATTGTAAGATCTGACCACCGTCTGTACGAAGCTTAACAATGCAATGCAAAAAACCCTATGTTGTTTCTGTTGTTTTTGGATTGTTCTATTTACCCTTACTTTTATTTAAGGTGTTGTTTGTTTCGCATGAACTGATTTTTTTATAATATCGTCCGATATGTTTAAGGTGTGGCAACAAACGTTGTCTAATTTTGCACTTTCTCTTATGCGTATAACTGAACATAACAGGTCTGTTTTAATTCTAGTGCTTAGCAAGGTATATCCAATAGATCATTGGTCCAATAGAAGGTTGCCTCGCTGAACTTTCTGAATAGCTGATGGTTTTTTGTCCCATTGTCTGAGAAAATATTTATTTGCTTCTCTCTAAAGCCGGACAATGATTTTTGTAGTGTATCGAAATTATTTTTGTTGATAGTATGATCAGAAAACCAAACTTCGCTCTAAGCATCACATACAAATAGCAAATAATTGCTATTGTATTCCGGAATAAAGCTTCGTACAGGCGATGGTCAGATCTTACAATTTTGTCATTAAAATTGACTAGAATTGATACTTTGCTTGAATGAGAATGTGAGTTTTTAAGTGGTTTTGGGATCTAAAAAAAGTGCTTAATAATTATAAAAATGTGCTAAACTATCACTCAGCACTTTTTTCGAAATTCTTAGTGCTAATTCAAAAAAAAAAAGTGCTAAACTAGCACTAAAAGTACTAAACTGGCAAGCCTGCAGCGAATAGTCACATTTTTCACGTTAGTTTTAAGAAAATTATAGAAAGAAATGACCGAAATCAAGTTTTCTGTGACTATTTGCTCATTCATATCTTGTAGGGCGTTTTCCCATGCCTTTAACACTGCCAACTTGCTAAGATATTAATCTTTAGTGTAGACCTTTTGTTAAACCAGAGTACGCTTGACATAAATTGCAAAGCAGTGACATTTGGGTATCACCATACAGTGAATTAAGCAAAAAAAAAAAAGAAACAGCATTTGTGGAAAAACTTTATTTGCTTTTTGTTTATATTGCAAATTTCGTTTAAATTTTTAATAAAAAAAAAACGAAGCATAAAACATAATGGCTGAAGAAAAATCTAATCTTGCAATTATAAGAGATCCTAATAAGGCTTCTAATCGCATATTTTTGGGCAATTTACCACAATGTACTCGTGAAGAATTGGAAAGTATATGTTTACCTTATGGCAAAGTTTTAGCCTCGTTGGTACAAAAGAATTTCGGTTTTGTGCAATTTGAATCAGAAGAAATTGCTAATAAAGTTTCTTCTGCCTTAACCAAGTCTACATTCAAAGGAAATACAATAACAGTGCGCAATGCTGGAACCTCAAAAAAAAATCAACATACCAATGCAAATGGCACCAACAGTTGGCCACAGTCGTCTCAAGCTGGCGTAGGTGTAATGCCGACAACTGCAGGATCAGGAGCTTTGGACAATACAGAAAATTCCAATTATAATGATTGTGAAATTATTGTAGTAGATCGTAAAAATACGTAAGTAATTAGAGATTTTGGCTTAAATCTATGGCCCTATTACGGTTTACAACTCAATTCTAGTTCAGTTGAACATTTTTAGTTTGGTATTACTGTTTACAACCCTTTGCTAGAGCGGTTAACAAAAACATCTAAAATTCACAACTCATCCCTAGCAGTTGTAATTTTAAGCTTTCAAGTTTCAACTCAACTGAGTTGATTTGTAAACCATAATATAGGCACAAGTTTAACATCGCAGCTCCAAACAAAACAAAAATGTAAGATAGAACATTGAAAAATAAGTAGGAAATATTATATAGAAAAAGTCGCGGAAACGCAGGAAATCTTTGCGCCCGGATATGGAGAAAAGTCGATATTTGTTATAACATGGAGGAGCAAAACCTTGCGTCCCGCCGGATGCGGCTAACAAGCGAAGCGATTGTTATTTAAATAAAAAATTGAATAAACTGCATACATATTTAGATAGTGCACTTTTGTAACATTTCGATTAAAGATTTTTTTGGGAATTCAAGAGTTATCAATTTTTAAATGAATTTTCTATATTCAGAAAGATCTATTCAAACGCATTTAAATGATACAAATATTGGCCGTACAAGTTCAGAAATATAGTGGATAATCGTATATACCTATATGTACACATGTATATGAAAATTTCAGAGGTCCATAACTCGAAAACTATGCGTTTACGAGACTTTTCATAACATTTTCTTTTTTTCAATTTTCTATCACCCTATGTAAATTTTTTGTTTTGTTTGTAGCTGCGTTGGTAAACTAGATTTGTTCCGAGATTTATTAAGTTGTTTGGTTAAAAAATTTAAATAAATTCCCAGATTATATTTTGTTTTTTTTTTAGAAAATATGCCGAAATGATTGAGGACCGTTTAAAGCGTTTAAATTTGAGAGTTGATGTTTTATTTCCTAATGCAGATGTTCCTTTGGGTAAAGTGGTAAGTTTTTTTAAATGGTTCACGTGGTAACACGCAGAAAAACTAAACTTGCAATTAAGTAGAGTCTATTGACATCAAGAATATACTTTCTATTACTCATTTGCAAATATATATGTACATATATTTAACGGATAGTTATGGTTTAAGAATTTTGAAAAACCTAGATATTACTCTAATGCCCGTTTTCTCATTAGGCGATTATCTTTTTTCCCAACGAAAAACTGCACATTAAAGGAATTTGGTTTTCTTAATGTCTCATTTGATTCTATGCTGTCTTAAAGCTAACCGGCACACATCTGCGAATTATTTATTTGCCGTACAGATAAAATCAATCAGCTGACTCCCAACTTTTACATGTATTTTGAGAGGTGCTGCCAAGTGAAAACAATGTTTTTGTCGGTATATTGAGAAAACCGAAATCGTTAACGGACAGTTTATTTTTTTAACAAATTTATGTCGACATAACGTAACAGGCAGTAGTTTGTTGATACATTGAGAAAATGGCCATAAGAGTTTTTTGACAAAAGATTCGCAAAGAATGTCCCAAAAAAAATTTTTTGGTGCTCAAGCATAATTTAAAAGCTTATAGGGTAAAGTATTTTTGAGATTTTTTTCAGATTTTTCGGAAGAGGTTTAGAGGTCGCTCAAGTCGAATTTTTGCAAAAAATCGGGTCTGCCGGTCTTTTTTTAAGTTTTCTTCATAACATTGTCAAAAGCCACGGTTTTCTTCACTTTAAGGGAATTAATTTAAAAGAAAAATGTCCAAGCTTTATTTATGCACCCTACATTAAAATTTTTGAAAATTTTGCCAATAATTTTGAAAATTACGCTTTATAACTTTTAAAGTTTTTATGAAAATGAAACAAGCCAACAATGCAGTTTGAAACACCAATTTATGCTAAATAATTTAGAAACAAATATTTTTGAATTCGCTCTTACCGTTCCTGAGTTATACCGGTTTTCAGCTTTGTACCCAGTTTATAATATTATTGCTCATATTATTACTCATACCCAAAAAACAATTAAAAATCAAACAAAAAGCGTTTGATTTGCTTAAAAACCATTTATTGGGGTTCATACGCAATAAATTCAGAAAATCTGTTTCAGAAGTTGTGATATTGGTGTAAGCGCTATCCATTGCCAATACGTGAAGATTTGAGCAAATTAATTAAAGGCTAGCTTGAAGACATGCAATCGAGAGAAGGCTATAAAGAATTGCTTTATCTGAGTCTTTTCTTTTTTTTTTGGGAGATAGATCTAAACCTATCCAACAGTAAAAGCTCAGGGGCTATTAATCGGGCTTGCTGGAAGAAGAAAATTATATATTCTTTGAAAATATGCCTCTTTTTATTACAGGGACAGTTAAAAATTAATACCTTGCTAGAATTTGGTTCATTTATTTTAAGAAAAAATATTAAAAATTGGTACACAATGCCCATGATACACTGTTCTCAGTGATCTTAGTCTATAAAAGCTGTTGGAAAACTACAAAATTATTGGTGTAGCAGTTGCACGTGCTACGCTATAAACTTTTCTTGGTTATCAGTGGTACTTTACCCCAAAATTTACTACCTTAGCATTTTTTTGATGAACATACCGACACCAAAACATTGAGTTGAATGGCAACAAATTTACATAGGCCAAGTAGCGAGAATGATGTAGTAAATTTTAATAGAAGACAACCTTAAAAATAAAGAAATTCAACGATTAACTTCCAAAACAAATCTTAATTTCTTTAAACAGAACGAGGTGTGGCATTGGCTAACACTTACTTCAATGTCACAACTTCTGAAACTGATTATCAGAATTGATTGCGGAGCATATTCTCCGTTGTAAGAACACCAATAAATGATTGTTAAACAAAGCAAAACAAAACTTTTGATTTTAGTTGAGTAATAATATTATAAACTGGGTACAAAGCTGAAAATTTAGAAATTATTTAGAATAAATATGAACATATTTCTAATTATGCTTTTAGTTATCTTGGATGTACTTTTAATAACTTTATTAAATAACGGAACATAATTTTTTTTATTTATTTATTTAATCAATTCATAGTAATACAATAAGCCTAAACAGGCCAAAAAAATTTCATATTACAAAGATACATACTAGAGTATCCAATTATTTGACTTTTGGTTTTGTTCGAGCAAGGAATTAATCGATTTTAAATTTGCTCGATTAATCGAGTAAGGTTTTTAAATTGTTCGAATTAATCGACCAACGATTAATCGAGTGGATACTCTAATACATACATCCTGAATAAAATACCATATAATATCTTAAATATTATCTTACATATGTATATAAGAGTATAATAAAGGGTCCGCCAAATAACTTTTTTTTTTTGAAAATGCTATAAAAAAAACTACTGAATATTTTCTCAAATTTCTTTTTTTATTTGAAAGTACAATCCTTCCGGTTAATATTGGAAAATAATTTCATTCAAATGGCTGCCTCGGCTGGTCATGCAGTAGCCTACACGATCGGTCCAATTTTTAAGCACATTAACGATTGTGTGCAGCTGTATTTCACCAATGGCTTCACGAATATTGTCCTTTAAAGCGTCAATTGTCTCTGGCTTGTCGGCGTAACACTTATCTTTGACGGCACCCCACAAATAATAGTCCAACGGTGTCAAATCGCAGCTCCGAGGTGGCCAAACGACATCAGCTCTGCGGCTGATAATGCTATCTTTAAAACAGGGCGCAAAACATCGAGTGTAGCTTCGGCTGTGTGGCACGTAGCGCCGTCCTGTTGAAACCAAATGTTGCCAATATCCTCCTCTTCAATTTTTTTGGACAAAAATTCGTTCAACATGGCCCGATAACGATCGCCATTGACTGTAACGGCCACTCCTTGCTCATTTTCGAAGAAAAATGGCCCAATTATGCCTCTGGACCAAAATCCGCACCAAACAGTGACTCGTTTTGGGTGCATCGGCTTTTCAATGTATGCGTACGGGTTTTCTGTGTCCCAAATGTGACAATTTTGCTTGCTTACATACCCGCCAAGATCAAAATGAGCTTCATCTGAAAAGATGATTTTTTTGGCAAAATCGGCATCTTCTGTAAGTCGATTGCAGGCCCACTTAGCGAAACGAAAACGCATTGGATGGTCAGTTGGCTTCAACTCCTGAACCAATTGAACTTTGTATGGCGTCATACCAAGGTCTTTGTGCAAAATTCGTCTCAATGATGTCTCCGAAATGTTCAATTGTTGAGAACGACGGTGAATTGATGTTGATGGCGCTTCACGCACACTTTCTGCCACAGCAGCAATATTCTCGGGTGTACGCACTGTTTTTGGCTTTTCACGTTTTGGTTTATCGATGAGGATGCCAGTTTCTTTCACTTTTTGCACAAGATAACGAACATAGGAGCTGACGGTGCTTCTCTTCTTCCAAAAACCGTACGCAATTTTCGAACACATTCTGCAACATTACCATGATTTTCAAAGTAATGTCGCAATATTTCCCAGCGTTGTTCAAGCGTATATACAACCATATTCGTTCAGCGGAAGGATAAAACTAATTATCTGTCAAATCAGAAATGAGCTAAGTGTTACCACTTACGAAATAAGCACTAGTTGAAAAAAAAACGTTAGATGGCAGACCCGTTACATACAACATTTCAACAATTGATTTTGTTTTATAAAATTATCAAAAATGGTAAACCGCCTGAATTATTAAACTCCTTTGAGTTTATGCGTTCTTAATTTGTATACCAAGAATTCCAACATCCCGTTTCGAAAAATCTTTTATTGCTCGGATTGCTAGGCTTTGGAACTTTGTACCATTTTCGTTACAAATTTTGCCCTATTCAAATAACGTTTTCTGGGTAAAAATTTTAGACTTCCTAAATAATCTTGATTAGCTACTGATGAATGATAATTATGATAGTAACAGTTCTGTTTTTAAGGTATTAACATCCAGTCCACAGTCCTGGCACCATTTCAGTAGGACGTCCAGTGCGCACTCAAAAAGCTCAGACAGTAGTCTAGGATCCTTAGTTTCAGCCACAGCTGTCACGTTGTCCGCATATGCAACAGTTATGCAGCAAGTGCCTTCCATGGCCATAAGCAGAGTATTGATACATATTTAGATTCCAAAGTAGTGGCGACAGTACCCCTCCTTGTGGGGTGGCGCTAGTTAGATTCTATGCGCCTGTAGTGCAGGATACTTCTGATGAATTGGATGATCGCTAGGTCGACCTAGAAAAGTTCCATGGCGTATATAACCGATTCCAGTCTATCTTTGTTAAAAGCTCCCTCTCTATCCAGGAATGCAACTAAAGCAAATTCCTAGTAGTGCAAATATTTTTCTATGTGATCCACTAATGAGTGAAGCGCAGTTTTATTGGACCTTCCCTTCGTATGGGCGTTTTGAACCCCTGATAAGGAATCATGTGCCAGCGATGATCTTATATGAATATCTTCTCCAGTGTCTTCAACAGAAAGGAGGATAGACTAATTGGTCTAAAGTCATAAGTTTTAGAGTGGGATGTCTTTCCTCCCTTGGGGATGAAGACAATCTTGTATGCCGTCCATATAGACATAACATGTAAAAGACGCAGGCTGGACTTAAATATCGCCAAGAGCCATGCTGAGCAAATCCCATCCGCGCCTGAAGATTTAAAGGGATGGAAGTTTTTAACCTCCCATTTCACACGATGGTGAGTTATCGGTATATGTATTAGAAATACGCCACTAGATTTTTCTCCCCTCTGTACATATTTAGTGCAGCCTGGGAAGTGTGTACTCATCACAACTTTTAGGGTTTCCTGACGGTCCATGGTTCAGGAGTTTTCCACATCACTGCAGAATTTCCTCCGTGACTGTATTTTGGCCTTCCTAATATGATTAAATCCGTTCACTGAGGACTTGTAATTGTTCCAAGCTCTATAACGTTTCGCCTCATTAAAGAGTTGCCTGCTTTCCTTGCGTTTTTCAGCAATTTTCATGTAATTTCTCTCACAGGACTTGTTTTTTACCTCAGCTAAGACATTCGTTAGTGTATCCACTGCGGTATCAAGCGTGGACCCTCTGCCCATAGAATCTGGACACTATCAGTTTGTCCCTGAGTACACTAGCATAGACAGACCAGTTGGTCTTTCTTCTGTTCGTATAGTATTTAACTGAGTCAACTTTGAAGGAGAAATTGAAATCAATATACATGTGGTCAGAGAAGAAACAGTCCTTTGACACATTCCACTCCCTAATCATGTCCGAGAACATGTCGCTAATAAGCGTAACATCAAAAACCGCCCTTCTGTTAAGTCACAATAAAGGTGGGTTCCTTACCCATATTTTCTACTGTTAGTTTATTTTCTACTATGAAGGTTAAAAGAGACTCACCTCGATTATAAGTGCAAGTGACTTTATTGCTTAAATCAAATTAAGGACGTTTTTGACCATACTACAAGCTCTGGCCTTACTTGGACCGGCTGCGTAGAGAGTACTATGGCCGTCTAAGTTCGCAAGCCCTGTCTTTATACAACAATAGTTCTTGGATGCATATGAGCTCCTCCGCGCCTGTAGCTAATCGGAGGGGAAAGGCAGCTGCAGAATTTCCTCCGTGACTGTATTTTGGCCTTCCTAATATGATTAAATCCGTTCACTGAGGACTTGTAATTGTTCCAAGCTCTATAACGTTTCGCCTCATTAAAGAGTTGCCTGCTTTCCTTGCGTTTTTCAGCAATTTTCATGTAATTTCTCTCACAGGACTTGTTTTTTACCTCAGCTAAGACATTCGTTAGTGTATCCACTGCGGTATCAAGCGTGGACCCTCTGCCCATAGAATCTGGACACTATCAGTTTGTCCCTGAGTACACTAGCATAGACAGACCAGTTGGTCTTTCTTCTGTTCGTATAGTATTTAACTGAGTCAACTTTGAAGGAGAAATTGAAATCAATATACATGTGGTCAGAGAAGAAACAGTCCTTTGACACATTCCACTCCCTAATCATGTCCGAGAACATGTCGCTAATAAGCGTAACATCAAAAACCGCCCTTCTGTTAAGTCACAATAAAGGTGGGTTCCTTACCCATATTTTCTACTGTTAGTTTATTTTCTACTATGAAGGTTAAAAGAGACTCACCTCGATTATAAGTGCAAGTGACTTTATTGCTTAAATCAAATTAAGGACGTTTTTGACCATACTACAAGCTCTGGCCTTACTTGGACCGGCTGCGTAGAGAGTACTATGGCCGTCTAAGTTCGCAAGCCCTGTCTTTATACAACAATAGTTCTTGGATGCATATGAGCTCCTCCGCGCCTGTAGCTAATCGGAGGGGAAAGGCAGCTGCAGAATTTCCTCCGTGACTGTATTTTGGCCTTCCTAATATGATTAAATCCGTTCACTGAGGACTTGTAATTGTTCCAAGCTCTATAACGTTTCGCCTCATTAAAGAGTTGCCTGCTTTCCTTGCGTTTTTCAGCAATTTTCATGTAATTTCTCTCACAGGACTTGTTTTTTACCTCAGCTAAGACATTCGTTAGTGTATCCACTGCGGTATCAAGCGTGGACCCTCTGCCCATAGAATCTGGACACTTTCAGTTTGTCCCTGAGTACACTAGCATAGACAGACCAGTTGGTCTTTCTTCTGTTCGTATAGTATTTAACTGAGTCAACTTTGAAGGAGAAATTGAAATCAATATACATGTGGTCAGAGAAGAAACAGTCCTTTGACACATTCCACTCCCTAATCATGTCCGAGAACATGTCGCTAATAAGCGTAACATCAAAAACCGCCCTTCTGTTAAGTCACAATAAAGGTGGGTTCCTTACCCATATTTTCTACTGTTAGTTTATTTTCTACTATGAAGGTTAAAAGAGACTCACCTCGATTATAAGTGCAAGTGACTTTATTGCTTAAATCAAATTAAGGACGTTTTTGACCATAATACAAGCTCTGGCCTTACTTGGACCGGCTGCGTAGAGAGTACTATAGCCGTCTAAGTTCGCAAGCCCTGTCTTTATACAACAATAGTTCTTGGATGCATATGAGCTCCTCCGCGCCTGTAGCTAATCGGAGGGGAAAGGCAGCTGGCGCCTCTTGGAATGTTAAAGGTTAATCTGTGTAACACCAATTACAGCTCATCATTATGGACGACAATGACGTTGGGTCGTCGTCCGATTCCAGAAGGATGTCCTCATTGTCTGCCACTTTCATCTTACAATTGAAGCCACCTACAAATCCAGTGATCCATTGAGTGTCTTTATTGGCAGATGACGCGGCAGCTGCTAGCACCGGAATTTAAGACTTCTCTTTGTCGTCACCTTTGTAAACTCGGAGGAAGATAGTTCCAAAACCATAGAATAACTTCCCCTGTGTCTTCCGAAGTGACGGCAGCGAGTCACTGTTTATTATCACAGTGGCCTTCTTGGAGTTTTTAACAGCATCAAAACCCCTTCCCCTTTCCAGTCCTGTGTAGGTAGCTGGGGGTTAGCGACCTGTATAATTGCCAGCATCTACTTGGGGTCGGATGACTCAACGGGTATCTGGGTATTTGCCGGACATCAGCCAGAGTTATTGCCTCGATACTAGCGCCCTGCCAAACTTCCAATAGGGACTCCACATCATCCTTGTACAGCAGCGCTGAACGCTCATCTACACACGCTATCAATTTAATGTGATCTTGATATCAACCGGCATCTTCACATTGGGGTGGTTGTCTTGGGTTACCCCTTAAGAAATCTAGTTACGTCTTACTGAGTGCGACGATGACCAGTTTCCAGTTCTTGGAGGAAATGATACCATCACTGGCATTGCGTTCAATGATCGCCCAAATGAGAAGGCCGCTGAGGCGTATACTTAGACCGTTTAGCCCCAGGAAGGCTATCAGGGAGACCCGTTGTAAACCCTCAATTTGGATTTTTGCCCACTGAAGAGTGGTTTTCTCCTGCTCCGTGAGCTTACCAACCTGTTTTTCACCGGTATATGAGAGGTGAAGGTCCGCTTAAATGGATTTACGTGCCAATGTGGTTGGTTGATGGATGCCGTAGAGGGTGAGGAAGGTGATTCAGCGGGCATCGAATCTTTCTTCAAGTGCTCTCTTTGCACAGGCTTCGGCACGTGGAAACTGGTTTTTCGGCAGACTGAGTCTGTACCGTTAAGCCAGAACCCGACAAAGGGATTTTGACAGGATTTTCTCCGGACTTAGGAAGCCTTTTTTAGACCTGCATTATTACTAATTGATAACGATTACAAATCAAGTCAAAAAATAATCAGAATTACTGGCGAATACTACAAAATAAACAAAAAGTAATCCGATAATTTCACTGTGCTAGTTAAAAAAAACTGACAAGCGGGGCACGTAGCGTTTTAACCTAATTCGAGTACGCTGAATTAAGTGGTGCTAATCGTTTATTTTTAGGTTAGCTCTTGTTTTCGAAATAAACTATTATTTCGAGAACGAAGGAGGTTGCACAACATATATTCGTGGAGCTCAAAAACGGTTTAGTTTACTGAATAAACTAAAAAAAAACCGAAATTCCGCAATTAAATTTCCATTAAGTGAAGTTAAACTTTTTCTAAAATAGTCGTTTTTATGAAAATTTCGAAATTTGGTTTTTTAAAATTTTTGGTTATTATTGTTATTTTATTCAATATTTACAATATTTTTGTACATGATTTTCCTCACTTTAAAGCTCAGTCAATTGGTTTATTGTATGCTGATGACTCATTGTTTTACTCTCACAGTAAATCTCCACAAACTTCATTAAGTCAGGTTTCAAATCATTTGATTTTAGTTAAAAACTATTATGATTATTGGGGTATTAAGCTTAATACCTCAAAATGCGAAGCAATAAATATACAAAATGCTTCCGGAAAATGTCGAAGATTTGAGGTTCCTGAGAGTAAAACTTTAAATCTTTTTCTTGATGGTATTGAAATTCCGTTTAAGGATCAAATAAAATGTCTTGGTATAACATTTGATAAGCTTTTAAAATTTAATAAACATGCAACACAAATACTATTTCTTCGTCACACACAAAAATAATGGACCTGCGCAATGCACAATCTTGTTTCTTTGATTCATTGATAACAACGATATTTTTAATTTTAGAATAGTAAAATTTTCAAGAAACATGAATTTTGCTGCGTGCATTATAATCGATTTAAAATTGTTTGTATCTTGGGGCTTTTTTGAAATTGTGACGATATGTACCTATTTCCCAAATCATTATAAGAGTTTGAAATAGCCGGAGCTCACACAAAATTTTGTGATAACAAATGAACCTTAGACCCAATATCTCGTTAGAATAAAATTTCGCATAAATATTTTTTGAGTCAGCTAGACTTTTATTATAATGGCTAAAATTTAATTTGTTCTTTTCTTTTCCTTTCCTTTATTAATTTTTTTTCTTCTTATTTATTTTCGCATTGATTTCAGCTTTCTAATATCGCTTCTCGTGGATGCTTATATGCCATACTCGTCACGAATCAACATGAAGAACATAATAGTATAACGGTGAATATTTTATATGGACAACCTGCTGAGCATCGTAATATGCCTGTAGAGGATGCTATAAAATTAATTAGCGATGATTTTCGCAAAAAAATGTTGCGCGACAAAGCGACCGCTGTGCTAAATCCTCAACAACAGCGTAATATTGCTCAAGGACAATTAAATGTTCAACAGCACCCAACACATTTACCAAATCCTGTACCCATTATACCGGCTAATGCTTCAAATTATATGGCACCTCCTTTAAAAGAACGTCACCCAGAGGCTATACAAATATTACTAAATCTCTTGGCGTCAAACATGCCATTAACAGTTTTGCAATATGATCGAATTATTAAATATCTTAACCAGAGACGTGAGCTTCAACTTAAGGTCGAGTTAGGTGATGCTGCTGATGATGTACTTAAATCAACTCCAGATCCAGAAATTGAGTTACAAAAGAAAATTTTAAATATTTTAAATAAACCTTCAGTAGCCGAAACGCATTACGACCTATTATATCCTTCACTTGAAGCCGTGCAGCAAGACGAACGTATGTTAGACTTACTTGGAGATATAAGAGTGCAGAAAGCATTAGATTCTCTAATGGATTCAAATTTAGTTTCTACTGTAGAAAATTTAATGAAATTTTAAATGTTTCTAATAAATAAAGCTTCTTTAAACTAGGGATGTAACGATACGCCTTTTGCCGATACGATACCGATACGAATATTAAATTTAATTTCAAGGTAAAATTAACGAAGCTGAAGTAAAGTAAATTCTTTATTATACAATATTACAGCGTAAAGGATTATTAATATTAAAAATTGATTTTAATAAGATTTTAAAAACAACAAATTGAATTTGAATTCATGGTAAAATTAACGAAAATTTATTTTTTTTTTTGAAACAAAAAATGGTGGAAGAGATTATTAATTAATTAATATTTAAAATTAATATTAAGATTTTCGTTTTAAACACAAAGTATTCTCAACTCTTGCGAAGACAGCCGATTTCGCAACTCCACTTGGAACAGACCTACAGTGGAAAATTGTCTCTCAGATGTGACTGAACTCATTTAAAAACTTAAGTATTTCTACGCCACGTTCTTAAATTTTGGGTATAACATGTATATTGCTGCAGTAAACAAGCGGATCTGCGTCTCTAGAAAAATAAGAAGATCTAAGGTATACCTAGACTTCTTTACCTGAACCACAGCTTAGGCTGAACAGAGAATCATCCTTCTCCAAATTTTCTTTTGAGGGGTGACCGTGTCTTCTACACTTTTTGCAACTTTATTCTGCATCTCGGTCTATTCACTTTTTGATTTTTTTCTTCTGATAATGCAGACGCTTTCCATATGGATTTTGTGGACTCTTTGAAGTAACCGAAAACTTTTAGCAAAATTGTTTTTATTTTTTACAAAAATAATTAAAATTAGCAGAAAAATCTTAAAACGTACAAATCCATACAAGATTTATCAATGGGAGAACGTTTAACTATTTGATGCAAAGTAAAACATCAAAAGATGCAGGTCCACACCAAGCATTCAATATGCTTTTGCATCAGTCCAAAAAGAAGTAGTGTAAAATTGTATGGATTAGTTACACAGCAAACGCGCAGAATGCGTATACATATCGAAAGCATGAAGTAGGATTCCTTTGGCTTAAATCTAGTTTACCGACGCAGCTCCAAATAAAAAAATAAGTACCTAGGATGATATAAAATTAAAAATTAGAAAAAAGTGGCGCAAACACATAGTTTTCGAGTTATGGACCTTTAAAGTTTTCATATAAATATGCGTTTTTCCACTACATTTCTGAACGTATAGGGCCAATATGGGTATTATATTAAAGCTCTTGAATAGATCTTCTGATTTTTGAAAATTTTGTATCACCCTAGGTACTTTTTATTTTATTTGGAGCTGCGTCGGTAACCTAGATTTGTTCCTTACTTTTTACTACAAAAATGGAACATACGAGTACAACGCGTGGTGTTGCCCTCAAGTTTAAGAATAAAAAGAAACAATTTATTATGTTTGATTTTACGTTCCGCTTTGAATGTGTTATTGATCTTAGTTGTTTAGCAAAAAGTTAGCATTGCAAATATGTACGTTGTTTGGTCTAAAAAAAACTAAATGTATAAACAAGCATCGTCGCATCGCAAACCCGAAGTATCTCAAATACATTGGTATTCGTTACCTACTTTAAACATTTCCTTTTTTGTAATTTAAATATTAAATTAATATTAACAAACAAAACGGTGGTTTAAATGTATTTATCTTAAGGCCATGAACGTTTAGCTTCATGGCCTTCATATTTGCCACGATATTTAAGACCTGTAACCAAAGTGGAACTCTTGGGGAAGGCACTTTGTCCTTTAAATAATGTATCTTTCTCCGGATTGAATCGCACGTAATCATATTGTATGTGCAAATTTTCAGGTAGCTGCATTTGCTTCAGCGTCTCGTAAGGAACTGTGGTATTAACAGAAGTTTCATAGAATTTAATAACATCACCTACAAAATAAAAATGTTGACAAAATATCGCTAAAAATGAGAACTTTATTTGCATACCCACTGTCTTCAATTCATGCACCTGTGAATTGGGCACACCGTGCTTAAAATTATGAAAACAGGCTTGTAAAAGGTTGAATTTTTCCTCTAAACTTTTAAGATTAAAGTTTTTCTTATTAGGTATTTGCAAAGTAACGCAGATGGCCTGAACCTTTTCGGCCGCATTTGTGGGTGCCTCATAAGATTTATATGGCCTCAAAAATCTACAAAAATATTTAAATTTATTGATTTATTCTGTACTTCATTATAATTTTTACCCTTTATCACTTAAGGATTGTGCCAGGGCCTCAACTTGGCCTGATGCTTTAGCTTTGGTTGAGTAACATTTTGACCAGGTGTTCTAAATTAAAATTCGCAATATATTTAATGTTTTAAATTAAGTAGCACTTAGTTGAAAATTTCTTACTTTTAGTGGTAATAAATTAACTAAAGTTTTTCTAATATTTGCTTGCATTTTACTATTTTTTGTTTTAATATTAATTTTTTAGTTAATGAGGTTGGCAGTGATGGGATTTAGGGCACTATTACGCTATAATTGGCACTATTAAATTGATTAATTAAATTAAAAATTGCCCTTTCGCTTTTTTTGGCCCTTTTGACATTCATATATATTTTTTGGTTGTTAGTCCCTTTTGCATTTCAGGTGACAATTAATCTTTTGTGTTGTGTATACAAAGAACAAATGGAATTTAATAACAAAAAAGTTCAATCTGAGTTTGATTATTGTCAGGGAAACCGGGAATATGCACTTAAAACAATTTTATAATATTTTCATATAATAAACCAATAAAATACATAAAAGTATGCACTAAAAAATCGACAATTCATAAAGAGCTCTTAATCTTAAATTCATTTAAAGCTCTTAAACAGATAAATTTATTGTTTTGAATTCATTCTTCAAACAAGGAAAAACCTATAATTGCATTTTTACGGTTTTCCTGATTATTGTTAACTTGATAAAAAATTTATATTATCGTAAACTAGGAAATGTCACATTTCTTTCAGTTTTAAAATCTGCATAAGCTTGTGTATACATATATTCTTTTTTATCAAGTTTTATGTCACAAACTTAAAAAATATTATATGTTAGATACGCCCTTTCTAAATTTAAGTAATGATATGTATTAATAATTTACAACTCTGTATATGCAAATATGAATTTGATTTAATGAAATGTAAATCCTTTTTTAAAACTTAAACATTAAAAATATATGCACAATCAAAACTTAAACTTGATATTTTTGTGATGTTTTTCAAAGTTTAATATAATAGTAATAATAAAAAAAGGGATAGGGCCCTTTTTAAGTCAAATTAGTCCGTTTTCTTTAAAATAAAATTTTCAAATGCCATCACTGGTGGTTTCTGACCTAGCATAACCCAAAGTTCACAGTTTTATGTAGCGGCGTTCATATCATTTGTTTTGTGGTTGATAATACAGTTTAATAATATTACAAGCTTGGCTGCACTAATACATGGTGAAAGAAACAGGTGGCTGCACTACGCCAGATGACGATTTTTTGCTCTTGCATTCAGGGCTGTCAGATGTGACGATTTCTCGCCAAACGTGGCGACTTTCAAACTTGCTTGGCGACCTAATTTTTGATGTGTTGACATGGCGACTTTTTGGCGATTTAAAAAAATAGTTGGCGATTTTGTTGGCTATTTTTGATGAGCTTTGGATTATGAAATTTGAGGCATTCATATGTATGGTCAGTATTTGAAAGTATGTATGGTCAAATGGCTGATGAAGATAATAAAAATCTTCGAGAAAATTGTTTTTCGTTTTTAGCAGTGCTCTTGAAAGAATTAATAATTATAATTCCTTAAAACATGAATATATTTGAAGTCTATGAACTTTTTCCCATTATATGTATGTGGCAATTTATTATCATGGATAAAAAACGTTGTTGTTAAAGATGTTTATAATTCCTAACGTACCTTTTGATGTTTGCGAAACACACTCGAAAAAAATTAGCGTTTGTTCATTGTAAAGAGGGTTTTAATGATGATATTTCATCTAATTTATATAGGTTTAGCCCAAAATTTTTTAGCTAAATGCATACTTATTTAGCTGTCCTTTTTATGCTGGTAATTACAACAAGTATTGCCTGTGTTGAAATTATGAACTCCACAAAAACTCGCCTTCGAAGTAGAATACATTACGAACTTCTAGACGCGTCATTACGAGGTTTAAATTATTTGAATGTGAATAGTACATGTTGCACTTCTTTTGTACCTTCATTTAATAAATGTAATTCTCTCACAATGTATTCCAAGCAAGAAGAAAAATAGGGAGTCTTGCCAGTGAAGCGTTTTCGATAACTGCAACTTATATACAAATGTATATCCAATATTTGTTTAATACTAACTGCAAAACTTCATTTTTTTGTTGCTTTAAGTAGACTACAATAAACTATTTTATAGTAAACATTGTAGATCTTTTGAGTTCACTAACTATTTTTACTGTGTTGTTTTTAAAATTTTTGGCGTATTTTAGCGATACTGAACAAATTTATTTTTTAGAATTTATAAAAATTATTTTTAATAATTCTAAAAATATGTATTTTATTGTCAAAAACTGAAAAACAAAGGCTTTGGCGATTTTTGTCATTGAATTTGGCGAAAAAGGTCAAAATCAATCTGACAGCCCTGCTTACATTGTTTGTCTATGTTTATGTTTACAAAAAGTCCACGTTTTGTGCTGTGATTATTGTATTTTATTAAAGTTTTTGATAATATTAAATAAGATATTGACCATAATTAAATAAAAATTGGCTAAAAATTTATTTATTTCTTCACGTTCAGCGGCACGCTTTGATTTTTGTTTAAAGTATTTTTTGACGTAAACGGTGATGTAATTCTCATTTTTGTTGTATTTGTTGCCGTAACGATGCCACCTGCTTATTCCACCATGCACTAATAGCCTTTTTGCACTGATCAACATCTACCATCAATTTGCGAAGATGTTAACATCTTTCCATAAAGGCTAGTTTACACGTTAATACAATGTATTACGCCTTTGAAAAATCAAAATAATATGAAATTCTCTCCGTGTTTAAGAGAAAAAAATAAAAATCGTTTGTAAGCACACTGGTTCATATTTTGAGAAGGCGGCCAAAATGATTGTTTTTATGTTCTCCAATTTTAAAATAATTTTATTCACATGAAAGTAAATACTAGTAATAAACCTTGCGAACTACAGAAATTTCTGTGGTTTGGTTCAAAAATTAAACCCTTCAAGGAAACGTTACTGAATTTAAAGAATTTTCGACGGTTAAAACTGTTTCGACCAAGACAGTTCTAGTACCAGCGTTGTCAACTTGGTGCGTTTCCCACCATTTATGGTGCGTTTTTAAATTTTGTGTGCGAAAAATTCCATTGATGGTGCGGTGCGCTTTTTTTAATTTCGGTGCGTTTTTCAATTTTTGGTGATACCAAAGCAAATTCAGGTTTATATGTTTAGAGATTTATAGATTTGTTGGTTTAAACACATTTTAAACAAAAAAGAAAGTTTAACTTGAGGGTTACACAATCAAGTTTTGCCTATCAAGTTTTAATACTCTCACACTTTTCTACCAATACACCCATACTTTTAAAAATTGAAACGAACTTGCCTTTAAAATTCTCTTTCCAGAGAGTGCTTCAATTTACGTTCAAGAAAACAGCTGATTTCAAGGTTAGTGAGCAAATTTTTCGTTTGCCTTTATAAATTGTTTTCTTGATGAAATCTTGAATGTAAATTGCCATAATGGCTTTATGTCTCAATCCAAACGGACATAAAGCCATAATTTTGATATGGCCTTAAGTCTCATATCAATTTTAGTGAAATGGGACATAAAGCCATTATGGTTTTATGTCCCATTTGATGTTTTGCGTTACAAATGCTTTATTTCACTAAATATGCCTATTTATCTATGAAATTAATGATTTAAAAAAATCCAAAATTTCTAGGCTCCAGGAATTACAGCTGTAAACATTTTGTGAAAGGAAAAATCCTTAGTTATCATTGGAAAACATTTTTTTATTCTTGTGGCGCACGCAGGAAAACTTTATTCAGCGAAGCCACCTGCCGCGTCCTACTGGAGGAAAAAACCCCTAAGCGCGGCTGCAGGCCGCCACTCAGAAAAACTTTAGTATGCGAAGCCAGATTTCAATACTTAACTTTAGTGTCTCCGGAACTGAAATGAGAGATAAAGGCGTTTTCTAATATTGCTATTGTGAGCTAAGGCCATGATGGCTTTATCTCCCATTAAAGATATGGCTTTATTTCTCATTTTCGGAAAAAAATTTATGGCGTTAATTCCCATTATAATGAGACTTAATGGCATATGCCCTTATGTCTCAATGGAATGGGACTTAACGCCATATGGCTTTATGTCCTATGGCTATGTGAAACCCCACCGGAATGTTTAGCAGCTTTGTCCCAATTCATATTATACGATTTTTGTCGTTGCGATTATTGTCTTTTCCTCTTTGAAGTCGGTCTCATATTTACATTGTACGATTTTTGTCGTAACAACCGTAAAATTGAGAGAACGAATGAAAGAACAAAACGAATCGAAGAGTACACTCGCTTCTGTGCCCCTTATAATTCCTCTCACCCCTCTTGCCTATAAATTAAAGCGGCCCATACACTTGCAATATTATTGTATATGATATTCGCCATATTATTTCCATTTTGTCCTATATTATGCAGTAAGTCGCACAATGGTTTCATTTATTCAATAAAAAGGCGAACATAACCTATAGGAATAACATAAACAGCATTGTACAATGTTGCCAACACACTTCACTTTCTTTTCGTTGCGCAATAAAAATCAAATGTCTTTTGATTGTTGCCAATATATTGTGCCACCTTCGAATATCACATACACATTGGCGATATTATTGTACAATACGTAAAATTGAACAATTTTATTGCAAGTGTATGAGCCGCTTAAGAATCGCAACGACAAAAGTCGTATAATGTGAATGGGCACTCACACTTATACTATGAGCAAAACAACTTGTTTTGAGCAAAACGAGTCAAAGTGTTTGCATTATGTAAAACTGGTTTTGGTTTTCGAATTTTCAAAATCAATTTGACATTTATGTTGTAAACAAACATATAAGCCAAAAAAAATATATGTTGAAAAAAAATATTTTTCTTTAACGTGAAATTTCCTTATTTGTTTTTTAATACAGTGATGTACATATATGTACGTATATAAAAGCACATAATTTACTACTTTTTTTATTGTATTATTTTATTATTTTTACGCTGCAAACAAATAAATCAGCTGGGGGTCGATTCTGGTTCTGTGAAACTTTGAAATTAAAACTTTTTTCACATTTTCATAGAGTTTCTGATTCTCGTTTAGTGAAAAAAATGATAAATAAATTCGAATGTTTTCATATGAGAAGAACAAATGGAATGAAACAAATTGTTTTCACATTTTCACAGTAATGTGATTCTTGTTCTGTTTAACAGTGCAAAGAAGTGTCACAAACTTTTCATTTATGTCTTATTTTTACACTTTCATATTAACGGTGAAAAATAATTTTTAATAAATTATTTAGAGGAAAATATGGACATTGCGAACGATAAATAATTATTTAAACAAATAAAAATAATAATCTTCTAAAAAGATAAATATTTACAGATTTTTAACTTAATATATTCACATAAAATGCCAATTTAGAGCCGCTTATTATATGTTTATGTTTTATAATAACATATTAATAAATAAATCTTTATTTGTCCTTTTATTTGTTAATGATTTAACCATTTTTGGGCTTATGGTCGTATTTTAAAGCTTTTATTTAACTTGCAATGTATGTATGTTTGGGTGAAACCTTGAAACTCAATTTGAAGCAGATATCTTCAATTGATTGAGCTGAAATTTTGTACACACGTTCAGTTTTGATGACAATGCATTGTTAACTATGTGACGTCATTCTATATCCAAAATAGCAGCACAGCCAAGATGGCGGTCTAGCTATTTTTAATGCACTCCTATAATATGGGTATCAAATGAAAAGTCTTGCTAAGAATAACTCGAAAAATAAAATTCCGTCACACCAAATCCAATATGGTGGACTTCTGAAGCTGGAAACTAATTGTTTTTAATGCATTCCAACAATATGGGTATCAAATGAAAAGACTTACTGAAAATACAAATGCGAGTTTGAAATCAATTTGAAGAAAAAAGGTTTTATTTTAATGCGCTAAAAAGAAAAATAAAATAAGAGTAAAAAATCTTTTTACAAAACAAGTTTTTATTTAAATGCGCTAAAACAAAAGAAATTTACTTTTACTTTAAATTTTTACTAGCAACTAATAGAGTCACAGATTTGCAATTTTTGTTGCAGAAATTCTTGATTTTATTGTTGAGATGAGTACCCCTCCAAATTTTTCTCACCCCTCTCACCAGTAAACTCAAGAATTGCTGCAACAAAAGTTGCAAGTCTGAACAGGCACTATGAAATAAAAGCTTTTCAATTGGCATTACACAATTTACACGATGTAAAAACTTGCCGCAAAATTTACTTGTGTAGAAAAACAAGTAAATTAAATAATTTGATGTGATTGATTTTAACTATTAAGAAATAAATTAAAAGTTAAAAACCTTTTTAAAAAACAAGCTTTTATTTAAATACCCTTAAAGGAAACTTTTACATTAAGTCAATACCAACATTATTTTCGTAGATTTCATTTTTATGCCAAAATTATTATGTTACTCAAGGTTTACTGCAATAAATATTTTGGGAAAATCGTGCGGGCAAGATGTTTGCCCAAAAAACTCATTTGCCAACTCATTGATTAATCAATTTTACATTTTATTGACCGCTTTCCTTTCCTTTACTATTTTTTTGCGCACTTGGACAGGACATTGGCGCCAGGACAACAGCCAAACCAAATGTAACAAATTCGCAGAAAATTAAGGAATTTTCGGTTCGATGAATCATCCAGACAAAGCGGACGAAAATTTGTAGCTAAAATCTGATGTTTCCTTAAACTGGAAGTTCGAAATCAGTAAAGGAAAATACATTGAATGTAGTTACAATTTCCACCTGACCATGCTTGATGGAAAAGTAGTTAACAAACTGACTAATACAATCTCAACGTTGTCATGCCCAATTTGCAAAAAGACTCAAAAGAACTGCGGCAATTTAAACGATTCCACAAACAAAGAGAATTATGAATATGATTATTACTACTTTTTCGTTTTTCGCATTATTAATAATACCTTTTTTAAATAAAATTTTTAATGAGATATATTTTAAAATTCCTTTTTATTTAGCAGATTTTTAGCATAATATTTTTTACAAAAATTCAACAGATTTTTAGCTCATTTTTTTGTACAAATGTAGACACTGTGTTACTTATACCATCCGTGTAAATATGAAAAATACTTACCCTGCAGCCACACGTTCATCACTTTCAAGTTCACATAAACTGCTTGTTAAAATCTTTTGAATTGACAGCCGCTGCATACAAATTGATATTGAATTTAATTTCAAATGAGGTGTATTTTTAAAAGGAAAAACAAAAATTAATTTATGATCAGCTGTTAAATTAAACGTTAAGGTAAAATGGAAATCAATCTTGTGGTCAATTTTAAAAGTGTTAGTGCTGGTTCACACTCTTCAAGTTTTAGCCGTCAAGTCTTGAGTTTGTAGGGGAGAGAGGAAAAGAAATGGCATTATCTCTTCCCTTCTTTCCTTAAAGCTTTAGACTTAACGGCAGCGTGGCCATTTTGGCATTTTTGCAGCTAAATTTAGTATTTTTTAATCTGATTTAGCTGCAAATTTTCCATTTAACAGTTATATGACGTTTCCACTTACATGTTTTGGGCCACAAAACTAGTTTTGCAGCAAAACAAGTGTTTTGCTACTTGTTTTCCCATACATTTTTCATGTTCGAAAAACTCAAACAAAAACTAGTTTTGCTCCAAAACATCTCGAAAATCATGAATACAACTCTTGGTTATCCATTATTGGTGATTAACAATTTCGAAAAAAGTGACATATTTACCAAACTATCAAGACTTATTAAATAGGTTTATGCAACTCTCCAGCTGATTTATTTGTTTGCAGCGTAAGAATAATAAAACAATAGAATAAAAAGGTACTAAACTATGTGCTTTTATATAAGTACATATATGTACATCTGTGTATTGAAAAACAAAAAAGGAAATTTCATGTTAAAGATAAATATTTTTTTTCAACACATATTTTTTTTTTTTTGCTTCCATGTTTGTTTACAACATAAATGTCAAATTGATTTCGAAAATTCGAAAACCAAAACCAGTTTTACATAATGGAAACACTTTGACAAGTTTTGCCCAAAACAAGTTGTTTTGCTCATAGTGGAAACATAGTATTAGCATTTTTTTTTAGCATTTTTCAACTACAACTAGCATTATTTAATTTAAGAATATTCAAGTAATCGTTTTTTGAAAATCTACCACACTTTTTTGTTAAATGCATATACAAATACCTACTCTTTTGCTAAAGAAACTGTACAATCTTTTACAAGACCTTTCTTATCAAATTGTTTTAAACTGTGATCAGTTTAATCCATTAAACTCTTGTTAAGCTGATTTTTTCCCTCAATTATGATTTTGAAAAAATTTTGGAATCTAAAAGAAATACCATAACTTTTGATATAGAAAAACAAATACGAATTACATGCCAAGATTTTATAGATCAAATAATATGTCAACTTACACAACGATTCCCAAACAATTTTCATAATTTTACAAATACTACCTTTTTTTGTGTAGAAAACAGTTTAAAAACTAATAAATGCAAATTAAGCCAACATTTTAAAGAAGAAATGATTGATTTCATTGTAGAAGAAATTACAACTTTGGAACATCAGTGGCAGAAACTAAATTCATATGAATTGTTAAATAAGAACTCAACAGTTGATTTCTGGAAAAATGTATATGGATATAAAAATGCATTAAATGAAAATCGATTCAGTGAATTAGCTTCTTTTGCAATGAAATTCTGGTTTTGCCATTTAGCAACGCAGAATTTAAAATAGGTTCTTAATGGTATAAATCTATTAAAAACGAAAATTCGAAATTGAACGAAGTTAAAGACTATGAATTCGCTTCTTTTATATTAGGTGTGGCTTAAAATGTTGCGATAGTTTTAAAAATATTAACGATCTTATTTGAAATGCAATAAGAACATATATTATAATGATATCTCGATAGATTCTTCAGAAGCTGAAGAAGAATATTCATTTGATGACGTATTTTATTTATAAAATGAACTTTTTTATTAAACATGTTATATAAATTTTATTGAAATACTAAGGGCTAGATTACACTATTATACTTTGTATTAATACATGTCAAAAACTCAAGTAATATGACAAAGTGTGATATTGTGAAAGTTTGACATCCCAAACGACTTCATCGTTTTTCGATAAATTTCTAAACAATAATACTTTTCATTGGATTAGGGTTGCATTTTATTTCATGTGTAAGTGTTTATACTTTGTGTGATGGTGTGAACACAAACTGTCATGTTAAATTAGATTTTTTGGAAGTCGCAACAAAACTCATTAGATTTCTATCTCACAAAGTATTATGAAATACGTAAGACTTGTGAGATAGTGTAATCTAGCCTTATATAATAGCCAGTTTTGGGTCAAGTTCCTTTGATTTTTTGTTGTGGTATGGTACCTTTTGTTTGAAAACTTTTTATGTACGTGCATAAAATACATACATATGTATATAAAGACTGAAATATATTTCTTTTATAGTTTTAAGACTTTTTATGTTTAATAAATATTTTATTGTTATTTTTTAATCAGTTTGTTCTATTGATATGATTGTTAGTTTATAGGGAAGAATTATGTAAAATAAATCATGTATAAACGTATATTAACTAAAATAACTTGCACTGCAACATTTCGTTTGACATATTTTTAAAAGTGAACTGTCTTAACTACTGTCTGGACACCTACGTCACGGAGACAGTTAGTCCGAGTTTAGACGAGCGAACTATTGGAAGGAAAACATTATGAATTCTATTTTGTTTTTTTTTTATTCGCGGTCACACAGACGAACAGGTTTCCGACAACATTCTATTAATATTGTTGCTTTTTTCTAAAAAGCAGAGTGCCGGTTCACACACGTCATGTTTGGCTCATCAAGTCTTGAGCTTTAAGGAGAGAAGGGAGAAGAGAATGCCATTTCCCCCCTCTCTCCTTAAAACTTAAGACTTGACATGTCAAACTTGACGTGTGTGAATCGGCACAAATTATATGTAACAAACAAAATAAGAACAAAGCGTGTTGCCGAGTACCGAGCACAAAAACCATGCTCTCTTCCCCACCCGTAATTTGCTACCAAACAAAATGTTGCCCTTCCAAATGTTTCCCTGTCTAAACTACCCGTCTTCACTATCCATCAACTTGGTAAGAACAGCATGTCGCACATGAATTCTACTCGTGTATACTGTTCATGTTTATGTTTCGTCCACGTGCTGCCATCGTTGCCTAAGCATTTGTTTTAGCATCCATGTGCGCCATGATGTTGGCCATACAACGTATTTTCTGTATACAAACGAACGCGACAACAACAAAAATTGTGGTCAATCAGAACATAAACATCAACACGTATTCGCCACATACAAGAACGTGAACAAATTAATACAGTTGCTCTGACGGCGTTATGGCCATGTCATGTTCTAATCGAAAGCGCATGAAGACGTGGGTAATTGGGCACCAAGTAGTGTTTTTGGCAACTTATATGTATTTTCTTACGTTCTTGCCAGGATTAGTCTACGACTGAAAGTTGGCGCAACAATTACTGAAACTATTAAACCATTTAAGTACTGAAAACATGGCGTTAAACAATTTAAAATTATTCGAACTGTTTAGAAAGTCAACCACACCAAAGTTTTTCACGGAAGCTGCTTTAGAAGAACTTGATAGCTTATACGGAAATATTGAGAGAAGCGAAATTATAAAAAATAATTTTTATCTGATATATGCAAATATTAAGGCAAAATGGGTGAACTCTAATCGAACCATTCAGAACTTCAACTCCAAATACGAGGACTGGCTTAATGAAGACACCATCCTGGATATATTGGCAGTAGATAAACCCACCCCATCAACCAGAGGAGCAAAAGGAAGGCCAAAAAAAAGTATTGAGGAGTGTTCAATTTTCATAAGAAAGAGGAAACTTGCCGATGCCACCAATGACTTGACCACGAAGCAATTATCGGACGAGCTGTCTATTAAATATACAAAGGATAGTGAAAGAGTTAGGTCGCAGATAACCAAATCTGTTGCTGATGCAAGCCCACTGCGGCTAAAAAGAATTAAGGAAAGCATTCCCACGCCCACAAACGCACACATTAAAAAGTATGGTTCCGAAGAAGCCTTGGCCTTGTTTATGGATTTAGAACTTTAAAAAGAGCAATATGAGAAACTAAGGGCATCTTTAACGCGACACGGCGCTGACGTTTTACCCGGATACAAGCATATTACGCAAAGCATCAAGGGTAAGGCAAAATGAGGACCTCTTCAACATGTTGGCAGCATCTTCCGATCCACTTATTTCTTCCTTGCGGCATGTGAAGTAACGAATAGAGTTAGAAAATAATTATAGTTTAGAAATGGTTAGTCTTTTAGATATACCTTCTCTTACGAATTGTGATGAATATTTTACAGAAAATTGAAAAAATAAATTTAAAAAAAAAAATAATTTTTTTTTTAATTTGTTGGGTAATAATTTAAAACATAAAACCCTAAAGAAAAAAAATAAAAACAATCTATAAATGTAAAAATAATTTTTTTTAGTTACCATAAAATTGATTGATTTTTGCAACGAAAAAACTCAAATGGCGCCACTGTGCGTCGGCTATACCAAAAAATGTAAAGTGCGACCTTAATGTTTGTTGTTTGCAAACGAGCTTTGAAAACATGCGTATCTATATATATAAAAATGAAAAATGTTTGTATGTGGGTTTGTTTGTTTGTTTGTTTGTTTGTTTGTTTGTTTGTTTGTTTGTTTGTTTGTTTGTTTGTTTGTTTGTTTGTTTGTTTGTTTGTTTGTTTGTTTGTTTGTTTGTTTGTTTGTTTGTTTGTTTGTTTGTTTGTTTGTTTGTTTGTTTGTTTGTTTGTTTGTTTGTTTGTTTGTTTGTTTGTTTGTTTGTTTGTTTGTTTGTTTGTTTGTTTGTTTGTTTGTTTGTTTGTTTGTTTGTTTGTTTGTTTGTTTGTTTGTTTGTTTGTTTGTTTGTTTGTTTGTTTGTTTGTTTGTTTGTTTGTTTGTTTGTTTGTTTGTTTGTTTGTTTGTTTGTTTGTTTGTTTGTTTGTTTGTTTGTTTGTTTGTTTGTTTGTTTGTTTGTTTGTTTGTTTGTTTGTTTGTTTGTTTGTTTGTTTGTTTGTTTGTTTGTTTGTTTGTTTGTTTGTTTGTTTGTTTGTTTGTTTGTTTGTTTGTTTGTTTGTTTGTTTGTTTGTTTGTTTGTTTGTTTGTTTGTTTGTTTGTTTGTTTGTTTGTTTGTTTGTTTGTTTGTTTGTTTGTTTGTTTGTTTGTTTGTTTGTTTGTTTGTTTGTTTGTTTGTTTGTTTGTTTGTTTGTTTGTTTGTTTGTTTGTTTGTTTGTTTGTTTGTTTGTTTGTTTGTTTGTTTGTTTGTTTGTTTGTTTGTTTGTTTGTTTGTTTGTTTGTTTGTTTGTTTGTTTGTTTGTTTGTTTGTTTGTTTGTTTGTTTGTTTGTTTGTTTGTTTGTTTGTTTGTTTGTTTGTTTGTTTGTTTGTTTGTTTGTTTGTTTGTTTGTTTGTTTGTTTGTTTGTTTGTTTGTTTGTTTGTTTGTTTGTTTGTTTGTTTGTTTGTTTGTTTGTTTGTTTGTTTGTTTGTTTGTTTGTTTGTTTGTTTGTTTGTTTGTTTGTTTGTTTGTTTGTTTGTTTGTTTGTTTGTTTGTTTGTTTGTTTGTTTGTTTGTTTGTTTGTTTGTTTGTTTGTTTGTTTGTTTGTTGGCTTATAGACTCCTAAACTACTGAACCGATTTTCCTGAAATTTTTACAGATACATCACGTGAGCCCTAAAAATAAAATAGGCTACTTATTTTTTCGATAGGGGCAGGGGAATTGGTATCCCCCATAGGATGCCAATATTAATTATCGCTTATATTAAGATCCGCTGCACGCATTATGCAGAACTTTTGGTAGTAAGATCTTCTGAGCCCCAAAATTAAAATAAAATAGCAGTGGGGGAAGTGGAATCCCCCATAGGACGCCAATGTTTAACATCGCATATCTAAAGAACTGTAATAGTGAGAATGTTCAAACTTTCTAGAAGTCACTCTTATGGTATACAACACTTTTGAAAATAACAATAAAGCGGGTAGGCGCAGGGGGGGAAATACCTCCCATAGGATGCATATATTAAATATCGCTCAACTGAAGAATTATTAAAGGGAGAGTCTTCAAAAGTGGTTAAAGCTATTATTATAGTAAACTATAAATTTCAATATACAAATGGGTGGGGTAGACGGGGGAGGAGCAGTACCCCTCATATATAGAAATATTAATAAGAGCCACTGCACGCATTTTATTGAACTTTTGGTAGTAGGATGTTCTGAGCCCCAAAATTTAAACACAATAGCAGCGGGGGAAGTGCTACCCCCCATAGGACGCCAATGTTTAATATCGGATATCTTAAAAACTATTAAAGTTAGAATGTTCAAACTTTGTAGAAGTCACACTTATGGTAAACTACAATTTTGAAAATAAAAATAAAGCGGGAAGGCGCAGGGGGGAAATACCTTTCATAGGATGCATATATTAAATATCTCTCAACTCAAGAACTATTAAAGGGAGAGTCTTCAAACGTGGTTAAAGCTACTATTATGGCAAACTTTAAATTTCAATATAGAAATGGACAGAGGAGGAGCAGAACCCCTCATAAATAGAAATATAATTTAGAGCCGCTGCACTCTTTTTATTAAACTTTTTGTAGTATGATCTTCTGAACCCCAAAATTGAAATAAAATAGCAGCGGGGAAATGTTACCCCCCATAGGACGCCAATGTTTAATATCACATATCTTAAGAACTGTTATAGTAAGAATGTTCAAACTTAGTAGAAGTCACTCCTATGGTATACTACACTTTTGAAAATAAAAATAAAGCGGGAAGGCGCAGGGGGGAAAACCTTCCATAGGATGCATATATTAAATATCTCTCAACTGAAGAAGTGGTTTAAGCAGTGTAGCGAAGCGCACCGGGTTAAGCTAGTATCTTATAAAAATGTAAAAAGCAAAATAATCTATATATATAAAATTGTAACGTTACTGACTGACTGACTGACTGATTCATCATCGCACAGCCTAAACGCTTGAAGCTAAACACTTGAAATTTGGACCAGAGATTGGTCACAACCCAAATCGATCCACTAAGACGGGATTTTTGGAAATTCGAATGCTAAGGGGGTAAAAAAGGGTAAAAACGGGAAAATTCGGTAATCTTATATCTCCAAAACTAAAAGAGATACAAAAAAAATGTAAAACTTATCGGTGTTCTTTAAAAAAATTAGCGGACAGGTGTCTGGTACTTTTTTGAAATTCGGCCCTTTTAGGGAGTAAACGGGTAAAACCTGAATTTTGGTACTTTTTTGACACCCCATCTATCTTTTGATCCAATAAACATAGAAACAAAGTTTATACCACATTCGAAACTTATAGTACCAAAAAAAGGAAATACAGGAAATTTGATATTTTTCTTTAGCTTTTTGGATCTACAACTGGTATTTTTTTAATTATCGTTAATATTGGACCCAAAAACATAAGATTCAACATGCAATGTCCTGAGGGGATAAGAATCTATTGCGGAACTTTTTGGTACTTTTTTTGTTCTATAGCTGGTACTTTTTGAATTTCCGTTAATATTGGACCTAGAAACATAAAATTTAAAATGTAATGTCCTGAGTGAACGAGAATCTGTAAGAGGGATCTTTTTGGTACTTTTTTATATTTTGACTGGTACTTTTTGAATTTCAGTTGGCATTGGATCTAGAGAGATAAAATTAAACATACAAGGTCCTGAGTGAATAAGAATCTGTAAGAGGGCTTTGTGGTACTTTTTTTGTTCTTTAACTGGTACTTTTTGAATTTCCGTCATTATTGGACCTAGAAACATTAAATTCAACATGTAATGTGCTGAGTGGATAAGTATCTATGATGGAACTTTTTGGTACTTTTTTGTTCTTCAATTGGTACTTTTTGAATTTCCGTTAGTATTGCATCTAGGATGAAAATCTATAAGAGTGAACTTTTTGTTACTTTTTTATTCTTTGACTGGTACTTTCTAAATTTCCGTTGTTATTAGACCTAGAAAGATAAAATTAAACATACAAGGTCCTGAGTGAATGAGAATCTGTAAAATCGCTTTTTGGTACTTTTTTGTTCTTTAACTGGTACTTTTTGAATTTCCGTTATTATTGGAACTAGAAACATAAAATTTAATATGCAATGTAATTAGTAGATAGGAATCTATAAGAAGGAAGTTTTTGGTACTTTTTTGTTCTTTAGCTGGTGCTTTTTTAATTTCCGTTAATATTGGACCCAGAAACATAAAATTAAACATGCAAGGTCCTGAGTGGATAAGAACCTGTAAGAGGGCTTTAAGGTACTTTTTTGGTACTTTTTGAATTTCCCTTAGTATTGGACCTAGAAACATAAAATTCAACATGCAAGGTCATGTGGTCCTTTTTTACAAAATATTTTTCTCCATTCATTGACATATTCGTACTTAATTATTGACTCCCACTACAATACTGAAATTTTTTATACTTTAATGGGGGAAAAATAGTACTAAAAAGGGGAAATACGGGAAATTTGATATTTTTCTTTAGCTTTTAGGTTCTACAACTGGTATTTTTGGTATAATTCCCGTCCAATACTGAGACCTAGAAACATAAAATTCAAGATGCAATGTCCTGAGTGGTTAAGAATCTATAAGAGGGAAGTTTTTTGTACTTTTTTGTTCATTAACTGGTACTTTTTGAATTTCCGTTATTATTGGACCTAGAAATATAAAATTCAATATGTGTAATGAGTGGATAGGAATCTAAAAGAGGGAAGTTTTTGGTACTTTTTTGTTCTTTGGCTGGTACTTTTTTAATTTCCGTTAATATTGGACCTAGAAACATAAAATTAAACATGCAAGGTACTGAGTGAATTGGTGAATTGGTACTTTTTTGTTCATTAACTGGTACTTTTTGAATTTCCGTTAGTATTGGACCTAGAAACATAGTATTAAACATAAAAGGTTCGGAGAGAATTTGAATCTGTAAGAGGGCTTTTTGGCATTTTTTGTTCTTTAACCGGTAATTTTTGAATTGCCGTTAATATTGCACCTAGAATCATATATTTTATTTATTTACTGGTTTATTAACTTTTTGATATTTACTGGTACTTTTTAAATTTTCTTTAGTATTGGACTTAGAAAGATAAAATTAAACATGCAAGGTCCTGAGTGAATGAGAATCTGTAAGATAGGCTTTTTAGTACTTTGTTGTTCTTTAACTGGTACTTTTTGAATATCCGTTTTTATTGGACTTAGAAACATAAAATTAAACATGCAAGATCCTGAGTGAATAAGAATCTGTAAGAGGGCTTTGTGGTACTGTTTTTTGTTCATTAACTGACATTTTTGGAATTTACGTTAATATTGAACATAGAATAATTAAATTCAACATGCGAAGTCCTGAGTGGTTGAGAATCTATAGGAGGGAAATTTTTGGTACTTTTTTATTTACTATTTGGTACTTTTTGAATTTTCGTTAGTATTGGACCTAGAAAGATAAAATTAAACATGCAAGGTTCTGAGTGAATGAGAATCTAAAAGAGGGTTTTTGGAACTATGTTGTTCTTTAACTGGTACCTTTTCAATTTCCGTATTTGTTGGACCTAGAAACATAAAATTAAACATGCAAGTTCCTGAGTGAATGAAAATCTGTAAAAAGGATAGTTTGATTCTTTTTCGTTCTCTAACTGGAAATTGTTTTAAAT
The DNA here is from genome assembly GCA_963931875.1 of Pollenia griseotomentosa. Lineage (NCBI taxonomy): Eukaryota > Metazoa > Arthropoda > Insecta > Diptera > Polleniidae > Pollenia > Pollenia griseotomentosa. The sequence continues at coordinate 87,716,166 of OZ007562.1, forward strand.
AAACTGGTACTTTTATTTAATTTAATATTAATTTTTGTGCATTAAATAAAAAAAAGCTAATAGCTGTCTGGTACTTTTACGAAATTCGGCCCTTTTAGGTAGCAAACGGGTAAAACCTGTATTTTGGGTCTTTTTTCCACAATCTAGCTTTTAAATCAATACACATAGAAATAAAAATTATATAACATTTGTAACTTATCTAAAAAATACAAATGCATATTTGGTACTTTATGGAAATTCGAACGTTTAAGGGGTCAAAATTGTACCAACATATGTTTGTTACTTTTAACAAAAGATTTCTTCTCCATCTATTTATCTTTCATCGCAGAGCCTAAACGTCTGAAGCTAAAAGGTTGACATTTGGACCGGAGGCTCTCCTCTCGCCCAATTGATCCTGCTAACCTCATACCTCCTAAGATATGTTTGTTACTTTTTTCAAAATATTTTTTTCCCTATATATATCTTTCATCGCAGATCCTAAACGTCTAAAGCTAAAAGTTTGGCATTAGGACCGGGGTCTGTCCTCTTGCTAAATCGATCCTGCAAGCCTCATACCTCCTAAGCTAAAGGAAAACATTAATATTTATTGTTGTTCATTAGAAAAATTCGCTAACCTCATATCTCCTAAACTAAAAGAGATTCAAAATTAAAAAAATTAACAGACTGGTGTTTGGTACTTTTTTGAAGTATGGTCTTTTTGTGGAGTAAAAGGGTAAATACAAATTATATCACATTCGTACCTTATCTTAAAAAATACAAAACAGATTTGGATTTTTTTGAATTCAAATGTTTAAGGTGTGAAAATCGTTCCAAATTTTGTTATTTTTTTACAAAATTTTTCTTCATCTATCTATCTATCTATATATATAAAATTGTAACGTTACTGACTGACTGACTGACTGACTGATTCATCATCGCACAGCCTAAACGCCTGAAGCTAAACACTTGAAATTTGGACCAGAGATTGGTCACAACCCAAATCGATCCACTAAGACGGGATTTTTGGAAATTCGAATGCTAAGGGGGTAAAAAAGGGTAAAACGGGAAAATTCGGTAATCTTATATCTCCAAAACTAAAAGAGATACAAAAAAAATGTAAAACTTATCGGTGTTCTTTAAAAAAATTAGCGGACAGGTGTCTGGTACTTTTTTGAAATTCGGCCCTTTTAGGGAGTAAACGGGTAAAACCTGAATTTTGGTACTTTTTTGACACCCCATCTATCTTTTGATCCAATAAACATAGAAACAAAGTTTATACCACATTCGAAACTTATCAAAAAAATACGAATATAAATTTGGTACTTTTTCGAAATTCGAACATTTAAGGGGTAAAAATCGTAACTATTTTTGGTACTTTTTTTTACAAAACATTTTTCTACATTCATTGAGATATTCGTATCAAATTATGGGCTCCCACTACAATACTGAAATTTTTGAAACTTTAATGGGGGGAACAAATAGTACCAAAAAAAGGAAATACAGGAAATTTGATATTTTTCTTTAGCTTTTTGGATTTACAACTGGTATTTTTTTAATTATCGTTAATATTGGACCCAAAAACATAAGATTCAACATGCAATGTCCTGAGGGGATAAGAATCTATTGCGGAACTTTTTGGTACTTTTTTTGTTCTATAACTGGTACTTTTTGAATTTCCGTTAATATTGGACCTAGAAACATAAAATTTAAAATGTAATGTCCTGAGTGAACGAGAATCTGTAAGAGGGATCTTTTTGGTACTTTTTTATATTTTGACTGGTACTTTTTGAATTTCAGTTGGCATTGGACCTAGAGAGATAAAATTAAACATACAAGGTCCTGCGTGAATAAGAATCTGTAAGAGGGCTTTGTGGTACTTTTTTTGTTCTTTAACTGGTACTTTTTGAATTTCCGTCATTATTGGACCTAGAAACATTAAATTCAACATGTAATGTGCTGAGTGGATAAGAATCTATGATGGAACTTTTTGGTACTTTTTTGTTCTTCAACTGGTACTTTTTGAATTTCCGTTAGTATTGCACCTAGGATGAAAATCTATAAGAGTGAACTTTTTGTAACTTTTTTATTCTTTGACTGGTACTTTCTAAATTTCCGTTGTTATTAGACCTAGAAAAATAAAATTTAACATACAAGGTCCTGAGTGAATGAGAATCTGTAAAATCGCTTTTTGGTACTTTTTTGTTCTTTAACTGGTACTTTTTGAATTTCTGTTATTATTGGAACTAGAAACATAAAATTAAACATGCAAGGTCCTGAGTGGATAAGAACCTGTAAGAGGGCTTTAAGGTACTTTTTTGGTACTTTTTGAATTTCCGCTAGTATTGGACCTAGAAACATAAAATTCAACATGCAAGGTCATGTGGTCCTTTTTTACAAAATATTTTTCTCCATTCATTGACATATTCGTACTTAATTATTGACTCCCACTACAATACTGAAATTTTTTATACTTTAATGGGGGAAAAATAGTACTGAAAAGGGGAAATACGGGAAATTTGATATTTTTCTTGAGCTTTTAGGTTCTACAACTGGTATTTTTGGTATAATTCCCGTCCAATACTGAGACCTAGAAACATAAAATTCAAGATGCAATGTCCTGAGTGGTTAAGAATCTATAAGAGGGAAGTTTTTTGTACTTTTTTGTTCATTAACTGGTACTTTTTGAATTTCCGTTATTATTGGACCTAGAAATATAAAATTCAATATGTGTAATGAGTGGATAGGAATCTAAAAGAGGGAAGTTTTTGGTACTTTTTTGTTCTTTGGCTGGTACTTTTTTAATTTCCGTTAATATTGGACCCAGAAACATTAAATTAAACATGCGAGGTCCTGAGTGGATAAGAACTTGAAAGAGGGCTTTTAGGTACTTTTTTGTTCATTAATCGGTACTTTTTGAATTTCCGTTAGTATTGGACCTAGAAACATAAAATTCAACATGCAAGGTCATGTGGTCCTTTTTTACAAAATATTTGTCTCCATTCATTGGCATATTCGTACTTAATTATGGGCTTCCAACACAACACTGAAATGTTTCATACATAAATGGGGTGAAACAAGTATCAAAACGGATAATACGGGAAATTAACTTTCTTTCATTTGCTTTTGTGTTATACGAGTGGTACTTTTTGAATTTTCTATAATATTGAACTTAGAAAAACAAAATAATAGGTGCAAAGTCCTGTGTAAATATCAACCTATGAGATAAAAATTTTTGAACTTTTTTGGCATATAAATATATTCATGAAAGAAAAAGCCCGATTAAAAAGTAGCGGGATAAATGCTTGAATTTAACGGCCATTTTCACCAAGTTCGGTTATAACTAACCATTACTTAAAGTTCTGGTTACCCATATGTTTTGACAGCTATAACCGATAGTTAATTATAACCGAACTTGGTGAAAATGGCCGTAAACAAGTTTAAGCCAAGAAAAGTAAATTTTGGCATAAAAATATGTCCACGAATAAAAGGAGACGCTAACGAAGTAGCGGGTTAAATGCTAGTTAAACAATAAAAAATGTGCCAAGAACAAAATATTAATATTATTATTCTTTGTATTTTGCATTTTTAATTGTTTTTTAGTGTTAAAATTTTTTCTCGCCCCATTTTTATTCGTGAGTTTATTTGACAGTTCAAAGAGGAAACTTTTCTCATAAAAATGTTACAGACACACTTTTTCTGTAAATTGGCGAGCAAGGCGAATTCATAAAGGTGACATTTTTAAATCATCTGCTTATTGTTTATTTTTTTGTCTTGTATACTGAATGTCAAGCTTTGTTTACATTTTGTGAAAAAATTAATTCAAATTTAAAATTCAATAAAAAAATAAAAACTTGAAAAAAACTTATTTAAAACAAAAAAAGTGAACATAAAATATAAACACAAGGAATTAAAAATGCGTAAGAAATAAATGGAGCCACAATGAATTTTCAATGGAGTAAAAAGATTTATTTTCTAAAGAAATTGTGTATATTTTATAAACAAAAAAAAATTTCCTATTTTGTATTTTCAACAAATAAGTTTGACATGCACTCTAACTTTTTACAAAAACAAAATACATAGAATTTTTCAAAAAAAGAGATAGCTAGCATAACTCTATCTCATGATGCAGTCACCTTTATGAATTCGCCTTGTTGGCGAGTAATTTTCTTACATGACAGCTAGTACTCGGCAAAAAAGTTACAGACACAGTTTAATGAGAAAAACAGATGTTTGTTCCAATATATGGCATTTTTGTTTCGTTTCAATCGAAAAGTTTCTCGACGAGAGAGCTACAGAACATGGGCACAGGTCTACCCTAAGTATAGATATCTCAGCAAGAGCAATATTTCTTATTGCTCAGCTTATGTTAAAGGCATGGAAAAACGTATTTATGTTAAAAAAAATTGTTTTATTAATATAAATTCTTTCTTATTCGACTTTATTATTTAAATGTATTTAGTTTTTTATTTATTTAATAGATAAATAAACATTTGTATTTACAAATTTTAAGTATATAACTTATTATTATTTATAGATGGCTTAACATATTAGTTGTTAGCCAGATTGGCAATATGTATAAGAAAAATAAAATTTCTAGCACTTAGTTCTTTTCTGCAACGATCTAGTTTAAATACACTGTAATTTAGTAGAATGATTTTAAAAATAAAATATATTAAGGTCAAATTTCGTTATCTGAGAAAACATTGCTTTCATATATGTTTGTACATAAGAAATATATCAAATTAATAACGTTGTACGATAAAACATTGCACATTAAAACATTATTTAAATGTATATTAATTTGTTTAAGCTTGTGGTCTTTTTATATAAAAATTTTATATAAAAATATTAATTTTATTAGATTATTTTTTTTGTTAAAGTAAAATCATAATTAGTTATAGTTCTGTGAAATTTACATTAAGTTTGACTTTTATTCGGTGTTTGTGCTGTAATTTATTTATTAATTATTTATATATTTCTGTGTCGTGTAGTCCAGTTTTTAATATTAAATAGTTGAAAAGTGCAATACAAATGTAAACCTTAATTCATTATTATGGAATAAAAATAACCCCTGATGAAGTTCGAAAAAAGCGAACGAAACGTTGGGAAAAACAAATAAATCAACCATAAATGTTTTTTAGTTACATTTGGTAAAAAAACGATTGCTCATAATTAGCCCGTGAGGAAAACAAAAAACCTCAATAATAATAAAATTTTTATATTAAAAAGAACTCAAACTTAATCAAATTAATATAAATTTAAATAATAAAGATCGAATAAGAAAAAAATTATGTATATTAATTAAAATAATTTTTGTACAGTAGTTTTGACTTAACTGCCTTTATTAATTAGATTTCTATATGACGTGCTAAATTCCCAATTTTTCATATTTGATAAATACACTGAAATTTATTGTTGAGGCAAAGCTAGCTTCTATGCTCATTTCACTGGTTGCTTAGGCCAGATCGTCAGGAAACCTTTTCCAAAGATTTTAGAAAAGCTAAAAATATTATACAAATAAAACCTTAAAGCGAACAAGAATTATAAACACTCAAAGTCTCACTTGTAAATATATCAAAGCTTAAACAAAACATCAACAATAAACAGTGAGTTTATCTTTTCCTTCATTCCCCTACAATTGGTTGGCTTTTTTCCGACTCGAATTGTAGTTCTAAGTGGGTAAAAAGAAAAAACAAAATTAAAAAACAAATTGCTTAATTTTATTGTTTTCGTAATAAAACAACAAAAAAACAAATTTGCCAGTTCAGTTTTTTGCACGGGCACATGCAAGTATATGATCATAGTTATTTTTTGGTAATACAAAATTTATTATTAATAAGATTTCTGTATGACGTGCTAAATTACCAATTTTTCATATTTGATAAATACACTGAAATTTATTGTTGAGGGAAAGCTAGCTTCTATGCGCATTTCACTGATTGCTTAGGCCAGATCATCAGGAAACCTTTTTCAAAGATTTTAGAAAAGCTAAAAATAGTATACATATAAAACCTTAAAGCGAATAAGAATTATAAACACTCAAAGTCTCACTTGTAACTATATCAAAGCTTAAACAAAAGATCAACAATAAACAGTGAGTTTATCTTTTCTTAAGCGGCCCATACACTTTCAATATTATTGTATATGATATTTGCCATATTATTTCCATTTTGTCCTATATTATGCAATAAGTCGCACAATGGTTTCAACCATTCAATAAAAAGGTGAACATAACCTATAGGAATAACATAAACAGCATTATACAATGTTGCCAACACACTTCACTTTCTTTTCGTTGCGCAATTAAAATCAAAAGTCTTTTGATTGTTGCCAATATATTGTGCCACCTTCGTTAATACAATACGTAAAATTGAACAATTTTATTGAAAGTGTATGAGCCGCTTTACATCCCCCTACAATTGGCTTTTTTCCGACTCGAATTGTAGTTGTAAGTGGGTTTGTTGAAGTGGTTTTGTAAAAGTGCACTTTTGACTTAACTGCACAAAATAAATAATTTTTCTTTTTTAAGTGCACTTTCTATAGCTGCACATTTGAGATAAATGCCCAAAATTTTTGAAAATGTAAAATTATTTTCATACAAAAAATCAAAGTTAGATGCACTTTGACTTAACTGCCCAAAATGCATATTTATTGTAATTATCAAGGTATATTTACACAAGGTAGACTCGTTAGCTGACAGACATAAGCCACAATTGTTAAGTTCGTCTGTATGCGCCAAAATTTGTACATGTGTGCGTTAAATTGCTTTTGTTTTATATGAAGACAATTTTGACAAGTCGGGTATTTTTATAGAGCAGCACTCCCAAATGAGTCTACCTTGTGTTAATGTAACTTGGTAATTATTTTTCGAAATCCTTGTTTAAGTGCCTTTTGTCTGCATATCTGCATATTTATCATTTTTTGGGAAGATTTAAAATATTTTCATATAAAATATCAATATTATGGTGGCCACTTTTTCATATAATTATCCAATTTTATAAAATTTTAATAAAATATCAATTTATAAATAAAACAATTTTTATTCTTCTTTTAAACACTTTACTATAGTTTCATTTTTATTCAGGTAACCGCAATTGTGTACCTGCACATTCCCTGCAGATAACGAGACGCATGTAAAGAGTAGTCCATAAAGGAGTAGGAGTACTCCAAAACTACTCCAAATATATGGGTAAAAGGTGGTCCATTTAACATTACGATGTCCTAGGAGGGGACTATATAACCCACCGAAGTAGTCCCTAAACTACTCCATGGAGTACTAAAGTGGGTTAGTTCTAAAAGTACTCCATACCACTACAGTTGGAGTACACTAAACGGGTAGCTTAAGCATTTTTCATTTTTTACTAATCGCCTTTTATGGCGGGCCCTGTAGTCTTTTATTGCTATTATTAAATATATTTACTTGGTATTTTTAATTTGTTTACCTTTTTTTCACCAAATTTCACAAACTTTCACTTTTAAATAAACAATTAATAATGGACACCATCAGGGCTACCAATGTGTAATACTGTAAACTAAAGAAAAGTATACATCATGCAGTTGTTGGCAGCACTGCATGTTAATTTCTTATAACATGGTCCATATTACAGTAGCACTCGTAAAATTGCTCTGAGTGGAGAAGCAGCTCGCGCTTTTTGTCATTATTTTTTAAGGACAAACAGGTCGTTCTTGTTTGTCTGCTTTTCGTGTTTCGGCGTCGTATAACTGTACCGAGTTACAGTTTTTGCGGTTTCTGCTTTAACTATATGCATTCGTTTTTAACCTCAATGTTTTAATGTGTTGTCTGGTGGAGAACCAAAATTAACTCAATGTGACTGGTGGAGAACCATATATAACTCAGACGTTTTACTGGTGGAGTACCAAGGAAATAACTCAGACGTTTACTGGTGGAGACCAAAATACTCTGGAGCGGATTCTGGAAGCTCTCGCCTTCCTACACGAAGGTTTAGGTCGAACGAGGTTTTTGTGTTTGAAGCTCCAAAAAATTGTGTGATACCCTGGCGTTATAACTTAAATAGTTCGCCTAAAATTTTTAGTTTTAAGCAAAATCAAAAAAAATATTACAGTAGATTGGACCATGTTGTAACCCTGCAAATAAAATTGGACCACCTGATCCATTTTGATAAAATGGACTACTCCATGGACTGGTCCGATGTAATGCAAGCACGGACCATGTCATTGTTAAAAAGTGTTTGTAGTGAGACGACATGTCTTCCTTTTTTAACGACATGCTTTCGTTTTTAAACGACTTCAAAACTAATCCTCTTGAGTATACCATGGAGTAGTTTTAAGACTACTCCATAGTAGTCCAAAGGTGGGTTATATGGTCCTCCCCTAGGACATCGCAATGTTAAATAGACCATGTTTTTTCCATACGTTTGGGTTACTTTTGGACTAGTCCTGGTCCCTTGTGGGCTACTCTTTACACGCGTATTGGACTGGTCCTATTATTTGCAGGGCAGCAGTCCATTGAAGCCACAATGGACCACGTAGTCCAATATTATCTGTAGGGTTAAGGCAAATAAATACATTTAAGATAACAGCACTTTTGATTTATCTGCACAAAAATTCGTGCAAAGGAGCAGCGTTGCCAGAAGAATTGGAAGAAAAATCTTCATTTGGCGAAAAAAATCTTATTTTGAAGAGAAAAATCTTAAAATTTTTATAACAAGGGCAAAAAAGTAAACATAATTAATTTTTTAAAAGAAAATACTTCTTATTATGGAAACTATATATGTAAGTTGAAATACGTAATAGCCGTATTTATACAAAATTCGATTGAAGGTTTAAATTGTGTTTTTAGTTATATTTTCTATAAAATTCTTTCTAAAAATACATTTTAAATCCATTTAATTTCTAATAAATAAGAAAGTAAAAAAGTCCATCTTAATAAAAAAGCTTCATCAAAAGTAATTAAATTCTAATATTAGAGATGTATAAATTTTGGAAAAAAAATTTTAGTTAGGGATCTATGAAGCTCATACATCATATTAAATCTTTAGGGTTCTCAATTTAATATTATATTTTTTGATACCGTTGTTATATCGAAGGCATTTTGAGAAAACTGCATTTAAAAAAAGCTCATTGAAACAATATGGATTTTTCTGGCCAAGAGGGTAATTTCATAGACTTTTACATAAAAATAGAAATTCACCCCACTAATTTGCTCCAATCGAATCCAAATTACCTATAGTTTAATTCGGTTCCGCACATATCATTTATAGAATTCACGCCCCTGCTTTTTAGTTATATTCGAAAAATATTACAAGGAAATCTGGCCAGACCAGTACGGTAATCATAGTGTTTAGTTCCATTAGTTTTACCTTTTGGTACTAAATACATGAACTTTTTTGTTCTTTATTAAATTAATCTTTATAAAAATATGTATTTTTTCTTTTCACAACTATTTTTTTTCATCAATATTCCCAAAATGTACAACCGCTAATCTATGATGCTTTTTTAATATATATATTTAATAAAATATCTTTATTTGACAAAAAAAATCTTCAAATCTTATTTTGTTCAAAAAATCTTAAAAAATAAGATAAAATCTTAATTCTGGCAACGCTGCAAAGGAGATTGTGCAGCTAATGCTATGTTCATACCAAGGTCTATCCAATAGGTCTGCTTAAGAAGCCAGATGTTTATTTGGTTTTTTCCTCAACGATATCAAAAGTTGTTTACATTTTCCTTATACGTGTATATTTTTGTTTACTTTTTTGGTTTTTTGCCACACATACATGCACACAAAACACATTTTTCCTTTTGTTTTGCCTATATAGTAGTAAGATTTTGACAACGGCGAGGAATTTTACACAAACAAAATGCCTGTTGTTTTTTGTATTGTTGTATTGTTTCGCTCTCTGAAACTAGTTTACCAAACATGCTGTTCATACGATTCATTCTTGTTTCATTTTGACATTTTTTTTGTGTTGTTAGTGTGATTTTTTTTAAAGTAGATAAAACAGTAAAAAAAACTTGAAAATATAAAATTTAATACTTTTATTAATATTATTAGGTTATAATTATCACTTTATTTTATTAAACATCAATTTTTTTCTTTGTTTTGATTTTTTTTGAGAGCTAGTTCAGATAAACTAACGATAAATGTTATCAAAATTGGAGATGATAGTACATTTTTCCTGTTTCGCAGCCTGTTTCAAAATGAAACGACCTGTTTCGCCCTCAAAATTTTGTATGGGGAAACAAGTCGTTTCAATCATGTTTGGGGCGCGAAACAGGAATAAGAGAGCCAAACACGAATATTGCTGTCCATGTGAACATGGTATAAGTCAAAAAAGGGATGGGCAAATTGAAAAAATATATCGATATATATCGAATCGATATTTTTTAAGAGTATCGATATTTATTATTTCAAAAATATCGATATATCGAAAGTATTTTGCTGAAATTTTTACCAAATTAAAAAATGTTATATACCTTTGTACAAACATATTATATGTAATGACATTGTTACTTTTTATTGGTTCATTTTATTTCAAAAAATTAATAAGAACAAAAAATCCAATCAAAACAAAAAATTCAATAAAAACAAAAAATTTAATCATAACAAAAACAAAAGGGAAAAATACAAAAAAACCATATGAAATAAATCTAAAAAAAGTAAATTACGAAGTAAACATGTAAGTACCAACTTATCTTATGCTATGTTCGTTCATACGACAATATAAACCACTCGTTTCGCTCTCTGAAACTAGTTTGCCAAACATGCTGTTCATACGAATCATTCTTGTTTCATTTTGACACTTTTTTTTGTGTTGTTAGTGTGATTTTTTTTTTAAATAGATAAAAAGAGTAAATAAAAATTAAAAATATATTATTTAATACTTTTATTAATATTATTATGTTATAATTATCACTTTATTTTATTAAACATAAATTTTTATTTAGTTTTTTCTTTGTTTTGATTTTTTTTGAGAGCTAGTTCAGATAAACTAACGATAAATGTTATCAAAATTGGAGATGATAGTACATTTATCCTGTTTCGCAGCCTGTTTCAAAATGAAACGACCTGTTTCGCTCACAAAATTTTGTATGGGGAAACAAGTCGTTTTAATCGTGTTTGGGGCGCGAAACAGGAATAAGAGAGCGAAACACGAATATTGCTGTCCGTGTGAATATGTTATAAAATTTGAATTGCACCCCAAAAGTACCAATTTAAACTAAAAATGTTTTGATTTTGTTAGTCAAACCAGTAATCATGAGATATGGACATCAGGAGCACTGTCTGTTTTATGTGCTCTCCTGTCAATCTGCTTCTTGATTTTCACTATTTGTACAAAAAAATTTAACATTTTAATGAATGCGTCTTATTATTGTTTTTTATGTATGCATGTATGTGTATTTTTGACAGCTCATCTTATAAGATAGTTGTTATAAGATATCTCATAACAACTCTCTTATAAGAGTTATTATAATATTAATATTAACACTATTTGAGACAAAATGTATTAACAAAGTGACCTCAGTACTACAACAATGAAACAATAGAAAAAACAACAGGCATTTTGTTGCTAGAATTGAGACGGCAAATGTCAAAATGCCTTATTAAAAATATTAAATAAACAAAAAAAAAAAGACGACAAACGTCAGAAAATCACTGCAAACAGCTGTGCTTGTGAGGTCACTTTATTAGTACATTCTGATTTGAGAGTCTACACGTAATGCCATGTTTCCACGACGATTTGAATCACCTGCTTCGCTCTCTGAATCATGTTAATGAATCATGGTGTTTACACGACGTATCTACTTGCTTCGAATTGACAGTTGTCTTTAATAAGCAAATCAGTGTTGTTAACTTTGCATTTTCAAAACGCACCAAAATGGAGAAAAAAAACGCAGCAAGTTTAAAATTTCTTTTTTATTCATTTTGTGTAAAACTTTTATTAAAATTGATTACAAAGTATGTATACTTCTGTTGTTTTAGTTAGAGTTGTAATGGTTGTAGCGACGAGTTTACCTTGTTGAATTCGACTCGGTATTCATATGTACTAGATACATATTTTTTAATTACATTAAATATATACAAATTTTTTTTATAAAGAGATCAACTATACATAAATATCTAGTAAAGCTTCGTACAGACGGTGGTCAGATCTTAAGGCCAGTTTACACGGTAATACAATGTATTACGACTTTGTAGAATCAAAATATTATGAAATTCTCTCCGTGTTTAAAAGAAAAAAAGAAAAATCTTTTGTAAGTATAATTCATGTTTACACGGATGGTATAAGTCAAGGCCCATCTATTAGGTCTGCTTACTTGTACAAAAACAAAAAACGATTCTTTTTAGTTGTCAAAAATTTACTACCACATATACAAAGCAAAAGGAAAAAACGTGTATGTGTGGCATACCACAAACGTATACATGCACATGTAAGCAAAATCTAAACAACTTTTGACAACTAAAAAGAACATAAACAATGATCATCAGGCTTCTTGCGCAGACCTTTTCAATGGGCCTTGGTATAAGTAAAATCAAAAATAATAACAAAAAAACAGATGGTTGCAGTTTTAAATTTTTACAAAAACAACATGAAAATTTCCTGAGTTGATTTTAGTTGTTATTGTAATTGTATAAAAATGCTACCACCTTCAATATACTCCGTTAAAATACACCTCTGGTGTGATGAGAATACATAAGTTTCTAAAATGGTTTAGAAAAAAAGTATTTACCGACCGCTTGTCAGATTTTGTATTCGTATTCTCTCTTACTCAATACATTTTGCTTTTACATGATAAGATTTTTCTCATTCTACATAATTTTTTGCAATGTCGTAATACAATGTATTACCGTGTAAACTGGCCTTTACAATGTTGTCATTTTGCAATGGCACCATTGTCAGATGAATTAATTTTACACATCTGCCAAATGAAAATGAGCTTACAATGTTCAAACAGTTGCAAGACATTTTTAGGCAAATTTAATGACAACATTGTAAGATCTGACCATCGGCTGTACGAAGCTTAAGGATTCAAAATTAACAATAGTTCAAAATGTATCGTATTTTACATACTTAAAAAAGAAAAACCAAAAACTTTATAAAAAAATTAAACAAATTTCTACATAAATACAAGCCCCCATATTCACAAAAAATATTTTGGGCTTATGACAGGTTTATTAAACAAATTTTCATAGAAAATTCGTTTTATAAACCTTTTATTAATCAAAAATATTTTTTATGAATATGGGGGATAGTATTTATGTTTGCATTCATTTGAACGAGATGATACATTTTTGTAAATTAATTTAATAAATTCTGCGTAAAACATTTTAAAAAGAGATCAAAAATTTATTATAATAAATCCAAATTAATAAAGTTAATATTTTCATCATTATTGTTATCGCAGAAATAATTTAAAAAAGCACCAAAAATGGTGCGAAACGCACCGAGTTGACAACTCTGAAACAATCGATTTTTACAGCTAGTTCAGATAAACTTGCGATAAAAATTGGAGAAGAGAGTAATTTTTCGTGCTTCGCAAGTAGATTCAATATGAATCTACTTGCTTCGCTCTCAAAATTTTGTATGGCGAAGCAGTTGCTTTGTTCGTGATTGGCATGCGAAGCATGAATAGAGAGCGAATCACGTACCGTGGAAACATGGCATTAGATAATACTCTCTGCGATTGAATTTGACGTTTGCTGATATAAAAATCTTAAATCTTACACTGAGTCTTCACCTGAGATAATATCTGATATAATATGTGAGAGAACGTCGGCAGAATGAGAGAACAAATTTCTTCATGTTAATCTTAATCTTAAACAAGGGGAACACGTATCTTATAATACCGTGTTCAGATATGCACCTTAATTGAGTTTTACGCAATAAATGACATTATTGAGATCAATTATCCATATAAAATTGCAATTTAGTTATTGCTCAATTAATACGAAATTGTTATAAATATTGAGTAAAATTAAAATGCGACCCTGTCACAAGTGTGTTTATTGAGCATAACACAGCTTACTAAACAGGGTTTTGACATTTGGCAACTGAAATTACAACAAAACAAATGCCCGTCAATTAGGTCGTTGCAAAAGCCAGATGTTTATTCCTTAAAGATGTCAAAACTTGTTTACATTTTGCTTATACATGTACATTTTTGTTTACGTTGAATGTTGTATGTAGTAGTAATATAAATTGAGTTAGCTTAATTGTGTATATGTGAACAGAAAGATAATTATGTCAATAAACCGAATATTGACTCAATTAAAAAGGTATATCTGAACACGGTATAAGATTTCATAATCTAATGATTCTCGCACAGTCGTTTTTATTCTTTTTTTTAGTTTGTGAGATAGCATAGGATCTCCACCTGAGACAAGATATAAGATTTTTATATCAGCAAACGTCAAATTCAATCGCAGGGAGTATTATCTTACGTTTAGACTCTCAAATAGTGTTAATATTTATATTATAATAAATCGTATAAGGCAGTTGTTATGAGAAATCTTATTACAACTATCTTATAAGATGAGCTGTCAAAAATACACATACATTCATACGTTAAAAACAATAATAAGACGCATTCATGGTCCAATTAGTAGGTCTGCTTGAAACGCCTGCTGATTTTATGCAGAGTTGTGTTTTTTACGTGCAATTGTTTTTGTAGCAATTGTTTTTGACATTTCCACCATTTTTTACACAAACAATTGCCTTTGTTCTTGACATCCTTATCATTTTTTACACAAGCAAAATGCGTGTTGTTGTTTCTATTGTTGGATTGTTGTAGTTGCGCGCAGACCTACTAATTGGGCCATGGACGCATTCATTAAAATGTTAAATTTTTTTGTACAAATAGTGAAAATCAAGAAGCAGATTGACAGGAGAGCACATAAAACAGAGAGTACTCCTGATGTCCATATCTCATGATTACCGGTTTGACTAAAACAATCAAAAACATTTTTAGTTAAAATTGGTACTTTTGGGGTGCAATTCAAATTTTAAGGTAAGTTGGTACATACATGTTTACTTCGTAATTTACTTTTTTTAGTTTTTATATGGTTTTTTTGTATTTTTCCCTTTTGTTTTTGTTATGATTAAATTTTTTGTTTTTATTGAATTTTTTGTGTTGATTGGATTTTTTGTTCTTATTAATTTTTTGAAATAAAATGAACCAATAAAAAGTAACAATGTCATTACATATAATATGTTTGTACAAAGGTATGTAAAATTTTTTAATATGGTAAAAGTTTCAGCAAAATACTTTCGATATATCGATTAATCGATATTTTTGAAATAATAAATATCGATACTCAATTTGCCCATCCCTAATTACTGAAATTTTATTTTAGTGTTTATTAAATTCCTTAATATAATTATTTTACTACAATTATAATTTGCTACCATTTCACAAATTTAATTTCTTTCTCACACAATTTGCTTCTATTTTTTCTTTTTTTTCAATTGACAACCAAATTTGACGTTTTATGTTAGCAATAATTGTCAACGAAAATGGACTAACAATTATTGCACAATAAATTGCCGGCAATATATACATATGTACAAAAATTGATAACTGCCCGTCTATACCAGAGCCGTAGCGGGCCAGGAAATGCATTACATTCTGCTGGTGTCTAATAATTGTAAATTTTTCTGTACATACAATATACTTCATTGCTATCCAAAGGATAGCTAAGGTAAAATGTAACAAGAAAATACAATATAATAGTCTGGTAGTGTATAAAAGTCATTCCTAAAAAAATTTAAGAAATAGAACTATTACAAAAAAAAAAGCTTTATAAAATACATAACTGAAATGTAACTCATAGAATAAATTCGAAAAATAAAAAATGTTGAATATAATATAAAGTAACCTACGAAAGGAGATAATTCACAGTTTCTATTTGTTAAAAATAGTTGAGTTAAATACATTCAATTTATAAAGTATCACTATCCAGTGTGACACAAAGAATGCTGATGAAGGCCGTAGCGGGCCAGAAAATGCATTACATTCTGCTGGTGTCTAATAATTGTAAATTTTTCTGTACATACAATATACGTCATTGCTATCCAAAGGATAGCTAAGGTAAAATGTAACAAGAAAATACAATATAATAGTCTGGTAGTGTATAAAAGTCATTCCTAAAAATTTAAGGAATATAACTATTACAAAAAAAAAAAAGCTTTATAAAATACATAACTGAAATGTAACTCATAGAATAAATTCGAAAAATAAAAAATGTTGAATAAAAATATTAATTTTAGAAACTGGGAATTATTTCCTTTCGCAGGTAACTTTATATTATATTCAACATTTTTTATTTTTCGAATTTATTCTATGAGTTAAATTTCAGTTATGTATTTTATAAAGCTTTTTTGTAATAGTCTTATTCCTTTGTGGCAGCAATGCTGCACGAGGTCAATCCTGCATTACACATAAAATATTTTAATCTGGTAACCCTTAGAATTCAGCTAAAAAAGGCTGCAACAAAAAGTGGCACCACTAACATTGTTATTTTAGTTTTAGTCTAGATTATTCTTTCATATAGCAACAGACGCTGAAGTCTTACTTTTGTTAAAATAAAAAGTCATTAAAAATATAGAAATCTACGTTTCATTATTTATCGGTTACACTGAAAAAACAGTAAACCACATTGGTGACCCCGAGTGTTATGGAAAAAAAAGAAAAATCTGACGAAGATTTTCATGATTCTCTGGACAACATGAGCGAGACAAAAGAAAATGCAGCATCGAGTGCAAATGGTGTTCGTGAAGTTTTTAGGGTGGGCGTCAAGCCACCGACATTTTGTAAAGAGCAACCGGACATTTATTTCATACAAATGGAATCACAGTTTGCCGTTGCCGGAATCAAAGTCGATGAAACAATGTACCACCATGTTATTTCATCATTGGAACCACAATATTTAATTCAAGTTGCAGACATTATACGCAACCCACCACCCGGTGAAAAATATGATGCCATAAAGAAATCTTTGATTGCTGAATATACTGATTCAGACCATCGTAAATTAAGAAAATTAATTAAGGAAATTGAACTTGGTGATCTTAAGCCTTCTCAGCTTTTGAAAAGAATGAAGGACTTAGCTGGCGACAAAATATCTGACGACGCATTAAAATCATTGTGGATGGAACGTTTGCCAGAGACGGTTCGCTCTGTTGTGACCATTGTTGATGGTAATTCTTCACAAATGGCTCTACAAGCCGATAAGTTAATGGAGGTGCAAAACTACCCTAGTATATCAACTGTTCAACATGATTCAACTTTAAGAGCAGAAATAGAGGAACTTCGTAATCAAATTAAAGACATGCGTGCCAGTCAAAATGACAGAGGCCGTTCAAATGACCGAAGTTATCAGCATAACCGCGGTAATTCAAGAACAAAGGTACGCTTTCCTTTTTGCAGATTTCATTACAGGTTTGGCGACAAGGCTCGTAGATGTGAGGAACCTTGCCAATTTAAAAATCTCAAGCCGGAAAACTAACTCCTGCTCTGTCATCGGCGGCAAACAGAGTGGAAACTGCAGAAAGCCGTCGCTTATTCGTAACGGACCAAAAAACCAAACTGCGATACTTAATCGACACCGGCGCAGATTTCTCGGTTTTGCCACCTACAAATCGTGACGTACCACATTCATACAATTTATACGCAGCAAATGGTACGCCAATAAAAACATATGGTACGAAAATCATTTCAGTCGACTTTGGCCTACGAAGAAAAATGGACTGGGAATTTCTCATTGCCGACGTTACCAAACCCATTATAGGCGTTGATTTTTTACATGAATTTGATCTTTTAGTGGACGTTCGTAAGAAAAAGTTAATTGATAACAAGACAAAACTCATGGTAAATATAATTTTTGACAAAAGCTGCCATGAACAGATTCACACAATTTCGCCAGCTGAAAATGGCTGGGTGAAACAACTATTAGATGAATACCAGGATTTAACACAACCATTTAAGTACACAGCAAATTCTGAAAATTCTAAAGTTAACCACCATATCGTAACTGAGGGACCGCCAATATTTTCAAAGCCTAGGCGACTCAATCCCGAGAAACTGGCCCTCGCAAAGAGGGAATTTGAATATATGCTAAAGCAAGGCATTTGCAGTCCGAGCAGCAGCCAGTGGTCAAGTCCACTACACATGGCACCGAAGAAAACGCCAGGTGAGTGGCGACCATGCGGCGACTACAGGCGATTGAATACGGTGACCAAACCAGACAGGTACCCCATCCCTCATGTCCATGACATTTCACAAATGTTGCACAACAAGTCCATATTTACAACCCTCGACTTGGAGCGGGCTTATCATCAGGTACCCATTGCACAGAGAAGATCGTGAAAAGACAGCCATAGTTACACCGTTTGGTTTATACCAATTTAACGTTATGACATTTGGTCTCCGGAATGCCAGCCAAACTTTTCAACGATATATGGATCAAATTTTTCGTGATTTGGATTTCGTGATCGTATACATTGACGACATATGCGTAGCATCATCGGGTGAAGAAGAACATGTCCAACATTTGAATATCGTTTTTGATCGTCTTCGGCAGCAAGGCCTAAAAATAAAAGTTTCAAAATGTGTCTTCGGGCAAAATGAAATAAATTTTTTGGGCCACCATATAACAAAAGATGGCGTATCACCTACGAGAGAAAAAGTTGAAGCAATTTTAAATTTTAATAAACCAACACTCACATGTGATTTAAGACGATTTATAGCACTGTTGAATTTTTACAGACGTTTTCTTCCAAATGCGGCATATAAACAAGGTAAGCTACAAAAACTTATAAAAACCAACAAGAAAAATGATAGAACACCAATTAAGTGGGATGATGATGCAACAAAAGCGTTTGAAGAATGTAGAAACAGCCTCGCTGAAGCAGCTCTATTAGTTCATCCCTCCTTAAATGCAAAATTGGTTCTCCATGTTGATGCCAGCAACTTCTGTGTTGGTGCAGCAATTCATGAGGTAGTAGGTCGTACTCTTCGACCCCTTGGTTTTTTCTCGAAGAGGATGTCTGATACTCAAAAAAGGTACAGCACGTTTGATAGAGAGCTACTGGCAGTCTACCAAGCAGTAAAATATTTCAAACACATGATTGATGGTCGTGATTGTACAATTTTAACGGACCACAAACCACTTACGTTCGCTTTTCAACAAAATCCGGAAAAGGCTACCCCCAAACAAATACGCCAACTTAGCTTCATTAGTGAATATACAACCAACATTCAACACATTTCTGGCAGAGACAACGTCGTTGCCGACACATTGTCGCGGATCGAGGCCATGTTTAACGCCGACCAGGTAAATTTTGAGGAGCTTGCATTAAGCCAACAAAATGATGATGAATTAAGAGATGCCGAACAAAATTCGTCACTACAGTTAAAACAAATACAGCTACCAAATTCCCAAGTGTCGTTATGGTGCGATGTTTCAACAGCAAAAGTCCGTCCTTATATTACTCCATCATTCAGAAGACAAATATTTAATTCAATCCACAGTATATCACATTCTGGAAAACGTTCAACAGTAAAGCTGATCACCGAACGGTTCGTCTGGAAAAATATGAAAAATGACATCACCAAAATGGTTAATTCCTGCCTTGAATGCCAAAAAACTAAGATAAATAAACATAATCGAAGCGCTTTACAACAATTTAATGTCCCAGATCAACGGTTTCGACATGTAAATATTGACTTAGTGGGACCGTTGCCGATATCGGATGACTTCAGATACGCTTTGACCTGTATAGACCGATTTAGTCGTTGGCCAGTCGCTATCCCTATTAAGGACATAACGGCAGAAACTGTAGCACGAGCATTTTTAAGCGGATGGATATCGCAATATGGTATGCCAAGCGCCATAACGACAGACCAGTAGCTCGTTTCTGTATTTCTCGCATCGTAAAATTTCTTACATGAAGTGTGAAACAAAAAATTCCATCGTTTCTCGATTTATGAGATAAAAGTGTTTCTGTATTTGAATGCGAAAACAGACACAACAAATTCTGTTTATACTGGAATATTTCCAGTACTTAAGTGTCAAATAAAAGCGAAACGTCAACAAAATAAATAAATATAATAAAAACAGGGCTGCCAGATTTGACGAGTTATCGTCATCTTGACGATTTTTTGTTCCGATATTAACAAAGTGAGGTTTTGATGATTTTTTCTAAAAAAGTGACGAAAGCAAAAACAAAATCAAAAATATTTTATAATTTTGTTGTTACTTTCTATAGAAATTCATCTTGAATTTTTAAATTTCAAACACTTCTAATTTGTGGCATTGAAAATTGAAAAAAAAAAAAAATAATATGAATGTCTGTAGAAAGCAACAACAAATTTATAAAATATTTTTGATTTTATTTTTGCTTTTAATGAAATTGTTGGCGTTGCGTTTTACACTATAAGCCCCTTAGTCTTCGAAATTAGATAATTGTAAATATTTTTATATGTTTGTTTATTAGAAAAATAGATATCTATAGAAACAAGGCTGCTTAAATTTTTATATTTATCCCTATTGTGAAAATTGTCCTCGAAATTCTTTGTTTCTTCCCTAAAAAATGTATCGGCAAAAGCAAAATTTCGAGGGAAAGTAATGGACCGACTTGGCTTATTTTGAACATTTAATACTTCTTATATACATATACAAAATATGATTGATATTTGATATTCTTATCTTATATGTACACTTTTGTGTCAAAACCATTATTCCGGCAAGAAAGAAATTTGTTTGTCTCCCAGTAAAAACTTTTTCAAAATGGATAGCTTCTTTCACTCTTTATTAAAGGCCAGTTTACACGGTAATACAATGTATTACGACATTGCAAATTATGTAGAAATTATGTTTATTTATGAACCGATTTTTTTAATTTTAACTACAAGGTATTCTCTAAGTCTATTTCAGGTAAAAAAATAAAAAGATTATAGGAATAGGTAAATTAAAGATTTATATCTCAATTATTAAATAATAATTATTAAATACCCATGAACTTTAACTATGTTTTTGTTTGATTATTTTTTAATAAAAGTCGAAACAAATTTGTTTAAAATTGATTTTAAATTGCACGATTTTTAAAACAAAAAAGACGATCTTTTTTATTTTTTTCTCAGGAAATTGACGATTTTGACACAAATTTATCTGGCAGCACTGATTAAAACCAAAACAAGAAAAGGCTAACAAAAATTTAAACTAACAAAATATAACAATTGTTTTTTGTTTATTTTAATCATATAAATTATGAATTTATCATTTATATTCCTTCTATTTTTTTATTTATTTAAAAAAATAGTATATAAACAAATTTTAAATTCAAAATATCTTCATTTTGTTTTTCTCGCCACCAATTTCAAATGTGACTTATTTTGACAGTTCTTGAAAGAAACTTTTCGCAAAATATTGTTATAGAAACACTTTTTCTCGCATCCTTCCAATAATTGTTGGAAAATTATTTAAATGACAGATAATTCTCGCAAAAAAAAGATACAGACACACTTGTGTGAGAAAAACCATTTTTTGTTTCATTTTTCACTGTTTCTGTCCCGATTCACTGGTTTCATTCGGAAAATTTTACGATGCGAGAAATACAGAAACGGGCTACAGGGTAGACAATTCGAGTCGAAATTATTCAAGGAGCTAACTCACCTGACTGGTTCAAAACATCTTCGTACAACCGCTTACCACCCACAGGCAAATGGCCTGGTGGAGCGCATGCACCGTACTCTTAAATCTGCTATTAAGTGCCATACATCTACAAATTGGACTGATAGTTTGCCAATAGTATTGTTGGGACTGAGAACAACTTTCAAACCAGATTTAAATGCATCAGCAGCTGAAATGATATACGGATCCACAATCAGATTACCGGGTGAATTTTTTGAAAAACCAACAGAAGAATATGTTGAAAGTGATTTTGTAAAAAATCTTCGTAACGTTATTGGCAATCTAAAACCAGTTCCAACGTCAAACCACTCATCGCAAAATGTTTTTATACAAAAGGAACTTGCAACCTGCACTCATGTTTTCCTACGGGACGATACAGTTCGCGCACCATTGAAAGCACCCTACGACGGTCCTTATGAAGTCATAAATCGAAATGATAAAAATTTTGACATCAGAATAGGTGCTAAAATCGTAAAAGTAAACATAGACAGAGTCAAGGCGGCATTTATACTCAACGAAAACCGGCAAAATCTTTCAGAAAACATTCCAGTTCAACATCAATCATCATCTGATACTGATGTTCAAATTGTTCCGGTAAATCAAACACAAATCGAAACACCAGTACAGCAGCAACCTGCGGGGAGTGTATATGTACCTCCGGAAACATATTGTATGCACAGAAAAATTTACAATTATTAGACACCAGCAGAATGTAATGCATTTTCTATTTGTTAAAATAGTTGAGTTAAATACATTCAATTTATAAAGTATCACTATCCAGTGTGACACAAAGAATGCTGACGAAGGCCGTAGCGGGCCAGAAAATGCATTACATTCTGCTGGTGTCTAATAATTGTAAATTTTTCTGTGCATACAATATACTTCATTGCTATCCAAAGGATAGCGTAGGTAAAATGTAACAAGAAGATACAATATAATAGTCTGGTAGTGTATAAAGTCATTCCTGAAAAATTGAAGGAATAAGACTATTACAAAAAAGCTTTATAAAATACATAACTGAAATTTAACTCATAGAATAAATTCGAAAAATAAAAAATGTTGAATATAATATTAATTTTATTTTAACAAAAAAAAAAAAAAAAAAAAAATTAATAATATTAAAATTTGGATTAAAATTCTACCGACGCGACGTTATTGCCAAATTGTGAGATATTTATTTTTAGTGTAGATCTAGGGTATCATAATTTTGACATTTACTGCAATATATGTCGCAATAATTATCTCTGGTATAGACGGGCAGTAAGCCCTGACATAAATCATAAAAATTATTTAGAAAATCGCTATGTTACCAGCATTGGCAATAAAGAAAGAGGAGCAATCGAATCAGTTTCGTTTTTCCTTCTTTGCAGCAGACAAACTTCTGTGAACTTGAAAACAAATTGCATTCGCAAAGAATAAATAAGGCAAACGGACAGTTCTGATAATTGGATATAAAAATTAAAAAGTTATCAACAACATTTTAACAATATTTTCTAAAGTAAAACAAGAATTTTAAGAAAAAATAGTGTTTTTTTTGACAAGGTTACACACTGATATATGGCATTGTTAGTACGTACGTGTGTGTATTGATGTCTCTTTTTTTCTCAGACATGTGTATGTGTGGGTGAATTTTTGCCGACAACATAATAGAAAGTGACAAAACTAAAGTGTTTAAAACTTAAACACACGAAAGAGTAAAAGAGAAACTACAGTATATGAAAATTAAAAAAAAAAGAAAAAAATTAGTTTTACCAAGAAAAACGCAATTTTATGCGCTAATTGTTGCTTAAAAACTTGAAATATTTAAAAAGCAACAATTAAGAACTAAAAATAAACAAGAGAATCGTAGAAAAATGCAGTAAAAAATGTAAAAAGTCATGTAAATTAAGGGAAAGTTTAAATTGTTTTGTTAATGCAGTGAGAGAAAATCAATTATTTTTGTGAAAGTGTGTGTGAAAATTGTATACGGCTTTGCTATAAATATGAAAGTGTGCGTACGTGAGTATTGTATATGGGTTTGAAAGAAATGGCAACAATGATAATCCAGTGTTGCAAAATTTAAAAAAGTTGTAATAAAAACTAAATTTCATAATAAATTTTTAATAATTTTTATTTTTTACAAACAAACAAATTAAAATTTATATAATTTTTAATTGTATAAGGTAATAGTTTTGCTATCATTTTATTTTATTAAAACCAGTACTATAAAATACAACCATGTATGGCTGTATAATAGAAGAAAGAACAAAAAAAAATCTGTATATTTCTGCTCGCCAACGCCATTTTCAATTCTATAGTCGTCGCAGTCATAAACGTCATGTCGTCAGTGTTGCTCTACGCGTTTTAATGAAAAAATTTTATGTCTCCTTCGTTTTATTTTTTTTTTTTTAGTATTTAAAAGAAATAATTTATTACGGTAATAATTAAATAAATTGTTATATCCGCTTATGGTGTATTATTTATATTATATGAAAAATTTTTGTTTTTAGTGTTTAAATGAAAATAAATAAAGAGATATTAAAAAAAATATCGATTAGAAAAATCACAAGTGAATGGAAAGTGGAGCAAAAATTGTTAATGAGCAAACTATAATACACTCGAAAAAAATTATTAAAATATCTTATAAAAAGTATTTGTGAGATTAAAAATGGCAAAAAATCTAAGAAATTTTATTTAAAAAGTTAAAGATAAAATTACAAAAAAAAATCGATCGATTTTAAATATCAAAAGGAAAAATTCCTATATGACGCGTATTTTTGCAATTTTTTTTGTATTTTTGTGTTCTCTTTTGTTATTTCCGTTAAAAGGGAAGAAAAACATAAAAAGCAGCAGAAATAAGGCTACTTTGAGTTTTACGGCAACGACAGAAAAAGCAAAATAATAACAACTACAACAACAACAAAAGTCAGTAGCAGCAGCAGCAATTCAACATAAAGTAGAAGTTCATTTGTGTTTAATTTTTTTCGCTGTTTTTCCTTTATTTTTTGTGTGTTTTGTGCGGTTGTTTGTTAAATCATTCGTAAGTTTGTTGGATGGTTGGTTATATGCATGGTTGGATGGATGGAGCACATACATAATTAACTC
Source organism: Pollenia griseotomentosa (assembly GCA_963931875.1). NCBI lineage: Eukaryota > Metazoa > Arthropoda > Insecta > Diptera > Polleniidae > Pollenia > Pollenia griseotomentosa. The sequence goes on from OZ007562.1 coordinate 87,740,902, forward strand.
TATACAATAAGTTGGCAAAAATAACAACTACATACATAAAAAAACATCAAACGAGCTCCTTTACACCACCAAAAGAGTCTCAGAAAATATCGGTTGTATAGTGTATACACGTTCGTTTATTCTTCTTTTTCTTTGTATATTTTTGAATACAAGAAAACAAAAAAAGAAAAAGGCAAGATGAGAGTAAAATATGTAATAAAACTACTTTTTTGCTGTCATCATTAGAAAAAAAACTTTTTTTCTTCATAAAAAAGTGGAAAAATATTTAAACATTTTATTATATTAATATTTTTTGATCTAAAACAATTCTTTCGCTGGAAAGTAGGTTTTTCTAATAGGAGTAACTGTATGTCAATTACTAATTGAAAGTTTGTTTTTGTTGTAGGTACCTATGTACATATATTATAAAAAGCAGTAGACACAACAAAGTTACAATAAATTCTTATGGTATGATTACATATTTTATTTAAAGACTTTTTTTAACGCGTTGCAAAACTAAAAAACAAAAAAATCAATACATATTAAAAAATGTGTTTTTTAAATCATTGTTACTTTAATTTCGGTAAATCTTAAGATTTACTTTTTTTTTTTAAAAAAGCCAGTTGGCCAATCTTTAAAATTTTTTCGTTTTATAAAGTAACACAAAACATTTCTTAAAGCATTAAGAAATGTTACCTTTTTTTTGCTAATCCAAATGTCTACTCTTAAAATATGTAATATAAATACATATGAACATATGGGCATTTCCATAAGAATGTTAACATAGACTTAAAAAAAAAACCTCTAATTGCAATTATAATTTAACATTAATGTTAAAACAATAATGAACAAGATCCATGAGGAAAAACAAACATAGGGTACATACAGGGGTGTGCTGGAAATCGTAAACGTAAAACGCCAGAATTTGGAAGTTGTTTTTAATACACTTCTAATCTAATTTTTATGATTTTTGTTATAAAACTCTGTTGAATAGAGAAATATTTGTATAATATTTGTCATATAATTCTTTTATTACATAAAACTTATTATAAACGACTTTTAAAATTCTTGCGTTTTGCGTTTGCGATTTTCAGCACACCCCTGATAGTTATTTTAGCGGTATATTTTTTAATTTGTGATTCGCTGGTGGTTGGCTTAGAAGCAGCAACTGCCATTTTGACATCAGTCCACAGATTATCGATTGGATTGAGGTCTGGCGACTGCGCAGAGCACTCCAAAACGTTCACCGAATTTCTTTCGAACCATTCCTTTGCTTTCTTACTGGTATGCTTGGGTCATTATCCTATTGGAAGACCCATACCACCGGCATCTCATCTTCTGTATAGGGTAGAATGACAGTATCCAAAATATCGACGTAAACGTGTTGGTCCATTATGGTTTTGATCCAATGTATTGGACCTACTCCATAGTAAGAAAAACAACGCCATACCATTACGTATGACCCTCCATGTTTTATGGTTTTTGTAGTGTATTTTGGATTGTATTCGGAGTTTTGAGGACGCCTGACATATGAACGAGAACCTTTTCCAACAAACATAAGTTTACTCTCATCTGTCCATAAAATATTCTTCCACTTTTGGACTGGCCAATTGTAAACTTCATGCGATTGGCGATATGTTTTGCGTTTAAAAGAGTGACCTTTCTTGGACTGTACGCTTTTAAATTATGTTCTCTGAGACATGTGTGAACTGTTTGTACTGTCGCAGTTATATTAAGGTCCTTTTTAAGCTCTGTTGCAGCTTTGAAAGGATACTGTTTGCTCTCGCGGATCAATCTTTTGACGTGAAGCGGGGTCAGGACTCGTTTTCTTCCACGTCTTTCAGCATTTTCCTTATAACTAATTGCGTTGTGATGTTAGAGCACCAAAGCTTCTCTCCAACTTCTCTATAAGACTCCATCCGATATTAGATTTTGGATTATTTCGCATTTCTCCGCACTGCAGTGTTTTTCACGACCCATTTTATTTAAAGTATTTGCTTTACGTTAAACTTTATGATGGAAATTATAAAAATAAAAGTAAAAACTTTTAAACACGTGCTTTCTATTAAAGCAATTTTGCGAAACATAACTGTTTTCATAAAAAATGTTTAAGTGGTGCTATTTTATATTTCGGCATTTTTTAGTCATTTTTACTGGAAATTACAAAAAATAGTTACAATAACAATTCCAAGAGATGTACTACATATTTAATATAGGGGACATATTAAGCAATGTATTTACTATCAACATTTGAAAAAATACCAACACTAACTATTTGTTTTTGGAAAAATAAAAAAAGTGTCATAGTGGTGCTATTATTTTTTTCCCAAGTGTACGTGACAAAAATATCATTTGCCTACTTCAATTTTATTCCATTGGTCACAAGTATTTAAAAATATAAGTTCAATGCCTGCCTATGTAGGTATTTGTCGCAAACAAATAGGTATTGATTGTTTTTTTTTTTCAATATGGCACCGTCACGTGTAATATTCATCATGTTATGTTGGTATTTAGATTAAATTTGATTCAAACTTATTTTATTGCAATCTTAATTTTTAAATTTTATTGGAATAGGTTCATATTTGACTATAGCTTCCATACAAATACTATTTCTTAAATAGCTTTTAATACCATAACTTCCTTTTAAATGTTGGTTTTAAAATAAAAATTGGCAACAATAACTTTTACAATAGTTCACACGACAATCGGCCAAGTCAGCAACGCATATTCTTCAGGCTTCGTTAATACAACAACAAAAACGATAGGTACTCGGGTATGTTCTGTAAAGTTCATAAAAATATTAATTTTTTTATACTTCATAGGTACTTTGAGTATCAATTATATTTACAAGAATAGCTCTTAAAAACTGGAAAAACTACAGTAATTTTGTCAATAATTGAAATCAAAATCTCGTTCGTTTTTAATTCCACTTCATTTCGATTTGTAGAACATGCCCGACTATTTCATGACAAAATATTGTGTTGGTAGATCCAAAATTAACCATAGGTCCCATATTAATCCCCTTCATTAACTCATAGGCAAACAAATTTCATGTACCTAGAGGAAGATATCTAAATAAAATTCAGCAAAGGTAAATAACTTTCGTATAATTCCTAACCTCAAAACATAATTTTGCTCTGGCGGTAACATGTTTGACCATGGGTCACAATTAGGGTATTTACAACTCGGAACATTTTTTTTTTAAATATGGTTGTGGTATGGCTTGGCCGACTATAATTTCTAACTTGTTTGTTTTAAGTTTTTGTTGTACCTTTAACAAAATATATAGGATTTTTTTATCTTATAAATAGATACTACATACTAATAAGAGAAAAATCTGTCACGTACGGTACGTAACAAACGATATTAAATTTTGTTCATTAAAAAACCATCCAAAAAATATATATTTTTTTTTAAATTACGGTTTATAAAGGAAAAATAGATGGTTTATTGTAAGAAATTAAAAAAAATTTCAAACTGATTGTAGATTTTCGCATAAATACATACAACTCAAAATCAGCTCTGTTTTATGTCGTATACTATTTTCATCTACTTTGATAGATATTTTAGACACAAGGTTCCAAATGTGATAGTTTTTTTTTTAAAAAGATACCCTCTAATGAAAAATAATTATGAAACTATTTTCCAGTTATTACTATTTTTGCAAAAACTCTACCTATCTGAAGGCGTACATATGTATGTATGTCACGTACGATGACATAGAAATTCCCATGTGTATGAACATATGTAATTGAAAATTCCAAAATTTTTTAAGATGTTGTGCTTTTAACTTCCGGTTAGCGCTATTGTTGACAATTTGTAAAAAGGGGGTTGTAAAAGAAACAATGCAGCAAGTTATTATAAACAAATAAACTTTAAGAAGAGAACTTTAACAATTATTTTAATCACTTCTGGAGCTTCTGGTTCGATAGTTATGTTTTTGAATTTATAAACCGAAATAATGTAGGATTATATATACCGGGTCAAAAAAATCTTAAAAACGTTCAGCATTACATATGTAGGTATATACCTATATCTATTTTTTTATTTCTAATATTATTTCGTCACCAAATTTCAAAAAGGTCCAAAAAGTAGTAGCATGAATTAATTTAAATGATACGAAATTAAATAAAGAAAAAAGGCACATAGAAAATGTTAAGGGCAACTTTAGGGTGATAACGGCAACACTACTTACGGCTTTTCAATTTCGGGTAGTTATTCCCAAATCGTTTAAATCATCAGCTTTCCTTGATTTTATGATTTACTAAATGAATCGTTATTATTTTTTATGCATTTCAAAAATTTCATAAAAGAAAATTTCGTACTCTTGATGTATCATTCATTGTTTTGATTTGTGATTGTGAATACAAGTCGCACACTACAAAAATTGAGGAGAAAAGTGTTGTTTGTATTTCTTACGTAGTTAAGCTATTTTGATGCTTCGCTTGATATTTGCTTAGTTACTTGCTGCTCGATACTTGCAGTTCTACCAGAGTCATATGAGAAATAAACAACTACACCTCTCCCTTCTGGTTAGTTTTGTTTGGTTGTCATCGTCTTTATTCCCTATTAATAGTTAATGAAAACAAAAATCATAGGTATAAAGATAATATACTCTGTAACTATATTATATGTGTAATTATGTATGAGCGCTGTTGTCTTGTTTGTGAGAAATTTTTTCCTTCAATCGTACTCTCATTTACTTAAAAAAAAAAAATTAAATTCCAAAGAGAGAAATATTTTTGTTATAATTTTTCTTATATTCAATGTGTTTTCTTTTTTTGTTTTCCTTTTGTGTGTATTTAAAACGAACCTCTTGTGTGCGTGCATCGCCCTCGTCTTGATTTTAAGTTCTCATACGAAAAACAAACATCAATAGACAAAAGAAACCTAAATAACCTGTAAAAATACAAAAAGCAAAAAACCCACTATTTTACATGTACAGGCAGTAAATAATAACACAGTTAAAAGGCAAAATTAAATTTTTTAGTAGGTATAAAAATGTTTTTTTCATGCTAATTTATTATACCTATCTACGTAAAAAAGATGTAAGTATGCATCTAGGTATTTATCAAGAATTCCAAATTGTAAAATAACAAATAATTCATCACCAACTGAAAAACGTATGAATAAGATAGACATGTTGGTTATACGGTTTCTTATAGTATTTTTTCGCAAATCCATCTGACAGTTGTGTTTAGTCTCTTTTTCATTCAATTTGATCGTCATTTTTCATTTAATCTGCTCTTTTTTTTAAATATACCTATGTATATATATATATATATATATATATATATATACATATATATATATATATATATATATACATACATATGTATATGTAGGTATTTTGTTGTTGCTTTTAATATTTCATTTAAAAAAAGTGTTGTATGTAGTTGTTGTTAGAGTTGCCAATTTTCTTAATATGTAGATATGTTCATATGTTGAAAACTAATTTTTGAGATTAAATATAAAAAAGTATCCCAGTAAAAACTTCGCCTACAAAGAAATGTGTTGAGTAATCAGAAAAATGCAAGAATATGTACTACCTATACCTACCTATTTACTGAAAGAACCAATGAATGAATTTTAAAAGGGTTGTCCCAAAATGAACGTACCTACCTATTCATATTTAAGATTACCTTCCAACAAGATAAAATACACTAGCTAGAATTTAACTAGGTACAAAACATTTAACAAATTTAATATAAGAAGCAAAATACTTACCTTTAAGCCAAATAAATGTCAATGCAGTGTTGTCGTTCCGTAAGATTTTTCTGTTTTTGCAAGTTTGTGAGTTGCAAAAAATTGTTTGTTTTTTTTTTTTTTTTTTTAAATAAAGTTTTTCTGAAATTTAAGTAGCTTACATAAGTTTAGTTGTAATTTGTAAAAATATATATACACAGTTAAGTTAATTTAAAAATATTAGGATTAGGTACGTAAAAAAAAAAAATGGAAGAATTTAATTATTTTATAATAAAAATTTATTGATAAATAGGTATAAGTTCATATACAGCTGTGTCAATATAATAGCACCACGCACAAATTTATACTGACTCTGTTAACATCTGTTTAAAGTTGGGCCGATTTAACTCATAACAAAATTATAAATTCTTTGATGTTAATGGTTTATTATCAAAAGTTAATTATTTGTTTTTTTAAACAATTTATAATACGCTAATTAATAGCATTAAGGCTGTTGTGTCGAAGTCTGCGGCAAATAGTTTCCACGCTTGCCGGTACATCCAATGTTTTTTTTTTGAGCTCCGTAGCTTTCATAAAGGGATTTGCTTTGGTCGTCCGTACTAACCGTTTTACTATTAAGGGTGACAAAACTCGCTTCCTACCATGGGATTAAACTTTTTGCTCATATCTTAGGACATTTATTATCATTTTATTGGAACAGCCCAGCAATTCCCTTATTTGGGAATACGATTAACCCTTAGACGCAAATTTTTTTTATTAGTTCACGTTTTACGGCGAACAATGCTTTTCGCGACCAATAACTATACCATTTTTAATAAAATTACTACACCATTTTATAGAAAGTATATTAAAAAATTTTTATTACCTTCCGTTTTCACTTTTTTTCAAAAAATTTTGCAAAACAAATGTAAAAAAGCCTACTGGTGCACTGCACGAAATGATAAGTGTTGACAAAAGATCTTTTATAACTGATTAACACTCAAAAAAATAATATGTATCATAAATAGGTGAAATTTTTACATCTTTCGAATCAGAAAATTCCAACTGGTGCTATTGGCCGGCACTGTATATGGGCATTTTCATGTTATCGTACTTGACCTTTGTACGCCTTCAAAGAGATAGAGATTTTACAAAAATAGTAATAAATGAAAACTTTTTTATCATTATGTTTCATTTAGAGGGTACTATAGGTATAAGAAAAACAAATTATTAAATACGGAACCATGTTGTCCAAAATATCGAGCAATATAAGTGCATATCGTACGTGACAAAACGGAAGCGATTCTTTTTTTTTTTAGTTTTTTTACATTAAACTACATTTTTCCCTTATAATCCGTAATTGGAAAAAAATTTTTTTTTGGATGGTATTATAATGAACAAAATGTAATATCGTTCGTCACATACCGTACGTGACAGATTTTTCTCTTATAGTATTTACATTTACATATACCAATTTAAAAAAAAATCCGATTTTTATTTTTTTGCAGCAAATATCTTGCTTTGAACTTTTATTTTGAAACACCTAAGACTGATCAATTTCAAATGACAAAGACAAATTATGTTTTTGCAACACGGGCAGAAAATCGTTAATTGCAGTTAATAAAAATGAATCAATGAGAAAGTGAGTTTAAACTTTTATTTTTTGCTTTTTAAAAATTGTAATAAGCTATAAGTGCCTAGGCATAGTAAAGTTCGGTTGTTTTTTCCTTTCTACCATATTTGAAAAAAGTTTCAAGTGTTTTAATATTTTAAGTCGTGGTTGACATTCTCATGGAAATGCCCATACAATGTATTTATGAATATAATTTATGTTATTTTTCTTAATAAATAGAAATACAAGACTTGCAGTTATAGTGATTTGGTTTAACGTCTTGTAAAAAAATATTTATAAAAATATGTATAAATAAAATAAATATGTGAACTTGCCAAAAATCCATTTTTATTAAAAAAAAATTATTCTTTTTTTGGAATCACTTTTGTAAATCATAAAGTTGTAAGTGATTATTATACATGTAAAAAGGGTAAATATCCAAATGATTAATACCCGGTAGATGGGGAAAATTGGTTAAGAATTAGTAAATATCCGGGTATTTGAACAAAGGGTGGGTATGAACATTTTGTACAAAAATTTGATTAAATATTATTGTTTAATTTTATCAATATTAGCTTCACTAATAAAAACAAACTTTTTTCACAATTTTAAATCAATGTACATACTCCGATTTGTTGTAGTTTTAGCGCAATTTAAGCAGCTTTTTAATATTTAATGACTTTTTTAAAAAACGAAAAATTACATAAAGTTGATTGACAGTTAATGATTGCCATATGCATTTCTGTTTTATAGCTGAGATTCTACCGGGTATTTACCTGATGTTTGGGTAAATACCGGTAATATTCCTCTTTTGGGAATTTATATGGGTATTTATAAAACACAAATCGTCGGTTGATTATTTAATTGTCGTATGTGGATACATATTACAAACGACATACGACAATTAAATAATCAACCGACGAAATGCACATGGCAATCATTAACTGTCAATCAACTCTATGTAATTTTACTTAATTTAATATCAAAAAGATGCTTTAATTGCACTAAAACTACAATGAACCGGAGAATATTGATTAAAAATTGTAAAGAAGGTATGTATGTGTTTATTAGTGAAGCTAACATTGACTAAATAAACAATCAGTTTTAATAAAATGTTTGTACACAAGTTTATAACCACCCCTTTGGGTAAATACCAGGGTATTTACCAATTCATACCCAATTTTCCCTATTTAGCGGATATTTACCAATTGAATTGAATATCTATAGAAATACCCATATAAATTCCCCAAAAAGGAATATTTCCGGTATTTACCAAGATATCAGGTAAATACCCGATATAATCCCATCTATAGTGATTAGTTTATTAATTATGATTTGAGGTCTTATATTACGCGCAGTTATTAAATAACAACTAAAAAACTTTTCATATCGTTAGCTTAAGATATTGAGGACATCATCTTACTGCCTGTTTTTTAAATTAGAAATTTTTGTTGAAAACAAAAACAAATTTAAGTTTTTTTATATTTGTTTACTGCCTGTTTTTCAAAATAAAACAAAAGTTTTAGCTTGGTAGTTTATATTAAAACAACAACAAAAAACTCAAATTTGTTTTTGTTTTCAATATAATATATAAGTTCCCAAACGAAATTTTTTTTTTTTTTTTTTTGAAAAGCAGAAAATTAAAGCATCGTTTACAATATCAGCAATATTTCACTTGGTGTTCACAATAAAGCAATTTTTTTTTTCATAACCACAACCAATCAAGAAAACGTTTGCAAATAATGCCTACTACAACATCACGAATGTATTTATTATTATTTTTAAAACATTTTGTTGAAAGTTTCATTCAAAACTAAATACGTATTCCACGGATAATTACCTCGCCAAAAATGCCAATATTTTTGGGTATTTATGCGGGTAACGAATTTAAACGAATACGCTTAACTACCTCGTTGGGGTAATTATAAAAATACGTTTAAGTACCTCATTGAGGTGATTAAGCGAATACGTTTAAATACCTCAGTGAGGTAATTAAAAGTATTTATTTACAAGATACCTTAACTTTGATGTATGAAAAAAAGTTAAGGCATAGGAATTTTTACTTGTATCAGCTAAATCTAAAGAGATAGTAAAACAAAACAATGCGATTTGCAGTCTTGAATTTCATCTGTACTGATTTTTGAGATGTCCTGTCATATCCTACTAACAAAAGCGTACTCATACATACAAACTTATGATCAGGGAAAACGCAAATTTGCAATTGCATTGTTTTTCTTGTGCGACAAATAAAGGTAGAAACAATATACATATTTATCCGTTGTAGAGCTTTTTATGAATTTTGGTATCGATTTGTTTGTGAATAATTTGCATATTTTAGCTATTGCTGCATTTTTTACTGCACACATTTTTCGCGTTTTTGAAACATATTTTAATACATGTTCAGCAAATAAAAAAATTGTTTAAAATTCTGGTTAACTGATGAATTTACTGTTGCTTTAATTTTAACATCCCTATATGAAAAAATTAAGGAAAAAGCTATTATATAAAGCCGATCGAATCTGAAACACTTTTTAAAGTGATCTCTTCATCCATCTGGCTGGTTGTCTGTCCATGTAAAACTTTTGCGGAAAGTAAAAGTAGAAGTTTTTAGATAATTTGATCAAATTTGGTAAATACGTTTTAATTGTCATAAGATCGAAACCTAAAGTAAAGTTTGAGAATCGGTCTATAATAGCATATAGTCCCTACGCAAACTTCTTTCTTTATGTCCATAAACCATTTAGGTTAGGTTAAGAAGGGTAGTGCGCCCACGGGCACACCTCCACTCGGAGACCAATACAGTCCATTGTGAATCCCTTCAAAGAAATATGAGATAGGATAAGAAGAAGTGAAAAGTAGAGAAAAGGAATATGCGATGGACGGAAAAAAAATTAGAAAGTAGATCGGCCGGATTACATCCAGCTATGCACCCCAGTTCGTCGTGAAACCTATCTCCTAGCCACCTCTGCCTGAGACCCTGCATCCTAGGACAATGGCACAGTACTTGCTCGATCGTCTCTAACTTCTCTGCTTCCTCGCACAACCTGCAGAAGTCCGGTATGGTGTTGTCCCATTTGCTCGTAAAAGCCCTAACAGGACAGTAACCCGCCAAGAACCCTATAAGTGTTCTAAGACCAACCCTATCCAATCCCAGTAGAACCCTGGTTGCCCCCGCGTCCAATCTGGGCCATAGTGCCCTAGACACCCTGCAACCCATTCTGTCCCTCCAGGATCGGTCATCGTCATCACTGAATTTCTCCCGTATCACCCCATAGTAGTAACAAAGGGGGGGCTTTACCCCCCGTCCCTTGCCACTAAGTCGAGACTCGAACCCCCTCTCGCGAGTTCGTCCGCCACCTCATTCCCATCAACCATGCAGTGTCCTGGTACCCAACACAGCCTCACGTTGAATGCTCCCATGAGTTCCCTAAGAGCATTCCTACACCGCGCGACCAGGCACGATCTCACCGTATAGTTCCTCAATGCCCGAAGCGCCGCCTGACTATCGACGTAAATTGTCACCTCAGATCCACCCACGATGTGGTCCAGTATCACCTCCGTCGCCCTCCAGATCGCTAGGATCTCAGCCTGGAAGGCACTGCACTCATCAGGGAGTCTGAATGACCTTTTTACCTCGGTGTCCGCTATATATACACCGGCACCAGTTCCGGTTTCCATCTTGGATCCATCCGTAAATACTGCCCACCCCTCAAACAGTTTATTGGATCCACTCCAGATTTCCCTATCCGGGAGTTCCACCGTTGGTGTAACACCGAAGTCCAAGGTCGTAGTCCTATGATCCGAAATTCTATCAAGAATAGCAGCCTGATCAAGCAGGCCCACCTCGTACAAGATTCTCGTATGATCATCCCGCCTAGGTCTAACCAAGGAAGACTCGTAAAGTCTAAGTAGGTTCCTAGCAGCCACACTCCTCACATAATGCTCGCCCCACCAAACAGTGCATCCATAGGTAAGTATAGGTCTAACCACCGATGTGTAAATCCAATTTACCATATCCGGCCTCAGACCCCAGCTCTTACCAATGGAGTTCCTGCATGAGTAGTAGGCATTGAGTCCCCTTTTCATCCTCTCCTGAGTATTTCAAACCATTTCATAAACGATTTAATCATGTTCGTATTAAAATTAAATTTGGCTCAAAATGTCTTACTGTAAATTAAACATGGTTGTCTTGGTTCAGATTTAAACATATATCTTTCATTCAAATATCAATCCCTAAAATATTCAAGCTATTTTATCCTTTAAAATGAAAATATAAATAAAAATTTATCGAACTTTCCTTTAATCCCTTTAAGACAAAATATCTCATAGGTATATTTGGTGTATCTAGATAATATTCAGCACAAATAACTCGCTCGCCAAAATAAACTTTATTTTGATGCAAATACTAAATTGTGGAATATTTTGCTTTTAATTTAAATAAGCCATATTATGTTTTTTAGGCATATTTTTTAATGCATATTTTCAAATTATTAACATGTAAACTTGGTTGCATTACTAGGTGTGTTGTTGTCAAATAAATAGCACTGAAGCAATTAAATGAATGAAATTAAGGTGTAATTTTGTTTTGGGAATTTAATTTTAAGGCAATTACACGAATTGGGTAATTAAGCGAAGGGCAATTTAACCTGAATTTTTGTTTGAAAAATGGAAAAAAACGGGGACTTAAAAATCAAGGTAAATAAGCGTGAAAGGCATTTAAACGTGGGGTAATTAACCGGGTTATACTGTAATATTATTAAAAACGTTATGTACAATTTTATACAAATTGATTCTGAAGTAGAAGTCGACTCAATTTTTTAAAAAAACTTCTGTTAAATTTTTGTTTGAAAAATTAAAGGAAAATATGTATAGTATTTAATACTTTAGAAAAAAAGATAGAAGAAATAACGAAATTGTGCTACCATTGTGAACGAACATTAATTATGAAAATTATAAAACGATCTACCTTACAAGGTTTACGACCTACACTAGGTCATTTTGAAAGTATATTATCTATCAATGTCGCAATACATAGGCATGTTATCTTTTTTAAAAGATTCAACATTTACATTTGTAGTAGTACCATTAAAATTTTCGCAACTTGGCAACACTAATACAAAATGTAAAAATAAAAACAAATAAAATAAAAGACAATAAAGCAAAACAAGCAAAATTTCCATTGTGTAGACAAACGATGTCGTCGTTGTTCATTCGTTAGGTTGTTGTCGGATACGGTTGTTAAAATTTTTACTTTTAAAATACCTACTTAGCTACTCTTTCTACATTATACCTAATAAATTAAAAGAAGGCAAGAAAAAGTTTAAATAAATTTTCAAATTCATTCTTAAAAATAATAAATAAAATATGTAGGTAGATATTAAAAATTGCACCAATTAAGGTATACAAGTTTTGTGTTGAAAAATTAAAAAGTGATTATAAAAATTTTAAAGTGAAAATTTGTGTTTTTCGAAAGCAATAAAAGAATTAGGTAAAATTTCATAAATACCTATGTACCATAATTTCTTGCCATTATAAAATTTATTTATTACACAGTCTACGGTTGGCTGCTGCTTGCTACTTTATACAAGTATGAACAAAATCAACACCAAAAAAAGAGATAAACACAATTTTTTTTGTATTAAGTTTAGCCAAACTAAATACACAACATATACACTTTATATGCAAACTTAATAAAAAATATTAATTCATTTTTGTAATGTTGTTTGTGTATGTTTCTTTTAATTATTGTTATTTTTCTTTTTAAAATTTCTGCTGTCTACGTCGATGAATTTTAACAATATCAACCTAATAATAACAAGAAAAACTATGTAATTTGGAATTGTACTCTCATTTTTATTATCACTCTTTCATTTTTTCTCTTTATCTCTTGTCAATGGCAGACAAATTAAACTTCACTCTTTTTTACTTATTAAAAATGCAGGGTTACCGTTAGACAATTTTCAAAAATTGCACAAAGGATGGCTTAATAAAAATAAAATCGTACAAAAAAAGTCGTTTAAGAAAATAAAAGTCGCAAGCCTATTTTTATCGCTTTTAATTACATAAAACATAAAACATATACCTATCCCTACATAAGCATATACATATTAGCATGTTCGATTTATGTATTCAAAAATCATACAGTAAAAAAATTCAAAAGTTTTTAACGAAAACATTATTAGAGTGGGAAAAGATACGAAAATTAAAAGGCAGTTGATTCCAGCGTTTAAAAGCTGCAGTTGAGATAGTAAAAGTCATAAGATTGTGCTGTAACTTCGACATCTTCATTTGTCATTGGACAAAAATAAACTGTTGCCCAAGGTATATTTATAGCAGGTAGTCTCGCTATTTCTTTTTCTTCCACTTTCTGATTTTTCATTAGACAACAATAAACTGATGCTTTTACTTTTGATTCATTAAATGAAAACAGTCGCAGTGAAGGCAAAAGCAAAAAACGAAATGTTGTACACGACAAAGAACGTCGGCAGTCGACATGTTCGGAAGTGTTTGGTTTGACAGACTGAAACTTTTAAAAAATTCCGTAGTTAACGACGATGGTACGTTGTGTTTGTGTTTTTGTTTTCCAAATTTTTTTTTTAATAATACATGAATATGTACATACATATTTATTTATTTTTAAGCTTAACAAATCTTTTTAATTTTTTGAAATTAAATAAAACATTAAGGCCCCTATAATGGTTCACAACTCAACTCAGTTGAGTTGTAATAAAGACAACTGGTTGTGATCAGTTGTAATTTTTGTTATGTTTTTGTTCACCGCAATATAGCAAAGTTGTAAATCATAATACAAATATTAAGAAATTATAACTCAACTGAGTTAAGTTGTGAACCGTAATAGGGGCCTAAATCTGTGGTTTTCACGAATAATCGCTTAAGTTATAAAACCAAACTTTTCAGGAGAGCAAAAACAATTATTTTTTTCAATTGCGGCTTCTGTAGATGCTTTTTTAAACTTTTTTCTTTACTATCCTCTTAACAGTGACTTTCTACGTATTATACATAGTTTTCATCCTCACAGGATCACAATCTGTAAAAGGATTAAAAATGCATATGTTTGATTGACTCATTAAGTGTGTGCAATATAACATCATATCTCCACATAAGTTCTTTTTTGTGAAAATAAATGTTATCATTTTAATCACACATGACGACTTACGTTGTTATTTTTAGCACACAAGTTGGCGACATAATCAGAGTTTTTGATACTTATAGCACAACGTATGGACTTAAAATTACAAACAACCGCTCATCTGCTGTTGTTGCAACTAAAGAAGTCAACAATAAACGCACATGTACATATAAGTTGTTATTAATAGAAAAATGTTCAAAAAATACTTTCATATTTTTTGCACGAATAACAACATAACATCACATATGCTTTTTATTTGGAAACATATTCAGCAATTTTACAATTTTTGGCGATGTATGTCGACATAAATCGTTATAATAGCAAAATATTTTATTAAACAGTTAACTTAAGTTGTTTTTAGCAGAAAAAAATTTATAATACTACATTATATTCTAAAAAGCTTAATACTTATAAAATCCTAATGCAAAATGTAGCACTTTGACATCATTATCTCAATTTCGGTAAAAACCGACTTACGCGATTATTCGTGAAAACCACAGAAATAACATTATCGCTTTCATATACATACAATGAACACAATGTCCCATCTTCGTTAACTTCGGGATTTATTAAAAGTTTCAGTCTGTCAAACCAAACACTTTCGAACATGTCGACTGCCGATGTTCTTTGTTGTGTTCAACATTTCGTTTTTTGCTTTTGCCTTCACTGCGACTGTTTTCATTTAGGGCCATTATTACAACTTGAAGTTAGCTAAAGTTAGGATAAAGTTGACAGATAGTAATGTGTTATCTGTCAAAAAGCATCTGTTATCTGACGGATAGCAGCTAACGCCAAGTTGTAATAATGACCCTTAATGAATCAGAAGTAAAAGCAACAGCTTATTGTTGTCTAATGAAAAATCAGAAAGTGGAAGAAAAAGCAATTTTTTTTAACCCTTGTAATCCTAATCCTAAAAGGTTTTTCAAACAGGCTTCAAGAAGTTCTAGGAACTTAAAGTTGTGGTTTTCTACTCGAACGTGAAAAGATAAATTAAATAAATTAAAAGATTAAATGCTTTAACTTTTAATTTATTTAATAGTTATATGTACCTATTTATTTTCGTAAAAATTCTTTAAAAATCTTTTTAATATTGTATCTATGTAAATTGGTCAAAAATAAGTATGTATGTATAGGTATGAAACAAAGTTGCCAAACAAAGAATTATATGATTATTGCTTTAAATATTATAACGACGATGCCAGCCTAGATCGCTGTTTGGAAAGCGGAGCCGCAATATTAAAAATGTCGCAAAATTAGATGAGTTTGAAAAGTTCCACAAAAAGCCACAGACCACAAAAAGTTGGTCAAATTGCGTTTTTAGTCGACGAACGGTAACCCTATTCTCATGTTTTCGTATGTTTATTTTTTCCTTTTTAGTAGTAAATGCATTAAAATGAGCAAAATAAAAACATAAATAATATCAAAATAAGTTTAAAAACAAAACAATAACAAAGTAAAAAAAAATAAAAAAATCAACACCACAACAACAGCATTACAGTAAAGAAATAATTTTTAAATAAAAAAGGCTTATATTTTTTACAGACCAACACAACCTCATCATGAAACGAGTTGGTCGGCCGGGGTCGTTTCATTATTGCTAAAAACAAAATGAAAATTTCATTACCGTGCGCGTGTGAGAGATGAAATTTAATTAAACAAAAAAAAGTAAATGGAATTATTAACTGTTTAAATTATGCATGTTTCTTATAGTTATTTGTGTTAAAAAGGAAATAAAAAAATTAAATCAAAAGAGCAATACTGCCAACGACCTAGAAATAATAAAATATTTGTTGTTGTGGTCATTTGCTTTAAAATGTGTGTTTTATTTATTTCATTAACTATTAAACATATTTTTTTAGCTGTGTTTTGGTGCTAAAAAAATTACTATGTTAAAGCAACAACAAAAAAATCAACATATTCTAAAGAATATTTAAATAAATAATAAAAATTCTTTTACATAAAGCCAAAGATAAAAGCAACAAATTATAAACATATACCTATAAAAATAAAAACAAAATAAAGTTATCAATAAATCAAATCATCTTTCCCCGAAAACTCCCTTATTATTATTTTCTCTCTCCCTGTTATACCATATGTTTTCTATTCATAAAGCACTCTCTTAATATAGAGAGAGTGTTCTTACAGTTTATAAACTTTATAATACAAAGTGTATAACAGTAACAGTTGGGTTTTTCTTTTACTTGCTAAAATAAAACAATATCAATTAAAAAAAAAATAATTTAACAAAATAAGTACAAAATTTTAAATGTTTATTTATAAAATCGCCTTCTTCTTCCAAATTTTGTAAAAAAAAACCAAGAAGAATTTATTAATAAAAATCTGCCACCTAAACAATTTACACTTGGAACATTTCGTAGCAGTTATAAAAAACAATATCATTATTGTTAGTTATTATCTATGCAATTATTCATCATTAACATACAAATATTGTACATAATAAAAAAAAAATAGCTACAAAAACATATATCCAAAAATTGAGAAAATGAGGAGCTGTTGTTTTACTGCAAATAAAATCTATGAACTATGACGCATCAATCACATCAGACTAACGGCGCTAGTTTGGAGGATTGCCATACAAACTTTTTTGCCTTGGTGAGTAGTATGTTGTTTTTTGTTTATTCTTTATTTATATGTATGTATATGAATTATAAACATATAAAGTGTTGTGAATATAACAATTTAAAAAAAACAACTAAAATATTTCATTGGTTTGATTACAAAAAATTAAATTAAAGTAAAGTTTAACTGGATCACGGATTAACCTTTTGCTAGGAAGGTGGTTAGTGAACGAGTCTGGAACAAATAATATATATATGTACATAAGTATATAATCCTTGAAATAAGTATATGTATATAGACATAGGGCCTCAAACAAAGAATGAGATCTGTTAATTGAAAGTCCCTGAATAAGCTTAAGATGCTTTCATACAATGACAATGTGCATTAAATTCAAAAAAAGATATTAATACCTACTTCATTTGTCTGTTAGGCTAAGTGGTACTAATCATGCAAGTTTTTTTTTGAAATTATCTTCTTATGCATTTGTTTCAGTAATAAGTAAAAATTATCGAATTACTGCATTATTTCAGTAATAAATACTACTAATAAAACTAATAAATAAATAATCAGCGGTGTTGCCACTTTGTGGGTAATTACCCGAATTTGGTAGAATTTTTACTGTCGTGGGTAGAGAGTGCGTAATTTCTCTTAGGTGTAAGCCAGGTGTTATTTGAAATTATTACTTCAGATACCCAAATAAAGTCAATATTCAATTTCAGTGATGATATTTTTTTCTTTTTAAATATTGTTTATAAAAAATGCACAGTCTTCTGAAGTCTCGGTTTTTTTAAGGAAAAGACTTCAATTTAAATATATATTTTCAAAAGTTTGGTAATAAATGTCGCAAGATGGACTCTTAGATTTGGATCAATATGACTATCATAGCGATTTAGAACCTGAAGTTATCGAAAAAAAGTTATTCAAACTACAATCTTGCCTGGTGGTAGAAATGTTTCCAATATTCCAGCATATAATTAATTTTGTTTGTGTCTGGAAACTTTTATATGCTTTAGTTTGAAAAATATTTAACGCCCTTAACAGTTGTAAAACTAAACTGCGAAAGGGACAGTTGTATAAAACCCTGCAGGCATTTTTTTTTCTAAAAATTGTAGGTATAAGGAGTATTTTTTAAGACCATAAAACTTAAAATGGTAGAAAACACAAAATGAATTTTAATCGCAGATTAATACCTACACGGCATTACCAGTTGAATCTAAATTAAAAAAATAGACCGCGCCTGTCCTTGACGAAACGCATTGCAGGCGTCCAATTTTGTTCCTCTTTTCGAGCATTGCTGGCTGCATGTCATAAATAAATTGAACAATGTCGACCTCCAAGACGTCAATTGTTGGTGGTTTATCAGCACAAACCAGTTACTTCACAGCCCTACGGAATACAATCAAGAGGTGTCACATCGCACGGCCTTGAAGTCTCATCATCGCCTTCATTTGTGAAAAAATAAGTTGCGTCATTTAAATCATGAAGGCACCTATACGTTGCGAAAAACGATTGCTGATTTTCAAAGTAAATTTGGAGAATTTTGTGGCGTTGTTCAACATGAATCTAGCTACCTATGATGATGTGCCTGAGAAAAAAGTTAGAGCAGTATGACAGGTTGTTTAACAGCAAAACTTTCGTTATTTCCTTCAGGTTCATAGATATATGACACCAAATGTGGAAGTTAAACTCATTATTTTAGGAGTTTTATTTTATGTTTTATTAATTATTTTTAAGTCTTTAATGTTATTTATTTTAAATTACAATAAGAATATTTGACTAATATTGATCTTCTTCCAATGAGATTGTTGTGTTTTTCAATTCTTAAATTTTATATCAGGTGTAATTTCATTTAAATCGGGTAATTTTGCTTCATCTCAAGTGCAATTCTGAATTTTGTTGGTGGTAACACTGATAATCTGTAAAATTTAATTGGTTACTGAAATTGTTTCAGTAAGCAGTAAAATTTTACTGGTAACTAATTTTTTTTTTTCAATAGGCAGTAAACTTGAAATTTTTAATGCATTATTTTTCACTGCAGTACGCCCATGTTGTTGTTGTCATTAAAAAAAGTAATACCCAGAGGTACATCGAGCTAGCTCTGTACGTTCATATTCGCTAGCCCTGTAATAACTACCGCTAGTCCCACCACAATCTACCTCACATGCTTTTGAGTGGCGAATTTAACATGGTGATGTCATTGGAGGTGATAATTGACCCCTCCCTGCATAACCCCAAGTACCATAAGGGTTAGCTACTTATATCTACAAAACGTGATAGCAAAAAGCAAGCGATTTTGTTTTTGCTCCAGTAACGGGATCTATTTTGTCTTGTCGTTGAAAAAGTGTTTTTGCATTACTTGGAGCTATAGAATTAGCTAGCAAATCAGTAATCACTAGTACAAATTGAGTAAAAGTGCTAGCTATTTCGCCTGTCATTAGTGGCAATTCATTTTTACCAAATTAATTTCAATTGACTCGAATTTCATTCAATCCATTTTTTTGTGTGAAAAGAATTAATTAAAAATTTGCTTATTCAGTGCATGAAAGATCCACGAATTAATTCAAAAATGAATGATTCATTTAAAGCTTAAGCCGTTTTGCTTTGCACCATAGTAATAAAATGTTTTTTTCATTGATAAACCTTGTATTTTTTTTTTGTACGTTTTAAGATTTTTCTGCTTATTTTTAATAATTTTTGTGAGAATAAAAATCAAATTTTGAGTTACTTCGAAGATACCACAAAATCCATTATCAAGGCCACTCAAAGGCTACAATGTCTGACGCTATTCCGTTAGTTAACAGTCTTCGAACATTATTAGAAAATATATTAAATGTATAAACTGAGATTCAGAATAGTTCAGAGCCCCAAAAATTGGCGACTTACTTAGTCGCTTTTAATTTTTTTAGAGAGGCATATCCGCTTGTTCTAAAATTCAAAAAGATGGCGCAGAAATACCTGTTTTCAAATTAATTCTGTCGCATCGGAGAAACAATTTTCCACTGCGGGTCTGCTTCAAATGAATTTACGAAATCGTATATGTTTGCAAAAGTTAAAAATACTTGGTTTTTTTTATAACAAAAATCTTATTAATATTAACAATCTCTTACACTTTTTTGTTTAAAAAATAATAATATTTTTTAATCTTATTAATATCAATTTTAAATATCTTTCGTCTCCTACACTGTAATTTTGTAAAAAAAAAAAATCACTCTACTTGAGTTTTGTTAATAATGGGTGATTTTTTAAAAGCTATAGGAAAGTTAAAAAAAAACACATAAAATTCATAAAAATGCATGAAATCTTTATTTGAATAGATAGTACGGTACATGTAATTTAATGTTTGAAGATTATTTCATGCAAATGTTGACCGTGACTGCGCCTCAAATGGTCCATCCGCTTAGTCCAATTTTTCGATAAAAAAAGTGGATCGCATTTTGATAATAAAATTCAATAATTTGCAAGCGTTGTTCGTTGGTAAGACGATTCATGGTTAAATTATAGACAGGGCTGGGCAGTATTTGAAATACATGTATTTGAAATACGTATTTAAAATACAAATACGTATTTTGTATTTGTATTTTAAATACATGACGTGCAAGTATTTTGTATTTTGTACTTTAAATACATATCCAGCAAGTATTTTGTATTATGTATTTTAAATACATACAATAAATATAAGTAGTTTGTATTTTGTATTTTAAATACATAAAAAAAGGGAGTATTTTGTATTTTAAAAACATAGTTTACAAAATATATTCTGTCAGTTTATTGATGGTTGATTGCATTTTAATCTACCAAAATATAAAAAAATATGGTGTCACTTTTCATCTTTCGTGAAAAAATTTTCCGCACCGAAAGCGTTGAAGTTTTGTTTTTATTTTTTATTTTCATCATTAAATCAGTGGCTCTTGTCTTAAATAAGTTCGTTTTTGTTTAAATTCATATATAATCTTCAACATTAAACCATTTTTCATAAGTCTAATGCAAAATCAAAAGGGTTTCAATTTCCAAAAATAAAATTTACACATAATATGGAGTTTTAGGAATCGCTTACGGTGATGAAACTTTTTTCACCGAATCAGCTTAAAAAACAATTTTTTGTTATCAGAACAAAATTCCCCACATGGCGCTGGAGTGGTATTTTGCATTAAAAAAAAGTTATTACCTTAATGTACATGACGTGGAAGTATTTTGTATTTTGTATTTGAAATACGTACAATAAATGGAAGTATTTTGTATTTTGTATTTTAAATACATACAGGATGTGTAAGTATTTTGTATTTTGTATTTTAAATACATACAATAAATATAAGTATTTTGTATTTTATATTTTAAATACATAACCTGAAAGTATTTTGTATTTTGTATTTTAAATACATGACCAGCAAGTATTTTGTATTTTGTATTTTAAATACCGCAAACCATGTACCTATTTTGCCCAACACTGATTATAGACCAAACTGAAGAAACCAGTGTTGCCAAAAAGATAATAGCTAAAAATTAACCGATATTACCATTGCAAAATTTATTACAATTTCAAATTATAATCACCCCTATCGTGAATAACAAGTGGAATTTTTGTTCCCATTAAATTTTCATTCCCCTCGAAGGGAAAAAAGCAATCGTGAATCTCATGTGGAAAATTTTTTACGCTATCAATTTTAGTGAATGTAAAAAAAAGAAGAAAGATTAGAAAAAAAAATCAATGAAATTTTTGTTTAAAAATATTAAAAAAATATTAAAATAATAAATCTAAATAATTAGTATTGGAGGGATAGGTTGATTACAACGTTAATTTTTTGCACTTTTTAAATTTTATTGGTAAAATATTTTCCAAAATTCTGCCACCACGTCTTTCACAAATCCGGCGGCAGTCAACCTGTTGTTTTGCATTTTGTTGACCAATATATCGGTTTGTGCCTTATTAACGGATCTAGCCCTTAGTATTCGATTTATAGGAGGAACTACTAACACACATGTACTATTCCCTTGCAAAAATAAAGTGAAAAAATCTAAGGGAAACGTGAACAAATTGCTAGGGAAAAAACTTTTCACGATAAGGGGAATTTATTCCCGTGAACACTTTTTAACGTTATTATTCTCCTTTGAATTACATTTTTTTCATGGGAGTTGTTCATGATCGCAAATATGTGAAAAGGGGAAAAATTACGAGGGAAAAATTATTCACGATAGGGGTGAATGTTTATTTTTCAATTCTTCGATTTCATACATGTTGGCTTCTTGATTCCCATTTTATTTTTTTTTTTTTTAATAGTAATAGGTATGTTGTTTAAATGTAAATTCTCCAACGCAAATGTTAATTATTATAAGAAAAACAGGCAGTAATAATTAAATAGTTATACAAATTTCAACAATTGTGTTAACAAACCAAAAAAAATTTAAACTAATTAACTGAATGAAATCTCAATAATTTCTTAACTTACTCGGGAATTTTTTTTCGTTGATTTTAAATTCTAAAAATGTAAACTAATTAACTGAAGTCTCAATAATTTCTTAACTTACTTACTTTTATCGGGAATTTTTTTTCTATGATTTAAAATTCTAAAAACAGTTTGCTAAAAGGTTGCGTTTTATTTATATTTCAAAATTCGTCATCTGGTAACACCTTACTCTCTCACTATTTTTCTATTTTCTTCTCTGTTTTTTTTTTTTTAATTTTTATGTGAGTGTATTTATTTTATAAACTTTATAATTTTTTTGTAATGTATCATACATACAACTTGTTTTAAACTTGTTTGTCTAGTTTATATAGTATGAAGAAGCCAACAAAACCAACAACAAATAAATGAAAAGCTCTCAGATGTTTGTGTATTTGTATTTGTTTTTATTTTTATTATTGTGCTTGTGAATGAGCTTGTCAAATAATATATAAATATAACTGTTGCACATAAAACAAAAACAAAGAAATAAAACATGACAAAGAACAACTATAATAACAGGTGTTGAATTTCTGTTATTTTGTCGTGTGTTGTATGTTTTTATCTGTTTGATTTTGTTAGTTGGGTTAATTGTAATTTTTATATAAAGTGTGTGTGTCTGATATTGACCTCCTCCTTAATACAATATTATTATATTTATTAAATTCAAATATTTGTATTTTAATACTTTGAACTTGAAAAATGGTTTAAGGGAGTTTACTTTTAAATTTGGTGGACAATGATTTTATTAAAACAAATAGTTTATAGGTATGTACATATGTAGGTATACATTATGATATTATGAAAATTAAAACTAGATGCTATTCACTGCACATATTTAATATCCCAGCAAGCAATCATGACTTAACCTTTAATTCACCCTTGTGTTAAAAACCACACAAAAGGAATAATTTTTACACGATTAAAAAAAAAATTGTTGATATAAAGTGAGTGCTTTTTAATATAGCGTTTACATTTGACAGTACTGGCAAGACAGTAAGAAAATACATATTAGTTGCCAAAAATACTGCTAACTGTCTTCGTGACGTAAGCGTCCAGACAGTTCACCTTGAAATATATGTCAAACGTCAATGTTGCAGTGAAAGTTCACCTAAACGTGTTTTATATGAACTAAACAAACTTAAAAACAGCCTAAAATAACTATTTTGTAAAAAAACATAACACTTAACTAAAACATTAAAAATCAAAGCAAAATATATTTATTTTTTTACGTTTTTTTTCCTTTTGCTAATAAAAGTTCAGATTACTGTTAGAAAATGTCGAATCACTGTCGAATTTTACTGTCTGCAAAATTTGCTAGACAGTAGACAAGACAGTTGGAAAAGTGTGTATGTATTAGTAAAAAAGTTTGCATGTATTGCTACTGTCATGCCAGTACTGGCAAATGTAAACGCCAGGTAAAATACACAAAGCTTTGTATGGTTTGTTTCAAGGCGAATTGACTAAAAGGTGGGGTCAAGTCAACATATGGTGTATTTTTTCGGTGGTCGACTTGTCAAAGTTTGTATACAAACTAGTTTTTTATGTAAACAAACCTATTTTTTTTACTAGCAATTTTTTTGACAACCCGACCACAGAAGCATTGTAGTTGTAGAGTTGACCTCACCTTCTAGTCAATTCGCCTTGGTTTGTTTGTTGTTGATTACCAACGGGATAAATACATCACTAATGTTACGTAAATCATGACTTTGATAACAAACGTACTATAGCGCCACAGTAAAATAGACAGACATTGCATATGTGTGAAAAACCACACACGAGTGTAACTAACGTAACTTTTTTGGAGGGTGATTTTAGGGTTTAATTTATTTATTTTTTATTTTACAATTACAATTAAAAATTAAATTTAAACTTAATTCACCGATCAATAGTAACGTAGCTCTTTTAGGCTGGGTCAAACGAACGTTGATGTAACATTAACTTACCGTACCGTACTGTAATCACGTTAGTGCACTTATAGAACATCTAAAAACGTGTCTTATGTTTTTCATACATAAACAAAAAACAGTAGCATACGTACATATGTAAAATAATACACACAGTGATGGGAATCAAAAATGTTCAAATGGGGACCGCAGGGCAGAAAAAGTATTAAGTGATTTAAATGGTATAAAAAAAATATTTTGTGTACCTATGTACAAAAACATTAACCCCCGTATTTATAAACGATTATTAAATTTAACAAACGTTTATTAAGGCAAATTTTCATACAAAATTTGTTTTGTAAACCTTTATTAAATTTAAAAAATTTTTATAAATACAGGCATAATAATTTAATATTTGATTAATATTAAACAACTATGTATGTAGGTATTTAAATATTTTTTATTGATGGTATTTCATTTTTTATTTTTATTTATAAAATCCCGAGCAGCGCCGGAACCAAACAGCTAGTGTATATCTAAATATGCATTTGTTTATTTTGTTCATCTAACCATATGTACATATATTTGTACATATGGTAATATGTTGTATTGTCGAAAGTCCATAGACATACTAAAAATAAATTCTAAAGTAAATTCACCAAAATAAAAGCAGAAATACCCGCATCCAATTTAACATATGTACAAAAAACACATCAATGCTTTACAACTGTCACGTAACAACGGCATAAAAATCTATTTTATACAGATTGAGACTTCCGTCAACTTGAAATTTAAATTCGGTAAGCATTTGTATTGTTTGAAAATAACAGAACGTCAGACAGCCACCAGAAAATTGTTTTGTTAAATTTTTTAAACATACATATGGTCAATTTAACCACATTAATGTCACCGGAAATCATATTATGGTTAAATTAGTCCTCCATCAAGAAGCCAAAAACATATTTTGGTTGCCTCCGAACATGTTATAATATTTTTCAATTAATAGAAAAAACTTTACATATAAAAGCTATGCCTGCGTTGTTGTTTTGTGTGGAGTTGATTTTATAAGTACGTTTTTAACATTTTTTCAATTTGGCAATGCCATAAAAAGTTGCAAAATGCTTATGCTTTACTCTGATAACCTTGCACTTACTTGGATCCTGACAGTTTTGCATCATTTTGTTTGTGCGAAATTATTGTCTATATGATTGTTGTTATGTTTTCTCATTATTTATTTCGGAACGGTGTAACTTTTAGTATATTTTTTGGCGCAAGGGGTAGCAACCGTATTAAAGTTTTATCCTGGGAAATACGCATCAACACACTAATCTCTGCAGGTGTTCATTAACCGTTGCTTGCGGAAAATATTGAGAATTTTTTTGGCCGAACGTAGTTTCCAATAGAGACCTGTGGCAAAGAACAGGCGAAATACCAATCCGTATAGAAATTGCAAAAAGGAGATGGAACTGGGTTGGCCATATCCTAAGAAGACCTCATGATGATATATCGAAAATGGCAATTGACTGGAATCCTCAAGGCAACAGGAGAAGAGGTAGACCCGCTAACACCTGGAGAAGGCTACTAAAATCTGAGATAAGCAAAACAGGAAAAACCTGGTCTGAAATAAGACTAATGGCACAGGATAGATCTGGATGGAAGGATTTAGTTACGGTCCTTTGTTCCAACTTGGAACCATAGGAATCAATATACATGTACTGTCAGCGTCAAAATAAAGTGTACAACTGGTTTTCCAATATAAAAAGTGATATTTTAGCAAAAAATAATTAAAATTTGTAGAAGTTTATTATCATTTACAAAACCTTGGACAATGTTATTACAATTTAAAATTAAAATTTTGAAATACTTCAAAAACAACAAAATCAATACAATAAAAAAACTAATATACTCCGTTTTAAACGCGTCAAAAAAAAGTGTACAGTTTTACAATACTAAGAAAAGTGAAGTGGCTAATACTTTGATTGATTTTTTTTTGCTTTTAGGACGGCTTATAGTCTCTTTGGCATCAATTCCACCCATTTTAAAGTTAGATCAGTAGACAATTTTGGCTACCCTTTCTGCAGAATTTTATTCAGAGAGTGCTTGCTGCTAATGTTTTTTTTTTAATTTGTCTGTCCAAATGTTTTCAGATGTTTACTTGAGTTGATATCGAGCGACTATTGGGCTGATCCATCTGTTTAATGACGTTTTACAAAAGCTAAGAGTGATAGCACTCTTCACTTTAGATACTATATTTTTTTCGTTGAATTTCTTATTTCTACCTTTTATCACGTTTATTGTTTGTCCAACTTGCTTTTGTCACTTTTTGGAGCAACGTATTTTTCACAGATGACAGCAAGCTTGAAGTCTGATCAAAATTGGCAAAGTAGAAATTTAACTTTTTATAAATAACATAACCCTTTTTATATTGGAAAACAAGCTGTACACTTTATTTTGACGCTCACAGTATATTAGAGCGACTCACAAAAAAAGTGCTCGATGTACCCTTCTTTAGTCGATTTAATTAAATACGGGTCTTAGCTTTTTTTGAAATTCGTGCTAGTTCGCGTTTGGACAAAAATAAAATGGGATGGTAACTCTTCGTTTTAAATACGGCAATATGAGTATCAAATTTTTCTATTGCCCTATTTATTTAAAACGAAGGGTTACCATTCCATTGCATTTTTGTCAAAACTTCGAACTAGCACGAATTTCAAAAAAATAAGACACCCGTATGTAATTAAATCGACTAAAGATTAAAATATGTTAATTTGGCATTTTTATTACAAACAACCCCGAACAAAAAATTCAATAAACTGTTCTCTTTTAGCAGATTGTCCTTTAAAAAAGGACATGGATGATAGTCCTTGGACAAATTGTATATACAGTTGGACGCGCCTTAAAAAACCTTTCTTATGATACTCATACTGTATATGCTAGTATGAAAACAGATTCTCAAATTAACAAAACATGCAAAATTAGACCCTTTTTCAAAATAGTCTAGCTCACGAGAGGTCAAAGCTGGAGCGGAAATAATTTAAATGTCATCTTAAAAAAGGCCAATGTTCATTTTGAGGGGGGTACACCTTGCACGAATTTCGCTTCCATACAACTTGAGTCGTTCTAATGTATATACATTAGGGTGACCGTTATTTTTTTTTTTCGTATTTTCACTTGGGAAACCCCTTAGATTGATTCCAAATTAGAAAAAAACAATACATATATATAAAATTTTAGATCGTTTGCATAGTTATTAGGCGTGCCTTGAGCCCACAAAGTTTGCTAAAAATGCTATTTTTCTCACTATGGGTGGCTTTAAGTGTTCATAACTTCAGTAATATTTATTTTAGAGAAAAACCTTATTCACAAATATTCTAGGGCTATATCTTATGAACAATGTTGCTCTGCATTAGTTTTCTTTAACATTAATATTTAATCCAGAAAAAACCAAAATAAAAATTAACACCGAAATTTTCACATATCTTCGCATTTTTTGCCTGGTGATTACACTACGTGACAAATTTTCAAAAAAGTCGTGACCAAATGAATCTAACAATTAATTTTTATCTAAAATTTTCCCCTGAATCTAAATATGAAGTCAGAATTGTCAAAAGTGGAACAGTTTTTGAGATATTCCAAAATAACCGTTATTTGTGTTTTTAAAAAGATGATGTGACTGAAATGCAAATATCTTTAAAAATTTTGAACGGACTATGTATTTCTTTCTTTTTATTGAGAGGTTATAAAATTACTAAAATAAGAATGGGTTGCTAGAGAAGTTTGGTCAAGAAATGACAGAGTTATAGTGGACAAAATTCAAGCTTCATTGAAAATTTTATGATTCTGTTCAATTTTGCTCTTTTCAAGTTTTTCTTTTTAATCTAATGATTTAAAAATCCTAATGTTTTATTGCATGCGACATTAGATTATTTTAGACATATGTAGATTGGTACAAAAATGACAAACCTACAGAAGATTTAGTAAATTTACCCACATAGAAATTCAATAGCTTTAAGCTATATTTAATATTTATTTTACTAAAAATTTAGTTTTGTATATGCATTTGTTGTGTTTTTCTTTAATTTGATACAAATCGTAAAGTGGGTTAATTCAATTAATCTTCTGTAACCTTGTAATTTTTTTTACCGATCTGGATCCTATTGGACACAAATATTCGAATTGAATAGGCTAATGTCGTAAGTGATAAAACTTAAAAAAATTTTATTTTTTGGTTTAAAAAACAATAACTTGAAAAGAGCAAAATTGAACAAAATCATAAAATTTTAATGAAGTTTGAAGTTTTGTCCACTAGTTAGTAGTTAGTTAGTTAATTGTTCTTTATTTTGAATTCGTTTTAAGTAATCAAAATTGAACATACGACTATGACATGACGTCGTCTGTCGGAAAAGGTTGTTATATATATTACAAATATTGTTTTATATTACATAAAAATTAATAATTAAATTCAGTTATTAATATCTTCCTGTAGCATATCGCATTTATTATATAGCGGGATAAATATTTAAAATTGTCCTTACCATTAAGAATCAACTCATTTTCTGTTACGATAGTTTTTTTTTAAGTTTTGGAATATTATAAAAGATGGGTTTTTTATTCGACCTTTTATAATAAAAGATGGGTTTTGGAATATTTTTTGTCCTAATATAGGGCATTTGGCTATAAAATGCAGAATGTTTTCGGTTTCGTTTAGATTACATAAGGAGCATATACGGGGTCTGTTTTGCTGAAACCTTGTACTATTCAACTCAATTAATCACATCTAGCTTTAAATATATGTATAACCTAATTCTGTCATATTTGTGATTTCCAAATATGATTGCTGCTCTATGTACTTTTGTCCACTATAACTCTGCCATTTAATGACTCATCTTCACAAACGACTCATGGTTATTTAAGAAATTTTATAACCTCTCAATAAAAAGATAGAAATACATAGTCCGTTTAAAATTTTTGAAGATATTGCATTTCAGTCACATCATCTTTTTTAAAAACACAAATAACGGTTATTTTGGAATATCTCAAAAACTGTTCCACTTTTGACAATTCTATCTTCATATTCGGATTTAGGTGAAAGTTTTACATAAAGATTAGTTGCCAGATTCATTTGGTCACGACTTTGTTGAAAATTTGTCACGTAGTGTAATCACCAGGCAAAGAATGCGAAGATATGTGAACATTTCGGTGTTATTTTTTAATTTGGTTTTTTCTGGATTAAATATTAATGTTAAAGAAAACTAATACAGAGCAACATTGTTCATAAGATATAGCCCTAGAATATTTGTGAATAAGGTTTTTCTCTAAAATAAATATTACTGAAGTTATGAACACTTAAAGCCACCCATAGTGAGAAAAATAGCAATTTTAGCAAACTTTGTGGGCTCAAGGCACGCCTAATAACTATGCAAACGATCTAAAATTTTATATATATTGTTTTTTTCTAATTTGGAATCAATCTAAGGGGTTTTCCCAAGTGAAAAAACGAAAAAAAAATTGTCCATATAACTTGCGGTCACACTAATATACATATGTATATCAGACCGACTCACCTCGTATGGAGATGAAAAAAGTGATTTTGTTACCCCTCTGAAAATAAAGCTTGATATGTTTTATGATGATTCGCATTTTTAAAAAAAGGTCTTTTTTCAGTTTTTCGAATGTTTTTGTACATTGCTCCAAAACGACAGAACAACACATCTTTTAAAAAAAAGTTTCAACAAAAATAAATTTTTCTTACTCTTATTTTGTAACTTCAATTGAAGAAAAAATATTAAAAATCTATTCTTTTCTGAAAAAAAAAAATTAAATTTTAAAATATGTAGCTAGAAAAAAGGTTTATTTAAATGGATTTCAAAAGACCACTAGACTTCTCCCGCTAATCAACAAAATGAAAATTATCCCGCGATGGGTACATAAAAATAGCTAGTGTCGCGGGAAAATTGCAATAGTGGTTCTAAGTGCCCTAAAGCAAAATTTTATGCACTCTTCGACGCAACCTCCCATTTTTTCTGTGAAAATATACATATGTATGTATTTTGAATAATTATTGCTGTTTAAATTAACCCAGTTATGATTACTGTTATTATCTGCTTATCATCAATACTTAATACATATGTATTTACATACTAACATACATATGTATATTTGTACGTTTACAAATTTTATATATGTACATAGTTTTTACTACAAAGCAAAATCATTATTTAGTTTACATATGTAAATCAACTTGTCACTATTTTTCAAAGCCTAAATTCCAAAACAAAATACCTATTCTTGATAATTTGTTTCTCAATATATTTTTTTTGTGCAGGTACAATCTATTTCATATTATTTTTTTTTTTTTTGTTACTTTTAACTTTGTTATCAATTAATTTGTTGATTTAAAGTTGTTGACAGTGTGACCAGATTTTAAAATTTTTTACAGCTAAATCATTAGACAAGGACAAAAAATGCCAACATTTTTTTCTATATGTTTGTTAAAAATTTCATAATAGGATCAATTACTATATATGACGCATTTTTAACAAAATTGAAATTAATGGGATTATTTAAACGATTGGGTAAATTTAGTTAACCATTAGGCGACAGACCCAAGCAAAAAACAAACGATTTTATTTCTATGCCTTGCTTCGATTTTTATAGACCAGTCTAATTTACAGTTTAAGAAAAGTTGTGTTGTTGAAATTTTTTATTTCTTATTTAAAAATCAGTTCATACTTTTTTGCTTTTCCTTAAAATTTACGTGCAGCTTACATTGTTTCGTAGTTGTGAAAAACTGTTGCCAGAAACATTGCGGGACTTTTCCACAAAATGAACAGAGTACAACTCTATCAACATTATTTCATAGTTATTCCAAACATTTATGTATCTATTTTTAATAAACTTTTTTATTGTTAAAAACGGTTCCTTGGGGCCTCGAAAACAATAGTTGTTCTACGACTTTTTCATATTTTGCCTATCCGAAAATTTACCGTATTTTTCAGTTGTTGAAGAAAATCGCAAATTAGACCCTCCTAACCTCAAAATATGATTTAACAATGTTTACAATTTTTAAGGCAGTTAACTAGAAAACTTTACAAGCTATCCAGAAAGGTACTACTTATTAAATCGAATAAAAAATTTGGTAGAGGCAAAAGTATATAAATAAAACTTAAATATCATATAATAAAAAAAAAAAACAATAACACTAGAATTAAATTTACAACCATGTATGTATGTATGATTAATGCCCGTATAAACATTCATTGTTTGTCATGTTCGTACCTAACAGTTACCTTTACCTATTCAGTAAAACTATTTTAGAAATTTCAACGTTAATTTTGCCTTTTTGTTTTTTCCTTTTAGTTTTCATTTAAAATATGGCATCATTTCGTCAGCTCATTATTATCATGGTAATTTCACCAATAATGAGATGACGATTTGTATTTTTGTAGTTTAACCATATTGCTAAACGTGATAAACTTATATCTGAATACTACAAATTTAAATCACTGAACGCGTCTGATGTGGTGGAAGGAGCTACCGAGACCCGAGTTTACTTTAATGACAACTATTCGTCCCTTGCTAATAAATTAATGAAGATGTGCTGGAAATTAAAGAAAGAGAAGAAGATAAACGGCTATGGTATTATAAATCGTGAAAACCTTTTGGCTAAAATTACTTTGCTAAGTGGGAGTGTTAAAATTCTTAACTATTACGAATGTATCAATTATTTTAATTTAAATCACTAATAACTCTCTATGCTTAATGCTGGAGCTACTTCTTCTGTTTACTTCTCTTGTTTCTTGTTGAATGATCAAACTACATACATATTTTAGATTTTTAATTTCTTACCTTTAGTTTTTATAATTATTTTGATCCTAAAAACTTATGTAGTTAATTGGTAGGAAATTAAAGTTAATTTCTGGGGAAACCTATGTATATGACTTCTTTCATTTTCTAACTTACTTTAATAATTTTATTTTTTATATTTGATTCTTTACAACTTTATATTATGTATTTATGTTTGTACTTATGTATGTCCGTATTTATGGATGTATGTATGTATGAATGTATGTATGTATATATGTATGTATATATGTGCCTATGTATACATGTATGTATGTATGTATCTATATGTATATATGTAGGTGTATATGCATATATATTTACGTATACTGAATATCAAGGCGAATTTACACCAGGTGAACTTATCTTGCTACGTAAGTAACAGCTGATAACTAGCCTTGTGTCAAAATGATATACCGTTCTTGTGGTTCTGGGGAATCTTTTATAAATGCTATAATTATCGCTTAAAATTATGAAATTTAAAACTTTTTTAAGTTATTACATTTCAAACCACACAATTTAAAATTGAAAGCAGAATGAAATGTTTGCTTGAATTTTTGACACAACGTTGATATATTTTACAGTGTTGTAAAACGTTTTCAAAATAAGACCACCTTGTATGAATTCGCCTTGCTGAATATCAAGGTGAATTTATACAGGGTGGTCTTATTTTGAAAACGTTTTACAACACTGTAAAATATTTTAACGTTGTGTCAAAAGTTCAAACAAATATTTGATTTTGTTTTTAATTTTAAATTGCGTTTTTTGACATTTTATAATGAGGCTACTGGTATAAATTCGCCGTGCTAAATATGTTGCGTGCTACTAAGTTTATTTTTATTTATCAAGATGGCTATGTGAATAATGAATTTGTTTTCTTATAAAAAATGATTAATATCATGCCTTTTTTTATCCAAATTATTGTTACTTTTTGGCTCCCGCAGAAATATATGTATTGTCTTAAATATGATGACCGTTAATAATAACCTTGGTCCTATAGCTGGGGATACATCAATTTTAAATGAATGGCTTTCTTCTTTGTCCGGAGTCTTAAATATCGGTCATATTAATGCTCAGAGTTTATGTCCTTCCGTATCATCGACTAAACTAGAGGAATTTAAGCACATCTTTCAAGGTTCGTATCTTGACATTATTGGAATCTCTGAGACTTGGTTTAAGCCTCATTTGTTGTCACAATCATTGGCGCTTCCTGGTTATGATCTTGTAAGAAATGATCGGATGAGGGATGCGGGTGTTGATGGGAGTAGTGTTCCGATAAGGGGAGGTGGCGTTTGCATTTATATTTCTAATAAGCTCCGTTACCGTATTGTTTTTCGTGGTAAACGCGTTGGAGTCTGTGAATCTTTATTTATTGAAATTTTTGGTAATGGAACTTCTGTAATTATTGGTGTTGTTTATCTACCCAGTGGTGACATTAATGCTTTTGAGAGTATTCATTGTGATTTGTTCGATCGGTATACTAATATTGTTATTATGGGCGACTTCAATTATAATCTTTTTGATATGGTCAAGTCTTGTAATTTACGTTCCTTGATTTCGAGATGTGGTCTTCATTGTGTTCATAATTCTCTACCCACTCACTTTTTCTTACCAAATGGTACAACGTCTTTATTAGATTATTTTCTCTTGAGCCAACCTTCTAATGTAGTATATAATAACCAGGTGCAGTTCCCATTTTTTTCATCACACCATAGTTTTATCTTTGCTTCTATTAAGTTTTCCTCTCAATTACGCAGTTCCTGGGTTGAATTTAAGA
This sequence comes from Pollenia griseotomentosa, assembly GCA_963931875.1. Taxonomy (NCBI): domain Eukaryota; kingdom Metazoa; phylum Arthropoda; class Insecta; order Diptera; family Polleniidae; genus Pollenia; species Pollenia griseotomentosa. The sequence continues at coordinate 87,774,851 of OZ007562.1, forward strand.
ATTATAGACTAATCGATAATGGGGCCTTTACTGAGTATTTTGAACAATTTGATATATCTCCGATTTTTAGTACGAATGATGTTGATTTTCAATTGTCTGCTTTGGACAGTTTAGTGAATGGTCTTCACAATTTAGTTCCGACATCAAGACTTCTACCTAGAACAAATAATTTTGGTTGGATGAATTCTAGGGATATCTTGCAGGCAAGATCTCAAAGGGATCTTGCCTATAGAGCATATCTTCGGGATCGTACTGGTGAGAATTGGAGGATTTACTGCAGGTTACGTAACAGGACTAAATCTGTGATTAGGAAAGCACGTCGAATATATGGCGAGAGTTTGTTCAATGGGACTGATAATGGTCAATTGTGGAATAGAGTACGTAGGTTGGGATTGGTTGGTAAGGGTGAGGTTGGGGGAAATGAATTGGATGTTGAAGAGGTGGCCCGTATGTTTTCGGGTAATCTTAGCCAAAATGGTGGCGGCGAGGTTGATTTGAATGGTTTTGATGATATTGCCGACTCATTTTCGTTTATCCCGGTTACCGAGTATGATCTTTTAATAGCTTTGAATTCTATTCGATCAAATTCAACGGGTCATGATAGAATTCCTGTAAAATTTATTAAGATTATATTTCCTCTTATATCTTCTATTCTTCTTCATCTTGTAAATACTATTTTAACTTGTTCAAAGTTTCCTGTTTCTTGGAAACTTGGAAGAATCGTACCTATTCCTAAGAATGGACATTTTGATAGGGATAACTTACGACCAATATGTATCTTGCCGGTAATGTCTAAGATAATTGAGAATATAATGAAGACGCAGATACTTACTCATTTTGAGGAATCCTCTTTAATTCACCCGAGTCAATTTGCTTTTCAGCGTAATCTTAGCACTACCTCACTACTCTTATCCCTTACGGAGTCAATTAGGAAAAAAATAGATAGTAACAAGAATTGCACTTTGGTTTCTTTGGACCTTAGTAAGGCTTTTGATCGTATTAACCATTCCATTCTCATTCTTAAACTCAGGAGATTTTTTAATTTCTCGAAAATGGCATGTAAACTAGTATACTCTTATTTAACTGATCGCTATCAGTATGTATCATTGAATGGTTATGACTCCAGTACAAGTCATGTCACCTCTGGTGTGCCGCAGGGCTCTGTACTGGGTCCAATATTTTTTCTTGCCTACGTCAATGACGTTGTGTCATTGCTTGGGAATGATATTTGTGAGCCTTTTGTCTTTGCTGATGATGTGTTCTTATTGTTCTCTGATGATACTAGGGACATGTCTAAATTGGAGATGAATTTGAATGATCACCTTTCTTCTGTGTCTAATTGGATGTACGTAAACGAACTTGAGATAAATCCTAATAAGACGAAGGCCTTGAGTTTTCATTTACCTAATCGGAGTGTCTCTTTATTCAGGATATTTATCAATGGACAGGCAATAGTTTTTGTTGAATCTCTCAAATGTCTTGGTGTTATATTTGATTCCAAACTAAGTTTTAATGAACACATAAACTTTATTGCAAATAAAACTTGCCTTATCTTGAGGAGGCTTTATTCGTTAAGAGCTTATACACCTGGGCATGTGAGATATAGACTCGCCTTTTCACTTATCATGTCTCAAATTAACTATTGTCTTGAAGTATATTCTGCTACGTGGTCCTATGGTTTGAGGATTATTGAATCGACAATTAGGAAGGTGGTTCGTTATGTATTTGGTGTAAATGTTTGGGAACATGAGCGTACTTCTGTGCTTACTTCTGTTTTTTTGAAATGTAGCTTTCGAAACTATCTAGATCTACGTGTTTTACTTCATTTCTACAAGATCATAAAAAATGGTAGACCAACATTACTTGTGAATGAATTTTCATTCACCAACTCGATGCGTAATATTCAAATTTATGTTCCCTTGGGACATCATACTGTATTTGATCGATCTTTTGTGAAACGGACTCATCATGCCTGGAGTGTACTTCCAAATGATCTTAAGCTTTTTTCTTACTCGTATTATACTTATAAGAGAAAGCTTCTTGCCTACTTTAATTATGACCTCTAATAATTGTTTTCTTGTATACCCTTGGCTATGGGAATAAGTTTTTTACTTATAATTTTATATGCTCATAATTTTCGACAATACATATATATAGGCTGGGGAGCCAAATTTATCGATTTATGTATTAACATATTTTGTTTTTTTTTACTTTACTTCATATTATTTTTGTTATATCTTTTCTAAAACATAGTTAATAATTGTACAATACATATTTATTGGCCATGAAGGCTTTCTTTGTATTGATATTTAATAAATAAATAAAATAAAATAAATAAATAAATAATTTTAAAATTAACTGTCAAAAATCTATGGTGTAACATACACTACAGTTTAAAAATAATTAACATTGCTATATTCGGCAATGCCGTATCTTATATACCCTGCACCATGGTGCGATAAGAACAGAAATATGTATATATGTATACCCTTCTTTAGATATAAATAAATTTATTTTACGCCACGCCAAATTCTCCACTGCCGCCCACATTTAAATGCCATCCTTAAGTTATTCACTCTACAATTTGTTTTCTCCTAAGTGTACTGACCAATTTACCTAATAAAAATAAAAATGGCATAGCAGCGCAGAATTCGTATTCGGTTGAAAACGGTTCGAAGGAAAACACGCTGTATTTTGAAGGAGCCTAATATGTCCAACAAAAAAATAGTTGAAGAAAAAAAAAATTTTTTTTTTGATGCATTGCTACCTATAGAATTTTTATCCTGAAATTAATATATAATTTTTTTTATAAAACTTCATATATAAATTCAATTTGAACATTACAATGTGAAATTTCCTTCTGCTTTTATATCGTTATAATTAGGGATGTAACGATACGGTTTTTTGCCGATATGGTACCGATACTCACACAAAAATATCGCCGATATCGATATCGATAACGAATATTAATATTTTTGTTTAATAAACAAATTATTCCCAACTTTTCCGCAGAAAGATGATTTCGCAACTCGTTCGAACCAGACCTCAAATGCGACAGAACTGAACTAATTTGAAAAACTTATGAATTCCTGCGCCATCTCCTCAAGTTTACATAATATGCCATTGCGCCCGTGAACAAGCGGTTCTGCATCTCTAGAAATATTAGAAAATCTAAGGTATCTTTGGACTTCTTCTTTAGTAGAATCACAGCATAGGATGGAAAGAAGCTTATACTCCTCGGATTCTCTTATTTTTTCACAAAACTTCCAAAGGCCATTGTAGACTTATCAGATAGGACGTTTTTTCGGTACGATTTAAGTCAATTGTCTTTAAAATATTCGAGCATTGTATCAAGGGTCAAAAATTGTAGATAAACAATCAGAGCTGTAAATGAATCATTAATTTTTGAATCAATTCGCGAATCATTCATGCAATGAATTAGCAAATTTTGAATTCCTTTCCTTTCACACAAAAAAAAATGAATTGAATGAAATTTTAGTCAATTCAAATGAATTACAATTAATTTTTAATTCAAATGAATTTGTCAAATGAATTGCAATTCGTTTCCAATTCAAATGAATTTGTAGAATGAATTGCAATTCGTTTTTAATTCAAATGTATTTGTAAAAGTGAATTGCAATTCATTTTACAGATTCATTGGAATTGAATTGATTTTGAATTAATTTAAATGAATTAGAGAAAAGAATCAGCAATTCATTTTCAACTCATTTGAATTGAATTGATTGAAATTTGAATTTATTTTGTATTGGAATGGAATTGTCAGGTATCGGCAGAGTAGGAGTTAAATTATTAGGTATAGGCGAAAATCCTAATAAAATGGAAAAAATTTTTTTTATTTGCTAAAAGAAACTTACATTTTTTTTTATCAAAAAGTGTGAAAATATTGTTAAAAGTGTGTTTAACAATAAAATTTTGTTTGAATAATCTCATATTTGTATATTGTGGAAAATTTCTTTTTTAAAAATTTTTTAATCGAATTTTAAAGATTTGTTTACTTTTTGTATTGAAAACTTCCAACTGCAATAAAAATGGTAAATTTTAGTAACTCCCCCTAGAATTGCTCTTGAATTTGATTGATTGCAACTCATTTTTGATTTCATTCATTTGAATTACAATTCATTGTTCTAATTCATTTGAATGAATTCAAAATCAATTTAATTCAAATGAATCTGTAAAATGAATTGCAATTCACTTTAACAAATTCATTTGCATTGGAAACGAATTGGAATTCATTTTACAGATTCATTTGAATTGAAAATGAATTGCAACTCATTCTACAAATTCATTTGAATTGGAAACGAATTGAAATTCATTTCTGACTAACTCGTTTGAATTGATTCAAATTTAATTCAATTCTTTTTTTTCTGTGAAAAAAAACTAATTCAAAATTTAGCTAGTTCGTAATACATTAAAATCAAAAAAGAATGATTTAATTTACAGCTCTGTAAACAATAGGCTTCTTTATTAACTAAAGCCTAAAATCTTTTATTTATACATAGCTAATGCTAAGTAAGCCGGTTAATTTTGAAACTTCGAACTATTTTCCATCTTCGTTGATTCATTTATTATATGAAACAATTGCATTATCTATTCTGTTTTAATTATATATTCTGCGTTTTGAACGTGTTATTTCTATTAGTTGCTATGCAAAAAATAAGCATAGAAAATTAAATTATTTTTTCAAAAATACTGCAAAAAATTATAAAAAAGTATAGTCGTATCGACAGCAAAATATCGCCGATACCGATATATCGGAAAATATGAAGTATCGCCGATTTTTCGGTATCGGCATTCGTTATTTCCCTAGTAATAATTTAATGGCAAATAATTTCTACAATCATTATTAGGGCCTTTCTTAAGAAAATAATTATACGTTTATACCTATACGAAATTTCTTTTTGAGTGTAACTTATTTAGTCAAAGCTTATTAATTTAAAATACATATAATTTGAGTTTAGTCAATGACACTATTTCTCCAAAAATAAAACTGAAAAAAGCTTAAAACGTTTAATAAAAACGCTAACTAAAATGACAAATGCTAAATGAAAATTATGCATGCAGTTAAATCAAAATTTTGAATGTTAAATTTAGCTGGCAAAATGGTAACACTGGTTGTTGAACGTACTCTTTTCACTTTTCTTGAGACTGTTGTGTATTTATTCAATACAACTTTATTGCTTATTTCATCTCGCTTTACCTTTTTCAAATATATTTGAATATGTATGTATGTTCATAGGTATATACAAAAATTGTGTGTTTGTTACATCCCAATTGTGTGTGAGAATACTCGCTCCATATGGGTACGACAACGTCACAGTTACTTATCGGGGGCATTAATATATGTACATACATGTGTGTGATTTCTTATTTCATGTTTTTTTGTTTCTGTATAATCATTTTAAACTGGTATAATATTTCTGTAGGATTTCTTCTGTTGTTGTTTTTATTTAAAATGTTTGCCATCAGGGCTGTCAAACATGGCGATTTCTCACCAAACGTGGCAGTTTTTTTAACACATTTGGTGATTGCGTTTGGAGACTTGGCGAGGTTAAATATGGTTGGCGAATATTTTGGCGATTTGGGAAATCATTTTTTTGAAAAATTTTCTATTTGCAATATTTTATGAACCATTATTGCTTCCATAAATTAATAAGCATTAAATAATACACTTTAATCAGTAAAAAGTATATGTATGAGTGACAATACGAAGGTTTGTTTTTTGATGATAAATTGAAAATATTTCCATATTTCACTTTTTGTTGAGAAATTTTTTATAAAAAGCAATTTTTTAAATTATATGGGTAATTCCATGTGAAATCGAACAAGAGTGGGACCCGACCCATTTGGACTTTAATGACATTTTATCCCTGCAGCGCGTAGGATGCTCTTAGATGGGTCAAATGTATAACCAACCCCACTTTATTATTTACTGCGCAATTTCGGTTTTTTTTTTTAGTTATTTCAATAAGCTAAACCTCCTCCATTTTCGAAATCACGTTACATCTAGAATACAAGAGATACCTTAAAAAACCGTTAGCACCACTGGATTCAGCATGCCCGAATTAGGTTAAACTCCCAAGTGCCCGGCTTTTTTTGTTTTTTGTAACTAGCACAGTGTACTCATTGTTCAAAATTACAATATTAAAATTCTTTTTTAAGATTATTTTTTAAAGGTTGCAAAAATCATATCTTAAAAAAGAAAAAAACACCTTTTTCATAGTTTCAGGATTCTTAAAGAACGATTTGAGGTATTATATATAAAAAAAAAACAGCCAAATAACAAAATAGGTTTTTGACTTAGTCCGTTTTAAAAAATTAATATTTTGCAGATATGTATTACATTAAAAAAAATTTTTTTTTTTTTTTAATATATGGGTGTTTCTCTGGTTATGCACGCGACATTTGTACGCGTTTTATTGTGTTTGAATATTAAAAAAATAGAAGTGGATTGGAATTTTAGAATGAATTCTAGAATCGTTACATTGTTTGTGATGAGTTCTTTCTAAAAAGTATATAGGTATAATGGTAAATTGAGCACTGGGTACTCAAATGCCATGCAATCAAAGTTGACTTACTCACGTGACAAAAATAGAAGTGCCTTTTAGGACCGTAAGAAAAAGTGCGAAAGTAAGTGAATTGTAGGAGGTTTTTATTTCGGAAAAAATGTTTTTATAAAGGTTAGTAATGGGCCTTTATAATCATGTTTTGTTCAAAAGCAACTATGCATGGGTTGGCGAAGAAAAAAATAAATTGTAAATTACGACATTACGCACGTGACACTTTTTACATATATGTTTTTTTTTATTATTATCACCATGCAGATTCCCATAAATATCTTCAAATTTCCTTAACAAGCAACTTAATACTCAATTGACAATTGATTGTAATGGAGAGATAATGAAGAAAGAGTGTACAAATAACATATTTTTTGCATGTAAAATAAGTACATAAAAATGTCTTTAGAAGTAGAAAATATAAGAAAATATAAAATTTTCCAGTTTCCAGCGCAATTTCCTCAAGTAAAACAGCTGAGATAGACTATGAAACCATTCTTTTATAACAACATAGATTTTTTTATAATAATAAACAATAAAAGACGATGATTATCAACATTTAATTTTTTCATCCTGGTAGACCATTCTGGAGAAATGCCCATATGGTTTGTAGCCCCAAGTATTTTCTTTAAAATGACATAAAAATAATATTCGTATGTAAAGAAGTTTTCGAGATATTAAAGAAATAAGCTCAACACACTTGGCTAATTCGGCAAAATTATGACATTTTGAATATGACATAACTTTTGAAAAAAAAATTTAATTTTTAATTTTTTTTTCGTTCATATATGTTCTAATGGGATAAAAGGAACCTTCTCACCAAATTTCATTAAAATCGAAATGGTTCGGGTCCCACTCTTGGTCGATTTGACATGGAACTACCCATATATTTTTTTGTACATATTTTGATGATTTTTAACTTAAATATTATACTAGCTTTTTTTTTTTGTGTAAACAAAGTTAAATTTTTTAAAATAAAATAAAAATAAATTTATAAGAAGTAAAAGTGAAAAAAGTACAAAAGACTTGGCGATTTTTGACCTCCGGTTTGGCGATGGAGCTCAAAAAAATCTGACAACACTGTTTGCCATACCTTACTTTTTTGTTCCCCTTTAATTTTTTTTTTTGACCAATAAATGTGAGAAAGAGCTGAACAAGAGTAAAATTTAAATACTAGCAAAGATAGACAAAAAGAAAAAAAGAACAAGACAGACTTAAAATGTTTATTAAAAAAAGTAATAATTATGTACCTATGTATATGATAGATAATAAACAACAAAGATTAATATTATTAACACTTTATTCGTAAAGTAAATAAAGATATCAAACAAACTGCGATATTTTAAAATGGACACAATACTTTTGTAGTTATTTAGATAGGTATTTCAAGTCAGAGACAAAAGTTTAAATAGGTACCTACTCACTTAAAATTTGGAGTTTAAGGAAAACTAAAGTTTTTCCGAAAATTTGGGGTATGCAGTTTTATTTCTCTTGATTGATAATAAAAAAAATATTGACTTAAATGTAAAAAATAACGAGAACAAAAGTTTAAATACAAAGGTATTGAATTGAATCTCTGAAAATCTTCTAAATAAATTTGTTTCTAAATAAAAAAAAAAAATTGTAACACTCCACTACTAAACGAAGTGCGGCTTACGTTATCTAGAATTACTAGGTATTTCCAAAAACAAAATAACAAATCTTAAAATGTATGAACAAATAACAATTTTTTAAAACTTGTGTTTTTGCTTAAAATAAAAAAGTTGTTTTATACTGTACGCCAATATATCGCTCATTTGCCGCAACGTCGTCATAACTCAAAAAAAAAAAAAAAAAATAGGTAGGAATGTACCTACATATCGTTACCTAAAACGCAAAACGCCCTATCTAACATTTTGAAAATTTTACAGGAGAAGCAAATTACTATTCAAAATGTTAATTGATAAATTGCCTAAAACTGCTTATAATTTATTTTCCTTCTATTTTTCTTGTAAAACCTACCAGTTGTTTTGACAATTGACAATGTTGCATAATATACAAACTGTTAGTAAGGTCTTTTAGCGTGTATCCATATAGTCTTTTGTAGATAGGGCCGTTTGTTTTTTGTTAATAAAAGCTCTAATTTTGTTTGAAAGATTCCAAAATTTATTGTGGACATTAGTGTTGATGCAGTTCATCAGATTTCATGAAAAAGTCGATTTTTTATTTTTTGTTAGTTAGGGCCTTTTGCGTTTTAGGTAACGATATACATATGTATTTCGAAAAAAGTGTTTAGAGTTTTTAATTGCTCGCACCACTTACACTGCAGTTACACGCTCAAGTTTTTCTTGGTAGCCTTTTACATATACTGTTTGTCAAAATTTGATAGTTGTGACGTAGGCTGCATTCAATTTTTGAGCAATTTACTTTCAAGGTGTCATCAAGAAAACAATTTATAAAGACAAACGAAAAATTAGCTCACTTACCTTGAAATATGCTGTTTTCCTAAACGTAAATTGAAACACTCACTGAAAAGAGAATTTTAAAGGCAAGTTCGGTGGTCGACTTGTCAAAGTTTGTATACAAACAATTTTTTTATGTAAACAAACCAATTTTTTTTGCTAGCAATTTTTTTTACAACCCGACCACAGAAGCAGTGTTGTTGTAGAGTTTACCTCACCTTCTAGTCAATTCGTCTTGTGCAAGTTCGTTTCAATGTTTAAAAGTATGAGTGTATTGGTAAAAAAAGTGTGAGTGTATTAAAACTTGATAGGCAAAACTTGATCGTGTAACCCTCATGTTAGAAAAAGTAAGGACTCATTCTCTTCAAACGGGGAAAGTATAAAAGATATAAAAATGAATTTTAGTTTAAGAGGACATAATGCTATTAATTGAGCTCAATTAAGCAGATATTTTAACTTTACTGTAAAGGTTGTACAAATGAGCGTTATTTTAGAAACATTTATGCTGCGCATCGGTGCGCCTTACTGAGCTACTTAAACAAGAGCGGCAAGCGTTTTCTCAAACATGAAAATTCTATTTCAAATACAATTTCAATAAAACAAACCGACATATCGATCTGTCAATTAAAATTTTCCATCCGGGTGGTGTATAATTCGCATTCTTTTTGTTTGTTTTAAATAAATTGTAGTCAAATGAGAAGTTTTTACATACAAAAAAGCTTGCCGCTTTTATTTAGGTAGCTCACTTAGAAGTTCTGTACGAATAAGTACCAACAATCGTTGAGTTTGCCAACGAAAAACGATTCGCGACTTCTGGTATAACATTTTTGCTCTTCTTTTTGCCATTGTTTTATGTGCTTTTGTAAACGCCCAAATACATTGATCAAAATACTCATCAAGCATTGTGGTAGTATTAGTGAAAATGTGTTTTTGTATGTGTGACACCGACAACGCTTGATAAAAATCAAAAAATTTAGATATGACGGCGAATATTACGTCCAGCACACGTACACGTTGAATTCACCGGCTGGACAAGCATTTGACAAGTGCATTTGGGCCTTTAGAGGTGTTCTAATGTCGTGATTTGCTAGGCGTGAGTCAGACATTAGTACGGCCTGGAATATATTTAACATTGTAATGATTTGAAAAAACGAGTGCGTGAAAATAAAAATTAAATTCTCACGCACTAATGCACTAACCAATAGGAGTGGTGACAGGACCCCGTCCTGAAGGACTCTCTGTTTAACTCTACAGTGTTTCGAGCATTTGTCTCTTAACTCCACAAACGACTGCCTGCCACTCCGTTAATTCATTATCTATCTTCGTGTTGTTGGGCATTGTGGACTGCAGGCTGTTTTGCAAGAATGTGCCGTAACTAACAGTGTCGAATGCCTTCGACAAGTCAAGTGCCATAAGGATAGAACGTTGACAAGGCCTCTGCTGGTTTAAGGCCTGTAAGATCCTGTTAAATTTTTTTAGTTGCAATTGTTTTAGAACTGAGGCCACTTTATAATTACATTTTGTAAAGTGTATTTTTTACATAGTCCTCCCAGGAGGTTGCGCACATGCGTATTGAGGTTGTGCACTTTCCTTGTCGTTGCATTAAACTGGGAGGGTTTTAAACGACTGCAGCCGAGTGGTACTATGGAAATCTATAGCCGCAAGGATTTTTGAGTACTAGACTAGTCCAGGACGTGTATTTGTTTGTAGGGGAGGAAGATCTTAAAAATTTTAGGTTCTGAAATTATTTTCGTTCAGACAGGCAATAAAGTCGTTCTAAAGTGATTAAAAAAAACTATGTAGGTAACTAAGCAGTATTTTACGGGTCCCTATTACGGTTCACAACTCAACTCAGTTGAGTGTAAATCAGAAAACTGGTTGTGTTGAGTTGTAATTTTTTGATGTTTTCGTTCGCCGCAATATAGCAAAGTTGTAAACCATAATACAAATATTAAAAAATTTCAACTCAACTGAGTTGAGTTGTGAACCGTAATAGGGGCCTACTACATAAACAAAATACGAAAAAAGATTTTCGAATTGCGGTCATATGTTATCCAATTTTTACTTTAAAAATAATCCAAAGATTTTTGAAATAATATTGATTGCTGAATCACTTTATTAAACTTTTTAAAAGAAATCCTCTTCTTATTTTGATACAGTGTTTTTATCTGTTCCTTAGTTTTTTAAACTAGAAACTCAGAATAACTTCTTCTAATCCAAACTAAAATTATATTTTAAATAAATATGCATGTATATCGATACATAAGATGCAAACGGCCCTATCTTACATTTTGCAGGAGGAGCAAAAAACCATTTAAAATGATAAATTGATAAAATTCCATAAACTGTTCATAATTTACAATATTGCACATTATGCAAACAGTTATGCCCAATTTTCAGGATAGTAATTAAATCTGAATTAAGTTAATTTTTATAAAAACTTAAATCGTATTTAAATACAGATTGATTTTTTGAGTTTTATTTTAAAAGTCTTATTTAAATAAGATAAAAGTATGGTAGCACTACTAAATACAAAAAAATATCATAAAAAAGTATAATTATTTACAAGGTGGTCTCAAAAAACAGCTGATTGTTATTGCTTTGCCTCTTGTTGTTGTATTGTCGTGATATTGAGGCCACCTTGCTAAAATATTACAATAGAAACTTAAGTTGAAATTAAGTGTACCACATCGGTGAATTAAGTTTGATTTAAGTATTTAGTAAAGAAGAGAATTTTGTACTTAAAACGATTTTAAACATAAATGTGTTTTAATATCAATCCTGAAAATTGGCTATTGGTAAGGTATTTTATTTTGGTAGTAAAATCGCTCATTTTTGTAAAAGATTTTACATTTTTTTGTGGACATTTGTGTTGATGCAATACATCAGCCTTTTTTAAATCTGTTTGTTGGCTATAGCCGTTTGCGTTTTTGGTAACGATATTATTTTCGGTTAAAGAACTTTAAAAAATTTAATAGGGAGCAGCTTTATTTTTTTTTTTTTTTTTAAATTTTGCTAATAAATAATATTTCTTATATTTTAGACTGATTTATGCGGTATTAAATGGCGCAAATTTGTTAACAATGAGCGACCAAATGCATCCAGTGATCCACTGGATGATCCAATATTACGCTCCTATTCTAGATGTATGCAAGCTGACATTCTATGCGTCTGGAGACGTGTTCAGTCTACCAGACAAGATAACTCGGATCCAAGCGCAATGTTTGATGTAGTAAACACATCAAAAGTGCATCCACCACTGTCACTAGCTGCCGCCAAAGAATTATGGATATTTTGGTATGGTGAAGAGCCGGATTTAACTGATTTGGTGGATGCTGATTTATTAAAAGTTGCAGGTAAGTTTCTAAAGTAATTTATTTCATATTGCCCACCATTGGGGACTCCAGATTTCTTTTACCCGATTTACAATTGAATTTGAATTAGAAAAATTTGGTTAAAGAAAAAATTCTCGTGTAATTTTTAATCATAGTTGGGTTAATTAGCTTTATATAATAAGTTAAAAAAACAAAAACATTGCCTGACATTTCAAGGCCATATAGAAAGAATTTTCAACAAACTGAAGCTTATTTACAGTTTGAACACAACTGATCGATTTTCAGTCGATTTTTTAATTGCATCATAATCGAATATTTTAGGAAATAAGCTTCAAGGGGAAAATAAACGCATATGAGCTAATTTTTCAATAATTTATTTATTTAAAATTTAGTAAATACATTATTGTAATTATAAGCTATAGCAACTAGGCCATAAGCTAAGATTTTTTTCAATCATTAATGATACACTACTTGTGAGAAATAGCATCCTACCGATGAATTACCACAAAGTGTCATTTGTGAAACAATTTGCTGATTCCTTATTGAGCATATGAATGAATCATATGTGTATCCTTTTTCAATCGCTTAAGTTATTAATCAGTTTTTAATCTCAAAAGCGAGTCCATTCGGGTCAGGTGATTCTTACAAAATTAAAACCCAAATGCTAGCTGAGCTAGAATTTTATATCATAATCGAAACTTTTAGGAATCAGCTTCACGACCAAAATAAAAGCACATGAGCTTATTTTTCTATCATAAATGATACTCTTTTTGTGAGAAAATGGTACCATACCGATGAATCACTGCAAAGAATGATTTGTGATACAATTTTCTGATTCCTTTTTGAGCATATGAATGAATAATTCTTTTTAATTGCTCAATCAATACTTCAACATATCAATGAATCCTTCTTAAATCGCTCAAGTGATAAATCAGTTTTTAATCATAAAAAGTGATCTGAGTAGACTCATTTAGGTGATTTTTACACAAAATATCCTTCCAAATACCAGCTGGGATACAATATTTCATTGAAATCATCACACATAGAGATCATAGTAAGTTATTTAATTACACCTATAATTTCTACATTTCGTAACTTTAATTTAGAAAAGTCGTATCTAACATTTTTTTAAGGTTGAGCATAAAACTTGATAAAAAAGAAAATATAAAAAAGCTCATGGCTATTTTTAGAACTAAAGGAAATGTAGAACCTTTTCTTCTTATAGTTTTAAAACTATACGTTATCATTTTTAAATATACTTTTTTTATCAAGTCTTATGCCTCAAACTTAAAAATATTTCTTATGTAAGATACATACGTCTTTTCTAAATTAAAGTAACGATATTCTTATTAAATTAAGGCTCCGATTATGGTTTACAAAACTTATTATTTTTAAGTTGGTATATTTTAAATTGCGAGTTCGTTTTAAAACATTTATCTTTCAGTGTTGTAATATAAGCTGTCTGTTTTAATTTTTTCTAATTTTCGTTTACAACACTTATATTTAAATGTTGTTACAACTGCCAAAAACTTAAAACTGTTGATTTGGTATTGTGTTGTTAACTATTCAAACTGTAAAGTAAAAATAAAAAAAAATTTGTATGTTCTAATATAAGATTTGTTAAAAAAACATTTATTATAATTGTTTACAATAAAAATACTATACATATTATAGGCTATGCCGAATTTTATATACCCTTCACCATGGTGCGATAAGAACAGAAAGTATTATAAATGGCCACTAATTGTTGTTTAATATCCCCAATTGAAAATTTTAATCCTTTCAACAAAGTGTTTCAACATATGAAGTTTTAGAACCCCAAATCTGGCAGCCCTGATTGCGGATTTTCCAGTACATACATACATAAGTATCTATACATAGTGGGTGGTATTATTTATTCCGTTCCGCAAGTGCGGAAAGCAATTTTTGTGCGGAAGCCAAATTTGTAATTATTCATTCCGTTTGTGCGGTATCCTTCCGTTGTTGCGGTATCATCTCTACCATTGCGGTATTGCCATATTATTGAAACAGCAATATAGATATTTTTCGCCATTTTGCTTACGTTTAAATTTTACAACGAGAAGTTGACGGAAGGAATAAAAATGTAAGAAATATTAAAAAAAAAACCATTTAGTTTTGTTATTTAAAAAAAATTATTTTTATTTATTATTTGTATATTTTACAGAAATTAGTTTAATAAAAAAAATATTGCTCACAAAAATTTCAACTGGTTTAAACCAACAGCTGACACAATAGCTCTGTTTCTTTACTCTAATTTTGGATCCCTCGTGATCCCAATTTATACGAAACGCGTTCCCGTACTTTAAATTTGTGCAAATGAGTGCGGGCTTGAGAGAATAAAATTCTTCTTCTTGCACAAAACCGCCCAGACTTTTTCTTCGTGCAAATTGTGTAAATTGTCAAACAGCTGTAAAACATAAACAAAACAAAAAAAGCAAAGATTAAAAGTTCATGATCCAAATTCTGGAAAAAGGGTTGTGGAATAAAATAATGTACTTAAATAGATAGTTTTGTACTGAAATATTATGGATACAAAATTGTAGGTCTTCTAAAAGTGTTTGTTTTGTTTTATTTTTGTTAAAAGTAGTTTATTTCTACAGCCAACATAAAATTTTTCAAAAGTGGCGCAAATTTTTTTGTGTTTTAAACACTGTCAAAACACTAAATTTTTATTTTGTGCTTTAAATTGTGTTTTTTCTGTTCACGTACTTTTGTGTAATTTTGTCTCTTTATGAGAGAAATTTATGCTTGTTCTCATTTGCACGAACTTTACCCAAAAAGTGAAGAAACAGAGCTAATATCAACTCAGAAATTATTAAAACAGGGATGTTAAAAATTTATTGCGGATAGCTTATACCGCAGGAATGAATAATCGCAATTTGCATATCGATCGATATTTATTTCCGTCGAATTATCCTTTCCGAGCGGAATCAATAATACCACCCAGTATCTATAATTCTTTTTTCGTGTTTTTATGAGAAAACTATGTTATTTTTTTTCTATATATTTTTTTCTATTTAAACTTTTGGAATGCAAACATAAAACGACTAAAATTTTTAATGTTTTCTGATTATCAGTTTGACCAGATCGAAACCTGACATTAGACAAAGCTAAAAAATGCTGTAAATGATTTAAAAAATACTAAAATAAATACAGTAGCTTTCCGGTTTAACGAACCAGTACTTTGTCAGGCCTGTTCGTTAAACTAAAAAGTTCGTTATATGCCATACTTATGTCTAGTACCCATGTTTTGAATAAATAAATGAGTAGAAATGTATTATTATTTATCGTTTATTTTGAAATATGTTTTGAGATCTGTATAATATATTAAAAAAAAAAATAAAAAAAGGGTATAATTCATTACACTGGTACCATTAAACCTAAAATAATTTTAATAAAAAATCAATTTCCTTGAAAATTTTACATAAAAAATTTGTCGAGTAATGTTTGTTTCTTTAAAACAAAAATAATTTTGTTTAGTGGCATCTTCCTGAAGTTCTCTTAACAGCAATAAAGTTGACAAATTAGCATTATTTTGTTGAGAATATTGAATACAAATTACGAAGCTTTTGATAGCACATATGTGTTTGATTTGTTGCTCCAAATGTTCTTCATGGTCGTGTACTTCTATATCATGGTTATTATTTTCAATCATCCACAATTTTTAGTTTTTCTTTTAAAAAATGTCTCTTTCTTGTACTCATTTTTATGTACACACTACGAAAGAATATGTAAAGGTAGAAGTACATAACACGCGTTAAATCGTCGACGTATGCCGTGCGTTTAAAAACTTAAGCGCATGAAAAATTGCAAGTTACACAACGCGCTTTACAAAAGCCATTCCTGTCAGCTGTTTTTTATTTGTTTACTTATTTGTACATTAAAAACGGATTCGAAAGTAAATCAAGATTTTATTATTTTATTGAATTTATTCTTTTATATAAATATTGTATGTTTTTTTAAGCTCTTCAATAAGTTTTTCTTTAATGATGCACAATTTTGTTAAATTATTATTTTTATTGTCAGCTGATTACTTGTCAAAAATACACAACGCGTTAAAAAGTTCAAAGTTAACCAACTTTCTGACGCAAACGCGTCAAAATATTTTGCATGAAGCTTGATCTATGAAAATACACTAGGGGGATTTCATGTCAAGTGACCCAATTTTGAAATCGATGTCTTCCGATTTGGATGAAATTTGCACCAAGGTTAGTCCTATTGGATAGTAGTTTAGACACAAATTTTCAACAAGATCGGTCTAAAAGTTTCTGAGTTAGTGGGGGTCAAAATTTGACATTTTGGCCATACAGGTGTTCTTTCTTATCCATGTAACTTATTACCTATTGGTGTTAGCAAAATTTGTCCCAAGTAGCTTCGATAGCTATTTGATCCATCTTTTGAAAAAAATTTTTTTTGTTTTTTTAAAAAATTTTTTTTATTTTTTTTTTTTAAATTTAAAACTTTTTTTTATTTTTTTTTTTAGCGGGTATGTTTTTTTTTTTTTTTTTTTTGTTCAAAAGAAAGCTTATGTCTTTTCCTTTAAGGTAGTTTTGGTCCCTTTTTGGGATGCGAGCGGCTTATGTATAAAAAAAAATAATTTCTAACTCTAGACAAGGGTTTTTCAATTTTTAGCATATGCAGTGTTCTTTCTCATCCATTTAACTTATAAGCTATTAGTGTTAGCAGAATTTGTCCCAAGTAGCTTCGATAGCTATTTGATCAATATTCTGAAAAATTTTTTTTTTGTTTTTTTAAAACTTTTTTTTTTAAATTTAAAATTTTTTTTTTAAATGTAAAATTTTTTTTTTATATTTTTTTTTATCCGGAATGTTTTTTTTTTTTTTTTTTTTTTGTTCAAAAGAAAGCTTATGTCTTACCCTTTAAGGTAGTTTTGGTCGCTTTTTGGGATGCGAGTGGCTTATGTATAAAAAAAATTATTTCTAACTCTAGACGAGGGTTTTTAAATTTTTAGCATATGCACTATTTTGAAGTTTTTCCTATTTGTGTTTAAGTGTTTCTAAAGCCTTAAAAATAAAACGTTTGCAAAGAAACTAGACAAATTAACCTTTCCGACGGTATGTTACAAACCCAATTACTATTTTATACCTTCGATACTATAATGCCCACGATATGTTAATCCCAAGAATAAAATCACTTTTTTCTGTAGAAATGTTGACAAATAATTCTTTTTTTAATTTTTCCTACATAAATTTTATTAAATTTTTTTAATCCAAATTTTTAATAATTTTAATTAGGCTTAAGTTCATTAAATTTAATTTTCATTAAATTATTTTTATGAAGAAAGGAATTTTACAACATGAAAATTAATTAAAATTGTTATTGATAATCTTTCATTAATGAAAATTAAATTTAATGATCTTAAGCCTAATTAAAATTATTAAAAATTTGGATTAAAAACCATAAATAGTTCAACAAAATAACCACAATACTAATTATTTTATTAAATTATTTATCTTTATATTTTTATTATTATTATTAGAAATTATTATTATAATTATATATTAATTTAATTATTATTACAAATTAATAAAAAGAATTTAATTTGTCAACATTTCTACAGAAAAAAAGTGATTTTATTCCTGGGATTAACATATTGTGGGCATTATAGTATCGAAGGTATAAAATAGTAATTGGGTTTGTAACATACCGTCGGAAAGGTTAATTTGTCTAGTTTCTTTGCAAACGTTTTATTTTTAAGGCTTTAGAAACACTTAAACACAAATAGGAAAAAATTCAAAATAGTGCATATGCTAAAAATTTAAAAACCCTCGTCTAGAGTTAGAAATAATTTTTTTTATACATAAGCCACTCGCATCCCAAAAAGCGACCAAAACTACCTTAAAGGGTAAGACATAAGCTTTCTTTTGAACAAAAAAAAAAAAAAAAAAAAACATTCCGGATAAAAAAAAATATAAAAAAAAAATTTTACATTTAAAAAAAAAATTTTAAATTAAAAAAAAAAGTTTTAAAAAAACAAAAAAAAAAATTTTTCAGAATATTGATCAAATAGCTATCGAAGCTACTTGGGACAAATTCTGCTAACACTAATAGCTAATAAGTTAAATGGATGAGAAAGAACACTGCATATGCTAAAAATTGAAAAACCCTTGTCTAGAGTTAGAAATTATTTTTTTTTATACATAAGCCGCTCGCATCCCAAAAAGGGACCAAAACTACCTTAAAGGAAAAGACATAAGCTTTCTTTTGAACAAAAAAAAAAAAAAAAAAAACATACCCGCTAAAAAAAAAATAAAAAAAAGTTTTAAATTTAAAAAAAAAAAATAAAAAAAATTTTTTAAAAAAACAAAAAAAATTTTTTTCAAAAGATGGATCAAATAGCTATCGAAGCTACTTGGGACAAATTTTGCTAACACCAATAGGTAATAAGTTACATGGATAAGAAAGAACACCTGTATGGCCAAAATGTCAAATTTTGACCCCCACTAACTCAGAAACTTTTAGACCGATCTTGTTGAAAATTTGTGTCTAAACTACTATCCAATAGGACTAACCTTGGTGCAAATTTCATCCAAATCGGAAGACATCGATTTCAAAATTGGGTCACTTGACATGAAATCCCCCACTAGTTTAACTTTTTTTGACAGAAGTCTTCAGAGCGCACGCGTTCTAACGCGTGTTATGTTCTTCTACCTTAACTGATCGTTGCAGCATAATCAAACCAAAATGTTACATAAACAAAACCTAAAATAGCGGTAGCTTTTGCTACTCAATTTGTTTTTTTTTTTTTTTTTTATTTATTATTAACAATTCATGTACAATATAATTCAAAATTATTTTTGGCCTCAGCGCCTTGAAGTTTACGTGTACTTGTAATTTACGTGTACTTGTAATAATTTAAATACTTACATATTTACATAATAAACAAAGTTTTATTTTTTTTTTTTTAATATAAATTATAACAGATTTTATAAGGTTGTTAATAAATATTACAATAGAAGCGTTTCCAGATTCTCAAATATTTATTTTTTAAGATCTGTTTTGAACAGTGATATTCTATTCTGTCTTTTTACCGCAACTGGTAAATGATTATACATTAAGCTACCCATATATTCAATGCGTTGCTTGGTTTTCTCAAGTCTACATCTTGCCACTCTAAGGTTTTCTTGGTTTCTAGTATTGATCATGGTTTGGTTTTGCACAAACTCAATCGAATGATAACCTATATTATTTAAAGCTTTGTAAACATACATTAGCACTTTAAAATGATACAACCCATGAATCGGCATAATAGGCATACAAACATTTCTATAGAGAGATAACGTTGAATATGTAATTGGTAACCTGAATACAACTTTTAAAGCCTTGTTTTGCATAGTTTGCAGGGTATCCAGAACATTCGTGTTATTATAACCATATAATACAACCATATAATTCAAATGGCTTTGCACTAACGCCTGATATAGCAACATTTTAGTTTTAGCATTCATTTTGTATTTCATCTTGTATAAAATACCAATAGCTGGAGCAATTTTACTTTTAACCTCCCTAATATACATATCCCAAGATAAATTACTCTGTAATGTTGTTCCTAAATATTGCACAGAATGCGTTTTATAAATTAAATTACCCTCAACAAAAATGCTGAAATCATTATTAATTGCATGCGAATGAGGCCTAAAGCGTATTAATTTGGTTTTGTTTGCGTTTAAAATCAATTTATTTAATCTAGCGAATTCAAAAATCAGTGAAACATCCCTTTCCATGCTTGTTTTCAGCGGTATGTCATACTTGTATCGATAAAAGAGACATACATCATCAGCAAACATGTATAAACGACCAGTGAGATTTAAGTTACTCAAATCGTTAATGTAAAGAGAAAACAACAAAGGTCCTAACCCACTACCTTGTGGAACACCAAACCTTAACATTATTGATTTGTACATATTGCTTACGATTTTGTAAGTAACTTTTGAACAATTTCCACTCACTTCCTTCTATACCATAATACTTCAACTTCTGAAGCATTATTTCGTGATCAACCAGATTAAAAGCTTTTGTAAAATCTAAGAATAATCCTGCAACTCCTCTTGACCCTTGATATAAACCATGACAGATGTAATTAACAACATTCAAAACAGCTTCATCTGTACCACAACCTTTCTTGAATCCAAATTGATACTTATACATTATATTATTACTGTCGACATATTCTAAGAGCCTCTGGTGAATAAGTTTTTCAAGCATTTTATCAATAATTGACAAAACAAATTACTTCACATTATGCTTTTTTAAACTAAAATTATGAATCTTATTTGTTTGCTAAATTGAGCGCAAAAAAATATTTTTTGTTCGCTATATAAGGTACTCAATGGAGCAAACTTGTGTGTTCGTTAATCGAACACGAAGGTTCGTTAAACAGGAAAACTACTGTAATGCAAATTTTTTTTTTTTCAAAATTTGTGTTAAAAATTTATTAAAATTATGAAATTTTATTCAAAACCAAATAAATTTTCTTGACTTATTTTTAACAAAGTTAAAATACATAAAATTTAATATTTAAACAAGTGGGTACATTTTGATAAAGTATCAGCTCGCAAGACCTATGACACAAGTAAAATACAAACGATTTCATTTCTATGATTTACTCTGTTTCAAAAAATTCTATTAAGAGATTTTTGGACCAGTTTTTTTCTTACAGTTGAAGAAATGTTGGAGTTTTAAAATTATTATTTTTTCAGCAGTTAAAACATATAATAGAATTGTTATCTTGGCAACTAAAATATAATTTTCTTAAATGCAACTATGTATAACAATTTCGTTTTTACATTACAATAAGTGTAATCACGATGGGTTGTGCAACATGCACACATTTTCACAACACAAAAACAAAAAACAAAACAAAAAAAAAAAAAACGCGAGACCCGTATTTAATTAAATCGATTAATTATTTATATATGTTAATTTGACATTTTTATTACAAACAACCCCGAACAAAAAATTCAAAAAACCGTTCTTTTTTATAGAATATCCTTAAAAAATGGACATGGATGGTCGTCCTTTGACAAATTGTATATACAGTTGGACGCGCCTTAAAAAAACCTTTCTAATGATACCCATATTGTATAAGCTGGTAAGGAAACAGAGTATCAAATTAACAAAACATGCAAAAATAGACCCTTTTTCAAAATAGTCCAGCTCACGAGAGGTCAAAGCTGGAGCCGAAATATTTTAAATGTCATCTTAAAAAAGACCAAGGTTCATTTTGAGGGGCGTACACCTTGCACGTATTTCGCTTCCATGCAACTTGAGTCGCTCTAGCGTACATACATATTTAACTTACGGTCATTTTTTGACTTTTTTATTTATTTAGAAAAATTACAGTACAACAAGACTTATTAATCTTATATAATAGTACTGCTGATACAATTAAAGCTTAGAGAAATTATTGATATTAATAATAAGTAAAAATAGACAAAAATGTTTAAGCAAATTGAGAAAGCATTGCAATGTGAAAGTGCTTAGCATTGCCTAGGATTTGTAGTAGAAGTGTCTTTTTGATATTAGTTTCGATATCGAATGGAGTTTATTCTGTATCCTCTATTGGATCTTGAAACGTAATTTTTTTGTGAAGATACTCAGGTTGTTTACTATAAATAATTTTGTGTAAAAATTGTGGAGTGTGGCATTTTAGTAGGTTTTCAAAAGGTACATTCAAGATTTGGTAAGAAAACTCTTAATATTCTACTGTATCTAGTTCTACCATAAATATATCTTGCAACATTATTAATGTCACTTTGAGCTTATTCTGGCGTAGTAGCAGAAAAGTTACATTTCTGCAATTATAATATTCAAATATTAAACTTTTAATACTTTTTTATATATTAAGTATAATATTGCATACTTTGGTTAAAATTTGGTTATATTGTTGTTATTTAATAAATCACAAAAGCGAAAATTGTTTTTATGCAACAAAAAAAAATCGCTTTGGTTCGATGTTAAAAATCTACCGATTTTCGTGTTCGGTTTCGGTCTAAAAAACCGACTAAGTTGGACACTAATAATGTTTCAAGAATTTTTTTTTAGCTTTAAAATAAAAATCAGATGTAATTATATTCGGTGTTTTGACTGGTTCCTGAGCTTATATTCACAAGGATTGAACATAAATTGCCAGAGTGGTAAAGACTGGGCGCTGTGCTGGAAAATTAAAGAATCTGGACTATCTCAAAGAAATCTCGCGCTCTAAAGTAACAGCCTGTTCATCGATTTCGAACGTTAACGTTTCAAATTTTAAAATTTTGGATTTTTTTTTGTTTTAAATGTTATTTTCTATGCGAACGTTAACGTTCGAAATCATTGAACAGGCTGTAATACTCCTACTTCTCTTTCTATAGAGCATCCTAATAAGCCCCAGAACCGTTTAGAAAACACTCAATAAATATATATGTAGGGCTAAGGGTTAAATGGGATGCGACTCTGTTATTTTTGACAATCGACGGACAAGACAATAGTTACATAGGATAGAGACGATATGTGGGAGACATTAGTTAGTTGACAATAGACAGTTGAGAGAAGCGGATGAAATCGCTAAGCCTTGAATTTATTAACATTTATTTTATTTTACTTTTTTCCATATTTTATTAATTTCAATAAACTGTATGTTACAATAAACTTATGTACATACATGTGTGTTTCATTATAAACAGAAGACTTTAGGATTGTACCACCCAATCCTACATATATGACTTTCGTTTACAGCTTATAGCAGGCTCGTAGTAGTAATTTTTAGTGCGGCTTGAAAACGTCCGAATCTTTATGTTCTACGTAAATTTTCATGGCATTATAAGATGAGTTGACTTACAACTTAAATTTTAAAAGTTCAAAAGCGAAATAAAAAACAGTTACTCTAATTAAAAATTGTATACACATTTTAACACATTTTAAGGGGAAATTTTTAATTGTACAAAAACATTTAAGCAAAACGAAAAAGCTAAATAACATAGCAAACCAAACAAGAACATTACAGAAATACTTATAATTGTTATTTTGTTTAGAAAATATATTGTTAAAATTATATTTTAAAACTTATTTAATTATATGATATTCTATCCAAGATGCCAACATAGGCGTTAATGAAATCTAACATTAGTTAAGAAATTTATTGCTATACATACATATTTCAAAAAAATCTTGCGAAATAAGCCTTGCTAATTGCATCAACTACTTGTAGTGTACATATTCCTACAACTTGTAATTACCTTGAAAACTTTAAAATAATTAACTTTGTTTTAGTATATTAACTAAAATTACAAAAAAAAAAATTATTGTGTGTGTATGAAGAATTGTTCACAATGGCTAATAATATTCGCATTGTATTGTACGGATGAAGCTTTTTTTTACCAATACATATTTATATACGTTTGTCTCGTCTCTATAGCGAATATATCTTTTTGAGGTTATTCAACCTGTTTTGCATTGTTTTTTATACCTGATGTTGTGTTTTAAACATTAAGAGATAAAATGGCAGTCTTTCATGAGAAATTTAATTTTTCAACAATTGCACACATTTTTCAGATCAGTTAACTAATAACTAAAACTTTATAAAAATAAAAAATTGAACAAGGATTGCCTACTAGTTTTTATCAAATTTTAAATTAAAATGAAATATTACGGAGATATAACATAATTTAAAAATTATTTCAGCTTAAATAACCTAAACCTAATACCTACTACAATTTTTAAAACCTTCAGTGTATGACCACAGCTTTGTACATATCGACAAATGCATAGACTGATTATGACTTCAAACGTTGGGCAAATACACTAGAGTTGAAAAAATCTGGCTACTAATTATTTGAAAACCCGGGTTTTTGAACCGGTTTTTGGAAGTAACGATTAACTTTAAGGACATTTTGCTAAATGAAAACGCCTAATGGCTAAATTAATTTTTTTTAAATTACCAAACAAGATTAAAAATTATTAAATTTAGCTACTAAATGTCTAAATTGGCAACACTGATCACCAAGGGCAATGCTAAGTCATTTGACTCGTAAAAGTTAATAAAGTACCCTATAGGTACTTTTAAACGACATATATTTTGCAGTGGCTTTGTCAGACTTAAAATTCATATGTAATTGCACAAATCTGTCAAAATTGACAAATACGGAAGGTTTATAACTTTTGCTTTCGCACGTTCGTTTTGTTTTCATCTGACATAACCGAAGAGCATTCACAATCAGCGTTGCCGTTTTGGTTACTTTTAACCAAAATTGGTTATTTTTTTTCTCAATGTGTACTTGTGTACTTTTTTTCCATTTTGGTTACTTTTTTCAACACAAAAATAACCAATTTTTTGCTTTGGAACAAGAACTACCCGATCCGCTTTTGCGACCTTTAAATTGTGTGTGGTATTTGTGCATCTAAAACCAATACTTTTTTCATCTACTTAAAAATTATTGTTTTAGAAGCTTACAGCCGTATTTATAATGGAAATTTGGCATGAAGTTAGCACAAAGTTTATTTATAATACACTTACCAAACTCTGGCTAACGATTTGCTAAACTCTTTTTAACCAGCTGCCAAACGTTTGCCAACTTGTAAGAAACAGCTGTTTAATGTTAAACAATTTGGTTGGTTTTATTTTAATTACTGTTTTATTTTATGTTTCATTCTTTTTTTATTTTATATTATTTTAAAAACTTTTTAAATTTGTTATATGTGGAGGAAAAAACAAAAAAAATTTACAAAAAAATGACAAAACCAGCGATGATTAATTCAAACGTGTTGCATTTTTCAGTAATATAATGTGGCATCATTAAAATTCAGAGTTGATTTTTTTTTAGTTAGCAGATGGACAAAAGCTTGTTATAAATAAACTCTGTGCTTACAAGCTGCTAGGCTTAATCGGTATTCTAGTTAGCAGCTCGTTGTACGTAGTGTACAAACTGTGGCTAACTTTTTGTTATAAATACGGCTGTTAAACTTTAACAGACTATTAAGTGTAGGTGGTCATTATCTGCTACTCTTCATGCTTCATATGACTAACTGAAACACTTTTCTAGATAAACGATAAGGTCAAAGGCCCTTCCGATCCGATACAAACAAACACAATTTCTTCTTTAGACATATTTTTAAACTTAATTTGCTAATAAAATAGTACTTTTGATACAAAATAATTTTGGTTACTTTTTTTCGCTTTTGGTTACTTTATTTTTACTTTTTGGTTACAAAATTTTTTTGGTCGTGGCAACACTGTTCACAATAGCAAATTATAAATTAGCGGTTTTCACCCTTTGTACTAATACGATTTTATACTACGTTTCTTTTTCGTATGTGTTGTTTATTAATGAATTTGCTGAGAGATAGTTGCGTCAACTTTTTTATTTTGGTAGGTTTAACACACAGCTTTTTGTGTGATTTTTCAATCATAGCGTAGTAAATAAAAGATTAATACATTTTGTTGTTGCGGTGTTATAAATTTTAGTATGTTTATTTTGTACATTAATAAGGTTAACAAGGTCTACAAGGGTATTCCATTACCAAGAGTGAAAACCGCTACTAATTTCTGGTTCTATTTACTTTTAATTGTATTTCAGTTAATTAAAAATGTTGTTTTTTTTAAGAATTCGTGTAAATAAATAGGTTTTGTATTGTGTATATTTGCCACCACAAACAAATGACTTTCAAAACAGCTGATGTTAGATGGTTTGTAAGTTCAAAATAGAACACGCTCTAATTGAAAAATTTTACACTGCTAATTAGAGCTGGCATTTACAGAAGCATTTTTTATGTATGCATTTTGCAGTTGGAAATTTGACAACATACATTGTATTTTTCTATGGACCTAACATCCATAGTAGGATCCCAAATCGAGTTGAGAAATTCAGACATTGCGGGGCTTGATAGTTTTTATATCCTTTACTTTTTCCGAAATAAAGAGATTTTTTATATTTTCCAACGATCTCTTTTAGATAAGTGCTCTAATAATAAGAGTTATTATAATAACAGCAGGGTTTATGCAGAATACAATGTGCGGCTTTTGTAATAAAGAACATAAATGCTTTTATTTTTCTTTGCCCAGTATGTTCTACAGCTAAAAAAGCATGTTGGCAGGTAAGTTTTTTAGGCCGTGCACTTGCCAGTTTTATCTTTAGTTTTTCTAAAATCTTTATGGATGAAGTTTCCTGATGATCTGGCCTAAGCAACCAATGAAATGCGCATAGGAATAGCTTATCCCATCAACAATAAATTTCAAGTGTTTTTCTCAAGAATAAAAAATGGGAATTAAGCACGAATAACAAAATCTTTTTAATTAAAATTTTGTATTCCTAAAAATTACTTTTGATAATAAACTGGCAAGTGCACGACCTAAAAAAAACTTACATGGCAACATGCTTTTGCAAGTTGTTTTTTGCATTTTGTTTTTTCTTAACCTACTTACAACTACAATTAATGTTGGAAAAATTCCAATCAATTGTAGTGGGGAATGTAAGGAGAGATAAACTCACTGTTTATTGTTGATGTTTTTGTTCAAACTTTGATATTGTTACAAGTAGAACTGTTGCTTATGATTCTCATACGCTTAACAGTTTTATTTGGTTTAATATCTTTAGTTTTTCTAAAATCTTTATGGATGAAGTTTCCTGATGATCTGGCCTAAGCAACCAGTGAAATGCGCATAGGAATAGCATATCCCTTCAACAATAAATTTCAAGTGTTTTTATCAAGAATAAAAAAATTAAATAAAATATTTTTTTTTAAAATTTGTGTGCAGTACCATCATAAGCCCCATTAATTTTTGTTCGAATTTCTGAGATTCTACTGTAGTGATATTATTAATTTCATATACATATATATATATATATACATATATATATTTTACCTTAAAAGTCGATTATCTCAAAATAACATTTTTGTGGCATTATGATGTTATTACAAAAAAAAGCCCTGCAATTAATAAAAGTTCGGAGGGTGGGTTGATTGTTGATTGTTGTTTTTTTTTTTTTTTTTTTTTTTTTTTTTTTTTTTTTTTTTTTTTTTTTTTTTTTTTTTTAATAAAACACATTTTTTTATTTGCTTTATTTTAGGTTTTTATTCCACTTTTATTGATTTTGTTTTCTTAGTTTTTGTTCACAGTTTTTTTGTAACTTTAAATATTAATGTTTGGTTTAATTGTTTAAATTAATGTACAATGTTTGTTTTTTTGTGTTCACAATTTTTGTTATTTAATTTACACTGTTCTATTGTTTTTTGTTTGCTTGCCTAATGTGTAACCCAACACTATGTTTTCTTGTTCTTAATGAAATTAAAGTGCATCTTAAAGATTTTAGAAAATAATCCCCGTTTTCATTACTTACCGATAGCTAAAGGTAGGATTTTAATCGGCCCGGACGTATAAAAAGTGTTCCATTATTTAAACTTCAACCGTCAAGTCTAAATTTTTATGATGCTACATTATATTGCTCAAAAAAGCAACAAGTTTTGCATTAAGCATTGCTGGTTTTAACATTAAAGGCCCAACCAGAATGTGAATAACGTGACTTAAGAGACTGAGCAAATACATGTAAGTCATATGTGTAAAACCATATTGAACTTAACATAGGGTCTCCACCTGAGATAAGATATAAGATTTTTATATCAGCAAACGTCAAATTCAATCGCAGAGAGTATTATCTTACGTGTAGACTCTCAAATAGTGTTAATATTAATATTATAATAAATCTTATAAGACAGTTGTTATGAGAAATCTTATAACAACTATCTTATAAGATGAGCTGTCAAAAATACACATACATGCATACATAAAAAACAATAATAAGACGCATTCATTAAAATGTAAATTTTTTTTGTACAAATAGTGAAAATCTTGTGATAAGTGTTTAAAAAAAACAATATTTTTAACTAAAAACAAGAAAAACTTAAAAAAAAAAGAATAAAAACGACACAAGTTTTCTGTGCGAGAATCATTCTCTCATTCTGCCAACGTTCTCTCACATATTATATCAGATATTATCTCAGGTGAAGACTCAGTAAGGAAACTTAATGTTAAGTTTTATAAAACTGTCATTTGCTTAAGCAAGGTGCGAAACTAATCGCTCATTCCGTACGGAATCAATGTTTTTTTATTTTCTTCTTGTTATTTTAAATGCATTTGAGAGGCTTTTTGTTTTCTTTTTGACAGTACCTTAAGTTTGTTTATTCACATTCTGGTTGGGCCTTAAGTTTTGTTTTTCTCTCCACATATAAAAATTTTAAAACGTTTTAAAATTTAAAAAAGATTACAAAATTTATGTAAAGTTTCAGGCGTTTCAATTATATATTTTTTTGCGCCCAAAATTGTTTGATTTTTTCATTTTCTTATAAAAATTGATAAACGTTGCGCAGCTCGGTAACAAGAGTTGAGAAAATCGTTAGCCAGAGTTTGGTAAGTGAATTATAAATAACGTTTTTGATCATTTTTTATGACTACGACCGTAAATAGCTACAAAACTTTTTAATGATATTGCTACTGAAGATTTCTAACTAAAGTTGTTATAGTTAAATCAATAAAATTGGCAGTAATTGCAGTATTTTAAACTAGGTATGTAACGGTACGGCTTTTTGCCTTTACAATACCGATACTCAAACAAAAATATCGCCGATATCGATACCGATACGCATATTGAATTTGATTTCAAATTAAAATTAACAGAACTCAAGTAGAGTAAACTTTATACAAAATTACATTGTAAGAGATAAATAATATTTTAAATTGATATTAATAAGATTTAAAAAACAAAGAATTAAATTTGAATTCATGATAAAATTAACCAAAATAAAATATAAAAAAATATTAATAAGATATTGTATTTTCAACTTTTGCGGAGATAAACGATTTTGCAAGTCCGTTTGAACCAGACCTGCAGTGGAAAATAGTCTTATCTGATGCGACAGAACTTATTTGAAAACTTCAGAAGCCCTACGCCATTTTCTTCATATAACAAGTCATTGCACCCGTCTCTACAAAAATTAGAAGATCTAAGGTATCTCTAGACTTCGTAAGCTAAGAGGCTTATCCTCGAAACCTTTCATAATTTTGTTAAAAACGCTCCAAAGGCCAGTTCTTGTAGACTTATCAGAACTTGTACCACCTGTAGGTGTGGCCATGTTTTAACACTTTCAGAATGCAGAGACATGCTAAGTAGCTCAATAATACTATGTTCACACTTGGGGTTTTAAACGCGTTTAAGCAAAATGTTGATTAAGCTAATCAAAGACGTTCGCATTACATTTGAGATGATTAAGATGACAGTTTATTAAGAAACAAAACAAAGAAATGAATATTTCTTTAAAATATTAAAAATTTATAAAAAAAAATACGTTAGTAAAGTTATCAAAAGATTATTTTAAACATATTAATGATGAGATTGTGAAAATTAATGGAGGTTTGTTAATTGTGGCCAATTCTACATCATACTCAATTTTAAACATATTCAGAGGATTCTATGTGATTTATGAAGTGATTTAGTTGTAATCATGTCAATTTGAAGTGATTAACAAATCATTTCAATGTATGGTTAAGCATCTCGATTTTAATGTGATAAGAGCTTTATCACGTTCGAGGTGCTTAAACGCGTTTAAAAACCCAAGTGTGAACATAGTATACGACGTTTTTTCGGTACGATTGAACTCAATAGTGTTTGAAATATTCAAACATTATATCGAGGATCAAAAATTGTAGACAAACAAAAAGTTTAATTATTTTCTTAAGCCTCAAATCTTCTAGTTAGAGCTGTCAGTCACAAAATTTTGAGACCTCGAACTATTTTCCATCTTCGTTGATTCATTTATTATATAAAACAATGTCATTTTTAAAACCTTTTCTTTAGCTTCACTTCGGAAAATCAAATCTTGTAACGTTAATTTAACCGCCTTATACTCAATGCAAATGGATGAAACTTTGCAGGCATACATATTCCCGATGACAATACACGAATACATGGGCGTAGCCAGGATAAAATCTAGGGGGGGAGGAGGCAACAATTTTTTGACCGCCTTTTACTCGATGCAAATGGATGAAACTTTGCAGGCATACATATTCCCGATGACAGTACACGAATACATGGGCGTAGCCAGGATAAAATCTAGGGGGGCGGGCAAAATTTTTTAAAAATGTTCTTTTTTAAGAAAAGCGTTTCTTAAAAAAATTTTTTTTAAATGTTCTTATTTTTATTCGGATTTAACCCTTTCGCACCTATTGGGACATATGTATCGCACTGCATGTTCCCAGAGTCTTAGTATTAAAGTTTTTCACTTTAAATGATTCAAAACTGTCCCATTTAAGTACAAATATTAAAACAAGTCTGGCTTATTATCATAACACGTGTTGTTTGGAGAAGTTTTTTGATCAGTTATCCAAAATGTATGAACTATACCGTAAATTACAGAAATGGTGGAATAAAGTTTTTATAGATTGGTGATGTCAGCTGTAAATTCGTGGATCATATTGTTACGTTTTTTCCCTTTAATAAACGCGTTTGAGTTCTTTTAATTGCAAAACCGAATAAAAACACACACTTATTTTACTTAACAAACTTTATTAATTATTTTGTTCACAATTATTAGTTACGAACAGAACCGTTTCTCAAAACAAACTAAAACTAATTATACATGAGTCACCCCTTTTTATATTTCCTAATTATTTCTAGATTTTCCTGAACCTTCCCGTAAAAACTATTTATTATGTTCTAAAACCATTTCTAGAAATGACGGGGAGACTCATATAGGAATTATATTAAAATAACAGTTGTGTTGAAAATTATACATGACAATTTTAAGTAACTAATATGACATAAAACTATAACTTACAAGATAACTTATAACTATTACTATAAATAATTCTTAGATAATTTAACTTTCGTAACACTGCCCTCCACTTAAGCCTGTTCGTCCCGAATAGGCTCAGATTCTCCTTTTCCATAATGGGCTAGTCGTTCTAGATGTACCACTTTCATTTTTGATCTTGGGCTCTTATATTTCTGGATCCGATACACCACGTCATTCAATTTCTTTATAACTTTATATGGGCCATCCCAATGAGTCTGCAGCTTTGGAGATAGTCCTTTCTTCCGTTGCGGATTAAAAAGTAAAACCAACTGGCCTTCCTTGAAGCCTTCCGAATTTGCCGCTCGATCGTATCTGGCTTTCATCTTGTCACTGGACAGCTTAATCCGGCTTCGCACGAATTCATGAAGTTCATTGAGGTCATCTTGTTTCTGCGAGGTAAAGCCCTCATTATTTTCATCTGTTGGTCCAGGCTTAACGCCAAATTCTAGATCTCCAGGTAATCTGAGCTCCGTTCCAAAGACAATTTTGGCAGGTGTACGAGAGGTGGAGTTATGAACAGCTGATCTATATGCCAACAGGAACTTCGGAATGTGTTCATCCCAGTCTTTCTGATGTGTGCTTACTACTTTACGCAAGTGCTCCTCTAGTGTGCGGTTAAATCTTTCAACCATGCCATCGGATTGCGGATGCAAAGGAGTGGTTCTAGTTTTCCTTATTCCGTACAATTCACACATTTCTTTGAACACACCAGATTCAAAATTTCTGCCTTGGTCGGAGTGTAATTCTATTGGAACTCCGTAGCGGCATACCCAGTTATTCAAAAATACGTCCACAACGGTTCTGGCTTCTTGATTTGGGATTGCATACACCTCTGGCCATTTACTGAAGTAATCGATAACTACTAGCACATAACGGTTGCCGGCATCACTCACAGGAAAAGGTCCAGTTATATCCATTGCGATTCGCTCAAATGGGGCAACCGAATTGTACTGTTGAAGCGGTCCCCGACTTCTCTTTGTTGGTCCTTTTGCGGCAATGCATTGGGTGCAATTCGATATCCAATCAGCCACAGCTTGTTGGCACCCAACCCAGTAGAAACGTTGTTTTAATTTTTCTAGTGTTTTTGTTATGCCAAGATGGCCACCACTAGGTCCGTTATGGAATTCATTTAAAACATCATGTAATTTTGACGACGGCACTACGATGAGGTTCCGAACTGACTTTCCATCGGTACTTTCCCATGTACGGTAAAGGCAGCCATTTATCAACTGTAGGCTGTTCCATAGGGCCCAGTATGCTTTTGTTAGAGGGCTTTCAGATGATATTTCGTTTCGATTCGGCCTTCTGCCTTCTTCTTTGGCCTTCATAATTTTTTTTAATATAGGGTCAGCTTTCTGTGCTATTGACCAGTCTTCATTGGACTCAATCTGCAGTAGGCGAACTTCACAGTTGTATTCCTTTCCTTCAGCCCACAATGCTTGCATTCCAGTTTGCAGGGTCGTCTTGATAGGGCATCCGCATTTCCATGTTTCCCGCCTTTCCTGTGCTCAATGCTGAAATCATAACTTTGTAGGCGCTCAATCCAGCGGCTATCTGACCTTCTGGATTCTTGAATTGCAGCAACCACCTGAGTGCAGAATGGTCTGTTCTTAACTCAAAATGTTGACCATACAAATACTTGTGAAAATGTTTTATGCACTCTAATACTGCCAGGAGCTCCCTTCGCGTCACGCAGTAGTTTCTCTCAGGCTTAGATAGTATTCGACTGTGATAGCCGACGACCTGCTCTACGCCATTGACCACCTGGGGAAGCACACCACCAATTCCGTATCCGCTCGCATCGGTATCAAGCACAAATTTCTCTCCAGCAATGGGGTAAGCCAAAATTGGCGCTGAGCACAACAATTCCTTCAGTTTCTGAAATGCTGCTTCCTGCGCTTCACCCCAGATGTATTTTTGCGCCTTTTTAGTCAATTCGTGTAAACTTGCAGCAATATTTGCAAAGTTTGGTACAAAGCGCCTGTAGTATGTACATAAGCCTAGAAAACTGCGTAATTCATGTAGATTCCTCGGACGAGGCCAATCCATTACAGCTTTTATTTTATCATCATCCGTTGAGATGCCTTTGGAGGTTACACGATGTCCCAGGTATTTTACTTCCTTCTGGAACAGTGAACATTTCTTAGCATTTAGTTTAAGTTCTGCCATTGATATACGTTTCATCACCTCTTCTAAGTTTTTCAGGTGTTCATCAAATGTTTTCCCCATTACAATAATGTCGTCAAGGTACACCAAACATGTCTTTCGGTGAAGACCTTTTAACACCTGCTCCATTAAACGCTCGAATGTAGCCGGAGCATTGCAGAGTCCAAATGGCATCACATTAAACTGCCATAAACCATCACTTGCGCTAAACGCAGTTTTCTCCTTATCATTTTCCGAAACTTCCACTTGCCAATAACCGCTCTGCAAATCTAATGTAGAAAACCATTCCGCACCAGCTAACGTGTCCAAGGTATCATCAATTCTAGGCAATGGATAACTATCTTTTTTCGTGGCGTCATTCAGCTTTCTGTAATCCACGCAGAATCTGGTACTTCCATCTTTCTTTTTCACCAAAACCACTGGTGAGCTCCAAGGACTTGATGACGGTTTAATAACTCCGTTCTTTTCCATCTCGCTTACCAGCTCTTTTACTTCATTTCGCTTTGCTAGAGGAATGCTTCTTGGCGCCTGTTTTATTGGCTTAGCTTCGCCTGTGTTGATTTCGTGTTTCACGATTGACGTTCTGCCTTGGTTTTGACCTTTCAAAGCGAATGCAGAGGCATATCTTCTTAGTAGTTGTTTGGCCTTATTTTTGCAAGGCGGTGTTAACTTTTCGGTCCATTTTTGCACATGTTCCTCTAGTGACTCGTGGCCCTTGCTACTTCTCCTGGCTGCGCCTTGATGCTGCTCGCAATTAATTATTGCATCAGCTGAAGTACATTGTCCAATCTTGAAGTTTTTCGTAAGGACTTTTTCACCACTGGATAAATTTAATACTCTTACGGGAACTAGACTCTTACTGGGTTTTACGAGAGCATTCGCTGTTACGATATCTCCTTTAACTTCTGCTGGCTCTACCACCCACAAACTGTTGTCCTCACAATCTCCCTCCATTCGTGCCCATACTAAGGCTTCTGATTTGGGTGGAAGTTTTTCACATTGAAAGGCGATTAGCTGTCTTACATGGGCCTTGGCTTCGTATCCAACTTCAAGGGGTATTTCCACATCACGCCAATACATAATTTGCTGGCCCATATCCAATTGAATACCATGTTCAATCATAAAATCTGCGCCAATGATTACCTCATCTACAATATCAGCCACAATAAAAACGTGATGGGCGCTTGTATTGGCCATACTTAATTGTACTTTTACTTTTCCGTAAACAGTGGCAGACTCGCCCGTTGCCGTCCGCAGACTCACCCCGCTTAGTGGTTCGATTGATCTTTCTATTAAATCGGGCCTTATAATAGAATGTGATGCCCCAGTGTCCACAGTAAAAATGCGTTTTTGACCGTTAATGTAACCGCAAGCAGTTAGATTCCTGTTGCTCCGTTGCACTACTGATATAGAGATTGTGGGGCCCTCAGATGTGGTAGCTAGCCCATGCCCCGCAGTGCTAGCTATTTTTAGTTTAAAGGCGACTCTTGTGATGTGTGGTGATTAGCACGCTGGTTGTTTCTCGCCGGCGAAGAAGATCTTGATCGTCTTCTAGGTGCTTTGCAGTTTCGCTGAATATGGCCAATCTTACCGCAGTTATAGCATTTTGCTTTGTTTTTACCTTGCTTCTCGCTCAAAGCTTGCATCACTGCCTCTTTCAAGTCCTTTACAATATCTCTTTCTTCTTCAGCAGCAAAATCAAGTTTTCGCACCTTATACGCTTGCGGCCTTGAAATTATTCTTGCGGTTTCTTGGGCTAGGGCAAATGATACCGTCTCCGCAAACGATGATTTCTGTGATGCACATACCGCGAGTTTTACATCAGCATCTCGTATACCATTTACAAATGCTTGTATCTTAAAGTGATCTAGCAACGGATGACTTTCACCTGGATAAGTAAGCTGCACCAAACGCTCAATCTCTAGTGCGAAATCCTGTAGCGTCTCGCTTGCCTTTTGTACTCTGCCCCGTAATTCCATCCTGTATATTTCCTTTCTGTGCTCACCACCATATTTACGTTGCAGTGCTACCATAATGTCATCATAATTGTTTCTACAA
This sequence comes from Pollenia griseotomentosa, assembly GCA_963931875.1. Classification (NCBI taxonomy): domain Eukaryota; kingdom Metazoa; phylum Arthropoda; class Insecta; order Diptera; family Polleniidae; genus Pollenia; species Pollenia griseotomentosa. Next base: position 87,810,290 of record OZ007562.1, read on the forward strand.
CTTACTGGTACACTTTCTAGAATTTCAGCTGCAGTTCCTTTTAAAGCCAGAATCAGCTCTATGGCTTTTTCTTCATTGTTCCAAGCATTTTTGTTGGCCACAGTATCAAACTGGAACTTAAACACATTCAATGGTGAGCTGCCGTCAAAACTCGGGGCTTTAATTCTACTAGAGACTTCTGGTAAAACTCGAACCACTCCCTCTTGGCACTGAAGACTATTAACTTTAACCTCCAGATGGTGCAGTTTCTCGTCAAAAACCGTGACTTGTGTTTTTACATCGCACAGCTTCTGGTTGAATTCCATCTCCATGTCGTCTACTCTTTCATTTATCACAGTAGAAATTTCTTGAAGCTTTTCCAGTTTTTCATTAGTAGCCTGCAGTTTCTCGTTTGTCACTCTAGAATTTTCTTGAATTTCGGCTAAGATGGTGCTTGAATTTTCCTTAACCATTTTCTCCATGTTTTCCTCCATTTTTCTAGAATTTTCTTCCATTTTTCTAGAATTTTCTTCCATTTTTCTAGAATTTTCTGCCGAATTTTCTTTTACCATTCTCTCCATGTTTTTAGAATTTTCTTCCATTTTCTGCATCATAGCGGCAAACATTGTGCTAAGATCCATGTTGCTTGTTACTGCACGGGTAGCAACTTCTATTTCTTCTTTTTCTTCAAATTCATAAGTTGCGATGTCAATATTGCGTCGCTTAAATTCATCGATTAATCTTTTCTGCAGCTCAGCTTTATTTCCTGCAGTAGGCAGATCCAACTTGCCCAACTCTTTCTTCAGCTGCTCAACTTTTAGCTCATCGAATTTCATTGTTGTTTGTATAGTTTTTTTTTTATCCTTTTTTTTTTATTTATTTATTTATTTTTTTATTTATTTATTTATTTTTTTTTTTTATTGCAATTTCACTTCTGACACCAATTGTTACGTTTTTTCCCTTTAATAAACGCGTTTGAGTTCTTTTAATTGCAAAACCGAATAAAAACACACACTTATTTTACTTAACAAACTTTATTAATTATTTTGTTCACAATTATTAGTTACGAACAGAACCGTTTCTCAAAACAAACTAAAACTAATTATACATGAGTCACCCCTTTTTATATTTCCTAATTATTTCTAGATTTTCCTGAACCTTCCCGCAAAAACTATTTATTATGTTATAAAACCATTTCTAGAAATGACTGGGAGACTCATATAGGAATTATATTAAAATAACAGTTGTGTTGAAAATTATACATGACAATTTTAAGTAACTAATATGACATAAAACTATAACTTACAAGATAACTTATAACTATTACTATAAATAATTCTTAGATAATTTAACTTTCGTAACAATATATTTGAATTTACATCGTAAAAAGAAACCAATTTCTTGATTTTGTATACCATTTTTATATATGTTTACGACTAATGGGACTTATATGTCCCATGCCGGACTCCTGATGGGATAGATATGTCCCACCCCAAGTCCCTTCCCTTGGTAGGAGCAAACAAGGTGGACTGCACTGGAAAAGGGCATACACCGCGGGATGCTTGAGAAAGTATACAGACTTGTCGCGTTGATGATCACGGGATCTATGCGATCTACTCCCACGAAGGCGCTGTTCACGATTTTGAACTGGCTTCCGGTGGATATAGCTGCCAAACAGTTGGCTCTTTGCTCGGCGACACGGCTGCACGCGGCTGGCGGCTGGTCGACCCGTGACTATGGACACGCCAGGATAATCAGAAGTACGATTGTCCCTGATGGAGTGGACTACTGCACTCCGGTACCGTTCTTTGGTGCGGGGTTTGTTACACGAGTGGCGCACGGAAACGTGCTCTTGGATACTTTCCGGGAACCGACCCTGGGGGTCTATACCGATGGTTCGAGGAAAGGTGAGAGGGCTGGCGGAGGTTTCTTCATAGAGGAACTGGATGTGAAGGTTTCCTTTCGTCTGCCGGATAGATGTAGTGTCCTGCAGGCGGAAATCTCGGCTATAAGGCGGGCGGCAAACTGGCTGAGGTATCATCGCATATCGGGAGATATACGTATATTTACTGACAGCAAGGCTGCCCTTGCTTCTTTGGCGGGTGTCTACTCGACATCTAAGTTGACTGCAGAATGTCGGATGTCTTTGAATGAGATTGCGAAACATTCAAGGGTAACGCTTATATGGATACCTGGTCACTCGGAGTGCCCAGGCAATCTAGTGGCAGATGGGCTGGCTAGACAGGGTGGTCGCATGGATGACGTATTCATCGATCAATTTGTTGGTCTTCCAATAGCCCACTGTAAATTACTCATCGAGCGCGAGTCTTATAGAATAGCGCAGATGCGGTGGACCTGTGAGTCCACCTGCTTGATATCCAGGATCCTCTGGCCTGGATATGACAAACGGAGAACTGGCTCTCTACTTGGGTTCAGCAGGAACCAAATTAGGTTGGTGATATCGGTTTTGACTGGACACTGGCCGGTGGGGACCCATGCTGGAAGAATGGGTCTGGAGTTCAACGACTATTGTAGGAGTTGTCAGAACGAGGAGGAAGAGGAGACTGTGCTTCACTTCCTCTGTCACTGCCCTGGACTGCGGGGCATAAGGGAAGAATACCTGGGGAGACCGGTGTTTTCCTGCTTGGGGGATCTGTCTGGGATGGAACTAAAATCGCTCCTTCTCTTCACTAGGAAGACGAAGTGGTTGGAACTTGCAGTGACACCATCTGAGTAACTGCTCCAATGGATGGGCATTGGCGCCGGGTATCACAAAGGGACCAATTGGGGACCCAAGTGAGCCGTCTTCTGATGGCTGCCCAAGGAACCTAACCTAACCTAGGAGCAAACAAAAAAAACATAAATATTAGTTCAATATGCATGTCTTTGTAAAAATAGCCCATTATAAAAGCTTGAAACTAACTAATCGTCTCCCGTACCGAAAGGTTTAATTTTATGCTTTGCTTTTTATGTATTATTTCTCTTAGCTATGCATAAAATAAGCATAGAAAATTAAATTATATGTTCAAAAATATTTCAAACATTTTGTTTGTCGTGCTTAATTCCCAATTTTTATTCTTGACAAAAACACTGAAATTTATTGTTGAAGGGATAAGCTATTGTTACAACTAAAACTGTTGCTTATAATTCTTATTCGCTTAACAGTTTAATTTGTTTAATATCTTTAGTTTTTCTAAAATCCTTAGATGAAGTTTCCTGACGATCTGGCCTAAGCAACCAGTGAAATGCGCATAGGAATAGCTTATCCCTTCAACAATAAATTTCAGTGTTTTTATCAAGAATACAAATTGGGAATTAAGCACGACAAACAAAATCTTGTAAATTAAAAATTTTGTATTCCCAAGAAATTACTTTGATAATATTCCAAAAAAATATAAAAAGTATCGTCGTATCGACAGAAAAATAAAGCCGATACCAATATTTCGCAAAAACCTCAAGTATCGCTATGTATCGGTATTCGTTACTTCCCTATTTTAAACATTGAAAATCATATAAAAAAGTACGATTGTATTGAATTTTCCATCCCTGATTTTATATAGTTTCTCTGTATGACACCGTTAAAAAAAAATCGTTTTACATTCCAAATCGCTTATTTTTTGTTTGGACAAACAAAAATACCTACAAAGTGTTTAAAAGCATAAAATGTCTTATCATTTTTAACTAGTTTTAAAATACCTATTTTGCCAAAATTTATTGTTAATATTTTCAAAAATTATCAATTTAAGCAAAGAAAAATATTTATGTTATTTTAGTTTAAAAAAAGTTCATACATATTTATATACAGTAGTGGCCACATAATTATAAACGATTTAAGAAAAATCTATCACAGTTTAACTTCTGTGAAGATCTTTACTGTAATTTATAAGAACCATTATTCAACAAGTAGACAATTTTAAATTATTTTCGAAATATGTAGTTGTTTTTGGCTGGTCACGCAATTAGAAACGTGCCGTTTATGTGTCACAGCAATAGCTAATATTTTTGCATTAACAACCTTGTTATAACATAAGAAAACCATATACCTATGTAAGTGTTAATGTTAAGCATTTCATGTCAGTTGTAGACTGCATGTAATTAAATTATCAAATAAAAAAAAGTTCTGTTATCAAAAAAACCTATTTATGTGGCCACCACTGTATGTTTATTCGCACAAAATATTAAAAAGTTTTCATTACATTTTTTGTAGACAAAGGTACCTTATTCCCTTTTAAAAAGAAGTTCATTAACCGCATTGATATTCAAAAGAAACCACTGGTATCTTTGCTTTTAATATAGGTATATTTTTTATAAAACATATCTTTTCTATTATACCTATCTATTTTGTACATTTTTTTATCACACACAACACAACCACGGAATATGAAACAAATAAGTAAAATAATCAACATACACAAACAAAAACAAAAAAAGTTTTGCAAAAATTTTAAAAAAGAAAACAATAACATGAGTGAGTATCGCCACCACCGTTTCCATGAATTCGCCTTTGTAATGCCCAAAGTTTTTAAGCGAGATAAAAATAACAATTTCTCTCTTACACTTTACAAACGCGCATTGGTTTCACGATTCTCTTCTTCTGGAAATGTTACCATCAGAAAAATTAAAAATTATACCTACTTGAGATGTTTAAAACTTACCTAATATCAACGTAACGTTTTGTTTTAAACGTTTAAGTAGACTTTTTGGCTTATGTTTAAAAATCCTTTGCCTTCTTATAAAAGTGAATTGCTCCAAATACCATTTTTTCAAGAAGCAAACTTTTGTGCTATAGCCGACATCAACAGTTTTTCATTCTGATAACTCTGCACAATTAACTCGCTCATTTGTGAGGTACACGATATCTTTTTACCCATTATACCTAGTTAGAAACTAAATTCATCACTCACACCTGCTCAAAACGATCGTTTTGAAAACGACCGATTTTCATCACATACCTGATTCTTCGAAAATAATTTAAAAAAATTTATGGTTTGCCTTAACAGCAATGTAAATTGTCTACTCGTTTATTAATGGTTGTTACAAGTTAAACACTAGCTTCAGACGGTGATTTTTAAGACATGATTTTTGGTGTTTGTATGCGAAACGTGTAGAAAAGCAAGCGGGGTAGACAAAAAATCGAATTTTCCGTTCTCTGTTTTTATATTTTCCTTTGCACACATTCGTATTTTTTTATGTTGCTTCATTTTATTTTTTATTTCAATGTGTGGCAAAACATGCATCTCTTTATAATACAAAACACAGAGCGCATTTAAATTGTTTGTATATTTGTTAGGGTATTCATTTAATCGGGCTTTTGCTTTAATCGGTTAATCGCTCGATTAATTAACCGAGGTTTTGGTTTAATCGGTTAATAATCGCTTAATTTTGTTATTGATTAACCGATTAATAAAGTTTTGTTATAAATTAAGTTATTTCAATAAATAAAAATGCAAAAACAATTTATTATTAGTCTTTTAGTAAAACAAAAACAATAACATAACGAACAGAATAATTCTTGAACTAAAACGAGCAAACAAAAAAGTAATAATATGAAAAATACATTTTATAATTTATACATAATATTTGTATGTATTTATTAAAAAAAAAAAAAAAACTGTGAGATTTTTTTTATTAATTATTTCAATAGTTTGAGATTTTATAAAATAATCTTTTGGACAAATAATTTGGTTTAAATGTTTAGAATTTAAGCGATTCTTTTCTTTAGTTTTGATAAAACTTGATTTGGAAACAATTCTTTCACTTATCGAAGATTTTTGAGAAATCGGAAGCAACCCATAATACAGATTCAAGATTACTCCTTGCACATGATTACAAAATTCAACTGTTTCATATGACGTCACTTTAGCATTTTATACATATGTTTGTTTGCTTGTGTTTCTTTATTTTAGCTGTACTTATACGCTGATGTGACGTAGATGCGCAGAAACATTTACAGCCGTATTTATAACAAAAAGTTAGCCACAGTTTGTACACTACGTACAACGAGCTGCTAACTAGAATACCGATTAAGCCTAGCAGCTTGTAAGCACAGAGTTTATTTATAACAAACTTTTGTCCATCTGCTAACTAAAAAAAAATCAACTCTGAATTTTAATGATGCCACATTATATTACTGAAAAATGCAACACGTTTGAATTAATCATCGCTGGTTTTGTCATTTTTTTGTAAATTTTTTTTGTTTTTTCCTCCACATATAACAAATTTAAAAAGTTTTTAAAATAATATAAAATAAAAAAGAAAGAAACATAAAATAAAACAGTAATTAAAATAAAACCAACCAAATTGTTTAACATTAAACAGCAGTTTCTTACAAGTTGGCAAACGTTTGGCAGCTGGTTAAAAAGAGTTTAGCAAATCGTTAGCCAGAGTTTGGTAAGTGTATTATAAATAAACTTTGTGCTAACTTCATGCCAAATTTCCATTATAAATACGGCTGTTAATTTTTAAAAGCTGAATGCGATATCTTGGTTTCTTTGTCCTTTTCCAGGATTTTTCTGAACATATAAAATCTTCCATTATGCCATTATTTCGGCTAATTTTGTTAAAGATTGTTTGTGTTACAATCGAGAGCTTCTTCTATTGTCAGGTCATCATCTGACTCATCCTGACAAAGCTTAGCACCGAACATTCTGCAAAAAATGAAATATGAACCCCCTAGTTTCAGTTTTTGTACTGTATTTTAAGAATTTATTTCTCGAAGGAAATATATTGTAGGAAAAAATATTTTCCAAATATATACCTTTTTTATATGAGACGAAACAAATAATTAAAAACGCAAAAAAATATATTATAATACTACAAAAAACTAAAAATATTTGTAACATCGGTTAATCGACTGAAATTAACCGGTTTAATCGTTAATCGAAAATTGCCAATTTCAAATTAACCGATCAGTTAATCGGGTAGTAAATAATCGGTTAACCGATTAACGGTTAACCGAATGAATAATATTTGTATAGCATGTAAATAAGAATTAGCGAGAACGGGAAAAAATCAACCTTAAAATTATGGGGAAAAATCAAAGCTTTAATCTGTTGTGTTTTTGGAAGCAAATTTTAAAAGGAATTAAAATAGTTTTTTCTTAAATCATCGTTTGTAATTATGTGGGTATCGCTGTACGTATAGGTAAAATATAAGTAAAAAATGTGAGTGTAATTAAACTTGAAAGGCAAAAAAACGTGTAACACCTATGACAAGCAATTCAATACTAGGTTACATTGACTAAAAAATCTTGATCTTGACAATTAAAAACTACCTTAAATACGGGCATGTTCTAGAAATTGAAATGAAGTGAAATGAAAATCGAACGAAATTTTAAGTTCAATTATTTACAAAATGACCGTAGTTTTCCCTGGTTTTAAGATTTGTTCTTGTAAAGCTAATAGGTACTCACAAAACGAACATGATAAAATCGGTTCGGCTTAAAAATATGCTCGATTTCAAATCCACTTCATTTCAATTTCTAAAACATGCCCAATAATCATTTATAACAATAACCAAGGCGAATTGAAGGTGAGGTCAACTCTACAACAACACTGCTTCTGTGGTCGGGTTGTCAAATATATTGCTAGTAAAAAAAATAGGTTTGTAAACAAACTTTGACAAGTGGACCACCGAAAAAACCACCACAAAGTGACTTGCCCCACCTTCTAGTCAATTCGCCTTGAAAAATAACATAATTGTTAAAACCAGTTAAAAAAAAAAGAAATGAAAACACTATTTGAAACTTTCTGTAAGGTTTTGTTTTGATTAGCTGTTTAACGTTAACGTCTACGAAATTATAAGCACGTAACATTTGCCAGATAAAGTTGCATTTGTGTTTTTCGATGAATGCTTCTCTTTAGAGAGTCATCCAGAGTGAAAGGCAATTCAAATAAGTTTTATGTATGTATGTATCTTGTTTGAAAGCTTCGAACAGTGGCTAATTGGTTAAGATAATACAAAGAATTATAGAAGATCAAAGCTAAGCGTAGTTTGGATAGATTTTTATACATATGTACATACATACTCTAAAACAAAGATCTAATAAAAAACCAGGCCGTCTGGCAAGTCTATGCTATATAAATGCATGAACATCAGCTACACAAATATCACTATATTTCAATAGTTTAAAAGACATCAATTAATTTGTAGAAAAACTTAAAAATCTAATTACATAGTCAAAATAACAGCACTTCGTTTCAATTGTATACAAAAAGTTTGTTGGCTAAAAATGTAAAACTAAAGCATTTTACTTTGTAATTTCCTAGGTATGTAATATAAAAATAGTTTTAAATACCCTGTTGCATGACATTTGTTTGCAATAAAAGCCGCATAACTCGTTTGCACCGAATTCGGACATCTGTTCACCGGGATTGAATTCCATGTGTCGGTTACAGCTTTCCAAAGCCCTTAAGCACTTTTGGGTTTAATCGCAGATACTCCCGTTTCTTACGCCTGCCCATAGATTTTCGATTGGGTTTAAGTCTGGTGACGGTTCTGGCCGCACCATCACACTGATTGAATTTTTGATCCACCATGATTTATGGTTTTTGTGTAATTTATTGGTATTGTTTGGACAAAAGATCTAAAAGCCTTTCTTCCAAAAAGGAAAATTTTTAATGTACCTATCTGCCCATAGCACGTTTCGATTTTTCATGAACTCAATTTGTTCTTAAAAATAAAAAAAAAAAATGGTTGTAACTGGTGCTAATATTTTGACCTACAATGCCGGTCAAAATATTATTAGTGTAGTAACATAAAATAAAAAAAAAAAAATTGCATTAAAAACTTAAAATGAATTACAGTCAAATCCCGATAATTCGTACCGCGATAAATCGTAATTCCCGATATTTCGTAATAAACTGTCGGTCCCTTGAAAAAATCTCGTTAATTCGTAAAATTTCATACATTTTGGTCCCCTCGCTAATTCTTAATTTTTTTTTTCAAATAAAATCTTCTTTATCTCTTATAAATCTTAAATATTTGCTAACTAACACTTATAATTCGTAATAAAATCAACAGAAACATGGAAAGAATGATTTGTTGTTTACCGCTATTTTTTGCGCGGGCTTTTGCTTGTGTGTGTGTTTATTTTCTTAAGATCAGTTGTTACATGAATAATTTTTATGTATAATTTTTATATATTTTATTTTTAACAATTGTCTTTTATGTTTTTTTTTTTATCGTTTTAGTAAATAAATTGAAAAACCCCGTTAATTCGTATTTATTTTATTTTAACCCCGTTAAATCGAAACCCCGCTAAATCGAAAACCCCTATAATTCGTAAGAAATGGCCGGTCCCTTGCAATTACGAATTATCGGGATTCTACTGTAATAACTATTAAAAACCTTCAGTAATGAATTCTAATTCACCTTTGGTTACATATTACTAGGGAGGTTAAAAATGTTCATTGCTGTTCCTTTGATACCTTCTTTAAGGCACTTTTACACAATGTGTATTTACCAGTGTACTGGTCAAATTTCCCACTCCAAAATTTAAGCATGTCGTGTAAAAGCAAAAAAAAAAAAAATTGCTTCTGTAAATGTCAGTTCGAATTTGCAGTTATTATTATCTGACAAAGCCACGCCAAAATACATATCGTGTAAAATTGCCTTTAGTAAATACAATTCCTGTAATGGTTTCAGGCTACTCACAGTAGGAGATTTAGGGAAAAAAATGGAAATAATTCTGAATATACCTATTAAACGGTTAGTTCGATTTTAAGTCTATACTTACCAGGAGAATGGTTGCCAAAGTAGGGCACCTCGGGTACCTATTACAAATATTAAAAACGATCCAGAATTCTTAATATAAGTCCGATTTAAAAAATTTTTATCAGTTGAGTTCTTCAAAAAAGTTAGCGACAGGCATTATTATTCTCCTATTGTTTAGAAAATATGCGACTTTGAAAATCTAAAATTTACTTATTTTCGGTTTCTGATAGTACTTATCGAACATAGATAAGGCCATATGGCAGGTACTCATATAAATATTATCTACATACATATGTGCATCTCAAATGGTAGGTATAAATTTCAAAACTGAAATTAAATCTTGATATTAATTGGGCAACCTTACCAGGGATGCCAGTTGATTTTGATGAAAAGTAGGCATTTTTTTTTGGAAAAGATTAAAATTTTCCTCACTTTAATTTAAAAAATCGTCATCAGAGTTACGGTATCTGCTGTTAATTTGATTAAAAAAAAATATTCTATATTTTGTACCTTAAATCCGCTTTTGGCAAATTTTTTAATAGAGAAAATCGGCAAAATTCTGAAAAATTTACACTTTTGGCAGCCCTAAACCTTAGCAGTATTTGCTCTCAGTTTCTAGATATTTATTTAATTTAATCTATCTCATTTATACATATATATTTTTATATTCTCTGTGTTCATTTTATATATCTCTCCTGTTTCTATGTATGATATTTACAGTAACATGTGCACGACCACACGTGCTACACAAAATACGATAATTAAAAAAAACTTGCTGCTTCTGTTGTTTGTTATATTTGTGTTGTTGCTGAGTTTTGTTTTTGTTTATTTTTTCGTTTGCTAAGGAAGCTTATAAAAACGGAAACCGTAAAATACAATAAAAAACAATCACATTTTGTATAAAAAATATTGCAAATTGCTTAAGATTACGGAGAAGAATCCAAAGAGGTGATAGGTTTAGGGAGGAGAAATCATTAGTGTTAATATGTACATATCTCTACATCATCATCGTGTTTAACAGTTTAAATTATTTCCCATAATAAAATGTTGTACCTATCATTAATTTCTTAATCCGGTTAGTTCAGTTGTTTTTAGGTTGTAATGATTGCATGTATAATGATGGTTGAGTCCGATTGTCATTTTTAAGCTGTTTTTATATTTACAACTTTAGATTTTTGGTATTTTTTTCTCATTATATGTACATACATAATAATTGTCTAAATGTAAAACTGTATGTATGTATATTGACATACAGTGGCCGACAAAAGTCTACATACGACCCTCATTTCTTCCACCTGACGAGACCAAAAGCATTATGAAAAAAAGTAATGATGCAGTTTTTTTTGAAATCTGGTTTTATTAATAGAAAACGAAAAAAATAACATACTTTAATATACACTTTAAAAAATATTTACAAAAAACGAAAAAATAGCATTGACAAAAGTCTACATACGGCCAACATGTCATGCTTTGTGTTTTGCTTGCTGCTGGATGATAACGGCTAATTACCGTTATTTTTTTAAATTTACTTTTCTGCATGTTTTACATTTCAAATCAATTGCATTCGGTTGTATTCTGGACAGTTTCCAGCATAATTCAATTATAACAACGACCTCGCAAAAATAAATTTCAACTGATGTGAGAAACTTAGTAGTAAAATATAGAAACGAGAAAAAATCTTTCGGGGAAATATCAAAACTGTTGAATTTAAGTAAAGCAACAGTTGAAACTGTATTAAATAATTTTAAAAACACTGGTTCTATTGAAAATATAATATATAATAAACCGCGTAGTGGTCGCCCTAAAAAGCTTAGTCGCAGAGATGTCAGCTTTATAATAAAATAAGTGGAAAAAAATCTAAAAGTGAATGCCACAACGCTGGCCCAAGAGCTAACAATAAGATCAAATACGGTTCTGCATCCACGAACAATTCAAAGAACCCCAAATAATACTGGTTTCCACAGCAGAAATCCGCGCAAAAAACCCCTTATAAGCGAATAAAACCGAAAACTTCGCTTGGAATTCTCCAAAATTAATTTGACAAAGGATTTGAATTCTGGAAACGAGTTTTGTTTAGAGATGAGTCAAAATACAATATTTTTGGAAGTGATGGAAAAGCGAAAGTTTGGAGAAAAGCTAATACAGCGATGAATCCGACGCACTTAGTACCTACTGTTAAGCATGGGGGTGGCAACGTGATGGTTTGGGGTGCTGTCGCTGCATCTGGTGTAGGAAATCTTGTATTTGTCGAAGGTTATATGGATCCGTTTCAATATAAGTCTATTTTAGAACAAAATCTGGGAGCATCGGTCAATAAATTAGATCTTGGTGAGAGTTGGATTTTCCAACAAGATAACGACCCGAAACACAACGCTCAAGTTGTAAAAGAATGGCTGCTTTACTATGCCCCCCGACATTTGCACACACCACCTCAAAGCCCGGACTTAAATGTTATTGAACACGTTTGAGAGATTTTGGAATGTAAAATCAGAAAGCATCATATTACTAGCGTGCCAATGTTGAAAAAGATGCTGAAAGAAAAATGGCTAAGAATTACGCCGATTGAATTGGAACATTTAGTTAATTCAATGCCCAGACGCTTACAGGCTGTTAAAGATGCCAATGGTGGCCCAACCAAATACTAAATTTAATAATAAAAATATTATTTAATGTTTCAATGAAGTTTTTTATGTTAGCTTACAAGCCGTATGTAGACTTTTGTCAATGCTATTTTTTTGTTTTTTGTAAATATTTTTTAAGTGTATATTGAAGTAAGTTGTTTTTTTTCGTTTTCTATTAATAAAACCAGATTTCAAAAAAACCTGCATCATTACTTTTCTTCATAATGCTTTTGGTCTCGTCAGGTGGAAGGAATGAGGGTCGTATGTAGACTTTTGTCGGCCACTGTATGTTTTTGTTGTGTGAATTTTGTTTTGGTCTGAATTTGTTTTGCTTAATCCTCTGGGCTTTGGGTTGGTCGTTTCGCACGGGTTGACTCGGGTTTTCTCGTTAATTGTTAAGTTTAATTTTTTTGCAGTTTCAATGTTGCCCGTTTCGTTAACAAATGCCTTGAAACAAATAGAAAAGTCTTTTTATTTTGCTCATAATGATGGTAAGAAATTCACCTGTTGGACATGGGAAACATTAAAAAAAAAACGGCTTAGCTGTCGATATTTAAGAATAGAAACTTAAGTAAGAATAGTGCTTTGATGATAGTGCGTTTGCAGGAAAGTGCGCTTCATATTTCCGAGTGTGCAATGGTGTCATTGGCTTTTTCAAAATCGATGAAGGCTTAATATAGCGGCGAGCTCCATTCCACTTATTGCTCGATTATGATCAGCAGACAATTGATAGCCACGACCCACGGCCATTGTACGAAAAAAATTATAGTAACGCTTTTCTGTATAGCCAATAGTCGATTATTTTAGAATTAATATGGCAACTTTGGGTAGTAAAAATATTTTGTAAGATTGTATTAGTTTTGTTATTGCTTTGTTATGAGACTATTTCGCATCGTTTTCTCGCTGCTGCAGCAACCTACTATTCTCTCGTTGGCCTTATACGAATGTATATTGTTTCTTGCGCATTGCACTGAAATTTCTGTCGTATTGTTTTTGATTTTTACTCTTTATTTATTTCTTCTTTGGTATATAAAATTTTGTTTTTATCTGGCTGTTGCGTTTCTGTTGTTGCTGTGCTTTTGGATTTTTGTATTAGTAGCCTTGTCTGGCAAGTTGGTCTGCTGGTGGTGTGTTTATTACCTTCTGTTATTATATTTTTCATTATTTTTTACTTGTGTTAAATTTGTTAATTTTTCTCTCTTTTTCCAAGGCAAAAGATACTACCCCTTATTATTGCTGGTTTTATTTTGGAGTTTCCAATAGTACGTGCAGCTGTTAAATTTATGAACTTTTTGCTTGTTGTCTTCCATCTAAAAACGATTGAGAATGTATCCAGTTAGCAACTCTTTTTTTAATAAATAAAATTTCATTCGAATTTTGGTTTATAAACAAAAACAAAAAAATAAGAGTTTTAACATACTCCTAACTACCTACAATTTTTAAAAATTTGCTTGTAAGAGGAGGAAAAAAAAAAGTTTGTCAAAAAACTATGTACCTATGTACGTGCGTTATCGTGCGTGATTAAATTCAAAATTTTCCAATTAGTTTCTGATTAAACTAGGTATAATTGACTTCAAGGTATATTTACACAAGGTAGACTCATTTGGGAGTGTAGACATGCTGCTCTATAAATGGAGCCAATTTGTCAAAATTGTCTTCATATACACCCCTATTCTGCGTTTCGATTCGGATCGAAATTTTCTCCGTTTTTGTCAACTTTGGTGTTTTGTGCCAATGTTCTGTAACTCCCGCGTTGAAAAACTTTTCGATTGAAATGTGAGAACTGAAACAAAAATACCATAAATTGAAACAAACATGTTTTTCTCACTAAACTGTTACTGTATCATTTTTGGTGTGTAATAGCTGTAACGTAAGGAAATTACTCGCCAAAAATGTTTCAGTAACAGTTAAGTGAGAAAAACATGTTTGTTTCAACTTATGGTATTTTTGTTTCATTTCTCACATTTCAATCGAAAAGTTTCTCAACGCGGGAGTTACAGAATATGGGCACAAAACACCAAAGTTGCCAAAAACGGAGAAAATTTCGATCCGAATCGAAACGCAGAATAGGGGTCATAAAACAAAAACAATTTAACGCACACATGTACAAATTTTGGCTCATATACACGCAATTTGACGTTTTGGCTCCAACTAGGGGTAAACAGCTGACAAACATATGAGCCAACGAGTTTACCTTGTGCAAATATACCTTCCCTGCAAAACCTGCCTAACCGATACACCAATACATTTAAAGATTTTTAAATTTCAACATACACATACTCACACTTGTATTCCATAAGCACCTTAAGTTAGAAAGAAATGGCCCTTTCGATTAAAGAAGCGTGTTATACCTTACTCTTTCTTCCATTTTACAGATTATTACTAAGTGCTGTACGCGTGAAGTTGAAATAGTGTAATAAAAGTGAAAAAATTAAATAAAGTAATTCAAAATCTAAATAAAATGAATAAAAAATAAATTAATTGTTTTTATTATACCTATTTCTTTTTTAATTTTATTTTATGTACATACTTTTTTATTAAAATAAAATAAATACCCAATTTTTAGGAATACAATAACTGGTATTAATCAGTAGCACTAACCTATATTAATAACGGTTAAGCTGTTAACTAACAAGTTACCTATTAAATAGTAATAACGGATATGTGTATCGGTTAACTAAAAAGTTATTTATAATATAATACTACCAGTATCGCTACCATTAACTAGGCAGTTATATACACGTTAGCACTGACGTGTGCGAGTGAGAGCACTATTGTGTTTTCTGTTCTAAGTAATAATGTGAAAGAAAGAGATATCAGCTCACACGTACAGAAAAGAATAGGTTAGTTTTTTCCCAAAGGCCTGCACAAAATAACTGAAAGTTTTAGAATTTCTAACTAATACTTTGGTTATGAGTACGTTTTATGTAACGCGTTATTTAACCCGTACTGTTCTTGCAGGGTTGATTGACTTTTTACAATTCAATATCTTTAATGAATTTTTTTTTTCGCAAGAACATCATAAGCTACAAATTTTTACAACTGAAACACAAATTTTGAATTTCGAAGAAGTCATAACAATGCATAAGTCTCAAAAACCACGCGAGATATAATTTTTTAAATGTTGCTGCCTTATTACATATGTAAGTATAATGCGGCCCTTCACGTTGCAACTGGTAGTACAATTAAGTTGAATCAAGGCGAATTAACTACAGGTGGTGTCGAAACGGCATCTGATTTTGACAGTTCGGGCTTATTTGTTTTGATTTGTTAGTGTTTTGCTAATAATGGTTGACATTTCGAGCTAATGGCACTAACAATGCAATGCAAAAAACCCTATGTTGTTTCTGTTGTTTTTGGATTATTGTAGTTCCGACACCACCTGTAGTTGAATTCGCCGTGAGTTGAATAAACCAGTTGATCGTTCGCTGCTCTGGCTACAATTTTTCAACCACCGATTCATTAAACTTCTTTAAAAAATTATTTTTGAAGTGTAAACATATGTAAGTTCTGAATTTTGTATATTTTTTTTTAAATTATTTTATAGGTACATACATACAGTCTGTCAAGAATGACTTTTCACATAAAATAATTTTTGGAAAATTTTTTAATAAAAAATAGTCTTGTTTAGTTTTTTAAAAAAATTTTTTTAGCTCATCCGTTTTTGTTCTTTATTTATAATGCTAGAAACAAAAATAAAGACCAAATTCAGTGAAAAAGACACAAAAATATTGCAAAAACCAACATGTACTGCAGTTTATTGGTGTCAAATAACTTTTTGCACAACGCTACGTTATTTAATGTTTTTGGAAACTCTTGACTTTTAACGGCAACATTCCGACATTTATGACGTGTGTTAGTTTTCTTTGTAATTTTACAACTCATTTGGCACAGAATTTTTGTAGTGCATAGGTACGTAATTTACATAGTAAGTTTAAGTGCTAAAAATTGCCAGGGAAACGATTATCGTAAGAAGTGATTCAACTGATTTATTACAACCACCAATTGGGGGCAAGTACTCAGGAGCTATAAGAAAGGTTTTTGGTATCAAGAATAACCATTTATAATGTGCTTTACCGTGCTGAAAAAAGGGTAGGCTATAATTAAAGCCTGGAGAATGTCCTCATACTAAAATAAATAAGCGCGCAGAGCGCTTAATTCTCAGAAAAGTGGCCCATAACCCAAAGATTTCAACAAGAAGACTTGCGAAGGAGCTTGAAGAAGAGTGTAATGTTGCTGTTTCTTATGAAACTGTTCGACAGGTCTTATTAAAAAACGCATACTGTTCAAGAGCAGCCGGTAAAAATGACACTGTTTTCTGCAGTAAATATAGAGAACGTTTTTTCTTCTTCATAAGAAACATATCGCAACCTGTGGACTATTGGGACGATGTGATACTCTGCGACGAGACCAAAACAAAGTTGTACTACAACGATGGACCAACTAGAGTGTGGAAAAAACCCCTAACATTGTTGGAAAATCGCAACATTATTCCAACAATAGAATTTGGAAAAATGTCGACGATGATTTGGGGCTGCATTTCGAGCAAAGGGGTAGGAGATTTAGCTTTTATAGAAACAACCATGGATGCGCAACAATATTTAAGCATTTCGCAATATAATTTGATAAGCAGTGCACAAAAAATTTGGGTTCATACGAGATAATAAGCAGCAATTCAAATTTTATCAAGATAAGGACCCCAAACACAAGTCCCATGTAGTAAGAATGTGGCTACTATATAATTACGGTACAGTTATAAAAACACCAAAGTCCGGACTTAAATCCGATTGAAAATTTGTGGGTTTATTTGAAAGAAAAGTAGCTAAATGACAACCGACTAACAAGACAGCTCTAAAAGCCGCAATATTGGAAGAGTAGCAAAATATACCAGCCAACTATGACTTAAGGAAGTTAATTCACTCGATTAAAAAGAGAGTCCAATGCGTGGAAGATGCTAAGAGTAGTCACATCAAGTATTGAAAGTAAAAAATCCATTTTTTTTTGTAATAATGTAAATGCTTAATAAAGGTCACAATGTTTGTGAAAAGAGTTTCTTGACATCAAAAAAAAAATTAAGTACAATTAACTTTTTAAGTGGGTGAAGATAAATACGCCGAGTTAAATATGTTTTATGACGTAAAACGTTACGTTATTAAAAACATAGCTGAGCTACGCGTAGCGGATAAAAACATAGCTCAGCTACGTTTTTATTAATTTTTTTTTTAATTTTTTAATTAAAAACATAGCTGAGCTACGCGTAGCGGATAAAAACATAGCTCAGCTACGTTTTTATTAATTTTTTTTTAAATTTTGACCGGTGTATCCGGGAGACATTTTTTTAAATTGTGACCGAACCAAAAAAGATTACGGAACGGGAGGGTATTCAAATTATAGGTAATTAGCTCTACATTCGTAATCTTGAAAGAAAATTTATGAAATATAAATTTTTCTATTTTTAAAAAATTATTTAAATTTCTGCTAGTGTATCTGGGAGGGATTTTTTTAAATTCCGACTGAACCAAAAAAGATTACGGAACGGGAGGGTATTCATTTTATAGGTAATTAGCTCTACATTCGTAATCTTGAAAGAAAATTTATGAAATATAAATTTTTCTATTTTTAAAAAATTATTTAAATTTCTGCTAGTGTATCTGGGAGGGATTTTTTTAAATTCCGACCGAACCAAAAAAGATTACGGAACGGGAGGGTATTCAAATTATAGGTAATTAGCTCTACATTCGTAATCTTGAAAGAAAATTTATGAAATATAAATTTTTCTATTTTTAACAAATTATTTAAATTTCTGCTAGTGTATCTGGGAGGGATTTTTTTAAATTCCGACCGAACCAAAAAAGATTACGGAACGGGAGGGTATTCATTTTATAGGTAATTAGCTCTACATTCGTAATCTTGAAAGAAAATTTATGAAATATAAATTTTTCTATTTTTAAAAAATTATTTAAATTTCTGCTAGTGTATCTGGGAGGGATTTTTTTAAATTCCGACCGAACCAAAAAAGATTACGGAACGGGAGGGTATTCATTTTATAGGTAATTAGCTCTACATTCGTAATCTTGAAAGAAAATTTATGAAATATAAATTTTTCTATTTTTAACAAATTATTTAAATTTCTGCTAGTGTATCTGGGAGGGATTTTTTTAAATTCCGACCGAACCAAAAAAGATTACGGAACGGGAGGGTATTCATTTTATAGGTAATTAGCTCTACATTCGTAATCTTGAAAGAAAATTTATGAAATATAAATTTTTCTATTTTTAAAAAATTATTTAAATTTCTGCTAGTGTATCTGGGAGGGATTTTTTTAAATTCCGACCGAACCAAAAAAGATTACGGAACGGGAGGGTATTCAAATTATAGGTAATTAGCTCTACATTCGTAATCTTGAAAGAAAATTTATGAAATATAAATTTTTCTATTTTTAACAAATTATTTAAATTTCTGCTAGTGTATCTGGGAGGGATTTTTTTAAATTCCGACCGAACCAAAAAAGATTACGGAACGGGAGGGTATTCATTTTATAGGTAATTAGCTCTACATTCGTAATCTTGAAAGAAAATTTATGAAATATAAATTTTTCTATTTTTAAAAAATTATTTAAATTTCTGCTAGTGTATCTGGGAGGGATTTTTTTAAATTCCGACCGAACCAAAAAAGATTACGGAACGGGAGGGTATTCATTTTATAGGTAATTAGCTCTACATTCGTAATCTTGAAAGAAAATTTATGAAATATAAATTTTTCTATTTTTAACAAATTATTTAAATTTCTGCTAGTGTATCTGGGAGGGATTTTTTTAAATTCCGACCGAACCAAAAAAGATTACGGAACGGGAGGGTATTCATTTTATAGGTAATTAGCTCTACATTCGTAATCTTGAAAGAAAATTTATGAAATATAAATTTTTCTATTTTTAAAAAATTATTTAAATTTCTGCTAGTGTATCTGGGAGGGATTTTTTTAAATTCCGACCGAACCAAAAAAGATTACGGAACGGGAGGGTATTCATTTTATAGGTAATTAGCTCTACATTCGTAATCTTGAAAGAAAATTTATGAAATATAAATTTTTCTATTTATATTTATTCTATTTCTATTTCTATTTATATTTCATAAATTTTCTTTCAAGATTACGAATGTAGAGCTAATTACCTATAAAATGAATACCCTCCCGTTCCGTAATCTTTTTTGGTTCGGTCGGAATTTAAAAAAATCCCTCCCAGATACACTAGCAGAAATTTAAATAATTTTTTAAAAATAGAAAAATTTATATTTCATAAATTTTCTTTCAAGATTACGAATGTAGAGCTAATTACCTATAAAATGAATACCCTCCCGTTCCGTAATCTTTTTTGGTTCGGTCGGAATTTAAAAAAATCACTCCCAGATACACTAGCAGAAATTTAAATAATTTTTTAAAAATAGAAAAATTTATATTTCATAAATTTTCTTTCAAGATTACGAATGTAGAGCTAATTACCTATAATTTGAATACCCTCCCGTTCCGTAATCTTTTTTGGTTCGGTCGGAATTTAAAAAAATCCCTCCCAGATACACTAGCAGAAATTTAAATAATTTTTTAAAAATAGAAAAATTTATATTTCATAAATTTTCTTTCAAGATTACGAATGTAGAGCTAATTACCTATAAAATGAATACCCTCCCGTTCCGTAATCTTTTTTGGTTCGGTCGGAATTTAAAAAAATCCCTCCCAGATACACTAGCAGAAATTTAAATAATTTTTTAAAAATAGAAAAATTTATATTTCATAAATTTTCTTTCAAGATTACGAATGTAGAGCTAATTACCTATAAAATGAATACCCTCCCGTTCCGTAATCTTTTTTGGTTCGGTCGGAATTTAAAAAAATCCCTCCCAGATACACTAGCAGAAATTTAAATAATTTTTTAAAAATAGAAAAATTTATATTTCATAAATTTTCTTTCAAGATTACGAATGTAGAGCTAATTACCTATAATTTGAATACCCTCCCGTTCCGTAATCTTTTTTGGTTCGGTCGGAATTTAAAAAAATCCCTCCCAGATACACTAGCAGAAATTTAAATAATTTTTTAAAAATAGAAAAATTTATATTTCATAAATTTTCTTTCAAGATTACGAATGTAGAGCTAATTACCTATAAAATAAATACCCTCCCGTTCCGTAATCTTTTTTGGTTCGGTCGGAATTTAAAAAAATCCCTCCCAGATACACTAGCAGAAATTTAAATAATTTTTTAAAAATAGAAAAATTTATATTTCATAAATTTTCTTTCAAGATTACGAATGTAGAGCTAATTACCTATAATTTGAATACCCTCCCGTTCCGTAATCTTTTTTGGTTCGGTCGGAATTTAAAAAAATCCCTCCCAGATACACTAGCAGAAATTTAAATAATTTTTTAAAAATAGAAAAATTTATATTTCATAAATTTTCTTTCAAGATTACGAATGTAGAGCTAATTACCTATAATTTGAATACCCTCCCGTTCCGTAATCTTTTTTGGTTCGGTCGGAATTTAAAAAAATCCCTCCCAGATACACTAGCAGAAATTTAAATAATTTTTTAAAAATAGAAAAATTTATATTTCATAAATTTTCTTTCAAGATTACGAATGTAGAGCTAATTACCTATAAAATGAATACCCTCCCGTTCCGTAATCTTTTTTGGTTCGGTCGGAATTTAAAAAAATCCCTCCCAGATACACTAGCAGAAATTTAAATAATTTTTTAAAAATAGAAAAATTTATATTTCATAAATTTTCTTTCAAGATTACGAATGTAGAGCTAATTACCTATAATTTGAATACCCTCCCGTTCCGTAATCTTTTTTGGTTCGGTCGGAATTTAAAAAAATCCCTCCCAGATACACTAGCAGAAATTTAAATAATTTTTTAAAAATAGAAAAATTTATATTTCATAAATTTTCTTTCAAGATTACGAATGTAGAGCTAATTACCTATAAAATGAATACCCTCCCGTTCCGTAATCTTTTTTGGTTCGGTCGGAATTTAAAAAAATCCCTCCCAGATACACTAGCAGAAATTTAAATAATTTTTTAAAAATAGAAAAATTTATATTTCATAAATTTTCTTTCAAGATTACGAATGTAGAGCTAATTACCTATAAAATGAATACCCTCCCGTTCCGTAATCTTTTTTGGTTCGGTCGGAATTTAAAAAAATCCCTCCCAGATACACTAGCAGAAATTTAAATAATTTTTTAAAAATAGAAAAATTTATATTTGATAAATTTTCTTTCAAGATTACGAATGTAGAGCTAATTACCTATAAAATGAATACCCTTCCGTTCCGTAATCTTTTTTGGTTCGGTCGGAATTTAAAAAAATCCCTCCCAGATACACTAGCAGAAATTTAAATAATTTTTTAAAAATAGAAAAATTTATATTTCATAAATTTTCTTTCAAGATTACGAATGTAGAGCTAATTACCTATAAAATGAATACCCTCCCGTTCCGTAATCTTTTTTGGTTCGGTCGGAATTTAAAAAAATCCCTCCCAGATACACTAGCAGAAATTTAAATAATTTTTTAAAAATAGAAAAATTTATATTTCATAAATTTTCTTTCAAGATTACGAATGTAGAGCTAATTACCTATAAAATGAATACCCTCCCGTTCCGTAATCTTTTTTGGTTCGGTCGGAATTTAAAAAAATCCCTCCCAGATACACTAGCAGAAATTTAAATAATTTTTTAAAAATAGAAAAATTTATATTTCATAAATTTTCTTTCAAGATTACGAATGTAGAGCTAATTACCTATAATTTGAATACCCTCCCGTTCCGTAATCTTTTTTGGTTCGGTCGGAATTTAAAAAAATCCCTCCCAGATACACTAGCAGAAATTTAAATAATTTTTTAAAAATAGAAAAATTTATATTTCATAAATTTTCTTTCAAGATTACGAATGTAGAGCTAATTACCTATAAAATGAATACCCTTCCGTTCCGTAATCTTTTTTGGTTCGGTCGGAATTTAAAAAAATCCCTCCCAGATACACTAGCAGAAATTTAAATAATTTTTTAAAAATAGAAAAATTTATATTTCATAAATTTTCTTTCAAGATTACGAATGTAGAGCTAATTACCTATAAAATGAATACCCTCCCGTTCCGTAATCTTTTTTGGTTCGGTCGGAATTTAAAAAAATACCTCCCAGATACACTAGCGGAAATTAAAATAATTTTTTAAAAATAGAAAAATTTATATTTCATAAATTTTCTTTCAAGATTACGAATGTAGAGCTAATTACCTATAATTTGAATACCCTCCCGTTCCGTAATCTTTTTTGGTTCGGTCTGAATTTAAAAAAATCCCTCCCAGATACACTAGCAGAAATTTAAATAATTTTTTAAAAATAGAAAAATTTATATTTCATAAATTTTCTTTCAAGATTACGAATGTAGAGCTAATTACCTATAAAATGAATACCCTCCCGTTCCGTAATCTTTTTTGGTTCGGTCGGAATTTAAAAAATACCTCCCAGATACACTAGCGGAAATTAAAATAATTTTTTAAAAATAGAAAAATTTATATTTCATAAATTTTCTTTCAAGATTACGAATGTAGAGCTAATTACCTATAAAATGAATACCCTCCCGTTCCGTAATCTTTTTTGGTTCGGTCGGAATTTAAAAAAATCCCTCCCAGATACACTAGCAGAAATTTAAATAATTTTTTAAAAATAGAAAAATTTATATTTCATAAATTTTCTTTCAAGATTACGAATGTAGAGCTAATTACCTATAATTTGAATACCCTCCCGTTCCGTAATCTTTTTTGGTTCGGTCGGAATTTAAAAAAATCCCTCCCAGATACACTAGCAGAAATTTAAATAATTTTTTAAAAATAGAAAAATTTATATTTCATAAATTTTCTTTCAAGATTACGAATGTAGAGCTAATCACCTATAAAATGAATACCCTCCCGTTCCGTAATCTTTTTTGGTTCGGTCGGAATTTAAAAAAATACCTCCCAGATACACTAGCGGAAATTAAAATAATTTTTTAAAAATAGAAAAATTTATATTTCATAAATTTTCTTTCAAGATTACGAATGTAGAGCTAATTACCTATAAAATGAATACCCTCCCGTTCCGTAATCTTTTTTGGTTCGGTCGGAATTTAAAAAAATCCCTCCCAGATACACTAGCAGAAATTTAAATAATTTTTTAAAAATAGAAAAATTTATATTTCATAATTTTTCTTTCAAGATTACGAATGTAGAGCTAATTACCTATAAAATGAATACCCTCCCGTTCCGTAATCTTTTTTGGTTCGGTCGGAATTTAAAAAAATCCCTCCCAGATACACTAGCAGAAATTTAAATAATTTTTTAAAAATAGAAAAATTTATATTTCATAAATTTTCTTTCAAGATTACGAATGTAGAGCTAATTACCTATAAAATGAATACCCTCCCGTTCCGTAATCTTTTTTGGTTCGGTCGGAATTTAAAAAAATCCCTCCCAGATACACTAGCAGAAATTTAAATAATTTTTTAAAAATAGAAAAATTTATTTTTCATAAATTTTCTTTCAAGATTACGAATGTAGAGCTAATTACCTATAAAATGAATACCCTCCCGTTCCGTAATCTTTTTTGGTTCGGTCGGAATTTAAAAAAATCCCTCCCAGATACACTAGCAGAAATTTAAATAATTTTTTAAAAATAGAAAAATTTATTTTTCATAAATTTTCTTTCAAGATTACGAATGTAGAGCTAATTACCTATAAAATGAATACCCTCCCGTTCCGTAATCTTTTTTGGTTCGGTCGGAATTTAAAAAAATCCCTCCCAGATACACTAGCAGAAATTTAAATAATTTTTTAAAAATAGAAAAATTTATATTTCATAAATTTTCTTTCAAGATTACGAATGTAGAGCTAATTACCTATAAAATGAATACCCTCCCGTTCCGTAATCTTTTTTGGTTCGGTCGGAATTTAAAAAAATCCCTCCCAGATACACTAGCAGAAATTTAAATAATTTTTTAAAAATAGAAAAATTTATTTTTCATAAATTTTCTTTCAAGATTACGAATGTAGAGCTAATTACCTATAAAATGAATACCCTCCCGTTCCGTAATCTTTTTTGGTTCGGTCGGAATTTAAAAAAATCCCTCCCAGATACACTAGCAGAAATTTAAATAATTTTTTAAAAATAGAAAAATTTATATTTCATAAATTTTCTTTCAAGATTACGAATGTAGAGCTAATTACCTATAAAATGAATACCCTCCCGTTCCGTAATCTTTTTTGGTTCGGTCGGAATTTAAAAAAATCCCTCCCAGATACACTAGCAGAAATTTAAATAATTTTTTAAAAATAGAAAAATTTATTTTTCATAAATTTTCTTTCAAGATTACGAATGTAGAGCTAATTACCTATAAAATGAATACCCTCCCGTTCCGTAATCTTTTTTGGTTCGGTCGGAATTTAAAAAAATCCCTCCCAGATACACTAGCAGAAATTTAAATAATTTTTTAAAAATAGAAAAATTTATTTTTCATAAATTTTCTTTCAAGATTACGAATGTAGAGCTAATTACCTATAAAATGAATACCCTCCCGTTCCGTAATCTTTTTTGGTTCGGTTGGAATTTAAAAAAATCCCTCCCAGATACACTAGCAGAAATTTAAATAATTTTTTAAAAATAGAAAAATTTATATTTCATAAATTTTCTTTCAAGATTACGAATGTAGAGCTAATTACCTATAATTTGAATACCCTCCCGTTCCGTAATCTTTTTTGGTTCGGTCGGAATTTAAAAAAATCCCTCCCAGATACACTAGCAGAAATTTAAATAATTTTTTAAAAATAGAAAAATTTATATTTCATAAATTTTCTTTCAAGATTACGAATGTAGAGCTAATTACCTATAATTTGAATACCCTCCCGTTCCGTAATCTTTTTTGGTTCGGTCGGAATTTAAAAAAATCCCTCCCAGATACACTAGCAGAAATTTAAATAATTTTTTAAAAATAGAAAAATTTATATTTCATAAATTTTCTTTCAAGATTACGAATGTAGAGCTAATCACCTATAAAATGAATACCCTCCCGTTCCGTAATCTTTTTTGGTTCGGTCGGAATTTAAAAAAATACCTCCCAGATACACTAGCGGAAATTAAAATAATTTTTTAAAAATAGAAAAATTTATATTTCATAAATTTTCTTTCAAGATTACGAATGTAGAGCTAATTACCTATAAAATGAATACCCTCCCGTTCCGTAATCTTTTTTGGTTCGGTCGGAATTTAAAAAAATCCCTCCCAGATACACTAGCAGAAATTTAAATAATTTTTTAAAAATAGAAAAATTTATATTTCATAAATTTTCTTTCAAGATTACGAATGTAGAGCTAATTACCTATAAAATGAATACCCTCCCGTTCCGTAATCTTTTTTGGTTCGGTCGGAATTTAAAAAAATACCTCCCAGATACACTAGCGGAAATTAAAATAATTTTTTAAAAATAGAAAAATTTATATTTCATAAATTTTCTTTCAAGATTACGAATGTAGAGCTAATTACCTATAAAATGAATACCCTCCCGTTCCGTAATCTTTTTTGGTTCGGTCGGAATTTAAAAAAATCCCTCCCAGATACACTAGCAGAAATTTAAATAATTTTTTAAAAATAGAAAAATTTATTTTTCATAAATTTTCTTTCAAGATTACGAATGTAGAGCTAATTACCTATAAAATGAATACCCTCCCGTTCCGTAATCTTTTTTGGTTCGGTCGGAATTTAAAAAAATCCCTCCCAGATACACTAGCAGAAATTTAAATAATTTTTTAAAAATAGAAAAATTTATATTTCATAAATTTTCTTTCAAGATTACGAATGTAGAGCTAATTACCTATAATTTGAATACCCTCCCGTTCCGTAATCTTTTTTGGTTCGGTCGGAATTTAAAAAAATCCCTCCCAGATACACTAGCAGAAATTTAAATAATTTTTTAAAAATAGAAAAATTTATATTTCATAAATTTTCTTTCAAGATTACGAATGTAGAGCTAATTACCTATAAAATGAATACCCTCCCGTTCCGTAATCTTTTTTGGTTCGGTCGGAATTTAAAAAAATACCTCCCAGATACACTAGCGGAAATTAAAATAATTTTTTAAAAATAGAAAAATTTATATTTCATAAATTTTCTTTCAAGATTACGAATGTAGAGCTAATTACCTATAAAATGAATACCCTCCCGTTCCGTAATCTTTTTTGGTTCGGTCGGAATTTAAAAAAATCCCTCCCAGATACACTAGCAGAAATTTAAATAATTTTTTAAAAATAGAAAAATTTATTTTTCATAAATTTTCTTTCAAGATTACGAATGTAGAGCTAATTACCTATAAAATGAATACCCTCCCGTTCCGTAATCTTTTTTGGTTCGGTCGGAATTTAAAAAAATCCCTCCCAGATACACTAGCAGAAATTTAAATAATTTTTTAAAAATAGAAAAATTTATATTTCATAAATTTTCTTTCAAGATTACGAATGTAGAGCTAATTACCTATAATTTGAATACCCTCCCGTTCCGTAATCTTTTTTGGTTCGGTCGGAATTTAAAAAAATCCCTCCCAGATACACTAGCAGAAATTTAAATAATTTTTTAAAAATAGAAAAATTTATATTTCATAAATTTTCTTTCAAGATTACGAATGTAGAGCTAATTACCTATAAAATGAATACCCTCCCGTTCCGTAATCTTTTTTGGTTCGGTCGGAATTTAAAAAAATCCCTCCCAGATACACTAGCAGAAATTTAAATAATTTTTTAAAAATAGAAAAATTTATATTTCATAAATTTTCTTTCAAGATTACGAATGGAGAGCTAATTACCTATAAAATGAATACCCTCCCGTTCCGTAATCTTTTTTGGTTCGGTCGGAATTTAAAAAAATCCCTCCCAGATACACTAGCAGAAATTTAAATAATTTTTTAAAAATAGAAAAATTTATATTTCATAAATTTTCTTTCAAGATTACGAATGTAGAGCTAATTACCTATAATTTGAATACCCTCCCGTTCCGTAATCTTTTTTGGTTCGGTCGGAATTTAAAAAAATCCCTCCCAGATACACTAGCAGAAATTTAAATAATTTTTTAAAAATAGAAAAATTTATATTTCATAAATTTTCTTTCAAGATTACGAATGTAGAGCTAATTACCTATAAAATGAATACCCTCCCGTTCCGTAATCTTTTTTGGTTCGGTCGGAATTTAAAAAAATACCTCCCAGATACACTAGCGGAAATTAAAATAATTTTTTAAAAATAGAAAAATTTATATTTCATAAATTTTCTTTCAAGATTACGAATGTAGAGCTAATTACCTATAATTTGAATACCCTCCCGTTCCGTAATCTTTTTTGGTTCGGTCACAATTTAAAAAAATGTCTCCCGGATACACCGGTCAAAATTAAAAAAAAAATTAATAAAAACGTAGCTGAGCTATGTTTTTATCCGCTACGCGTAGCTCAGCTATGTTTTTAATTAAAAAATTAAAAAAAAAATTAATAAAAACGTAGCTGAGCTATGTTTTTATCCGCTACGAGTAGCTCAGCTATGTTTTTAATAACGTAACGTTTTACGTCATAAAACATATTTAACTCGGCGTATTTATCTTCACCCACTTTAACTTTTTAGTTAAATATTTTGCTTTTTTTTAATCAAAGGGATTTTTTTTTAGTTTTATATGATTGAAAATTATGTAAATAATAACAATAAATAAAAAACAAATTTGTTTTTAAATAAAAAGTACCTTTCTTTTTTATAATAAAGTGAAAAAGTTAATTTTTTTTAATGTGAAAAATCATTCTTGACAGACTGTACATATGTACGTACCCTGCAGGTAATGTCACTAGTGAATCTGTACTGATTCACTATTAACACAGTCACCAGTTCTAGTGACTTATTATACCCCAGACAATGTTATTTACTATAGACATTTAACATGTGCGTGTCATTGTAAATCTACTACTGACGTTGGTACTACTTTGGGAACATATGTAGACATTGGAACCAGAGAATCACTAGTACATTTTAGTAAATGTAGTCTACACTTTTGGTACGAATACGAAATCATAACAATCTTTTTTTAATATTTCTTTAACCTTATATGAATTGTACTTCTCAGTTGTTATTGATAAAAAAAATTTTCGTATTTAAGCCAAATGTAGTGTAGTGTAGACACTTCGTTGACAATGTCACCAAAATAGTCGACAAAACTGGTGACTTGAAGACACTTGCACCCAGGTTTCCTTCAGGGTACATACCCAGCCAATACTCCGACATTGTCTGAATCAGACATTTCGAGATAATGTCTAACTTCATTCTTAGAGACTTCGTTTAGATTTCTGTCAGACATTGAATATACTTACTGTTTGGCCAATTTCTGATCAATATCGCATGGATATATCGGAACGAATTTATGTACAGATATGTTCCATAGAATTCCGACGGAATTCATTCAGATTTGTCTAACGAGACATATTATTTTTTTTTAAATAATGACAATTGTAAAAGAGTGGCCATAATTGTCTACTGAGCTAACTTTAAAATAGCAAAGTTGTAAACCATAATACAAAAATTAAGAAATTACAACTCAACTGAGTTGAGTTGTAAACCGTAATAGGGGCCTAAATTTCTAAAAATTTGAATTCTTTTTTACTAAAATAACACTTTTTATATTGGAAAACCAGTTGTACACTTTATTTTGACGCTCACAGTATGTATTTTTATAAAACTGTTTTTTTTTTTTGTTATGCGGAGAGTTTAGTAATTGAAGATTTCGTTTAATTTTTTTATATGTAGTAGGTATCTTTTAACTCGTTTTCTATTCAATTTAAAGATTCCAATTTGAAAATACTGTTATTTCAATTTTAAAAGTTTGTTAAGATTGCGTTATATTGGTATTTACTCATTTTTTATTTCTGTTTTTAACTTTTTTTAATGACCTTGTTGGAAATCATTCATGTTTTTTATTATTCTTATTTTGTTATGATTCTATTTTTTGCGCTCTATTTCTTACTTGTTGTTATTACTTATGTTTATACCTATTGTTTATTCACATACATATGTATGTATGTATGTATGTATGTATGTATGTATGTATATTCATTGACAAAACGTTTTTTATTTCTCCTTTCATCAAATAAGTATGTACGTGCTTTATTGGTTTTAATTATTTGTTTCTTTTTGCTTTGTTTACAGATTGGCTAATAAATAAAGCATCTCTATTTAAATAGTTTACTTAGAAATTAAGAAAGAAAATTATATACAAATTTATACTACTCTGTTTGTATTTCGCTATTTGAAACATACATATGTATGTACATAAGTCAGATACGATATTTATGTTTCTTTGCCGCTGCTTGCATTTGAGCAATTGGTACAAGAAAATACCCTAAAAAGATTAAAGAAAAATAATTACAGTTATTTTCGGTTAATTGAGTTTCTAAAAATGTACGACTTTTGACGCAATTAAACGGGAACTCAATTAAGCAGTACCCGGTTAATTGAATCGCCGACGCAATTAAAACGAAAATCGCTTAATTGAGCAAGATGTGCAATAAAGCGAACCACCAATGTGTAGATAGAAAATAAAACTCATTTCTTTATTTATTAGGTTAAAAAATTGTTTAGGTTTATTAAAACAAAAGAAATATCAGGTACGTTCATCGCACAATGTTTAAAAAGGAACAAAAACCACAAAGTTCAATATAAAAGGAGATCAAAACTTAAAAATATATGTATGGAAATGTATATGTATTATACATATATTATACATATATTATATAAAACTTTATATGTACATACATACTTATGTTCAACTAAATGTGATTAAAAAAATCTGTCATCAACATTTGAATTTTAGATTTGTTAAGGCTTTCGATAATCCGTTTTTCAATATCATCAAGATCATGTGAATAATAATTTTGTGCTAAAAAAAAATCTCGAAGTACATTGAGACAATTCAATGCCTCTTTGGTTGAAGGAGGACTGACAATATCTTCGTTTTCTTCATCTTCGGAAGAGTCTGAGGACGAAATATGTCCAATTTCTTCAATTATCTCATGATCAGTAAGTATTCCACAACATGGTAGATTATCATCGCAGCGGACGAAATTTTCGAATTCATTTTGATGTTCAACATCAATGTCAAGTTCTACAATATCATTTTCTAAATCGACTTCCACAGCAGAGGAAACAAATTTAGCCTGAAATGTAACGACTGTGAAATTTATTGCACAAACAAATGACGGAAACTTACCTTGTTAAAACAGTTTGCAATTGTAGAAGGTTTCACAAGCCACCAAGAGTTTTTTATAATATGCAATGCTTTGAAAATGCTTAAGTTCTTAATAAAATCTTTAATAGTTTTTCCGCTTTCAATTGCTGAGATTTGTTTCCTTATAATGTTTTGCCGATAATAAGATTTGAAGCTGTGTATTATGCCCTGATCTAAGGGTTGTGCTATTGAAGTTGTATTAGCTGGTAAAAATTGCAAGTCTATGTTTGATAACTTTGCTGATGTTTTATGGGAAGATGCGTTGTCAACGAACAATATTATTTTACGTCTTTGTTTTCCCATTTCAGCATCAAGGGAAAGCAAAATTTTCTGCCATAAATCTTGATTCATCCAAGCTTTATGTTGAGAATAATATTCCAAAGGTAACACTTTGTTTTTAAAACATCTTGGATTTTTTGATTTGCCAATAATAATAACTTTTTTATAATCACCGGTAGCATTGCATACAAATAGTAGTGTTAAACATTCCTTTGAGTTCTTAAAGCCTCGCTGTTGGTCTCCTTTTTTTGATAATGTTGAATTAGGTAATGCTCTAAAGAATAAACCGCTTTCATCAGCGTTAAATATATCTGAAGGCTCATATTTTGATATTAAAGTTGGCAAAACTGTATCAAGGAATGCGTTTGCCTCATCAATATCGGCAGATGCACCTTCTCCTGGCACTTTTTTTATAATTATGCCTTCCCTTTTCTGCCAACGATGAAGCCAACCATTACTCGCGTTAAAATCAACACCCATTTCCACAGCGAACTGTTTAGCCTTTTCCAAAATTATGTTGCGGGAAACTAAGGCTCCCGATTCACGCATTTGTTTAAACCATATTGTAAGGGCTTTCTCAACATTTGAACAGGCACCGCTCCGGTTTCTTTTTGTTGACAATCTCAACGTTTTAGATTTTTCAACAATTGAATCTTTGCTTTTTAAAATTCTGTTTATTGTGGCTTTAGAACACTTATATTTTGCGCAAAGTTCACTTTTACCATATTTTTTGGAATCATCAATTAAATTTAATTTTTGTTTAATATTTAAACTAATGTGGCCTCTCGAAGTCATTTTTGCAACTCCTGTTGAAAATTTTCTACTATAAATGTAAAAAATTCCCAAAAACATATGATTGAAGTTCCCTTTTACATGACCGACAGAAAATAGCCCTTTTACATTATCAACAGAAACATGAAACATGACTTTCTTACTGCAAAATAAGTTTTTTTACGTTTGTAGAGCAAAAACACATTAAATAAACGGAAACAATTAACCGAAACATTTGCTCTTGTTTTTAGCAATGCGGTCTTAATTTGCGAAACAATTAAGCGGGTGACGCAATTAAACGGAACTCAACTAAACGGGTATTTTTACATAGACAGTTATGCGAATGATTTGGTTCCATGATTTTTAGTGCAATAAAACGGGAAACTCAATTAAGCGGGGCTCAATTAACCGAAAATAACTGTATTAGTAAAATAATTTCTCTTTTAATCATTATGTTAGCAACACAACTGGGACGAACGACGAATTTTTTAGTAAAAATTCGCTGAGTTAATTCGTCGTATGAAACACAATAACGACGAATAACTAACAGCTTTACTAATTAAGAAAGTTGTTTGCTGTTTGTGCAAAGAGAGAGAAATAGTGTGATCATATAAAAAAAAATTTACTTAAACAACACAAACATTAACAAAAACACAATTTAAAACCAATTCTTATAGTTATCTACTTTGTATACCTACCTTTTTATTTTAAATGCGATAAAATAATAAAAAACAATTATTAAAGTAAAAAAGTTACTTTATATACCTAGGTACATACTAAAATACTTGAAAACTAAAATCAAACATGGTCACCTGGTACTGATTTGTTCGTCGTTCGCAGGCGTATAAAATAGAAATAAATCTATTGCAAAGTCGCCGCGAATGACGAATTTCGGCCGACGCCATACAGAAATATGTTTTATTTTTGGCGAATTCGCGCCCAGTTGTGTTCCTAGCATTAATTGGATTTTTTTTATGTACAGTGGGGAGCAGAGGTGAGTACATGTTTGTATATCTTGCACTTCTAAGGAAATAAGAAAAACAATAATAAAGCTATTTAAAATTTTTTTTTTGTATTTTATTTCTTTTTTAATTCTTAGCAAAATTCAATTTAAAACAAAATAAGAAAACAACAAGTTCATAGGTAAACATACACAAAACTTTAATAACTCTCATGTACTCAATTTTGCACCTTCCTACTACGATTAATACTGATTACATTTTTAGTATTTAGTACATAGTCCTTTATTATTTAAAACACTTATTATGCGTTTAGGCATACTTTCTACCAAGTTCTGAATAATTTCATCAGGAATGCGCTGCCACTCCAGCTGCACACGGGGCCATAGCTCGTTTAAGTTCGATGAAGCTGATTGATACTGTCCCAACCGTCTTTTCACGATTGACCACAATTTTTCAATTGGATACAAGTCGGGACTTTGCGGTGGCCACTGCATTAACTGAAAATTTTGCCCAGTCAACCATTCCTTAAAGATTTTGGAGGTGTGCTTTGGGTCGCCATCCTGTTGAAATATGACTTCTTCCTCAGGATATGCGCTCATATCCACAAAACCGGGAAGATGGATCTCTAAAATTTTCAAATAATCCTCTTTTCACATGATACCATCAACTTTTTGCAGTGGTCCAATATGCCACCAAGTAAAGCAGTCCCATACCATAACGCTTCCTCCACCATGTGTAAGAATGTTCGAGCAAAATATAACACGTCTTGTTAGATTGATTGCATTTATTAAACTATATTCATCAAAGGAAAGCAAAAGGGAATTCACAAAGTACTCAAGATATATGGCGTTGCCAGATTAATAATAAATAAACATGTTACCATAAGAGTATTAAAAGAGTAATTTCAAAAATCAAATATAACGTGACAACTCGGCCCTTCCTACACTTAACTCGTCCTCGAGTTATTCGTCCACTAGGTTCCTTCAGAGTCATCTTCATAATCATCGTCTACATCTGGGTATAAGGCACACCAGGGTTTCATCTTGTCGCTACTAGCAATTGTTGAGAACTTCCTCTGATTACGCTGAGCATCATCGACATCTTCTACGACGTAACGATCAAATCTAAGGACCTTTTTTATAACGTAAGGACCTTTGTATTTCACTTCAAGTTTTCTTGACTCGCCTGTACTAGGAATAGCACATTCAAGTAAGATTAAGTCACCTTCTTCATATTTATGTGGAGTCTTGTGTTTGGAGTCGAACCTAGTTTTACACATTTTTCTAGCATCCTTGATATTTCGGATAGCATCTTCACGTTTAGCATTAGTTATAGTTGGTTCGATATCATCCTTCACATGTTGAACTGCTGCTAAGATTTTGTTACCGGTGATATCTCGAACAGGAAAATCAAAAATCAAATCAATTGGCGCATATTTTGTAGTACTATTGATATTCATGTTCAGAGTCCATTGCAGATTTCGCATTTCGGTATCCCAATCTTTCGCGTCATCAACTGTTGACTTCAGATAAGATAGGATATTCTTATTGACTCTTTCTGCTAATCCATTAGCTCTTGGTGTTCGGACAGCTACCTTTATATGTTGTACATTATTCTCATTACAATAATTTTCAAAATTTGATGATGTGAATGCTGTTCCACGATCGGTGACTAACAGCCTGTTCATCGATATCGAACGTCATCGTTCGCATAGAAAATTACATTTAAAACAAAAACAAAATTCGAACATTGTACGAACTTTGTTTTTGTTTTAAATGTAATTTTCTATGCGAACGATGAAGTTCGAAATCGTTAAACAGGCAGTAACACCTTTGGCATTCCAAAATACGATGTTAACTGATTCAAAGCATCCACCACTGGTTTTGTTTTAGTTGACTTTACAGGACACAAAACAACATATCGAGTAAGAGCATCTACGATGACTAAAAGATGTTCGTTACCCCGACGACTTTTCACGAATGGACCTAGATGATCCATGTGCATGACCTCAAATGGAATCTTTGGTATATCCATACCATACAATTCACATTCCTTTCGTACTGGTTCCTTACAGAAACAACATTCGACGCAGGACTTCAAATAATTTTTCACAAAATTTCGTGCTCGTGGAAACCAAAAATGTTTCAATAACCCTTTTAACGTATTTTCCAGAGCTGGGTGGCCCACATCATCATGGCGCAGTTTAACGATACGCCATCTTAAACCTTTAGGTACCACCAACAACAACGAATCACCTACACCCTTTCGAAATAAACGGCTTTTCTTCATAACATATTCAGCTGTATACTGATTTTGTTGATCATACTTTACAATACCACTTAGAACATCAATTATTTCTCGTAAAGTATCATCTTCGCGTTGCATCATGTATACCCAATCGTCAGTTGATGGTTTTATCATCATTATCTTTTCACAAACATCTTGAACCAAAGGTTCATTGTCAATAGCTTTGATTGGAGCTCGGCTCAGGGCGTCAACATGAGACATTTTACTACCCTCTCGATGAATAATACGATAATCATACTCCAACAGCTTGAGACCCGTGGTATTAACGGCTTTGATAACTTTACAGTTGATATTGCTGAGCAATCGGTGACAATCAAAAATTGTTTACCAAGCAAGTACATACGAAAACGTTGACAAGCTTCAACAACAGCTAATACTTCCAATTCATACGCATGATACTTTTGTTCAGCATCATTACACAAACGACTAAAATAAGCAATAGGCTTCAACTCATTTTGCTCATCTCGCTGCAGCAAAATTCCAGCTATACCACCAGAGCATGCATCTGTATGCAATTCGTGTTCTCTGTTCACATCATAGATACCCAAAACAGGTTCACTTGTCAATAATTGAATTAATTTCATATATGACTCATTACAGTCATCAGACCACACAAAATCTACGTTCCTTCTAGTCAATCTAGTTAACGGTGCGGCAATCAATGCATAATTTTGGATAAATTTACGAAAATATCCTGTTAAACCAATAAAACGTCTAACTTCTGTCACATTATTCGGGACAGGAAAATTCTTAACTGCCACTGTTTTGATTCTACCAGGCATCAAACCATCTTCGCCTAATTCATGACCCAAAAACGTTACACTATTCTCCAAAAATGAACATTTCGACAAACGAAGTGTAAGGCCATGTCGTTGAATGACTTTTAAAAATGTTTCCAATTTTACCAAGCTTTCATCAACAGTATCAGATGCTACGATTACTTCATCGACATAACTAACAACTTGATCTTTAATTGGCTCCAAAACGACAGACATCATTTGCTGAAAAGTACATGGTGCATTTTTCAGCCCAAATGGCATTCGATTAAATTCGAAATGACCATTATGAGTCACAAAAGCTGTGTACTGCTTTGACTCATCACGAATAGGAATCTGATAGTAACCAGACATCATGTCCAAAATAGTAAAGTACTTCTTACCAGCTAAAGTCTGCAAAACACCTTCCACAGTTGGCATAGGCCACGGCTGCTTTTCTGTGATTGAATTCAGCTCCCGATAATCGACACATAATCGATCTTCACCGTTTGGCTTTGGTACGATAACGATTGGTGACGCGTATAACGATTCGGACGGACGAATTATCTCCGTTTGTAAAAGTTCATTAATTATTTTTTCTACCGTTTTCTGTTTCGGAATCGGAATATTATATGGTTTTCGTGCTATAGGTTTTTCAGAATTTACTTTAATGTCCATTTCAACAACATCACATTTACCAATTTCTTTTAAATTTTCTGCGAAACAACCCGAATATTTTTCCAAAAGTTCTTGTAGTTGACACTTTTCATTTTCCTTAAGATTCTCATTAACGTTTAATGTTTCACCTTTTAAGGCAATTACACGACACTGACCATTTTCAATAATTACACGATTTTCCGATAAAATGTCTCTTCCGATCACTAAATCATATTGCATTATTTCATCGTCAACTATTAAAAATTCAGCTTCAATAGATAAATTATCAATTTTTATTATCGTTAACAGTTTTCCGCGACACACGTACTCTCCACCAGCGAAACCATATAGTTTTTCTTCACAATTTTCAATAGGACCATTACATTTTAACCATACACGTTTAGCCACCAATGATTTACCACTACCGGAATCAATGAATGCATTGTATTTGTTATTTTCGATTTCAATTTCCTTAAAAATTTCTTTGTCCTTTACACTGTCTTTCTGTTTATCAATTAAATTTACCGACCGCGACGGACATTTATCCGTCTCATGATCATTTGCTTTACACTTATTTACACTTATTTTATTTATTTTTACAGTTCTTAGCGATATGTCCACGTTCGCGACAATTAAAACATATCGGACCCGTTTTTGTTTTATCACTATTATCATTGTAATTCGTTTTATTTGTAAGATTTTTATCAATGGTTATATTTTTGTATATTTTACGCGTTTGTTCACTATGAGAGTTATTTCTCATTTTATTTTACTCAAAAACGTTTGTTAATATTGTAAATAGTTCATTACACGATTTAATATTCATTGCCGTCAATGTTTTTCTTAAATCTTCACTGTATAGTCCGTTTATAATGTATTTTATAATACCAATTTCCTCGATTTTACCACGACGACCCGTTGATAACATTCGATAATAGTATTCGATAACCGATTCACTTTTACTCATACGCGAATTTATCATCTCTATGTGGGCATCAGCAGAATTTGATACACAAGGAAAATCATTTTCAAATGCAGCGACAAATTCTGTCCAGCAACTAAAAACTTTTTGGGAATCTATCCACATTTTAGCAACACCTTTTAAGTTGCTTTGTACAGCAAACAAAACTGTAGACTCGTTCCAGCCATAACCATTTTTTAATTGTTCCACCCTTTCAATAAATTTTCCCGGTGATATGTTCCCCTTACATGGGTCAAACTCTGGCAACATTTTCATTATTTCGCTTATGCTTTGATCTGGTACTTTTTCTCTCACTCTTTGAGGATTAAATTCTCTTGCGTTATAATTCAAATTGTTGTTGTTGTTTTCACTATGATTCGTAGAAGACAAATTTGCATCACCATAACATGATGAGTTCTGCACACTAGCATACGCCAGCGTAGCATTTGAATTTAACGGCTGATAACGACCATGATTGTACATGATTGACACCGGTACATGTTCAGAGAAATTTACACTGTTACCACTTGACGCTACATGTTGATTGAAAGAATTAAAAGCAACACTTGTTGTTACCGGCTGGATATATGTTGTTGTAGAATTTGTTTGTGCATGTCCGTTCATAACAGACGTCGGCGCAACAGAAAAAGCTGTAGAATTCTGCGTGGATGTCTGTATTTCACAACCTGCAACTTCCACCGAATTCTGTTGTTTTTCCATAGAACCAATTTTATTTGTAAGCGCAGCCACTGCTTCCATGAGGCTACTCATATTCTTTTGCATTTCTATAATTTGCAAATTTTCTCTAACTTGTGCGGCATCTTCGTCAAACCCATAACATGCTCCATCCGCATTGGAAACTTCTTTTATGAAATCAGGATTTTCTTCCTCGAACTGCTGTAACCTGGCCACTAACTCTGCCTTGTTACCCGACGTTCGCAATTTACGATATTGCAATTTCTTTTTCAGTTCCACCAATGTAAGATCCATGTTATTTCCTTTCCGACACAACAAACGACGCTTCTACAAGTTTCTACACAACACCTTTTTGCGACACACGCTTTTTTTTCTTTTTCCTTTTTACCACACAATCTGCGACACACGCCACAAAATTTATTAATTTCGCGATTGTGTTTTTCCAAACAATCTGCGACACACGCCACGAATTATTAATCAATTTCCCGATTGTATTTTCTTTATACAATTTGCGACACACGCACGAAATATAATTTTAAAATTTGCGATTGTTTTTATTACGGAAAAACTAGGTAATCCCACTTCTGAATTTTGTAAGAATGTTCGAGCAAAATATAACACGTCTTGTTAGATTGATTGCATTTATTAAACTATATTCATCAAAGGAAAGCAAAAGGGAATTCACAAAGTACTCAAGATATATGGCGTTGCCAGATTAATAATAAATAAACATGTTACCATAAAAGAGTATTAAAAGAGTAATTTCAAAAATCAAATATAACGTGACACATGTTTAACAGTTTGTTTAACATGGTGTCTTTGTATGGTCTTCCCAGGGCGGTGCCAGCAAAACTGCTTACCATCTGACTGAAATCGGTTGAATTTGGATTCATCTGACCAGAATACTCGTTTCCAATCATCGGCAGTCCAATTCTTGTGTTCCAATGCGAACTTTAATCGTGCTGCAACATTTTTCTTTCATAATGCAGGTTTAGGTTTCTTAAAAGCTGATATGTAGCCAATGTTGTGCAGCGCTCTTCTTGCTGTCCATCGGCTTACAATTTTATTTCATTGCTAGGGAAGCTTCCTTTGGCGTTAAAGATTGATTTGCCTTCATCTTTCTCATCATTAAACGTGCGTCGCCATCCGTTAAAAGTCTTCGGCGACCCAGAACTTGCGCTTGGGAAGTAATATTTCGCCTTTTCCGGACTCTTATCACCACTGACTGACTCACTTGAATTTCTTTGGCTATTACTCTCGATGAGAAGCCATTTTCTGTCATGGTTAAAATACTATTTTCCACGGTTCGCGATAGCTATCTCATAATTTTAAATATTTTGGAATTTGTATTTTATATTTGAAATGCACCTTTTATTTACATTACGCAGTTTATCAAAAACCACGTTAAACTAAAATTTATATTAACAGAAACATTAATAACACCAATCAAATCATAAACCAAATCAAAATTAACGGTAAATTTTGAATGTTTCTAAGAATATGGTTGAAAACACGCGGGTGCAAAATTGAGTACATGAGAGTTATTTAAGTTTTGTTTATGTTTACCTATGAACTTGTTGTTTTCTTATTTTGTTTTAAATTGAATTTTGCTAAGAATTAAAAAAGAAATAAAATACAAAAAAAAAATTTTAAATAGCTTCATTATTGTTTTTCTTATTCCCTTAGAAGTGCAAGATATACAAACATGTACTCACCTTTGCTCCCCACTGTATGTATCTTAACGTCGAAGTTTTTGGCTTTGCTTACATGTGCATACCTACTTACATTATTCTCTTGCATTCGGTTTAAGCTATCGTTGTACTTAAGACGTACACTATCACACAAGTCTTACGTATTCCATAATATTTTGGAAGATAAAAATCTAATGAGTTTTGTTGCGACTGTCAAAAAATCTAATTAAACATTACAGTTTGTGTTCTAACTATGTATCACACATGAACATGCTTTTGTTTAAATGCAACCCTGATCAAATGAAAAGTATTGAAAAGTTTCAAAAAAACGATGAAGTCGTATGGGATATCAAATTTTATTTTAATTTCTATGGCACATTGCATTCACACTATCACATTTACATACATATGTAAATGTAACTT
The DNA here is from genome assembly GCA_963931875.1 of Pollenia griseotomentosa. NCBI lineage: Eukaryota > Metazoa > Arthropoda > Insecta > Diptera > Polleniidae > Pollenia > Pollenia griseotomentosa. The sequence goes on from OZ007562.1 coordinate 87,850,431, forward strand.
GAGTTTTTTACATGTATTAATACAAAACTAGCTTTTAGCAAATATTTCATGTCTCACACGTAACCACCACTAGTTTTATTAAACAATTGTTTGATTTTACGGTAAGTTTGCTCGATCAAACATGATTAAGCAGAGTATAAAACACATTATATTACTGATAATTTTTTTACAAATAAAATTTAGTTTTTTAATAAAAATTGTTAAAAGGAAGCTAAAGGTTGATCAATTAAGTGGTCACATTTTTTTGAAGTTTTTTTTACAAGTCTGGTATAACCATCCATTCCTCTAATTCTAACATAGGGTCTCCACCTGAGATAAGATATAAGATTTTTATATTAGCAAACGTCAAATTCAATCGCAGAGAGTATTATCTTACGTGTGGACTCTCAAATAGTGTTAATATTAATATTATAATATATATTATGAGACAGTTGTTATGAGAGATCTTATAACAACTATCTTATAAGATGAGCTGTCAAAAATACACATACATGCATACATAAAAAACAATAATAAGACGCATTCATTAAAATGTAAAATTTTTTTGTACAAATAGTGAAAATCTTGTGATAAGTGTTTAAAAAAACAATATTTTTAACTAAAAACAATAAAAAACTAAAAAAAAAGAATAAAAACGACAAGTTTACTGTACGAGAATCATTCGATTATGAAATCTTATAAGATACGTGTTCCCCTTGTTTAAGATTAAGATTAATATGAAGAAATTTGTTCTCTCATTCTGCCGACGTTCTCTCACATATTATATCAGATATTATCTCAGGTGAAGACTCTGTGTAATGACAAGGTGTACGTTTTACATGGTACATACCTATTTCTTTTCAAATTGTTTTTGAACACTTAAGTGTTGTTAGATATGAGGATTTTTCGTCATTTTGGCGACTTTTTTGGAAAAAAAAGTAAAATGACGATTGACGATTTTTTTTACTAAAAGTAATAGGGTCATGACGATTTTCTGGCATCAATAAAACACAAGAAATATTTACAATTATATTGGGAACAGTCAAAAATTATTGAAAATTAAACAAAAAAAATTCTTCCCCCATCACAAACCAGGTGGCTTTCATTAGAATAGTTAGTATGTAATTCGAATTCTACAATTATATGAATGCCATCGATACTGCCAAAAATATACCTACACTACAGCCCTGATTTGCGTCGGTCCTATTTGGTTTGCTTTTTAAAAATTGGGTTAATCCGCTTTGCGTTTTTATGATTTCGATTTGCATCGCTACACATGTGAAGAATTTTTCTATTTGCGTGTAAAAAGGCGAACTCCCATTTAATTCTGTTAGGTAAGTTATTCTGAGTATAATTGCGTGTTAAGAAGTAAGAAATTGGTTCTTAGTCCGTGTTCACACTATGAAAGTTTTCTTTTTGAAAGTCTGAGTTTGTTGAAGAGAGGGCAGAGAAAAGTGGAATATTCTCTTCCCTTCTCACCAATAAACTCAGTCTTTCTGAAAGAAAACTTTCATAGTGGAAACCCAGACTTACAGCCTGTTTTTGTAAAACATAAGTCTTCTCACTTGAAGTTTTCGTATTAATACGTTTATGTTCAAAATTTGGTTTTTAAAAAACATTTTAAAGCTTTCGTCTATTTAAAGTTGACATAAATAAAGCTTTTTTCTTTGGTGAATCAACATTATTGCCAATGCATTAATATTCGTACATTTATATTATTTTTTCATATTAAGGTTTTGTGTTTGTGGATAACCCTGGGCTTTTGTTTACAAAAATTAAAATTAAATTTCAAAAATAAAATATTTAATAAAAAGTTTTACTAAATTAGTAAAAATAAAAGTGTTGAATGAAAATGTTAACAATAATAGCAATAAATAAAAGAAATACATATAGAAGATCTTTTGCTGCACATCAACATATAGATATGTAGAAGATATTTGCGAAGATATAATTTTTTGGAACATTCGGAAGAACGGTGGTGTTTTACACTACACTGTATTAACAGTCACACAGATAATAGAACGCACGCCTTAACAATTCCTTTACTTCCCAAAAATTAGAGATATTTAAAATAATAAATAAATCAAAAATTTTTAAATGAAAGCAAATATTTATTTAATTATTTAAATTTAAGACTATTGTTTTGTCCGCATATGCGAAGTCGAGTCGCTTTTATCTGTTTATTTCCCCAATTAATGTTTGTTTTTTCTTGGTACGCGGCTATGTAATCCGCTTTTTCGCAGAACACTTCGCACTGTTTCTGTATGAACATTAATATTGTGGTAATTTTCCAAAGTGTTTCGAATTTGCACGGCTGTTATTTTGGGATTTTCACTAACAACACTTTTTATAAATTCCTCAACTCGTAAGGAAATTTTGGGTGGACTTTCAGTTTTTGGCTTGCTTAATATAAATTGAGACTCAGACAAGTGCTTTATTACAGTCTGCACTGTAGACTTGACACGTCCAACAATTTTAAAATTTGAACTAAAGGAATTCCCATCGTTCCTTTTTAAAAAAAAAAATATATGCACGCATTTCATTACAAATGTCCTTTGTTTTCTTACCTTTTTTAACAAAACAGTAATATTTTTTTTCTAAAATTACTGCAGTCTTTAAGAACTTGCTTGCAAGTTTAGCTTGGGCCACTTTCCGTATATTATTTTTCCTTTAAATCTTCTTAATTTAAAAAGGACAGTTTTCTATTTGGCATCGTACGTATAATTATCTGTGCTGTCAGATTAACTCATATGTGTAAAAGTATAATTAGCGGAAATTGACCCAAGCTTTTTGTAGATTGATTTTGAAAGTGTGTCGATGCCTTGCAAATGCCAAAAAATATCGAGCAGAAATCCAGAGTTATTCTTAAGCTCCAATTTTAGAGGGAGTACGTACTATGCCATAAACAACGGTACGCATCATGATGTGATCGGACTTTAAATGGCAGCGCTATATTTAAAAAACTAAATGGGCTGCATATGGAGGCGTGGCTATAAAATTTAACCGTTTTAGAAACATCATTGACATAACTTTCATTCAAGGGGGTGACTGGCACAAACCTTTTTTTGTAAGGATGTCGACCCGCTCTAATGTACATACATATGTTCATATTTTTGAGCGTTTGTAGTTCCATTGTTTCTAGAATTTTTTGAACCTGTAAATACATATTTATGCAATTATAAGTGAACCTTTATAGAATATTTTACAATAGTATTAGCTTATTAAGTTTCCTTTTTTAAAATATCGCAGTTATTTTTCATTTTGAGGTGATTTGTTTTTTAAACGAATGCCTTTTACTTACCGTCTACTTTTCACTTTTGTTTTCATTTATTACGAAGATGTTCATTTTATAAGAACCAAAAATATGTAGAAAAAAAATAAAGCTTTTTTTGTCACTCACATGAAATGTTTTTTATTTTATGAAAACCTAAATCTGATTTCGTTCGTTTTTTTTACGAACGAACAAATATTTTCATTTTCTAAAAACAGGCTGTTAATAAGAAGTCGTGTAAAAAAATGAGTGCAAAGAGAAGAAAATGAAGAAATTTGTTTGTAACTAAAATTGGACGTAATAAAACGTTTCAAGTCTAGTAAAAAGACTGTTTAGCACCTTCAATTTGCAATAGTGACAGCGCTAAAAATTAATCATTTAAAGATAGCTGGAGTAAATAGCAGATGAGATTTTATTTTTTATGTAATGTTTTTGTGAATATGGATAGATGAAATAAATACATTTTTGTTATGTTTTTATGAAAATATATTTTTTCTTATGTATTTCTTTTCAAATGATAAATATGTATATTTCAGTCCGCTTGCTGAAATAAATAGAATAAAACTTAACCATATCCCTTTCTTTGCCATAAATAGAATTTCTTGCTAAAAATGTATATTTTTGAACCAATCAATGCAATAAAGGCTGACCTCCAAAACGTACCAATACAAAGTTCGTACACAATTTTACTACTGTATTTTAACAATGTACATGTACAAAGTACCGAAACAATGCAACTATGTGTTTTGTTTATTAAAATGTTTTGAAATGTAAGTGATGCAATGCATAATACTTTTTAAATAAATCTGTATTGCTTGCATATTAAATGTTAAATGTCACAAAGCATCAACTTTAAAACCGATGCTCTGATTGCTTTTTTGATGCGTTACTAATACTTAGCAGTGACGTTTTGGAAGGGTTTGCATTGTATATATATTGTACTGCGGCAATATGAAACATTATACTTTGTTCTAATACAAAGCAATTGACGTTTTGGAAGTCAAAAAAATTATCTCTAATTTGTAAATTAAAATATTTGAAGATTTGTTGACGATTTTGTTAAATGTTCGTGACGAATTTTGTTAAAACTTTTGACGATTTTTGAAGAAAAAAGCCTAACAACCCTGATTACAATACTCACAGTTTTTGAAGAAGAAGAAAAAAAAACGAACCAATGTAACATCTTTATGGTTATAACTTGGGCAAGTTTTTACAAGTATTTGCTTGAAAAAATTTTTTTCATGGGTATTTTGCAAACATTTTAAAACAAATGCTTGTTTAAATGTTTGTAGTTTTTGCATAAAACTGTCAAAGTTTGCTCCAATACTAAAGGCCCAACCATAATATGCATAGCATTGCTTAACCTACTGTCAAAAAGTAACAAGAAGTCTCTCATATGTATTTAAAAAAACAAAAATAAAATAAACAAACATTTCATTCCGTACGGAATGTGCGATCAGTTTCGCACTTTGCTTAAGCAAATGACAGTTTCATAAAATTTAACAAAAAGTGTCCTTAAGTTCAATATGGTTTGCCTCATATGATTTACATGTATTCGTACATTTGCTTAAGCCAACTTAAGCACATTATGGTTGGGCGTTAAATTGTACAGATCATAATGTTAATATTGTTATGCATGGAATTTCTTAGTTTCGCTTACACATACATACTTCTAGGTTTATTGAATTAAAAAAAGTATAAAAACCCTTTCGTCTCTTTTTTTATTTGAATTTGTCCCGAAATCCCGTTTCTGTAAATTCCAACCCGAAATTGTGTACTATATTATTTTGTTTGACCTTTTGGAACAAGTCTAGTTTACCAACGCAGCTCTAAATAAAAAAAAAGTAAATATAATGGCAAAATTCTCGGAAACACATAGTTTCCGAGTTATGGACCTCGGAAGTTTTCATATGAATTTGTGATTTCCCACTACATTTCTGAACGTATATGGCCAATATTCGTATCATACCTTGACCGGGCGCAAGGGTTTTCCCCTCTATGGTATAATAAAAACCGGCTTCGCTATATAAAGCTTCTCCACATAGCCGGCATTCGGCCGGACGCAAGGTTTTTGTCCTCTATGGTATAACAAACACCGGCTTCGCTAAATAAAGCTTCTCCGCATAGCCGGCCTTCGGCCGGGCGCATGGATTTTCTCCTCTATGGTATAACAAACACCGGCTTCGCTAAATAAAGCTTCTCCGCATAGCCGGCCTACGGCCGGGCACAAGGATTTTCTCCTCTATGGTATAACAAATACCGGCTATGCGGTCAAAGGCCGGCTATGTGGAGAAGCTTTATTTAGCGAAGCTGATATTTTTTTGATTAAATTTTTATTACCTAGTGCACTTCCGTAACATTTTGATATACAATTTTGTAAAAACTGTATTAGGAGCTAAAGAGTTAAAAAGTTTTAAAAAATTTCCAGAAAGATCTATTCAAAAGCTTTCAAATGATACCAATATTGGCCATATAGGTTCAGAAATGTAATGGAAAATCGCAAATTCATATGAAAACTTCAGAGGTCCGTTTGCCATTTATTTTTTCTTCTTATTTTTCAATTTTTTATTTGGAGCTGCGTTGGTAAACTAGACTTAAGCCGACCTTTTTTTAATAAAAACAAATTCATCACTGTTCCCCATGAGCAAATAAGAATAACACAAAACATATCTTTTAATATTTTATATTTATTTGATTAACCCTGTTAATACTGTCATTGAAAATGAAATAAAAAAATAAAACTTTGTTATTCCTTTTAAGCGCGTCCAACAACACAGAGTATACCAGAAGTAGTGTTTCTAATTTCCCGGACCTATTCCCGGGAATTTAATAAAGCTAATTTTTTAGACTGTTGTATATGTTAACAGTCTAAAAAATAAGCTTTATTAATTCCACAGAAAACCAAAACAAAACCAAATAAATTGTTACATTTATATGTACATGCATATTATATATGTGTGCATATATTTATTTTGTTTGGCAGATCACAAATTATTTAAACTTATTAATATTTAGTAGTTATTATTAATAGCAACTTGGTAAAATTAATTTTCTTAAAAAAAAATGTTGTTAGTATTATTAAAGCATTTAAGAGCTCATCAGAGATTCTATTTCTAATCCTTGTTGATATGTATGTATATTGCCTGCTACCGAAAACGTGCTCACGCTTTCTACAGACTTTGGTTTTATAGTAAGAAGCGCATCATACATAGACGTTAAATTCTTTTTTAAGATATTTTCAGGCTTTTGTATTTTCTTTACATTTATTTTTTTAGAGTTTGTGGATGGTTCATAATCTGGTGTTGGTGATGGTGTAACGTGTACATTTTCTACTTCAAGAAGCTTTTTAGACATTTTATCAGCAATTAAAACGACCGTTGATTTATTGGCGTAGGAAAAATAGTTCGATTTGTAGTTATTTTTTAGTAATTTCCGTAAAGAATATATTTTTATTGCTCGTTTTTGATTTTAACGATGTCAACAAATTAAAATTTCAAAAAATTTAAAAGATTTTGTTATTCGTGCTTTTTATTTTTGATAAAAACACCGAAATTTATTGTTGATGGGATAAGCTATTCCTATGCGCATTTCACTGGTTGCTTAGGGCAGATCATCAGGAAACTTCATCCATAAAGATTTTAGAAAAACTAAAGATATTAAACCAAATAAAACTGTTAAGCGTATAAGAATCATAAGCAACAGTTCTACTTGTAACAATATCAAAGTTTAAACAAAAACATTAACAATAAACAGTGAGTTTATCTCTTCTTACATTCCCCACTACAATTGATTGGAATTCTTCCAACATTAATTGTAGTTGTAATTAGGTTAAGAAAAAACAAAATGCAAAAAACGGTATTCCCGGGAATTCTTTCCCGCGTAAAAACTCTAACCAGAGGTGAAAAACTGCCCAAATCAGTTGTAAAGGCACCTTTCGAAAAATAGACAAAAAGTGTTTTTTGAGGGGCTAAAAGCACAAAGGGTTAAAATGCCCTTTTTCTAAAATTGAGTACATATGAAATTAATAGGTGAAGTTCAGAGCACAAGAGGTGAATGTGGGATTAAAATATATCTCAGGATCTTTTAACTAAAATAAATATTCTAGATAGCATCTTAAATTTGTTATTGCAATTTAACTTTAACCGCTTTTTTCTCATTTGTTATTATAAGTCATTTAAACCCCTTGTGCTTTATGCCCCTGATAGGCTATTTATTTTTTTAATTTACTTTACATACATACAGTTGAACTTCTATAACTCAAAACTCCATTATCCCGACAAAAAAGTTAGAATTACAGAAACTTCAAGTTAGATAATTTTGTAATAAATGCACAACAACAAATTAAATTCGCTCGGTATTCATGTTATTTTATTTTTATTTCGTACAAATACATACATATGTAGGTATATATTAAAAGATTTGATTTAATGAAATATTGGGTGTTTTGATAAGTGTTTACATGCAAAATTTAAAAAACCAAGAATTATTGAATTTAGATTTATCAAATTTTATTTAGATAATTGTCACATTTTTAATGCTAATTAGTTTAAAATAAAACAAAAATTTAAGATGAAAAAAATTTTTGGAAAAAATTCGACTTGTAAAAGTGTGGCCAAGCTTCGTGCAAAAACTTTACTTTTCAAGAGTTCAGTTATAGAAACAAAATCATGTGAATTGGCCTGTCTACCGCTACAGTAGACGCTCACAAATTAGAGCTTTCAGTAATTCGAACGTCCAGAAATTAGAATCAGTGTTTGCAATACATTAAACGCTCTAAAATTCGAATTTATAGTTCTAATTTCAGAGCGTTTTGTTTTTTTTTTTTGTTATTTGAACACAAGAAATCCGCAATTTATTTTTATTCTGTTTGAACATGTAAAACTAAAAAGGGGAATTACCAAATTTAAGATGTGTTTCCTTATTTGTTGTTTTTTTGTCGCATTTATATATATTTGTGGCTAGTTTATTTGTGAAGTTCGAAACATGTGTACATATTTTGGAAGTCTCTATTAAAAAGTGAAAGTGTATCATTCGAAATGTCAAATAAACGTAAAAAAAAAACACTTTATCATTGGAAACGAAGGTCAAAATATTAGAAAAGCTTGACAAAGGGTCTGAAGGGAATATTAATGTTACGACATCTTCAATCAGCTATATCAAATCACATAGAACAGCAATATTAAATGCTGGTTTCAACACATATCAGGAAGCAAGCAATAAATCTTTGCACAGCGCTGAATACCCAAATATGGTAAGTCGTCTATATGAGTGGTTTAAAGAGAAAGCTAAAAAAATATTTAGAGAGGAATATCCCTATAAAGATGAAAATGCATTCCGTGGAAGCAATGGATAGTTTTCCAAATATAAGAAACGACTCGGTATTTTTAATTTTAAAAAATGCATTTAATGTATTGGAGTGAATTACGTTTTGTTTTCTTGTTTTTATCAAATAAAATTGAATTAAAAAAAATTTAAGTAATTTTTATTTTTTATTCGAAATAAAAACGTCCAGAAATTAGAATAATTCAGAAATTAGAATTGCCTCAAAAACAAAGCGGTTCTAATTTGCGAGCGTCTACTGTATTGCCAAGAGATTCTCTTCGACTTAAAGAATTTTCGACTCACAGAAGTTCGACTTATAGAAGTTCAACTGTACATACATATCGTTACCTAAAACGCAAAACGCCCTATCTAACATTATGAAAATTTTACAGGAGAAGCAAATTACTATTCAAAATGTTAATTGATAAATTGCCTAAAACTGCTTATAATTTATTTTCCTTCTATTTTTCTTGTAAAACCTACCAGTTGTTTTGACAATTGACAATGTTGCATATTATGCAAACTGTTAGTAAGGTATTTTAGCGTGTATCCATATAATCTTTTTTAATAAAAGCGCTAATTTTGGTTGAAAGATTCCAAAATTTATTGTGGACATTAGTGTTGATGAAATTCATCAGATTTCATGAAAAAGTCGATTTTTTATTTTTTGTTAGTTAGGGCCTTTTGCGTTTTAGGTAACGATATATAAATATGTGAATGTAAATTTGTCTGTAAAAAATGTTGAAGTCCAATAAATTTTTTCCTTTTTTTCTTTATGTCCTCTATTTTTATTTTCAAAATCGGGTCGCCTTATTATTTATGTGTATCAGTGGGGTAATTCTCTAACTTTTTACCGACAAAAATTTGTCGTTAAGTCTGCATTCACACGTTTCATCTTTTGATGCTCAACTTTTATGTTTTTAGGTGAGAGAAGAAAGAAGAAAGGGGATTAGTACGGAGATGCCTGTACTCGGTCAGTACGCTTTGTGTTTTTATTCGTTGGTATATGCACAACGATGGCTGCATGTAATTTTGTTGTTTTCTTTTTCTCTTTGATTCGCTGTTAATAAAATTGTTGTTTTGAACCGAACAAAGTTGAAACCGATTGCTGCGTGTGATTATATTGGCATCTTTTAAAGGGAATTGAAAAGAAGTTGAGCATCAAAAGATGAATCGTGTAAATTCAGACTAAGTTAAGAAAATTTCAAGTAAAAATTTTAAAAATTTACTACTTAACGAAAAAATTTTGTCGTTAAAAAGTTACAGAATTGCCCCACAGGGATGATAAATTACTTTTTCATAAATGTACTTTATTCAGTAAAAAATTGTTAATTTTTGACCCTAATTGTACTAAAATCCAAAAATTTTTTTTTACTATATTGTTGCATGCATTAAAAAATCATTAAAAAATGCGCTTAAAATATGCACTAAAAAAATCCAAAATATGCAGTAAAAAGTAAAAAATATGCACTATAAACTTCAAAAGTTTCAATAAAACATTGTTTTTTAAATAAAAAATACAGTCTATTGTTATTCAAATATTTTTAAAAAACATGTATATATGTTCAGACCTAAGAAATATTTGACGAAAAAATCCAAAAAAAAGCGTGACCAATAAAATTATCAAAGTTAAGCTTTATTTTTAACTATTTCTATTGATTTACTAAACATTATTTGAAAGAAGATAAATTATAATGTAATTTGTAAACTTGTTCAACAGAATTAAAAACTGATTTTGACGATTTTTATTAAATCGTCTTCATTATATTCATTTTTTTTAAACACAGACAATTGGCTTGTTAATCGATTTCGAACATGTTACATGTTACATGTAAAACAAAAACAATATTTTATAATTTTTTTTTTTTGTTCGGAACAGACAGAATTTGCCGTTTTTGTCTGTTATCACTCTTTTTTAGAATCGCCACAGTTTACAGAAAACGTCATTACACAGTGTTACCAATGTGATAACAACGTTTTCTTATTTCAATATAAAAATATTTTCAGAAAAGCATAATTACATACTTTCCCGATTTTTTCATGATGAATATTTTCTATTAATAAATTTTGATATTGATATTTGCAACAATTGTTTTTTAACAATGTTTTTACTTATATGTTTTCTTTTTTTCAGGCAATCAAATGATGTGGAATGGAACATGGGAACGAGGTTTAACGTATGAATGTCGCTCACTGCTTTTTAAAGCACTCCATAATCTTATTGAAAGGTAATTTTGATAACTGTGACTTTTTAAAAACCGTCTAGACTTATAAAAATCATATTAATTTTTTTTTACAGATTTGTGCTTACAAAAGATATCGTACGTTTTGGTAAATGGTTTGTCCAACCTTGTACTTCAAATGAACGAATATTTGGAAGAAGGTTAGTTAAATTATTTAATTTTACTTTTATTTCCTATTTTTGCGGTATTTTCTTTTAAAATGTTCTTGAGTGCTATTTAAATATCAAGTTTGACAACAAAATATAGATAAGAAACATGTGCTAGAATATCAAAAATTTAAAGAAGAAACTAAATTCGAAATAAGTTTTCGGAAAAAAATAGTAAAATAAATATATTTTTCAACGGTTGACCATTTTAAATAAAATATAATATATTTGTAGCAGGGGTGTAGAAAATTAATAAAGGAGTGAAATATAAATAAAATTGATTTTGAAAAAATTTTTTCTTTCCTTTTATATAAAATTCAGGGGCCAAATTACGGCATTCGATATCGATCGAAATTACAATACAATTTGAATGGGAATTTCGATCAATATCGAATGCCGTAATTTGGCCCAAGTTTTTACTTCTCCTAAGTCTTGGAGGTTGTAAATCCAATTTTAATTTAATCATTTGGAATCAGGTGTTCCCATTTAAGTTTTTTTTTTTTTTTTCAAATAGTTTCGTTCGGCTTAATAAATTTTCTCTAATTTCACTATTAATTGGTCTTTGTACAATATTATGTACAAACATATAAAACTGGGGGCAAGTTATGGCTGTCGTGATCGATTACTTTTTCGATTCGAAAGCAGTTTTATTTCATTCAATACTGAACCAATCGTAATTAATTTTTCAGTGTTGTAAAAACTCACATAAATGCTGTACAACACAAAAAAAAAAAAATAATTTCGAATCGAAAAAGTATTCGATCACGACTGCCATAATTTGCCCCCTGGTTAATATATGTTTATTCTTGTAATTATATTAATCACAAAATGTTTCTACAAGTAATCGATTCAGATTTCTAAATATTAAAAGTAAAAAAGTCACTGCAACCCATTTTTCGCACGAATATATTATATCCTTATTTAATAACACTGCAACAAAGTTTTGTATATATATCGCTCATTTGCTGCAACATCGTCATAATTAAAAAGTTTAAGTTTTACATAAAACGACTTCAAAGTTTTTAATTTAAACACAACATAATGGAAAAAGAAAATTCTGTTCTTCTCTCAAGAGTTGAGTCTACAATTTCTTCATAAGAAATATTTACAATGTATCTTCATAAGAATGATTTAATTCATTAGTGATATTACGTCAAAATTGGCGATTTTAGACTTATGTCGATTGTGTCATAATTCAAAAAATACTATTTTTTCAGTACTTGTATAAAGTTTTTGATCAAAAATATCGTTCTAACACAAAATATATCGCTTATTCTTAAAAATCTACGATTTTAAGCCTATACCATCACTTATAAAACTGAGCTTTGTCGTTGTTCTGGTTGAAAAAAAAAAACGCATAATAATAAGTAGAATAATGGCACGTTTTTATCACAAGCGGTCAATTTCCAACGATTCAGAAGCAATTTTTTACTCAATATCAACAATGGTATTGTGCCCATTTCTGCATACTAAGCTATTAAATCGTGCTTTTTTAATCATGCCACTATTGAAGTTAATGAGCCATATGGTTTTGCGATATTTGACAAACTCAGCTGTAACATAACAGATACTTACTTATTGCAACTAATACTGGAAATGGATTTATCTTTTCATCTCAGTTAATGTTAATTAAATTAAACTGTTCAAAGAAAATCCTAGATTAAAATGCAAGTTCTCTGTGAATAAGTTGTGGAGGTATAAATTTGTTCATCGTTCAATTTGTGACAATTTCACTTAGCGCCAGTTTCTGACTTAAAGATTAGCAATTGTATTTGTACAACTCAGATTTTAAAAATTATTTCTTAAAGTTACAACATTTCAAATACTATAAATGTCTGTAATGAATGTTGCTTTTAAGGTAATTTTGGACGCTGAATCTATATATACAGTTAGTTTTCCCATAGCTCGACTTTTCGAGATAAACCGTTATGTACGTATATTGGATTAACTTGAAAACGGTCCAGTTAAAAAAAAAATTTAAAATTCTTTAAGCTGTTGGTTTTTAATTTGCCTATTAGTTTCAGAGATTACGTTGAAGTTTTGAGAAAAAGAATTTTAAAATTAAGTGAAGGTACCTCATTTTTATGTGAAGGAAATAGAAAATAGAACAGCAGCAAACGAAGGCTTAAAAAACTGTTATTTTTTATGGAAATCGCGATTTTTATCCATTGAGTATTCTCAGTAAGTTGCGAACAAAATAAAAAGTTGTGCACCGATTACAATAAAATAAAGCTCATTTGTTTCGAAATATTTTTAACAAAACTGTGATTTTTGTAATTTTTTTGTTTGTTTATTTAACGTTAACAACCATTTCTAATCCATTTTTTGTGGTGGCTTTCAAAAATTGTTTTTCAAAGCTCACAATTTAATCTCAAAAAAAAAAAAATTTTGAAACTCTCTTAATGACCCAGCAAAAAAGCGTTGAAAAAGATGTTACAGTAATTTTGACTTAACTGCACAATCTCCTTTGCACGATTTTTTATGCAGGTAAATCAAAAATGCAGCTATCTTAAATTTATTTAGCTGCCTTAATGTGCAGGTACGCAATTGTGGTTACCTGCATAAAAGTGCAGCTAAAGTAAACTGTTTGAAAGAGGAGTAGCAACGTTTTAGTTAATAAATTTATAATAACAATTACGTTCAAACAACCTTTAGTCATTCGTTATGCATTTTAATAAAGAACGAGATAGCCAAATTGGTAACAATAAAGTGTGGAACAGAAAAGTCGCTGTAGTACAACGTTAAGAATAGCGCTGTAAGCTGTCGAAAGTTAACAATAGCAGTTTTAAAGTAGTGTCAACAGAATACGTAGTTGTAATAGTCGTTGCCATTGAAGCGCAAAATTCGAAATTTTGAACTTTGTTGCGCTACAGAGCATTCGTCAGCTTCAAATCTTAAATGTGCAGGTAATGAAAGTGCACTTAAAAAAGAAAATTGTATGGGATTATAAAGAATTATGCCAAAAATTATCAGTTTTGTGCACGTAAATAAAAGGCAGTTAAGTCAAAACTACTGTATTAAATCACCACAACTCGCAAACCCGAAGTACTTCAAATTCGGGTGAAGAAGCTATGAATTTAACATAAGCATGTCATTGGAAAAATGTTGTTCATTTTCTACTACTATTAACTGCATATATTCCACGTTTCTAGTACTTTTACAGTTCCGATATTTGAATGTCATTTATAGGTAGGGGAACAAATGTATACTTAAATAACTCTTAAGACGCTCATCAAAAGTAGTGCTGCAATAGTAATGAAATTGTCCATTTAAGAAGTGATATTAATGCAGTGATTTTAAAATGCAACTTTATCGCTTTTAAACATTTAAAACCCCTTTAATTAATTAAAAAGCATCACTTTTTTAGGAATAAATATAAAAACAAGGTCTAGAAACGCAAATAAAAAATTCAGTTAATTTCCAGAACAAACAAATATTTTTTAGAAATGCAATCCTTTTTAAAAATTTCCGGGCCAACTACATTCTATGCAATTATTTAAGATCAAAGGTGCAATTTAAAATCTTATTTCATATTTTTACTTAAAAACTACTTCTTTAAAGCTGAAAAGTAGCATTAGCTACTTTGGATGTAATTAAGATGCAGTTTTTAAAGTATGACTTCCATTTTTTTTGCTGGGGAAGAGTAAAGTTATGTTTTTTTTTGGAACTTTAAATTTTTGGAAAAAGTCAAAAATACGATAAGTAGAAAAGCGGAGACTATATTTGAAATCAGCGACCTCACTAAGGGATTTACAGCCGTACCTAAACATGAGCGGAAAGCGCTTTCTAGCTGTCAAAAATTCTCATGCCCATAAAATTTGTATGAAGCATCCCTAAATAGCGCGGCTTCAAAGCTTTGCAATTGGAAAATGCGATTTTGACAGCGCGTTTAATAGTGAAGTTGGCCGCTATTGTTAATAAATAATGGCAATTTAATTTTTTTTTGTCAATCTAGCGGTTTTTTCTCTTCTTTTTATTGCTATTATGTGGGTTTTATTTATTAAACAAGAAAGTTAACACTACTGTTTGTGACACAACAGTTAAGCTCCTGTTTGGGTATGGCATATCAGCGTCAAAGCTAAGCGGAAGAAAACGTTCCGTTTGTTTGAATTGTTCTTTAAAGTTCAAAACAATAAAGTTTAAAAAAAAATGTTTTAAAGACAAAAATTTTTGTTTTTTGAAACTTAAGTTAGATTTACACGATTGAAATTTTCTTCAAAATTGCTCTTCATTCAAAATTTTGCTGTTTACACGAGTTTGAAGCATTTTGAAGAGCAAATTTCTTCAAAATTTTGCTGTTTACACGAGTTTAAAGCATTTTGAAGAGCAATTTTGAAGAAAATTTCAATCGTGTAAATCTAGCTTTACAATAAAAACTGAATTTTGAAGTTTAAATTGCGAATTTTAATAAAATTTAGAATCACCCCTATTATGAAAGTCGACTTCACCGAAACAGTATTTGTATTTAAGGTGAAGAAGGGTATATATAAGTTTGTCATTCCGTTTGTAATTTCTACAATATTGATCTAAGACGCTATAAAGGATATATATTCTGGGTCCTTATGAGGAGAGAACTTGATTGAACCATGTCCGTCTGTCCGTCCGTCCTTCTGTCCGTCCGTCTGTCCTCCTTACGTTTGATGTGTTTTCCGGAGACTCCAGACATGATAGCGGCTAGGTTGTTTTGCATTTATGTCACATATAGTCCACCATTTCTTGCTATTGAAATTCAGCCAGATCGGTCCAAAAATGGCTTAGAGCAAAAAACGATGACTACCTCTAATTTTTTCCAAAAATCCCTTGTTGTTGTTGTATTTTTATTACATTTTTCTCTATATCTTGAGAACGGCAAGAGCAATTAGGTACACCCATTAAGGTTATCAATACACAGCATCCCACAAAATGTGGGCGGGATCGGAGAAGTGGGCGTGGTACCTCCCGTACAAAAAATATCAAAAATTGTATAAAAACCTGATTTTTTGGTTATACCTTGTATATCAAAAGATCGGAAATCTTTAGTAAAAAAAATTTTCTGAAAAACTCGGTTTAGATACGAAAAAGTTATGAACAAATTAAATACCCACTTTCAGGAACCATAGATCTTCCCGAGTCTAAGATTTATAACCCAACTAACTGGCAAATTTCTTCTTAAAAACGTCGGCTTATAAATCTGTCATATCGGTTTAAAAACGGCTGAGTTATAATCAAAATAAAACAAATTTATTTTTTTTTTAATTTTTATGTTCAAAAACGATTTTAAAAAAATATTTACCAGTTTTCGCTTTTTAAATTTAAATTATAATGAAGTTTTTAGTATTGTAAATATGTATGTATATGTAAAAATTATTTTGTTTTTGTCTAGTTGCTCTGTATTCTGCTCGCAAAATGGTGAAGGGTATATAAGATTCGGCATAGCCTAATATAGCACTCTTGCTTGTTTTTTTTTTTTTTTTTTTTTTTTTTTTTTTTTTTTTTTTTTTTTTTTTTTTTTTTTTTTGTTAAAAAAAAATGCAAATTTAAAAGAAGTTATAGGCATTAATTTTATTAGTAAATCAAACGTTGAAAAAATTCGAAAAATTTTGCTAAAATAGCAAATGCTTAGTTGCGACGATTGCCTCAAAGAGCAACAAAGCAACTATTAGGAATAGCAAAAATTGGAAATTCGCAAAAATTTGCTAACTATAGCAGAGTTTACTATTTATATTTAATCGTTAAAGCTGTAAAGAATCAGAAACTTGCAGGAAAAAATCGCTTCTATCGCGCACATTGCAAAAAATCGCGAAAAAAAATCAGAAACGACTCTAAAATTTATTTGAAATCCCTAAATCGGTTGAAAAAACAATAAAAAATATCTAAATAGCATTAATAAACTAATCTTATCTCATAATTTTTCATGTTAAATTTAAAGTCTTCGGTTCTTTTTTTTTCCTTTCATGTACAAAATAAATTGTACTGAAAAAATAAATATCTTTTTTTTGTGTTTCTTTTTATTTTTTTAAACTGATGAAAAAAATTTTATTTTGTACGAAAAAATTAAATTTTCGGTTCGTAATTATACCCACACCACAATAGTGGAGAGGGTATTATTATTATGCATTTGTGCTGATGTGTGTAACGCCTTAAAATATTGGTCCTAGACCCACCTTAAAGTATACCGATCGACTCGAAATCACTTTTTGAGTCGAACTAACGATGTCCGTCCGGCTGGCTGGCAGGATGGCAGGCAGGCAGGCAGGCTGGCTGTCCATGTAACCTTGTGCGCAAAGTACAGGTCGCAATTTTGGAGATAATTTGATTAAATTTTGGGACATAGGTTCTTATTGGCACAAGGACCAAGCCTATTGAAAATGGGCCTAATCATAGGACCACGATAGAAGATAGGGGAAAATTTCTTCCTCTCAAAAACTCTCAAACCGATTTTAATGAAATTTGAAACTTAGATACACCATATCCAAATGTACACAAAAGGTTTGCATTTTTTAAAAAATAGGACCACAAGGGGAGAAAGGGGCAATTTATGCCTCTCAAACCAATTTTAGTGAAATTTAAAACATAGATAGATCCATATCTATATGGACACATAAGCTATACAGTTTTTCAAAAATAGGACCACAAGGGGAGGTAGGGGGCAAATTCTGCCTCTCAAAAACTTTCAAACCGATTTTAATGAAGTTTATAAACGTAGATAAATCCATATTCATATGGACACATTAGCATTATGTGTTTTTAAATACTGTGGTGTAGGGTATCATATGGTCAAACTTTACCGACTATACTTTCTTACTTGTTTTTTACAAAATTACAATAAAAATATTTTTTAAAAACTTTTTTTTGAGAACTTTATTATTTTGAACTAAAGAAACAATATCAAACAAAATATTTTTTTTTTGTTTTTTGTACAGTTGAACATATTTTTCGAATACCAATGATTAATATTTTTTAAAAAACATAAAAAAAAACGTTTTCCGGTCCTGGATTTAAACAGAACATAATGGAAAAAGAAAATTCTATTCTTCTCTCAAGGGTTGAGTCTACAATTTCTTCATAAGAAATATTTACAATGTATCTTCATAAGAATGATTTAATTCATTAGTGATATTACGTCAAAATTGGCGATTTTAGACTTATGTCGATTGTGTCATAATTCAAAAAATACTATTTTTTCAGTACTTGTATAAAGTTTTGGATCAAAAATATCGTTCTAACACAAAATATATCGCTTATTCTTAAAAATCTACGATTTTAAGCTTATACCATCCCTTTTAAAACTGAGCTTTGTCGTTGTTCTGGTTGGAATAAAACGCATAATAATAAGTAGAATAACGGCACGTTTTTATCACAAGCGGTCAATTTCCAACGATTCAGAAGCAATTTTTTACTCAATATCAACAATGGTATTGTGCTTATTTCTGCATACTAAGCTATTAAATCGTGCTTTTTTAATCATGCCACTATTGAAGTTAATGAGCCATATGGTTTTGCGATATTTGACAAACTCAGCTGTAACATAACAGATACTTACTTATTGCAACTAATACTGGAAATGGATTTATCTTTTCATCTCAGTTAATGTTAATTAAATTAAACTGTTCAAAGAAAATCCTAGATTAAAATGCAAGTTCTCTGTGAATAAGTTGTGGAGGTATAAATTTGTTCATCGTTCAACTTGTGACAATTTCACTTAGCGCCAGTTTCTGACTTAAAGTTTAGCAATTATATTTGTACAACTCAGATTTAAAAAAATATTTCTTATAGTTACAACATTTCAAATACATATCAATTTCCGTTAATGACGTGACAATTAAATAACACAAGGGAACAAGGTGTTTGTTGATTAAGAACTGAATGTTGTATTTAAGGTTATTTTGGACGCTGAATCTATATATACAGTTAGTTTTTCTATAGCTCGACTTTTCGAGATATACCGTTATGTCCAAAATTAAGGCAATTAGGGCTACATATATTAGATTAACTTGAAAACGGTTCACCATATTCAGTTAAAAAAACAAAATTCAAAATTCGTTAACGATATTATCTTTAAGCTGTGCTTACATTGGTTTTGAATTTGCCTAGTAACTAGTTTAGAGATAACGTTGAATTTTTGAGAAAAAGAAAAATTAAAAAAAAAAATTTTGTTCTTTAAAAATTCAAAAAAAAAAAATAAAAATGCGACAAAAATCACAGTTTATGTTTAAAAACATTTTGTTAAACATATTTCGAATCAAATAAGCTTTATTTCATTGTAATCGGTGCACAACTTTTGATTTTGTTCACAACTTACTGAGAAAACTCAATGGATAAAAATCGCGATTTCCATAAAAAAATAACATTTTTTTTATGTCTTCGTTTGCTGCTGTTCTATTTTTGGACGTTTTTTTCTTCACTTAAAAATGAGGTACGTGAAGGTTAATTGTGAATAAAAACGAAATGCGTTCATCGATTTTTATGATCTGTATCTCATTTTGTTCGTAGATTATGTGACTTTACGTGAAAGCAATAATACTTTAACTTTTTCTCATTTAGGATTTTTCATGATTTTTTAAAATTCAAAATTTGTAAGTTTTTTGTTTTTTTATTTTATGTAAGCAACCATTTCTGAACCATTTTTTGTGATAGTTTTCAAAAATTTCATTGTTTTTCAAAGCTCACAATTAAATCTCAAAAATAAAAAGAAAAATGTTGAAAATCGCTTAATGAAGAGCAAACCTGTTTTTTTGAAAAGTCAAAAATACGATTAGTACTTGTAACTCAAAAATGCGATCTGATGAAGAAAAGCGGAGATAATATTTGAAGTCAGCGACCTCACTTAGGGATGATCATTTACATAAATACGTAATTCCTTTGGAGAATATTTTCAATATTCTCTCTCTCTTTTTTTCTTTCCGATATTGCTAGCTTGTTTAACTGTTATAAAAACAATATAATTTTCCACAGCCGAAATTGGAAAAAAGTTTGTAGTTTATTATTTTTGCATGGTTTTGTAACATTTGCATATAATGATATTAAAAATTTCGGCCTTAGACAAAATTCGGTCAATTTAATGTCGAACACCTATTATTGGCCGATATTAGCCATTTTTGGCCGATACCAAAGCCGATTAATCGGTCTAATACTATTATTTACGCATCCTTTAAACGAATGTATATCCCACTTCAAAAGGTTTATAGTTTTTATTGTCATTTCCGGTTCGAAGTGCGTTACGCGTGTAAAAAATTTGCATAACTCTTAAACTTATGGAGATCCCATTCTCAAATTTTCACAGTATAATGAGGACACCCTAGGCTATTTCGGTAAAAAAATAAAATAAAAAAAAAAAATATAAAAAAATAATTTAAAAGAAAAATAAATTAAAAAAATGAATAAAAAAAATTTTCAATTTAAATTGGTCCTTTCCGGTTTTTTATGTTTTTTTTTTAGGGTAGTTTTTAATTTTAGGTCTAGTTTTTAATCAGATTATCAGAAAATCTTTTAAATGTGGGCAAATTTGTAAATTAATAATCACAAATTTTGGATCCTGAAAGTAAGCGAATTGAATTTGTATAGATTGGCAAAGGTTTTGCATTAAAATTAACTATTTAAGGTGGAATTTATTCCGAGAGTCCGTGCAAAAATTCTTATTTGTTAAAGTAATTTTTTTTTTATTTTATTCAGTTTAAAAATTATGTTTATTTCTAAGCAAATTAAGTTTTTAAATTTGTTATTCTTGCACGAAACAGCCCAGACTTTTTTTGCATGCATATTGTGTAAATTATCAACCAGCTGTTTAAATATAAACAAACAAAAAAGCAAATAAAAATATGGTGATTATCAAGAGAATTTAAAAATAGTGATTTAAAAATAGTATATAACCAAATCAAAACATTTTGACAATCTACATTGTGATAACAATTTGAGTTTTTTGTGTTCCCGACTTTTTTCGCCTTTACCCAAAAAGTAAAGAAACAGAGCTATTATTAAAAAAATTATATAAGTTGAGAAGAGGATAAGAAAAATTCAAAACTTATAAGAATTTTTTGTTTGTTTGTAAAATAAAATAAACTAGGTTTCGACCACGTTATACAACAAAAATGCACACATTTTAAGAGAACAACAAAATGCACTCTTTTCACCCATGTGTGTTAAAAATTAGAAAAAAAATTATATTCTTCATATCTACACACAAATACCTTTAAAACGATATATGTATGTTTCATGAAAATCGGTGGACGATAAGTAAGATACTTAAAAATCAACTTAATAATTTTGTTTTTAAATTTGTTTTCCAGCTCTCAACATTTGTCATTCTCATTTACATTCTTTGTACATGGTGATACTGTATGTGCATCTATTGACTTGAGAGAACATCCAGCAGTGCGTCCATTAACCAAAGAACATTTAACGGAAGCAGCAGCTGCATTTGCAGCGGCGGCTTCTAGTGCAAATTCACCTGAACAACAACAAACATCACCAAATTCGCCAAATGTCACTGCAGGCGAAAGTATTAAGAATGAAAACTGTGCAGCCTCAGCAAGTGCATCAAATAATAACAGCAGCAGTAACACGAACAACAACAATAGCGGTAATCCAAAACCTCGTAAAGTAATATTAGCACCATTCGGCATGGCGGCGACACTTACGGGAAACAGTTATAAAACAAATGATCCAATGGCCGATAAAATTCTTGATGACTGGGCTTCATTTTTTCCATTGTGCAATAAAGAAAACAGTGATGTGCCACCAGTTGTAGAAGTTATAGCAGGTAAGTTTTCAATTGTTAAAACATTTTTAGTTTGTACCTAATTCGATATAAATTTTTTGTTTTTATTTTAATTTAGGCGGTCATAAAATGTATCATCCCTCAATTTATGTACTAGTCACTGATTTGGATGATATGGAAGAAATGGAAGCAGCTGCATCTCAAAAATGCCCTTTAGGAACCTCATCATCTGCAGAAGCTGCTGCATTGGCAGCTCTATCATCGGCTAATCAAACGGCGTCGGGTTGCGGCAGTACACACACCAACAACCATATTAACAATGACACAAGAAAACCACTAATGGAAAATTTTTCCAATAACAAACTACCAACAGCAGCAACAGCACCAACTATTCATGGAACAAAGTCATCTTTGGCCCATATGGTCGAACATTTAAAAATCGATCGAACAAAAGTTCAACCGTACTATGATACACAAACACGGAATTTTACCTGCAATACTACAAATATTCATGCTCCGCCTCAGGCCGCATGTGAAATGCCTGAAAGAGCTTGGCAAGATTGTGTCACAAATGTTTTGCATGTTCAACAGAATTTAAATGGCACAATATTATCTTCATCCTCATTATCCTCTTCCAATAACATCAATTCATCCACCTCTCATGCAACTCCCCCAAATACATCGACAACGACCACAACGTCGTCGGTGGCAGTATCAGCGCCTGCGCTGGGTAATGAAAATACTACACCAAGTGAAGGCATTGATCAAACGGATAATGTTTCAAATAATGTTGACATTAAACCAAATATTACAAATTTATCTCAAAAGCAGCAACAACAAATATGGGGTTTTGTTGATCCTACACAGAAAGCTCCTTGTATATGCACAAAGTAAGTAATTTTT
Source organism: Pollenia griseotomentosa (assembly GCA_963931875.1). Classification (NCBI taxonomy): domain Eukaryota; kingdom Metazoa; phylum Arthropoda; class Insecta; order Diptera; family Polleniidae; genus Pollenia; species Pollenia griseotomentosa. The sequence continues at coordinate 87,872,991 of OZ007562.1, forward strand.
AAATAAGAACTTCTTTTACATGATACATAAATATTTGAGAAGCATATGTATGTATACCTTTTTCCTTACAAAAAGAAGGAAAAGGTTTTCATATTTTAAAGAAAGCCTCAAAGCATGCAAAACAGGAACAAAGTTAGAATTTGTTTGTAGTTTTGGGGCAAAATATTGACAAGTTTTTAATGGATTCATATTTGTATGGCAAATTTATTAGTGAAATTTTTCTGTTTAAAGCGAATCTGTAAAAATTAGCTTAGTTCCTCGATAGTTGCCAATTTTAAAAATGTTGTTAAAAAAACTAAAAATCACCTTAATTAATAAATTCCTTAAATTTGCAAAAAAAAAAAAAAAAATACTTATATAGGTTTCGTAATTTGTTTCACCATTTCAGTTATATATTTTTTTGTCCCAAAACAAAAAATGTTCAAGTTTTCTAAAAACTAAAAAATATTCGAAAAAAAAAACACATATATACATAATTTAAATAACAGACGAGCAACTGTTTTGTGAGCACAATAACAAAATGTTTGCAGAACAATTTGTTTGTTGTTTTAAACTGTTTGATGTTCAAACATATCGATTGTCCGTTAAAAGCAAGAGTTTTTGAGTTAATCCAGATTCACAAACAAGCACAGTTTCTGAAGAAAAACATTCGCAATTTATCCCTGAACATTCTTATGTATTTATTATTAAATAAATCCAGAGATGCCAACTATTTAATGGCAAAACGTGCCGACATAGCAGTCAAAAAGAGGTAAAAAGTGCTAAATTTAAGGGCCAAATACACTTGTCAAATGCTTGTCCAGCCGGCGAATTCAACGTGTACGTGTGCTGGACGAAATATTCGCCGTCATATACAAATTTTTTGATTTTTCATCAAGCGTTGTCCCAGCGGGAAAACTCAGAAGACCTTCTTACTTCAGGCCTTTTTAAAGGCCTGCTTAAAAGATTTTTTGATTCAATTACTATTCGTATCTAACTGCTAAAGAAGGCCTCATAGAAGGCCTCGGCTCTTTCGTATAAAAGATAAGATACACCTTCCACACTCGCTTCTATGAGAAGGGAGTAACATCTTTTGTATTGTTTTTTTGCACAAGCAAAAGCAAAATCAATTTATTTTGGTCCCGTTACCCTTCTTATGTACCTGCTGAAGAAGCGAGAGCGGAAGGCCTTCTCCGCAATGACAACGTGTGTAAAAAAGATATGAGTATGGAATGGAGCAAGAAGGCCTTGTACATCCAAAAGAAGGGGTACAGAGGCCTTCTAGAAGGCCTTCCTACTCCTTCTTTTTCCCGCTGGGGTCGGTGTCACACATACAAACACATTTTCACTAATACTACCACAATGCTTGATGAGTATTTTGATCAATGTATTTGGGCCTTTAAAAATTAAAGATTGTTCTGCTTAAAATGCATTTGTTATTAATTTTTGTACTTCAAACTCATTTATATTAAAAAAAAATTAATATAAACATAAATGTTTAATAAAATTACTACTTTAAAATTTTATGCAAATATTTACATTACAATATGTAGCAAACATGAAAATTCATTTTAAAAAAGTTTTTATTTTTTATATGTATACAATTTTTACTTTTATATGTTTCAATTGAATTTATTTTTACAAACACGCTTGCTTCGCAAAGGTTATTCATTGCTAAAAATGATGTATATAAAGCAAGATTTTCGTGTGCAATTTGCGTTTCTGTCGGAATATCTGTGAAAATAATATATCTGGTTGGGATAGTACAACATCATTAAATGGTGCCATACATTTCTTATGTTTTTGAGTCTTCGAATGGCATACTAAAAGAACATGTTTAGCTTTTATTATTAAATTGTAATATTTGCATAAAGCTTTTGACGGATCTTTTGTTGTTTCAATTCATTTTTCATACACCGGATTTGATTCCCAAACCTTTCTATACTTTTGGCTTAGCAAAAAATATGTGCGCATATTTAAATAAACCAAAGACGAAACAAGTAAAAAGTGTTAAACGTTCCAATATCCTGTCTGAAAAGAGCCGTGTTACCTCTTTTTTGAAAAAGGAGCTTACGGGAAAAATTACGTGCCAGGAGTAATTAAAAAGAGCTAAATATAGCCCCATAGTAGCTAAGTTGGCATCACTGAATAAATTACAAAAATTTCTAACATTTTTCAAGTGAATTTCTATTTTTGAATATAAAAAATTAAAAACATGACGAAAATTTAAAAAATTCGTAAAATTGGAAATATTTATGCTCAAAATGTTAAAGTTTTCTTGTTTAAACAAATTTTTAGTTTTTGTATAAGAAGTATATTTAAAATTTTTTAAAATATAAAGAATCTACTATACAAAAATACATTCAACGAAATTATATTCGACTTTTGGAAAATTCATTAAAAACTTACAGCCGTATTTATAATGGAAATTTGGCATGAAGTTAGCACAAAGTTTATTTATAATAAACTTCCCAAACTCTGGCTAACTATTTGCTAAACTCTTTTTAACCAGCTGCCAAACGTTTGCCAACTTGTAAGAAACAGCTGTTTAATGTTAAACAGTTTGGTTGGTTTTATTTTAATTACTGTTTTATTTTATGTTTCTTTCTTTTTTTATTTTATATTAATTTTAAAAACTTTTTAAATTTGTTATATGTGGAGGAAAAAACAAAAAATGTACAAAAAAATGACAAAACCTGCGATGATTAATTCAAACGTTTTGCATTTTTCATTAATATAATGTGGCATCATTAAAACTCAGAGTTGATTTTTTTTAGTAAGCAGATGGTCAAAAGTTTGGTATAAATAAACTCTGCGCTTACAAGCTGCTAGCAGTGTTGCCGTTAGGATACGAAAGATACATTTTTCGTATCTTTTGACTACTTCAGGTACCATGTATAATCCTGACATTTTTCGTATCTTTTTGTTTGCATACACATTTGACAAGTCGACCACCGAAAAAAAAACACCATATGTTGACTTGACCCTTCCTTGAATTCGCGTTGATAGCAGCTTTAATAATGGTGAAAGAAAACATTAAGGGGTTGCAACATACGATCCACCTAAATCGATGATTACTAGTAGTGCGAAGTTGTTCTGAGGAAATATGAACATCTTTTTAATTTTCAGGAAATTTATATGAACTTTTTAATATAATCGCCTTAGTATAAACGCCTTAACTCGTATATTAATTTTTACAAAAATGAATTTGTTTTGATAACATCCAAAAATGGTTACATATAATTAATTTAAAAGTTAGATTACTGTATTTTTTAAAAATTACATAAGTACCTAATATTTATGACTTAAATAAATATAAAAATGAATTTATACGAAATTTTTTCTTTACAATATTCATTGAAGGGTATGTGTGAAACGGTAGCAAAATTCAAAATATGAAATAAAAATTTAATGTTAATAAATGTTAAACGTTAAAAATGGATTTTCAAATTTTTTTCAAAACGTATCTTTTTGGGAAAAAATGTATCTTTTTGGAAACTAAAATGTATCTTTCTCGAAATTTCACTGGCAACACTGGCTGCTAGGCTTAATCGGCATTCTAGTTAGCAGCTCGTTGTACGTAGTGTACAAACTGTGGCTAACTTTTTGTTATAAATACGGCTGTTAACTTTCAAATTTGAAATTAGGGCAGTTCGTAAAAATTTGCATATTTAAATTGAAACTTTATAAAACATCATCCAGCTTAAAAAGAGAAAATATTTTTTTGGTTTTAGTATTCTCATAAGTTTAACTTACGATATAAAGATTTGACTACATCAATATCAGCCATAAATTACAAGCGGGTCATGTTTTTTGATGGGTGTTTTGTAGCGTTCACACTGCTTGTTTGTTTCTCGTGTGTTTTTGTGATTTTTATGTTAAGTTTTCATATTTTTTCCCTCAATATTTATGTATGTATGTATGTATATCTTAATAACCTTTTAGTATAATGTGGTTTTCCTTTTTTTTTTTTGTGTTTAATTTAAATAGCAAAAGTTTTTTCATAATTTTGTTTAAGGCATGCAAAATGAAGTTAAAAAAGCTAAAACGTTATTTGATTTTAATGTTAATGCATGTCACACTTGCTGAAATATTTAAAATAAAAAAATTTATTATAAGTAGTTTAAAAAAAAGTAAATTCTTTAACTGTTTTAGAAGCTAAACTTTTTTCTATCTATTTTTAAAGACGTTGAAGCTAAAGTGTTATGTATATACATATATATATATATATGTATTTATGTATTTTTAAATAATTGAAGCAGGAATTCTTTTTATTTGTTGTTGAAATGAAAAACAAATACAAAACAACTTTTAGTTTTCAATTTAGCTCAAAATCAACCATAACAGCCACGGTAACGTCTTTGTCATCGTCGACATCATCTGTAAATATTTCCTTAAGTGGTAATAGGGGTGTCTCACCAACAACAGGAGCATCAGCATTAAGTCCAACTTTAACAACTTCAATGGCTGCTGCAGTAGCAACGCGTTTAGGCGGTAGTTCCGCGACTTTAACTAAAACACATTCATTGGGTTTTACACAACAACATCTATATAGCAATAATACAGGAGCCGGAAGTCATCATCACTACTCACAACAACGACCTTATACACCCATAAGCTATCATGGCGATAATCCGAAAAATAACTCATTACATATACAAAGAATACCATTTCATAAGCGTCATATGGATATTAAAAATGATGATGATGGTGGTGTTGATGATGTAGACAATATTGACTGGTTTCAACATCGCACCACTACTTCAAATCAATTGAATTCTGCAGATACGACAACTACAAATAACAACACAACCACTACCATTGTCACCACCTCCACCAGCTATAATATTAATAGTAGTAGAAATTCTAAAAATTCTCCCTCTCAATTCACTACCAATACTACTACCTCTACCACTTCTTCAAATAAATCCAATAATCCTGCCGCTTGTTATTCAGCAACATTTTATCAATCTTCTTGCTCTTCAGACACCATACCAAAACAAAGGTTTGTGCTGTCTTATTTAAACTTCTCTACTCTTCTAATTCTCTGCTGTGTGTTCTGGTCAAATCAAATCAGTCATATTAATCAGTCAATCAATATCAATCCAATCGTTATGTACTTTTTCACCATTGTATATTTAAAATAAAACCCTACTTCCTTAAAAAAAAAAAAACATTTTTATACAAAACTAAACTAATTTCACCTTTGATTGTATACAATTGTAAAAACAAGTTGCAAAATAACTTTAATAACTAAACTGATTTAAGGTTCTTGAAATCATCAACATGTGTACAAATAAAAAAATCATACAACAACAAATATATAAATATTCACCAAAAATAACGCCGATTCCCTAACATTATTTTCACCACACCAAATGCAAATATTATTTTGATCTATTGTTACATACAAAAAGTAGATTTTAAAGACTTTTTTGACTCGGTTGTATAAATTTTTTTTTTAACTTTTGTAGGACTATTGGTAATTTATTTAGTTCTTCTTGGTATACATGGGCTTGAAGTTTTTTTAAGTAGTGGTGTCTATAAATGTGCAAATACAGCAAGAGCGGAACTTAAAAATTGAATGAAGAATTAAATGAATTCTTTGTCAAAAATATATGTACATATATTCTTGTTGTCTTTATACATTTATTGTATATTATGTATACTTTTATAATTATTATATAAGATATGCGGTTCATGGGTTAAAATGTATTTAATTTCTTTCGAATGCAGATATTTATAAAAGCTTGTATGTTTTTTAAACTAAATGAAATGAAATGAAAAAAAAAAAAATATATGGTACAATAATAACTAAGCGCAAGGGTAGCATTGCAGTATCTAAGTTTCTTATGTAATATAACTTTTAATTATTGTTAAAATTACTTTAAAACTTTTTTAAACTACCAATGATAGCAAAGTAAATTTATCAGCCATGTCACAGAGTACAATTCCGTTCGGAAACGGAATTCATTTCGTATTTTTGTGCTTTAGAAAATGACGAAAACATTTTGCGGAATGAAACCATTTTTGTTTTCATGATCGGTATGAGAGTTTTCTGTATCTGATAGGCCAAATAACTATCAAAATACACTTTCTATCAGTAAGCAAATATTTTTATTTATTTATTAAAGTGTATTCTACAAAGTTAATTTATAGAAATACATGAAAATACACTTTTTATCAGTAAGCAAATATTTTTATTTATTTATTAAAATGTATTCTACAAAAAATGTGTTTTCTTCGATTCCGAACGGAATTGTACTCTGTGACATGGCTGTATATTTTTTTTTTTTTTAATATATCCACAAAGAATAGTAATTTTTATTTTTGAAAAATTATTTTAATTAGATTTTATACAAAAACAAAGATTTTATTTATTAAAGTATACATATGTATAAATTTTTCATACTAAAAATATCTGAATATTCACACAAACGACATCATTTTAGCACATTGCCACTATTCAATGGGCACCACTGAAATAAAACATTTTGTAGTAAAGAAATCGAAAACCAGCTTTATATGTTTATCTTACTTCTGATGACTTAATATTTGAGCAAGATTCAAAAGGTTTGTCCATATTTGAGAAGTAGGGTCCACCATTAGTTGTGCCATTGTAAACACTTTTTGAACTAACATCGGCGCCACTACCACGTTTTTTGTGAAATTAACCTGCGATATATATGTATATACATATAACTGTTTTAATTTTAATTTCACTTACACAGCCACAGTGTCACCGAACAATTGCCTTTTATTAGATTACATTAATTAAAAAAATTTATTTTTTTAATATTAACAAAAATTTTAGGCAATTCTAATTGTATAACTAACCAATTATCTAAGGTAAATTAACTTTGTTTTTGTGCTTATATAAAAATAAAATACCTATGCTTTAGTAAAATTACCTAGATTATTTTTTGTGTGTAGAATTTTTTTTTTTTTTTTTAGAAAGAGAATAAATGTAAATAATTTACAATATATATACATAAATATATATAAATGTACTAGCTGACCCAACTCCGAGGGGAAGCTTTTACCGCTCTTGCTCTATTTCACACCCCAAATAATTAAAACTATAAGCTATAGTTCTTTCCAACTGTAACACTATTTGTCTGCGTTATTTCAAGAAAATCGGTTGATTAGTTAAGAAGATATAGGGAGGCGTAGCTCTTACCCCTATTTCACACCCTATTCCCTATTTTCTTTCAAATGTTACAGTGTCTGTAAATTTTAAGAAACCCCGTTCATTAATTAAGAAGATATAGGGAAGGGAAACTGTTACCGCTATTGCCCTATCTCACGCCCTATTTCCTTTCAGATGTTACAGTTTCTGCATACCAAATTTTAAGAAAACCGGTTGATTAGTTTAGAAGATTTGGAAGGGGGAGCTTTTACCCCTCTTGCCCTATTTCACGACCTATTCCCTATTTCCTTTCAGATGTAACAGAGCGTGTATGCCAAATTTTAAGAAACCCGGTTGATTAGTTTAGAAGATATAGGGAACGGAAGCTTTTGCCACTCTTGCCGTTTTGCGCCCTCTAGCGGTAACAAATACAGATGCACAATTTCATAAAAATCGGTCAAGCCGTTTCGGAGGAGTTCAAAATGCAGGGCATATTGTTGATATTTGTATGGGGATATAAACGTAGAAAAATCTAAATGCCATATCTCCATAGCCCCTGGGCAGATTTTGTACAAACATCCATCTACATCGTACAAACAACCATCTACAGACTATCCCCAATCGGTCGACCCGATTCCGCAGTTAGTGGTGACATTAAAGTGTACATTTATTTTTATATATACAATATAAGGTCCAATTTTGCACCACTTTTTCGAGCATTTCGGCCTGTATTCCATGAATAACACGTGTTATGTTATACTCTAATGCTTCAATCGTGTTTGGCTTCTCCACATAGACCAACGACTTCACATAACCCCACAAGAAATAGTCAAGAGGCGAGTTGGCCGCCATGATCATGTGATTTGGATCTTGGCGGCCAACTCACAGGGCCATTTCGAGAGATAAACTGCTCACCAAATTCATCCTTCAATATGTCCATTGTTTCACGAGCTGTGTGGCATGTGGCACCGTCTTGTTAAAACCACATATCAACCAAGTCCAACTCAGCCAATTGGGGCAATAAAGAGTCGCGTATCATGGTTGAATAAGACATGCCCAATACCTAAGAACGGCGACGAACTGACATTTTGCTATCCTCATTAACACGGGTAGCTACGGCTGGTGGTGGTTTAATGTCCACCAAAGTAAATTTGGTGATAATAGCACGAATTTTGATAATAAATTTCAACGATTTGCAGTCGTTGCTCGTTTGTGAGTTTCTCCATGATGAAATGGCAAAGTATACTGAACACTTTTCACTTTCACAGATTTAGTTTGGACACAATTAGCAAACAGTGCTGCCAGCTCGAAAAACTTAATACATAAAAAATCACCCTTTATATATATAATACTAGCTGTTTGGTCCCGGCGCTGCTCGGGATTTATTAAATAAAAATAAAAAATTAAATACTGGAGAATTTTGTTAATAACTTGACTCCAGCGCTATCTACCATCAATAAAAAATTTAAATATCACAACAACAGCGCCACCTATTGGGAGTTTTTTTTATAAGCCATCAGTGAAAGTAGAACTTTCCAACGCACGTACTCGTTTGAAAATCGGTTGAGTGGTTCTCGAATTATCAAATCACGAACATAGGACAACTTATTTTTATTTATATAGATATAGATAAATAGATAGATAGATATATAAATATATATATGTTTGACATTTGACCTTAGGGTATTAACTCAAAATTTAAAAAATTTCAGTAGAAGCAAAACATTTTTTATTAAATATTAAAGGCATATAAAAACTAATTTTTAAACCGACCTATTTATTACCAAAAAGTGGACAAAATACCACGGTATTATCACAGCAGGTAGATATCAGTATTACTTGGCGATTTTTTTCCAAAAAGTGAACAAATGACAATTTTGAGCTAATACTTTCTATTTGATCAAGAGCGATATAACATTTCTCTGAATACTTACTATGTATAAAGTATTACTCAAACGACGTTGTTGCGGTCAATTTGTAGATTTATAAAATGGATTTTAAAAAAATTGAATCGATCTTCATTGGACCTTCCTGGATCTAGTTGGGCTTTCTCAAATTTCAGGTCACAATTAAATTCCACTGATGTCATTACTGTCAACGTAAAACAGGCGTTACTTTCAAATTCTGAGCCAGAGTCATTATAAATTGGATTTCTTGAAAGTTTAATTACATCTTCCTATCGATGGGCGAAAAATCTGGCAGAATTCGATTATCAAAATTTTATAATAGGACCAGCTTATTCATATATCTTTGGAAAACCCTTTAATAAGAATGCATTGAAAATGTTTTCATTCAAATCGAAATGCACAAAAACCCCCTGGTTTATGATTCAGATTGTAAATTCCAATGCGGGCAGTATTTTCGTAATACAATTAATTAAAATAGAATAAATATTATTATTATTATTTAATTTTTTTTTTGTTTAAAGCAAAGGTTTTTGAATTCATTTTGCATGATTTAGCAATTATTTTTATTATGTTTGCTAATTTATAGTTTTAACAATGGATGTGGTTAAATCGTAAAAAATCGTGTGTAAACTTTAAAAGTAAGAGCATTTTAAGCTATTATTTAAAACATTAATATATCTTTATTTTTATAATATTCACCAACAACGACAAGCACACGTATTTTTAAAATTGAAGGGCTTATTGTTATAACATCATATGCCACAAAAAAAGTATTTTGAGATAATCGACTTTTAAAGTTAAAAAAAAAAAAATAAATTAAAAACATTGAAATATAAATCAGAAACTAATTGGAAAAAAGCTTACATCTTTTGAGGGATGTTGGGATGGTTATAATCAATAGGAAAACACACACAAACCCAGTTTTTCAATTCGGGTCACTTATGGTGTTCTAACAATAAGCACTTAAATTTAAACATTTTTACTTAAAATTTTATCATATTTGTTACATGTAGAATAAAACATAAAAAATAAATATATCATTATAATTCACAGGTCATTGACTTCATCACAGACACCATCTTCTGGACAAACACCTGGTCATGGTACACCTTTACAAGGTGGTATATCAAGTTATTCCCGCAATTCATTAATTGATTGTATGCCAATACCATCAGTTGGTTCACCAGGCACACCCGCAGCATCACCTCATCCAAGTTCAGCATTATCTCAGCCGACATCCGTACCACCAGCCGATCAAGTAAGTTATAGCTATAGTTAACTTTTTAACACTAGAAAATCACTCTTTGTAAATTAAAACTTTTCAATTTTACCTTAAAATTACTAGCTATTTAAATCTCTTTTACCAATTTCTTCATATATTTATTTTATTGCAGCTTTTATCTATGAGTCCACGTGCTCCCACATCAGTATCGAATTTGCAACAACCTTCTACTCCAATAGATCATTTGTTGGATAAAAATACTCCAGCTCCCACGCCCACTGACCAGCACGATAATAAAAGTATAACAGCATCACCATATGTTCATCCGGCGCCAAGTGTTGAACCACCTCCCTCGGTGGAAGGTATTCATAATACCATAGGAGGTGGTGGTAGTGGTAATATGGGTCCAGGTAGTGTGCCCCCACCATCAAGTGTTGGTCGTTGTACACCTACTCCTCAACAGCAGCAACATCATCAACAGCAGCAGCAATGTGGTTCCATATCTGTAAAGAAATTTGATTTACAAACTACTAATTTAAATCCACTTAACAATGCTGCTTTACATATGACCGGAAATACTACGAGCAATTGTACAACAATCAATAATTTAATTGATATTAAGTTAGAATCAAATACCAACAATTTAAACAATACAAACTGTACGATGAACAGTTCGGTATTGACTAACAGCAACTTGAATAGTAACGAATCCCGATTATCTTCAGCCACAAATGCAATGAACGATTTTTTGAATTTATATAAACCGCCAAAAATCAATGTTAAAGATATTGATACGTTCGCTAACGAAGATTGCCTCAAGTTAGATGTACTCTATGATTACACCGTACAGGATGCTTGGTAAGTTTTTGAACACTTATTATATGTTTACTTAAACAATGTAGAGCTTTTAAAGGGTTATTTTCTATTAAGTCTTTAGTTAATATCATCTTGGGTTCTTAGAATAACAAATTTTTGATTCAAACTTAATATACATAATATACCATTCGATATATTATATAAATTAAACTCTAATGCATATCGAAAGATGATTGTATGCATTACAATTTAATAAACACTTGAAACATTTTTTGAAATAGCAAAGTCAGAATGTTTATGTAAACTTTAAAAACTTATTCAACACTTCTTTTAGGGCAAATCATCCTGTTAAACGTTTTAAACCCAACGAAATCTCCAAACAATGTCGTGTAATGTGCACAAAAAAGCTATACGAAGGTCACACGCACACAAAACCTCGAATGCCTTCACCACGATCTGTTTATGGAGCCCAATTATTATCTATAGATCCCTCGGCAGCAATGGCCTGCAGCTCAGGCAATCTTGATTCCAATGTCAATATGGGCACGGGTCTGGTAGGTATAGCAGCAAATTCAATGGGAAACAATCAAGTGGATTGTAAAAATAATGAGAGTTCCATGGGTGGTGTTAATATGATGGGCGGTGTAAATGCCACATCATCCGGAAATTTTTTTGAAGAACTTGACATAAAAACGGAAATTATGTCTGGAATGGGTACATCTTCAACGTCACCGTGTAAAGATTCCAAGAGTGGTATAGGGGGAAATTTGTTTACAGTGGAGGGCCTAAATCCTTCCCCAAATGACTTGGAGCAATTATTTGAAACCTCCTCAAATGATGAGTGTGGCAGTGTACAGATACACACGCCACCAGATTCGAATAATCCATCAAATGGTTGTGCCATTACTACCAACACCATTGATGAATTGAAACGTACCACAAATGCTGCTTTAGTAGGTACAGCAGGCGTGCAGGGAAATAATAGCGTTCCAGCGAATGCCGCTGTTATGGTGGCTTTACAAAATTGTAATAACAATACTCCAAACTCGACTGGGACGTCCCTAAACAATAGTGGTGGTAGTTTGTCAGGTTTAGGAGGTGGTGTTGGTGTTGGCGGTGCTAACACCATACAGGCTGAGGATTTGACAAAGATGTTTCCTACACCGCCCTCCCACGAACAACATCATCCGAATTCGAGTCCCTGTCAAATGGATATCCAAATGACCGATTTAAGTGTTATAACTTCTTCGGCCATGATGGGTCAAACCCTAGATACTGGTTTGGGCATAAGTGGTATGTTGAAGATTAAACAGGAATATTCCATTGAACTGGGAAGTCCGGTGGAGGAGCCTATTGAAGATTGGTCATATGTTTTTCGACCACCCCAACAAGCGAAGTTTGTAGGATCTTCAAAATATGCGCCGCTCACAAATTTGCCTAGTTTAACAATGCCACCTTTGGTAATACCGCCCAATTGTCGTTATAAACCGTCATGGCAGCAGCCTCGAAGTACCCACCAACACCAGCAGCAGCAACAACAACAACAACAGCAGCAGCAGCAGCAATTGCAGTTACAACATCAGCAACAACAGCAACATCAACAACACCAGCAATTGCATGAGCTTTTATCAGCAGCTCCTAGAACTCCTCTACAACAACCTCGTACCCCATTAGGTCCTATGTCTTCATCACCTATGCACAATACCGTACCCACGCCTCTAAATAGTGGAGGAGGTTGTGGAGGTGGGAGCTTATTGTTAAATCAACTTAATTGTCCCCAGGCTGCCCTTACTAATACCCCACCCACAATGCAACAACTAATGCAACGCACTGGCATGTCACCCATATCGCCAGCCGCGCATGTACCGTTCCCTCACACCAGTCCCATGATGCAGCAACAACAGCAAAGACAAACGCCCATACATCCGCCACCGCCATACGAAGTTGCCGTTTCCAGTCCTGCCTTATCCACTGCTTCTTCGACTCCAGCATATCTCAACAGACCGTATCATTCGCAAGAACCCCCTCAGACACCGCAAAGTGTAAACAATCACATGCAGACAATAGGTGGGCCATCCAGTGTGCCTGGCGGTAACCGCGAGTCCTCCAGCATGGGCTACTACGCCGGAGGTGGAGGAAATACCCACAGTAACAGCAATAACAACTCGATTATTCGCGGATTACCCGAAGTAAGTTCAGTGATTGTCAATATACTACTTTACGATACGGCATTGAATGTTTTTCGTGACCACAACTTCGACAGTAGTACGGTGTGTGTTTGTAATGCTGATAATCAACATTTCGGTAATATTCGTGGCTCAGATTCGGGAGTATACGTGCCGCTGCCTGGCACCACCTTTAATCCTACATCATCATCTTCTTTGACTACGTCGAATGCATTACGTGCCCTAAGTGCCTTTGGGTCGGTAGGATTGGGAGTAAGTGGAGTAGGTTTAGGTGGAGGTATTGCGAATTCCCTAGATTCACCTGCGTCGTTGGCTGGAGCAGGCTCCAGTTCTTCCACGACACCGTCTACAACAACGCCAGCCAATAATGCACAACAATATATCACAGGCTATTTGGACGATGATGCTGTTGAGTGCACTTGCGGATTTAGTGCGGTAATCAATCGACGGCTGGCCTGTAAGGCGGGACTTTTCTATGAAGATGAGATGGAAATAACTGGTATCGCAGAAGATCCAGGCCGGCACAAAAAACATTCCCTGTTGACTTTAATAACCACACTCACATCGAAGGCCATTAATAACAATAACAATACTACCAACAGCAATGGAGTCATAGACAAGTCTGTTGAACAAGTGGCTTTTTCTATATTCGATTTACTCCTGGACCAATGCTCCATTATGCAGACCTCTAGCAGTGCTATACATCGTTCTTTGCAACGTCATCGGCGAAGATTGGCAAAAAAGTCACAGAAACCCCAATCGGTAGCTGCCATAGCGAATGTTCTGGAGTACATTGATTCCAACGATATAATTGCCTTGGCTTTGGAACAAGCCCGTTTGGCATTCGATAGTTCTCGCATGGATATTATGGAACAACAGATTGTTCCGTTTTCAACGCATCGCAAACAATCGGGCAATACCCAGTTGGCTTTAGCGTTAACAGGACGCATAAATGTTCACAAATGGCCTTATATTTCTGTGGGTTTTTCACGCAGTAATAAAGATATAGTTTCAACCATGAAATCTGTGCAACCCATGCTACAAAATGCATTCCATTCCAAATCTCGAAATGCTGCCGGAGCTAAAGATGCAACCTATATTGTAAGTGGCCCCTTAACTTGGCGGCAATTTCACCGTCTCGCTGGCCGAGCTTCTGGACAGTGCGAGCCTCAACCCATACCTTCGGTTATAGTGGGTCATGATAAGGACTGGATTTCGGTAGCACCCTTGGCAATACATTACTGGGATAAATTTCTACTAGAACCCTATTCATATGCCAGAGATGTGGTATATTTGGTTATTGCGCCTGACAACGATTATGTGTTAAGTAAAACGAAAACCTATTTCAAAGAATTGAGTACTACTTATGAAATGTGTAAACTGGGCAAACATACTCCTATCTGTGGCTGGAATGGCCTGTTGACTGTACAACAAAGACCGCCCACGGAAAAGCTATTTACAACGACCATTGACAATTGGTTGCGCTCGCTAGATGATACCGCATTAGCGGAAAAATTACGGCTGTATGCCTATGCCTTCCAACACCAGCTGGCTCCTTACCTCAATCGAGTACCAAACGATAAGACTTTACTTAATCCTCTAGATAATAATACTCGAAATTCTTCTGGCAATAATGTCACATCAGCTTCATCAACTGTTTCGGCTTCAGGAAATGGTGGTTGTTCCAACCCCGGTCAGGATAACAGTGAACAACGTGGCAACATGGGATCAGATCACCCCACCAGTATGGATCACAGTCAAGGTGATCATTCGCAACACTCCACACAATCTGGTACAGATACTCAAGGAAATCTAAACGAAAACAAACCCTCTACGGAAAAACCAGACGTGAAGCCACCTCTAATATTGGGGGATCCCCTCGGTGTTGCCGAATGTTTAGAAGAAGTCAATCCAACGGCTATAGTACTTTATGTAGTAGAACCGTTCACTTATGGTTCCGACTCACCAGAATTGGAAAGACTCGCTTGCATTGCACTTCTGCGAATATATTCAGAACTGTTAAAGTCTATACCAGAATCGGTGAGATCTCATATAAATATTCAAATAATTTCTTTGGAGTCTATACTTGAACTTGGACGTTCACGCAATCGCAAACGGTTTTCGGATGAAATTAAATGTTTAGCTTTGAACATATTCTCGCAGTGCAAGCGACACATGGTACATGCGCAGGCGGTTAAAAGTCTTACCGGCTTTGGCACAGCTGCCAATGTGGAAGCCTTTCTCAAGACCAAAGACGACAAAAATCGTAGGCCGTATAAAATGTATACACCACCCTATATACTTGCACCAATGCATGAGAAAAACGATAAAACCGATTTTTCTCGAGCAGCATGGGGAGGCATGCGTGGCAATCCAAATGATCAAAAATACTCTGTTATGTATTGCAACTATTGCCTAAGCGAAGATCAAACTTGGCTTTTGGCCACAGTCACAGATGATCGCGGTGAAATGCTGGAAAAGGTGTGTATTAATATAGACGTACCAAATCGTACACGACGTCGGCGAGCACCAGCACGTCGCATTGGCCTTAATAAGCTTATGGATTACATTTTGGGCCTTATATCACAGACCACTCAAACATGGCGTTTGGTGGTGGGTCGAATTGGACGAATTGGCCACAATGAACTTAAATCTTGGTCATATTTATTGGGAAAATCTAATTTACAAAAGGCCACAAAACAGCTAAAAGATATGTGCAAACAATGTCAGCTTATGTATCCGCCAACGATACTGAGTGCTTGTTTGGTGACTTTGGAACCAGATGCAAAATTACGTGTTATGCCTGATCAATTTACACCTGATGAACGTTTTTCTCAGATATCCATACAAAACCCACTATCAACACCACAGGATGTTACTTGTACTCATATATTAGTGTTTCCCACAAGTGCTGTATGTTTGGTAAGTTATTTTACTTTGTTCGCAATAGTTTAAGATTTTTTTAAATTAAAAATATTTTATCTTTTGTATTTTTTAGTCCTTTACACGTCAATTCCAAAATGAAACCCAGGTTGATCTTGATGAAGACTTTATAAACTTCGGCAATGATGAAGATGAAAATGATGTTTTTAAAGATGCCGATCTAATGGATGATTTATTAGGACAATGGGATAATGGTGGAGGTACAGGTGAGTTAAGTTTATGTTATATGCCCCTATTACGGCGTACAACTCAATTAAGTTGAGTTAAAACTTAACAACTGGCAGTGATGAGTTGTAAATGCTTAATAGTTTTGTTAACCGCACTAACACAGGGTTGTAAACAGTTGTACAAAACTGCAAAATTTCAACTGAACTAGAGTTGAGTTGTAAATTACGGGGCAATAATTAAATATGAATTTTAATTTATACCAATAAAAAATATCTTTTGTTTGCATTTTTGATTGTGTTATTGCTTCAGGCCGCGGCATGTCTAATCACAATAGTCCTGATCGCATAGAAGACAATAGAAGTTGGCAAAGTGTTGGTGGTAATAACTTCAATTCAACACAACATCAAGACATTGAGGAGGTAAGTTAAATTTTCCCACAAAAGCATGTGTTTTTCAGCCAGTGATGGGCACAATCTAAATTTCTCTGCACGCGTTCATCTTGTGTACACGTACAGTATAAAATTTACTGCCTGTTAAATTATAATTTGTGTGATTGGTTCATAAAAGTTTTTGCTAAAAACGAGCTTTGAAAAAAAAAATTATGTGTCAAAGTTCAGTTTCAGTTTCATTTGGAAATATTTTTTTTTTTTTTTTTTTTTTTTAACAAAAATAATTGGGGAAAACCATAATTTTTTATAAACATTTACTAACGGCTAAAGCTTTTTAAAACCCATTTTCCTAATCTAGACTTTTTAGAAAAAGATTTTTAAGACAATCGACTTTAATATTTAAAAAAAAAAAACTTTGGCGTTTCCCTTATTTGGTTCTTTTTTGATTTTTTTTCTCTTTCTTCCCAATTCCCTACAGGTCGGCCAAATAAATCAACAGCCGCTCGCAGTTGGTTATATGGTTTCAACAGCTCCCACTGGTCGTATGCCATCATGGTTTTGGTCAGCCTGTCCACATTTGGAAGATGTATGTCCGGTATTTTTGAAAACTGCACTACATATACATGTACCGAACATACAAACCACCGATGACATACTCAACTCAACAAATGCCCATTCGTCGGCAACAGACCATCCTCTGGACTCTATACTAACTGCCGATGTTTTACGTTATGTACTTGAGGGTTATAATGCTTTATCGTGGTTGGCATTAGACTCGAATACCCATGATCGATTATCATGTCTCCCCATAAATGTACAGACCCTAATGGATCTCTATTACTTGACAGCTGCAATTACTTAAAAGTAGAAAAACTAAAAAAAACACCACTTATTAAAAAAATTCTTTTAAAATATTAAAATTTGTATTTATATATGTTTTCTTCGATCTATTATGATTTAATTTATTTTTTGTTACATACATATATTTTTTACACAGCAACACACACATCATGTGCATTACATTAATACAATGTTCTTGTTTATTTAAGATTTATTTTTTTTCGATAATTACTATCTAATATTTTTAAATATTTTTTTTTTTTTTTTTTTTTTTTTTTAATTTTTCATTTCTGTGATATTCAGAAAAACTAATAATTGTTTGATTAAAAACTTTCTTCATACTGCTCCCTAATACTCCCGATATTATTGATTTCGGAATTTTCATTCGTTTTTTTTTTTTAGTCAGAAGAAAAAATTAATATATTAAACACAAATAGTTATGTACATACATTGAAATTAACATTTTTTTTTACTCAAAACTAAAATTTATGCTTCCTTTAATTTTTCGGACTTCCAAACGAGGTTTGTTTAGTCAGTTACATACTATAAATTTAACAGCATTAAAGGCTGGAATTCACTATCCATCCTACACAATCGTACGATTCATTCACACGAAAATCTGACAGAATTCTATTCGAAATAAAAAATTTCTTCAAAATCTGTAGTTTATGTCACGTTATCACACAAAAAAGATGATAATGCTAATCTAATCGCATAGAATCGTATCGTTTTCTGAAAATTTGCATAAACATTTGCAAGTCGGAAAGACTTGTCAAAAAATCTAATTTTAATTTTAAAGTCACGCTATTATCATATTTTAGTAGCACACACGATTTTTTTTTTTTTTAGAAATCGTACGACTGAATAGGATAGTGAATCGCCGGTTTTGAAGTAGTAGTAGATTTGAATGAAAATTTAGCTACATTGAAGAGAAATGATGTAGTAAACTGTTGACTTGTAAATCTTTTTCAATGTTTTCCTATTTCACTTCACTTTATTTTTTTGCGTTTTTTTTTACATAAATTTTAAAAATTTTTAGTTGCTTGTTAAAAATTTGTAAATTAATTATATACATACATACCTTGTTAAAATAAAATTCTTTAACTAATTATTGTACATGAAAATATATTTAATGAGAAACACTTAACATATTAAGAAAATTTAACACAATAATAAGATTTTTAAAGAGATTTAAGTATTTTCTACAAAATATGATTTAAAGCTTAAAATTTTTTTTATTTAATTCAATAGTAAAAAAGGCGAAACAATTTCCCAGAGGGGTTTTATTTATAATCAGCCTTATTGTGGTTGTCGTCGTACACGACGGTGTCGTTTTTGTAATAGATTAAAGTAACACACAACCTGTGTTCTTTAATCTACTACAAAAAAGACACAGTCGTTTATGACAACCACAATAAGGCGGAATATAAATAAAAAATTCAGTATACATTTTAAATTAAAATAATAATGTGGTGGCTCCCAATATTTGTTTCTTATTTAATAAGTAGTAAAATAAGATTACTGTCGCTATTATGGTTTACAACTCAACTCTAGTTCAATTTAAATTTTGCAGTTTTATACTACTGTTTACAACCCTGTGGTTAACAAAAACATCAAATATGTATAACTCATTACAAGCAGTTGTAAAGTTAAGTTTCAGCTCAACTAAGTTGCCTAGCACAGCCACTCATCAAATTCTGCCCATCAAACTTCATTTAAAAGTTTTTGTAATAATAAATAAAATTGGATTTTTTGTCGGAAAATATCAAGGCGAATTCATACAGGTGACATTTTAAATTATCTGTTTATTGTTTATTTCTTTGTGTGTATGCTGAATGTCAAGCTTTGTTTACATTTTGTGAAAAAAATTCGTTAAAATTTTAAATTCGATAAAAGTCTAAATACTGGAAAAAAACCCATTTAAATTTTATAAAACGATAAAAGTGAATATAAAATATAACAAAGGAATTAAAAATGTGTAAGGAATAAGTGGATCTACAATAAATTTGAATACAGAAAAAACTTTACATTCTAAAGCAATTGTGTATATTTTATATAAAAAAATTCCTTTTTTTATATTTTCAACAAATAATTTTGACATTCACTCTTACTTTTTACATAATACATACCTCCGTATTAAATTTTGTAAAGGTTTACACATGGTACAACTACACAAGGTAGACTCGCTGCTACAACAAGTACAACAAGACAAAAACAACAGGCAATTTGTTTTTGTTTTTTTACCCGAGACTTCAAAAAAAGAGCAACACTGTGCTTTCAGAACCAAAATAAAAATACAAGTTAAAAAAAAAAACAAAACAAGACGTGAAGTAAAATGATAAAATTTTCTTTTAATTGGTGAAATTTTTGTATATGCCGTAAAAAAAACACGAAATTAATATAATAAAGATGAATTATAATTCTATTTCTTCGACCTTTTTTATTAAATATTATTCTTAATAAATTACTCAAGCTTAAGGTCACTTTTTTTTAAAAAATTAATTAAAATATTTTAATTTTTATTTTCAATATTTTGATTTCCGTTGAAAATAAAAATTAAAATATTTAAATAAATTTTTTAAAAAAAGTGACCTTAAGCTTGAGTAATTTATTAAGAATAATATATAATAAAGATGTTTTTTTATAGATTATCGTTGTATGGAAGATTTAAAACAAAGACTGTTTCACAAAAATATCAAGATATGTGTACCATTTATAAGAATATAAATATTGAAGTTAACGCAAATTGATCTCACATAAGCAATATTTTGCAGGTACTACAGTAGGGAACTGAAAGCATCCACGTTATCTATATTTATAGGAGGTGAAGCTTCTAACTATTTACAGGAATTACCTTACGGCGGTTGGGTTGCACCATATATTTTCTATTTGGGTTATGCTGGGTAGTTAAGGTGAATGGTATTAGAATTGCTGGCATTTCAGGCATTTACAAAGGCCATGATTATTTAAAAGGACGTTTTGAGTTTTCTCCCTACACGGAAAACACTAATCGTAGTGTATACTACGTACGGCAGTTAGAAGTATTCTGTCTTAAACAAATTTCGGGCAAGATTGATATTTTAATGTCACATGATTGGCCCAAAGGTATATATAACTTTGGTAATAAGCAGCAGTTGGCACGTTTTAAGCCATTTTTACGTGAAGAAATGGATAACGATAAGCTTGGCAGTCGTCCTTGTGAAGATTTGCTTAAAATGCTGAAACCGCAGTATTGAAAACGATTTAAAAATAACCAATAACTTGTCGTACAGTCGAAGCATTCGATCCCAGTACATATCGCAAAGATTAAATTTACAAACAACCTAAATCACAAATAAATCCACAATCGCTACAGCTCTGCGATATATTGGGAATTGATGATCCTTTGTCGTTGGCAATGTTAATAGGTGGCAATGAATTAAGTCATTCTAGTACACTAGATAATACTCAAGATTCAGCTTCAAATGATTCCTCGCTGGAAGATTTACAGCCGTCAAGTCTAAATACATCAACAGCATCAATTTGTTTGACATCCAGTAGTCCATTCAAGCGGAAAAGTAACTCTGGTTTAAATTTGCCTAAACCAAAAACCATAGGTGTTGAAAGTCCAATTATAAATGCAGAGGAAATCATTTTGAAAGATGATATAAATGTTATTTAGGATGAACTTAAATTAGAATGTGCTGTAACAAATTCACCTATAAAAACTCACACTACACTAATAGAGGGAGAAGCAAATAATGTAGCACTTTCTCCGAAACCTCCAATTAAAAAATTTAAAAGTCGCAACCAATACATTTATCAAGAGAGTGACGAAAAATACGAGGAAGAAACAAATGAGACTACATAATAAAAAAACTTAACAAAATGTGTATTAATAAGTCCTAATTATGTGCAAAAGTTTAAATTAGAAACATTATTATTATTAATTTTTAGCTAATAATACACTCAATAAATTTTAAGCCAATTGAGAAGTTGTTTAAAACAAATAGATGCTTTAATAATCGCAAAACATTTTTTATTAAAAATTTGTAATTTTAAATTAATAATATAATTTAAACGAACATTAATATATTTAAATATTTTAACATTTTTTCAACAACCTCTTTATCTTCATCATCACCGCTCCACTTATTCCTGTTTCGTTCATCCATGGGTACACGGAACAAAGTTCCAGCTCCCTTAAAGTATATATTTTTGCACACTGCACAGACACGCATCGTTAAAAAAGTTTTTATATTTTAATTTTCACGCAATACACTTTTATTCGTTTTTATTGTTAAGATTTCTTCTTTTTTCACAATCTCAATGTTTTTATTTTATAATGTAAACAAACGTGAAAAAATGAAAACAAACATGAAAAATTTTTGACATTTGGGGTTCAACTGGGGTAAACAGCTGACAAACATATGGGCCAACCAACGAGTCTACCTTGTGTAAATATACCTTGGGTTTACAAAACAAATTTTCTATGAAAATTTTCCTTAATAAACGTTTGTTTAAATTTAATAAACGTTTATAAATACGGGGCTTAGTATTTAAAAAAGGGGATAACTAGCA
The DNA here is from genome assembly GCA_963931875.1 of Pollenia griseotomentosa. Lineage (NCBI taxonomy): Eukaryota > Metazoa > Arthropoda > Insecta > Diptera > Polleniidae > Pollenia > Pollenia griseotomentosa. The sequence goes on from OZ007562.1 coordinate 87,895,130, forward strand.
TAACTAAATCGCATGATGCGGTCACCTTTATGAATACGCCTTGGAAAATATTTAATTATTTGTCAAATAATAAAATTTTATTAAAAAAAATTTTAAAATTAAATTTTTTTCATATATTTTTAGACAAAATATAAATCAAATTTGAACAAATACTTATAAAGTATTCTGATTTTCGCCAAATCCATATCAAACCATAGGTGTAAGTTTTTATTACTAACACAATTACAAAAATGTGAGTTTGATGAGGCAGTTTTATGTGTGTCCATGCCGCTTTTCTATTTTTGCAATGAAAACTCTAAAATCTATTTCAAAATTTTATAATTCTTTTTTAAAGTTGTATTTCAAAACATTCAAAATATGATTTTTTTTTTTTTTTGTTAAGAATTGTATTTTAATAATTGAGTAGTCGACTTGCAAAGTCCGCTAAGTTTATAAAACAAAATGTTGAGAAAATTGATTAAACAGTTTTTTGTGAAAGTGAACTGCCTAGCAATATAGATTGTATTGAATATTATTCACATTGATAATGGCTTAGGGAGGCATTTAAAAAACCAAATTTTTTTTTTACCTTAGCGGTGTGTGCAAGTGGACTATTCAATTGATGAAAAAAAGTTTTATGTTTACGAATTTTATCCATAATAAAATCTGTGAACAACACTGAATTATATTTTTTTTAGTAGATTTAAAAGTACTTGAAGAATAACAACTTACAAGAACATGAAACAGTCGTTAGAATAATTCTTGCTAGTAAAACTTTTCTCTCAAATTTGTATGTTGTATTTACTTTCTCACATGGTACAATTATAATGGTAACACTAGTTCTACAACAAGGCAAAAACAACTTGTATTTTGTTGGAAGAAAAACCAAATAGATTGTCAAAAAATATGTGTATTTCTATGGCTCATTAAAAAAGCAAGATTGTTAGTTATAGAGCAATATAAATAAATGTAAACCATTTCCCAAAAAATGTGCCTATATCATGAACTCAGTAACTATATTATTTTCTGGTACTTTTTTTAGTTTGAGATGTAAACAAATTTTTTCAAGTTGACGCTTTAACGACATATTTATCCATATTAAAACTAGATATGAAACTGTTGAAAAAAAGAACGCGAGTGATGAGAATGTGTTCATTGGACACATTTATAAGACGTAACTGTTGCGCAACCGTTGAGTGTTTTTGTATGAAAAAACGTCTGAAAGCGCCCATTATGTTAGTATGAAATTACCCAACAAACCAAAACGATTTAGAAAGCTTACTAACGTAAGCATTAAGCTTAGAAAAGCGTTGTAATTACTATTATAGAAGGCTTATTAAAAATTGTTTGATAATGAAAACGGATCCCTTGCGATAATATTACTTGTCTATAATATAATGCAAGCTAAGGAGTCTAATTATAGAATAAGCTTACAGAAAAATACATTTCTAATCTATAATAAAATAATATTCTTTACGAACACACTGTTTAAATTTTTATGGCATATTTACAAAAAGTGTTTTACGTATATAATATTTAATTACTTTTTTTTTTTAATTGTGCACTGTTTTAAACACTTTAACTCTTCGAACAAAACACAAAGACTGAAAACTTTAGCTAATAATACAAAATTAGGCACGCTTTAATTAAAAAACTCTACAAAACTAAAGCGAGAATAAGTAGTTTGCAATCATATTTGTTGTTATGTTGTAAGAAATCTCTTAAGATAAGCTTATTCTACAACTCATTTAAGTGCTGCTCTGTTTTGGACTGTTGGGTAATATGCCAAGCAAACACTAACTAAAGGTCTGAAAGATAACGCTTTTATTTGAATTTTATTAAGGCCCCTATTATGGTTTACAACTCAGTTGAGTTGTAATTAAGACAACTGGTTGTGATCAGTTGTAATTTTTGTTATGTTTTTGTTCACCGCAATATAGCAAAGTTGTAAACCATAATACAAAAATTAAGAAATTACAACTCAACTGAGTTGAGTTGTAAACCGTAATAGGGGCCTAAGAAATTCACAAAAAGTTCTCTTATTTTTGAGAATGCTATTATTTTTTAACGAAATTTAAACATTTTGTGGCAATATACATTTGAGAATTGTTATAATTTAAAATCATTATTAATTTCACATCAAGCGTTTTTGTTTGCTGGGAATAGTAAACCACTTTAATGATATTTACCTAATTATAAAAAACAAGTGCGAAAGCCCGACTACTTGATACCCTACACCAAATACTGTGGTGTACTTATGTACTTATATAGTTCTTTGTGCCGAAAATTATCTAGATATCTACATCTGTGTAAGATTTTCTCAAAGGCGTTTGTGTAGGACGTTTGATGAATTATCGTCACTAAATTTCATGTCAATAACAATATTTATAAGGTCGTTATGACATAAAAACCTATATTCGGGGATAGTATTTTCCCTAGAGGTAAGCGAATTGACACCGAAGTCGTCCCGTGATAGGTCTTTGGTGATAGAGACCGGTTCTAGTTCTAACACTTTATATGAATAAGACCTATCACTTTTACATAGGGTTGTCATTGGAGGGGGTCAATTGACACCATTTGACCAGTCACAGGTCTATTCTCCATGAACATAATTAGTGTCAGTTACTAAAATATAGTATTATTTCAATATAATGTAGTATTATTTCAATAAAACAAGTCCTTAAATTAAATTCAAGAACCAAATTTTAGAAAGTACCAAAAAATGGGTCACAGCACCGGTGAAGACTGTACTGAATTTCATTACTTTTTCTACTTTTTTGTTCTTCAAAAACCAGTTAAGGGATTGGTTCTTCTTTCACTGGCCATGAGGCCTTTCTTTTTGTACTTGTTCTATTTTCACAACTCCCAGGACTAGTCTGTTGGACCAATTGACACAAATTTCCCGCAGGGTTCATAGTATTGTCAGAAAATTGTGGAGAACTTTTGAAAGTGTGTTGAATTCACATAGTTCCTGTATGTGTAAAGGGGTAAAATATATACATATGTATATTTTTTCAATAAAATGAGTTTCGTATCTAGTTATTTATTTATCTATGAATTGAACGACATATTCAAAACTTATCGTAAACTTCATTTACAATTTCGCTCAAATTTTTGAAGTAGATCAATGGTTATAACAATTTCTTTTTTTCTTCTATCTTATTTATTCCCAAAGTATATCACATAGATATTTTTTTTAAATATTTCAAACAAAAATGAAAATTAATTTTTTTAAAAAGTTGAGTCTACTTCAGCAACAATTTGTATAAAATTATAAATGAATTTGCAAACGTTTTCCGAATAAAAACTGTGTGTGGTTGCAAAAAAATAAAACATTGTGGATTAATTGTAAACACGAACTGAAAATGTTGCTGCCGTTGTAAAGGAACTTTTTAAAGCTTAAAAAAAAAAAAAAAAAAATAGCAAAAATTTTTTTTTTTTATTATTTTTTACAACATTTTTATTCAATACTAAATATAATTATGTAATATAAACGTCATTTTCAATATCAGACAAATTGTTGCTAAAGTAGAAGTAGACTCAAGTTTTACGGCCTGTTTTTAGAAAACGTAAACAAGTGAGTGAGTGAGATATTACATTAAAAACAAAAACAAATTTTCGTTTTTTATTGTTGTTTTCAATATAATTTCTCACTCACTCACTTGTTTACGTTTTCTAAAAACAGGCAGTTAGAAAAACTTTAGTTACATTGTTGTTCGAAAAATGAAAAGAAAATATATGAAATACTTTAGGAAGAAATAAGAGATAGAAGAAAAAACGAAATTGTTGCTCCCATTGTGAACAAAGCTATACAGAACAAATTTTCTATGCAAATTTTTTAAACTAATATTGAATCCATCACGAGCTTTAATTCAACAATTACCATAATTATGATTTAATTTCAATAAAAAAAAAATAGAAAATAAAGATTTGGACGATTAAGCTAAATTGAATTAGGTATTTTAAAGCTCTTAAGGGAGTAATTATTTTTACTCTCTTGCCTATCACTATATGTTTTAAAATTTTACAGTTACTATAAAATGGAAATGTATCGCCCATGTTCTGGTTATTTATTCAAGTGAAGTTTCAAGTTAGTACTGATTCACACGTTCCAGGGCTTAGTAGTCAAGTCTTGAAAAGGGAAAAGAGAATGCCATTTGTTTTCCTGTCTCCTGAAACTCAAGACTTGACGGCTAAAACCTGAAGCGTGTGAATCAGCACTTAAACAATTTTCTATTTCTACCGCATTATTGAAAGTTAAATTTCTAACAATTTCGCCAGTTCACTATTTCCAGCATTTTGAAGGTCAAATAGTTCGGTTTATACATAATCTTTTATATATGTAAAACACATATAAAAACAAAATCATATTGCCACTTTAAAACTGAATCTTATTTATGCATGTTCTTTAATATTTTTTAATTACAAATATTTTTTAAGTTTTAAATCATTGTAGTTAATATAAAAAAAAATTGTAAATAAACTAAAATTAAGTTTAAAAAAAAAAACTATATAAAATTTTTAAACAAGAACAAAATCCCTAAATTAACACAAAATTATGTAACTTATGTCCAATACATTATAATAAATAATAAGATTATTAAATTTAAAAAAATTAAATTATTATATTTGATATAAACAAATGTTTCAAAAGCAAATAAAAGAAATTTAAGAAAAATTGTAAATGAAAAAGAAAAAAAATGATAAACAATTTATTTCCAAACTAACTATACATACATACATATATTTGAAAGAAAATGCAATTATCTACAAAATTAAGAAAAATTATAATATTTAATTTAATACAATTAAGTAAAACCAAGAATACAGTTTTATATAAGCATAAAAAATAAAATTAAAAAAAAAAACATTTGTAAACTGAAAAAATAATTTAAAAAAGAAAAGAATACACAAAAATTTATAAATATACAAATACATATATTATACATTAATTATACAATATTAGTAATGCTAACAATAATTGTTAACATTTTAACTAAAAATACTTGTTTAGTAAAATTTAAGTTTAAGAATATTTTGAAAATAGTTTAAAATATAAATAAAACAAGTTCGCTAAAAAAATAAAACAACAAAAACTAATAAAAAGAAAACAACAAAAAGATAAAGTTTTATTAAAAAATAACAGCCTAAATTAATTTAAAATTTTATTCAACCATTCTTGTTTTTTTTATAAATATACATATATTATAACAAAAGAAAAATAAAAAAACAAAAATAGTTTGTAAGTTTTTATATGCATATTAAAAAGAGGAATTACTTAAAAACAAAACAACCAACAAATAAAAATTAAATTAAATTAAAAAAAAAGGAACTACATACTTATAATTTTTTTAAAGTAAAAAAGAAACATTCATTTTTAATTAAAGTATAATAACTACTCTTCTCATACATATTAAAAAAAACTTTTAATAATTTATTTTATTTTGATTATAAATATTTCAATACTTATTTTATTTTCTTTTTAAATTTATAATTACGTTTTTAAATATTTTATTTAAATTAATTTTTAGCAAATTTTTTATTTTTATTAACCATTAATTAATTAATCTTAATAACTATTATTTTTTTCTACATAAGCCAAGCCTAGTATATTTAATATACAATTTATATATTTTTAAAAGAAATAAATTAACAAAAAAAAAAAAAAAAAAAAAAAAACAAAAAAAAAACAATTAAATAATAAAAAAAAAAGAAAACACTTTGTCGTTTAACTATTATTATAAGCCAGCTAGCAGAAAGTAAAGAAACAAACAAACAAAACATAAGTAATTAATTAATTAATATTAAATTAAATTAAAATTAAAAAACACAAAACAAATTATTTGTTTTTCTTTTTAAAATTATGTTTAAGTATTTAATTATATTATATTATGAATAAATGTAAAAGAAAGTTACCACAACATCCAAAATCTTAAAAGAAATTTAAAAAAAGGTTTAAAGAAAAATAATACAACATAATTATAATATTGAAATTTTGTACATAATATACACACTTAAATTACTACATATTAGCTTATGATAACACACACACACACTCTTTCTTTCTCTCTATTTTCTTATATTCATTAAAAATGCATACACAGTCTTCATTTATATACAAAAGCACATTTAAAGAAATATTATTGTATTAATTAAAAAAAAAGAATAAAAACAAAAAATGTATCATGTATGGCACTTGGTGGTTTTCTTTTTGTTTTTTTTTCTTTTTTTAACAAACTTTGATATCAAACAAGATTGCGCGATTGTTATTTATTTTGTCGACCTTTACCTTAAACGACTTATGCCCGTAACTTCTACAAATAGCTGTGTACAGTGTACAGATATCTATGTTTTCATTATTTTGAAACGTATTTGTTACCCGTAGTTAATGTATTTTAAACCACAGATTTTCGATAGTTAATTCACGTAGGCACAATTAACGTTGAAATTACCGAAATAGTGTTACCGGATAGGTAAATATAACTGTTAGGTACGAACACGACTAGATATCTGATAATTTCTAAGACGTTTTCAAAATTTTGTTTCGTTAACAAAAACATAAAATTGCTGTTTAAATATTTCTTGCAATTGAAAATTTTAACAGCATACATTTTTAACCAATTTGTGCATTTTCGTTGACGTAAATACTTACTAGTGCCAATTGTTGCAAATTTGTAATTTTGAGTTAATGAACCAGGGAGGGGACTTATTCTGTATTGCGATGCGAAAGTCAAAGCGACTCGAAAACATCTAAAAGCAAACAATTGCAATTCTGAGTTACGAATTTTCGCATTTTAAATGCGAAAAAGGAGCAAGTCGGTATTATCTTATGCGAAAACAAATGTCGAAATCGCAAAATTTATTCGACGGCAAAACGGCATTCGCAAAGCACAAAAATTTGAGTGAAAAATAATATCAGCCCAATTATGAAAAGGAAAAATGGGAGAAGGGAGAAAACTCCCGGGGAATTTTTATTCATAATTGGACTGTATTTATTTATTTACTCATCTACAGGATGGCGCACAATGAGCTATATGGTGTAAATGGCTTATAACTTTTTTTATTTATGCGATTATTACAATAATTTTTTTTTTATATACAGTATATTATTGGGGAATTTTTTGCAATTAGCTTTGCAAAATGATATCCTGTAAGTGATGTCCATTTTCTGCTTCGCACATACGTGCTCTTTTTAGCATATTTCCCATAACTTTTCGCAAAATTTCGGGTGTAATGGCCATGATTTCATTTCGAATGTTGGTTTTTAGTTGGAGTTTGATTCTTCAGGAAAGGTTCTTACAGACCCATGTTGACGAAAATTTTCAATTAAATGGTTTATTGCTGACGCTGTGGGTGTAATGCGCACATTAAAATGACGATATGCACGCTGTGTCAACACAATAGTCTGTTGGTTTGAAAATAAAATTCAATTATTTTTGTACGTTGTTCGAACGTGTAACAAAATGCTGAAAAAAACAGAAAGAATAATAATTAAAAAAATTATAAAGAATTCAAACCATATAGCTCATTATGCGCCACCCTGTATTTGTTCTTAAAATAACACAATAAATCATTCAATTATATAAATGGGCCACTAGCTTCTATTGGCTCAAAAAGTAATTCCCCTACTATTGGCAATGTTCTGGCAATCGCACGATTTGAAATCGCAAAAGCCAAATTTATTTTATGGTGTTCTGAAACTCGTGCATTTTGCTTGCGATCTGCCATAGTTTCTTACAAATTTAAATCCTTTGAGCATACTTTTGTAATTTGAAGTCGCTAAACTTCAGAGCTGTAAGTCTGAATTTACACGTTTCATCTTTTGATGCTCAACTTCTTTTCAATTCCCTTTTAAAGATGCTAATATAATCATACGCAGCAACCGGTTTCAACTTTTTTCGGTTCAAAACAACAATAATTTTAACAACAGCGAATCAAAGAGCAAAATAAAAGAAAAAATTACATGCAGCCATCGTTGTGCATATACCAACGAATAAAAACACAAAGCGTACTGACCGAGTACAGGCATCTCCGTACTAACCCCCTTTCTTTTTTCTTCCCTCACCTAAAAACATAAGAGTTGAGCATCAAAAGATGAAACGTGTGAAAGTAGACTAACTGAATCATTCATGCACTGAATTAGCAAATTTTGAATTAATTCTTTTCACACAAAAAAAAAATGACTTGAATGAAATTTGAGTAAATTCAAATGAATTAGGCAGAATTCAATTCCAATTCGTTTTCCAATTCAAATGAATTTGTAGAATGAGTTGCAATTCGTTTCCAAAACTCGACAAATATATTCGTATCTACCCGCTGTAAAAATATCATGTTATATTTTCTTCTTTTTGGTAATGAAAAGGTTGGTTAAAAAAAAATTTTAAATTTCGAGTTCATGAAGTATTTCTACGCATGATAAGCAATGAAGGAAGTATCATAATATAAAAAATATTGTGCACAAATTACTTGCAAATCCTGACCATGGTAGATTTTCATATGATAAAAAAAAACTAAAACTTCCAAAAAGTACTGTAAACGATCCAAGTAGCACGCGCATGCTCGCCTCGTCATAGCCAGGCCATAAGGTCCTGGCCATCAAGCAGGTATCCTCCCCTGCCATCTCCCCTGAGTCCTTCTGTACGACTCTTGTCTGATGAGAGTCTTGCAGCGGACCATCGAAATGTCGATCAGGTCATCGACGAACACGTCGTTCAAGAGACAGTCCTGTTTAGCCAGACTGTCCGCAGTTTGGTTACCCAGGCACTCACTGTGCCCTGTTACCCATGTCAGCGTAACCCTGGAATGTTCCGCGATCTCATTTAGAGACATCCGGCATTCCACTGTTAACATAGATGTCGTGAAGACACCAGCCAGAGCTGCAATGAAAGCCTTGCTCTCCTTAAATATACATATATCTCTCGATATACGATAGTACCTTGGGCCTTACCGCGTAATTCGATTCGAAAGAAAAACTGATCGAATTCGATAGATTTGTACTGTGTAGTACGATTTTCGATAATCAACTATCGAAAGTAAGGAAATTTTTGTGGCTGATCGAAAATAAAAATTTCCCTTTCGTAAATGCAACCGTGTAATACGAAAACGATTGTCAAAAAGCTTGAAAACATTCGTAAATTATTCGCAAGCAATTTTGGCAGTGAAAATTTAAAAAAATTATTAAAATGTAATTACATATGTATTATATTAATTTTAAACAAAAAATTTAATGGTTTAAAATACAAAATGAAGAGTAATTTTTATATAAAAAATTGCTTGACATGTCGTCTTTAATATGATTGTGCACATACATAAATGAATACTTGTTAAGTCTAAAGTTTTTCACAAAACTAAAAGAAAACACAACACATTACAGTAATCTTGGCAATAAAACATTTTTCTTACTTACTTTTTTTCGCTAAGATTCATGATATTGGATGCTAATCTCATCATTTTCTTCCATCCATAAAAAAACAGAATCCATATTTTTTTCAAAAATCACTTGACTTGTATATTTAAATAACTTATTTTTGGTTTAGGCGTTTGCTTTATGAAATTTATGGTTTTTCCCATTTTTTGTGTATATTTTGACAGAAAATTAAAGTGATGCCAAGGTTGGCTTTAATTTGATCCCATTTTTAAGAGATACAACTCTGTAAACGAGTCGAAAGTTTTACACAGTACGAAATACTTTTCGATTCGTAAGTTCTATTCGAAACGATTTTCGATACGAACAAAATTACGCGGTAAGGCCCCTGAGCCAGTTTGCCGCCCGCCTTATGGCAGAAATTTCCGTCTGCAGCACACTACTGCCATATGGCAGCCTAAAAGAGACTCTAATGCCCAATTCCTCAATGAGGAAACCTCCACCTACTCTGCTGCCCATCCTGGAACCATCGGTACAGACCTTTAGGGCCGGCTTCAGAGTTTGCGTGTTATCGAACAGCTCATCGACATTACCATCATAAACTGTGAACAAAGCATCGAAAAAGGGTTCCGGAGTGCAATAGTCCAGCCCAGCCAGGTCATGATGCATGCAGCGTGACCCCGGCATGACCATAGTTCCGAGTAGACCATAGGCCCACCGCCCCAGTCTAGTCGCGGAAGTTCGGCCATAATGTCAACTGTCAGCCAGTTCAACATAGTAAACAGCGCCTTCATCGGTGTCGACCGAAGTGATCCCGTGATCATCAGCGCAACCAATCTATATACTTTCTCAAGCATCCTGCAGTAGCGCCCCCTTCATATGACAGGCCACCACACTATGACCCCATAGAAGAGAATCTGATTAACACCGCCTCAAAGATCCATTCAACGCCCCTGGCCCCAGTTTCTGCCAACATATCTCTTGCAGGTGTATATAGCCACAATGGCCCTATCAACCCTGGAACGAACGTTGAGTTCCCAGGAAAGTTTGCTATCGAGAGTGACGCCCAAATATTTGGCACTGTTCGAGATCATAAGCTCCGTGCCATTTAGCCTAGGAAGCCTAAAGTCAACCTTGTACTTCCTGGTAAAGAGTACCAACTCAGTTTTCTGTGGATTGACACCAAGTCCACAGGAGATGCTCCAGGAACTTAGAATCTGTAATGCCGATTTTATACAGCGCGCCAGTATGTCCAGGTGTTTACCCATGACTGCCACCGCCACGTCATCCGCATACGCGACGGTTTTTATTTCTTTTCTGTCGAACTGACCCAACAAAGTGTTTATCGTCAAGTTCCATAGTAGAAAGGACAGAACTCCACCTTGCGGGGTGCCCCTGTGCACAAATCAGCAAACATTTATAGCACCCATCGTGAATTCAATGATTCTACTCCTGAGTAGGTTACCAATAAATCTACAAATTTCATTGTCAACACCCAACTTCCTCATCGATTCCAGGATGGAATTGGATCAGACATTATTGTAAGCTCCCCCAGTGTCCAGGAAGGCCACAAGCGAGAATCCAGTGAGTGAAGCGCCGTCTCTACAGACTTGCCCTTGGTGTAGGCATGCTGCAATGAAGAGCGCAAATGTCTGGGAATAGACATCCCCAGATTGATATTAATGACCCTCTCAAGGGTCTTGAGAAAAAATGACGACAGGCTGATTGACCTGTAGTCCTTAGGCTGGGTATGGGATGCTTTACCTCCCTTTGGAAAGAAAACAATCCTACATTTAGTCCATCGGGTAGGAACGTACGAGAATCTAATACATTCCGTGAAAATAGCAGACAGCCAAGGAATTAGAAGGTCCGCATTCTTTTGAAGGTCGGCTGGAATGATACCGTCCGGGACAGGTGCTTTAAAGGAGTCAAAGCTCCTTATCGCCCAATTGAGCCTATCATAGCACAGAGAAATGAACACGGGTCCAGGCTCTGATAATCAGTTGCTCTTCCGTGGTGTTTGAAGGGAATTACCAGGAAAGTGTGTGTCAACCAACACATCCAAAATCTCCTGACTTTTCGTAGTCCAGCTACCATCAGCTTTCTGTATATAGCTAAAGACAGCCGGGCAAGAAGCCATTATTTTGCGCAATCGGTTTGTCTTCGAGGAGCCTTCCACGCCGATGCAGAAGAAGTAGAAGTAGTAGCAAAGCACTAACAAATCGAAACAAATTGCTCGAACTGTCAAAATCAGATGGCATTTCGACACCACCTGTAGTTGAATTCGCTTTGAAAAAACGGAACAAGCAAACCTTTTGTGGAGATCGTAAACAAAAAGAAAGAAAACAAGTTGTTAAAAGAATCTTTTGACCTACAAACAATGTACTACGTTCAATAAAGCAAATTCCAGGTCTCCCTGACAATCAACCTTATCGGTTGAATTGGCGAATTAAAAATACGCGTGCGACTGTTTGGTAATAGATTAAAGAGAACGTGAACCTATTTCGTTTAATATATTACCAAACAGTCGCAGGCGTATTTTAAATTCGACAACCACGATATAAATAAGCGCAAAAAAATTTAACACCAGTATAAACACCCTAAAAATAATTCGAATGGATGGTGTTTTTCCAAGAAATCGTCCAATAAAATATTCAAATCGCACTGAAAAGTAGACGGTCGTTGCAATAAAACAGGCACGAATACTTTGCGACAAAGTTAAAACAAAATTCAACAACTGCCTTATTATGGATGATGAAACATACAGCTACCAGGACAAACATTTTATGTTGCAGCGAAACGGGAAGATTCCGGTCCAAAAAACAAAAATAGATAAATTTGGAATAAAAACCATTTTTTGGTATGTCTCTAACTATGACCTCGGCTATTTATAAAAAATAATGCCTGCAGAAACGTTTGCTGCCCCACTCTTCAATAACGTTTAAGCCGGTCTTAGCTTCTAGTCTCGTATTAAAAATTTGTATTTGATTGGTATTGAAGAAATCAGGTCGACGCACAGTGGCTGAAAATCGTTTTTCGTTGGCCAAAAATCTGTTACTTTTGAACCGAGGGAGATATTTTAGTAAAATTCGACAGATAGATTCTTAAACTTTCCCCACTTTAAATTTCACTAAAATCGGTTGAGTAGTTATTGGGGAATTTAAGGGCAAAGTGGAACTTTAGATTTTTTTTTAACTTTAGCGTGCAATATGGTTTTTTTATTTCTTTAAATTATTTAAAAATGTACTTTTTAGATTTAAATAATAATCATTAACATTTTTTAAATAATGGGACACTCAAAAAAATTAAATGTTTACACTATAAAAAAAATTTTAACATTAAAAAAAAATAGTAAAATCCACTGGAAAGTTTGCTATTATTGCTGAAAAATAAACAATTTTTTGGTTTCAAATTTGTTAACACTTATTTATTCTTATTTATTTATTAACACATTTCATACATATGTGGATAAAAAAACCTTTTAAAAATAATAGCAGCAATAGATTTTAATAGCTTTTGTAACAATGTGAGTTTCTGTTTATTATTATTTTTTACTAATATTTACAATGTCTGTCTTAGATCTAATGAACTATAATTATTGTTCATTTAATTGAAAGATTGATTGCAAATATTCCATATTCTGTTCTGTGTTATTTCTGTTCTTTAGTAGTTTTTTGACTTCTTCATCTAAATCCCGATGTTCCACTTTCCATTGATTTCGAATACTGGAGATGAACGGATCTGACGTTGCCAATAATATTTTAAATAGATCTTCATTAGTGAAATTTCGTAAAATTTTTCTAGTATTGTGCCCTTTATAAAATCTGTTATCCTTATTCCCTTTTTCCTGAGCTTCCTCTGATAAATCTCCAAGTGGCACCAACTGATATTTAACGACATCTTATCCATGATAAAGGATTTTGTGAACTGTAGCAGACATATTTCTCCATGGGTACTTGGTTGTATATATTTTTGCACTTTCCTTAGCAAAATCTCCAAATATTCTAGAGTCAATTTCTTCATTGCACGCAAATACTTCTAGGATTATTTTAAATCTAAAAATTAGGTTAAAATCAACAAATTAGGTTAAAATCAAAAAATTTTTTTTTGAGTAATTTCATTAAAATTACCTTTCTATCAGTGGTTTTACCTTCTTAATCCCTTTTGATCCGCAAAAGTTCAATTCTACTAAAGTTAAATTTTACAAAAATATAGTAGTTTAGAAAATATGTCCTAACATCTCAAATATAAATAACACAACAGTCGCAAATATTACCTTTTTAAAGGTAACAAGACTACCAACCCAGCAAAAAAGCAGGCAGGTCATTATCGCTGATAGTTTTATGCAATGATAATTTCTTTCGGATTAAATATTAAAAAAAAAAAAAAACACTTTTTTCTGAATTAAAAAAAAAATGTTGTGTTTAACAACATGGCACAGCCACAATTACCAATATTTTGACCTAATTATTTGGCTACCTTAGTTTTAATATGTTTACTATTAAATAAAATTAAAATTTTTGAAATCGAAGACAAACAAAAATTGGACTTTTGGCCAATGAAATAAAATTTTCAGCCACTGTGCGACGTAATAGAAAAATCAATGAACTCAACTAATAGACCCAGCTTTGGCCAGTTGAATAATATTGGGAAAGTTAAAGAGGTTTAAGGAAAATTTTATGATGTACCTTTCTAAGTTTAAACCACTAGTTATTAGTAATTAAAGTAAATAAAAATCTATATACAATTGGGGTATTCACAAATTGTGCTATCATGTTATATTGTCATTATGTTCTAACATTTTTCAAAAAGTGTCTTAAATTAATAGAACTTTGCTTGCTATGTTTATTGTGCTATCGTAATTAATCAGAAGAGACCTGCGCTGAGCGGCTGAGCTGAGCCGCATAAGTTTTTGTAGCCGTCGCCGTTGATGGTATAGTTTTATACGGCTAATATCCGAATTTAACCTGTGGCTAGCAATTTTTTCAACAAAACACTTGCGGCGTCAAATTATATCGGCTTAGGAGACTCTGATGTTTGGTAAACAAACAAAATAAAATTTATTTGTGATTTGCACCTAAAAGATGGAAAATAGTCAGATAAGATCTAATTTAATTTATTAATTCATGGATTAGAATGAAAAAATATTTTGATGTTAGGTAAATATTTATTTTTTATATTTGTTTTAAATCAGCTGACTTAAATTCAAATAGCACACTAAATTATGAGGGGTTGTTCACAACAGTTGTATTTTTTCATGTTAATATAAGACTTATTGATTTATGACACCTTGTGAATCCCCCAAATATGTTATAATCATCCTTATTGTGGTTGGCGAATTTAAAATACGCCCACAACTGTGAACTTATTTTCTTTAATCTATTACCAAACAGTCGCAGTCGTATTTTAAATTCGCCAACCACGATAAGGGTGAATATATCTAATAATCAGCCTTACTATACGTGTCGTCGTAGTCGAAAAGCAGTCGTTTTATTAAAGACCTACATAAGTACGAAAAACTTCCTATGCATTTGACATTGTCGTTGTCGTAATATTTTAATGACATCAAAGCAAATTTCAATCGACGACGACCACGATAACGGCTGTTGTAATAAGTCTGAATATGTTATATGCAGTATACTGCCTGTGCTGCATTAGAATAGTATGTTTGACCATGTCGACGCAAACCTTATGTTGCTATTTATTTTGTGATTATTATTTTTATACCCTCCACCACAATTAGTTGTGAAGAGGGTATACTAAGTTTGTCATTCCGTGTGAAACTTTTTTATTATTCATCTCAGACCCCATAAAGTATATATATTCTGGCTGCTTGAGTAATTCTAAGTAGATTTAGCCATGTCCGTCTGTCCGTCTGTTGAAAACACGCTCACTTTCGAAAAACTCAAAAGAAATAAACAAACTAGGTGTCAAATTGCTTGTAGTTATCCTAAGCAGTTTGGGATTGAATTTCAGCAAAATCGGTTCAGTAGGACCAGAGCTATGAATCAAAATGTGGAATCACCACCTTAAAAAACTTGATAATTTTGTTACAAAAACTAACATAAATGATGCAAAAATGCACGGAATGACATAAGATTTTGCACAAGTCCGTTTTATTCGACTAGAAATTACATTACAAATTTCGCGAAGGTCGGTCCATAATTTACCCTAAGCCCCATATAAACACTACTCCCGGAAAACAGTTTAGTACGCCTAAAACCGTAAAAAATAATGCAATCATAACAAATTTTGGATCGTCACAATTTTATAGGACTATAAATGATACTGTGAAATTTTGTGAAGATCGGTACATAATTTACCCTAGGCCCCATATATACCCTACTCCCGGAAAACAGTTTAGTCTCCTAAAACCATAATTAATAACAAATCGTAACAGTTTAAGATAATAATAAAAAAAAGACATCATACAGATATTACTCCTTAAACATTCGAGCTGTCGGTGGAGGGTATCAAAGATTCGGCACAGCCGAATATAGCACTCTAACTTGTTATTGATGCAATTAACCACATTTAAATTTACTGTTAAAGCGCAGTATTTCATAAAAGAGCGTGTAGTTTCTCTTAGGTTTTTATTGAACCTGAAATTTGACAAGATTGTTAAACTATTTCATATTTTAAATGTTTGTTTAACTTAATACTAATATACTTACATACTTTAATGATATGTCCTTTTGTTTCAGACATAACGTAAAAAATAACATGCTTTTTCTCAAAAATATATCGTTTTTCGCGTTTTTAACTTCTATGTACAAAAAAATTGCTTTAATATCTTGAATATTTTCCATTTAAAACGTTTTTTGTTTCTACTGTCAACTTGTAAAGTGATGTTACGTTATTTTGCATTTTAGAAGATGAAATGTTGACCTTTTATTGTTGTTGCTTACAGCTAGACTACTATCAAAAGTTCCTTCTTAGATAAAAAAAAAAACTACTAGATCAAGGCGAATTCAGTACAAGGTGGTGGCAAGTTTCGAGCCGTAAACACTAGCAATGCAATACAAAAAACATCTGTTGTTTCTGTTGGCTTTGGATTGTTTTAGTCTTGCCACCACCTGAAATTGAATTTACCTTTCGCTAATTGTACTTTATTGTTTAATGACGAAATTTGAGTTCTTTTGTAAACGTAAAATATGAAACACTTCTTAAAAAGTCACATGTAACACTTATGCAAAACTTTTTTTTAGAAAAGAAAACGCCATAAGTCGATATAAGACAAAATTGAGAAAATTAGAAAAGGTTTAAAATCTGTTACTAATACCAGGTTTAAAGAACTACAGTCAAAATAAAAAAAATACTTTTTCTTCCACTTTTTGATTTTTCATTGGACAAAAATAAACCGTTGCTTTTACTTCTGATTCCGATGTTCTTTGTTGTGTACAACATTTCGTTTTTTGCTTTTGCCTACACTGCGACTGTTTTCATTTAATGAATCAGAAGTAAAGGCAATAGTTTATATTTGTCCAATGACAAATCAATATGTCGAAGTTACAGCACAATCTTATGACTTTTACTATCTCAACTGCAGCTTTTTAAACACTGACTAATACAATAGTATACAGACATAATGCAAAAAAACTCCTCGAATATAACTTCAACAAAACTAAGGATATCTTTAAACTACAATATTCGATTACTTTTCCATATTGGCACAGATGTACATACATATGCTTATTAAAAGTAGATATTAAACAAAATTAAAATATTTTTTTTGCGTCAGTTTTACAAATGGCATGCATAAATACATTTACAAAAAGTTATACATTTTCGAGCGCTTACAATTTTTAATTATCAAGAATCGTTTGGCTAGAATCAAAAAACTTTTAATATATATTTTTTTAAACAAAGTCTATCTTTGAATGGTTAAATAAAAAGATCATTTTAAAATTGTTAAATCCAAAGAGTTTCATAAGTGATGTGAGTTAAAAATGTTCAACATTCGCATTTGCATTTGGATAGTATTTAAAGGATTCAAAGAAAATTGACTTCTTCTTTAATAATATACTTTGGAAATTTTATAAAATGTACATTTAAATGTTAAAACTATATAAAATTTTTGTAAAAAAAAGGGAACAGTTTTTTTAATTTTTTATAAAAAAAAGAAAAGAAAAATATAGCATTGTAAATAAGGTAGAGCATAAAGAGCAAAACTTTATACATATATAAATTTTGTAATTAATAACAAATTAAAAAATCTAAAATTAAAATTAAAAACATCTAACATTGGGATGCCAGATTAAAAATTCGTGTTTGAATTATACAAAGAAGCTTGGCTTCTAAAATGAAAAATAAATTTAAAAAGTATTTAGTTAAAGTTTTGAAAATACACCTTGACTGTAAATTTTGATCCAATATTATAAAAAAATGAATTTCAAATTTAAGAAAGTCAGCATCAAAACACAGAAAATTTAGAAACAATTGTGTAAGTTTCAAATATTGTATTATAAAAACATTACAAAATTAATAATTAATTTTTAAATTATACATAAACATCCCATATTTATACATTATGTAGGCCAAATTATTTAAAACTTTTATTACCAAAATAACGAGAGTTTGTAGCTCACAATAAAACAATTTCATAAACAAAAAACTTAAACATGAAGAAAAATAAATCCAAATAATATAAAAACATAAATTTCACTTAATACACTTGATATTGAAATTAAAGTGTTTAAAAAAGAAAATGACATCTGCCATCTTTAAGGATTGAAAACAGAAAAATAAAACTCACTTTAAAGAAGAATATTGTTTTAGTAAATTATACATACATACATTTACATTAATTTAAGATTATAATTTAAAATTATGATATTAGAGTATATTCAAAACAAGGAAATGCAAAAAAAAAAATATATATACATACATTATTTCAGTGTAAATTTAGTTTTAAGCTAGCATTTTTTGAAGGCGAATAAATGAAAATAAAACAAGAACAAAAACATTTTTCAAACATTTCAACCGCTGTTTAAATTCACATAGTTAAGTTTAATAGAATAAAATATGATCAGTGACAGTTTACAAGTTAACTTGCAGAAAGACTGTACTTGAAATACGTTGTTTAGTTTTACATTTTCTTTCATTTCATTGCAATCGAAATACCTAAAAACCTCCTGAAGATAGCAGCAGCTTAAGTTTTTAACAAGGTTGGCAACCGACAACGATACCAATACCGTTTAAATTTAATACCGGTATTGATACCGTTATTATTTTTTTGCATAAAATACCGGTATACGTGTAGGTGTTTCGTTATTAAAAAATAATATAACTTTTCAACGAGTAAAAAAAAAATAAGCTTTAACACTTGAGATAATGAAAAAATATTTGTTAAGGTAAAGGATATAAAAAAGGAAATTCTTTCTGAGAATAAAGCCTTCCTAACTGCATGGATCCACGTGGAAATATCTTTCTTGGTTGGTTGATTGGCTAACCTGATAACACGCAAAGATCTAGTCGTGCTGCTAGTAGAGTCGACAGTGACTCCGTTTTGACACCACACAACTCGTCAAGAATTGGAACCCCCAATCAAACTTGACCTAGGGGCAATACCGAGGTGGCTAGCAGACTATTGAGTTTCACCCGCGATATCTCCGAGAGTCCCTGTAGAAGGTAATTCCTAAATAATCCATGTCGCGTTGAATTAAACCCTGGGCAATCACATAGAAGATGAAATACAATCTCCTCAGTTCCAGGTTCCCTACAAAAGTAAGTAAGCACGTATATTAGTCTTCACACGTCTCTTCGATTGAAGTTGAGAAGTCGCTCAGAGCGACCTGTGTCATATGTGGGCCACGTTACCTTGGTAGCCCTGCAGCCATCTAGTTTCTTCCATTTATCGTCAGCCATATCCAGTTAGTGTCTGAAGATTTCGCTTCTGAGAGTTCTCAGGAGTGTTGCGAATGGCACACTCTGTGAAATATCAAGAGCGGCTCCAGTCTTGGCCAGCCCATCCGCCTGTTTATTGCCGTAATGGTCCCTATGCGCAGGCACCGAAATTAA